>OY748299.1:15113754-15850632 GCA_963556515.1 Nudaria mundana | reverse complement strand
TATCTGCTGGACGCTCTCGACGCTATGCAGCGACGGGCTATCCGTATTATAGATTGTCCGGAGGTAACGGGAAGCCTTGAGCCGCTAGTTCAGCGCCGAACAATAGCTTCCTTGGCCGCATTCTACGAGCGAGTGTTCTGAAGAGCTCTTCAATCTGATCCCACCCTCTTCCTTCCGATCCGGAACAACGCGTGCCGGGCAGAGATGCCACTCCCACACAGTGGATAGCATGTTCGCGTGAACCGAGCGTCTTAAACGTTCGTTTTTCTGCCGAACTATAGTGGCCTGGAACGCCCTGCCTGTGCACGTGTTTCCTCCCACATATAATCCTGGGTTCTTTAAGCGGAGCGTGAAGAGGCACTTCAGTATGTCGTCAAGTTGAGGGCCACTCTCTATATTATTGTGTGCTGTGAGAGTGGCCCACAATCGCTAGACGTCGTCACGACTTACCACCAGGCGGGCGGCGTTAATTTGGAGCACCAAATATTAAAAAAAAAAAAAAAAAACCCCAAAACAATGGTTTTTAGAATTTTGTCTGTTTGTCTGATTGTCTGTTTGTTTGTCTGAATGTTTGAACACGCTAATCTCAGAAACGGCTTAACTGATTTGAATGCGGTTTTCAGTAATGCGTTTTGGTTTATTCAACTTAACATTTAAGGTTTGTTTTCTTTCAATCGGTTCATAAATAAAAAAGTTATGTCGATCTAATGTAACACGCAGTCGGAACTGCGGGCAACAGCTATACGTAATAAATCAGTAACTGGTGATCAAGAAAACTAACACACGCCGGCGTTGCTGCAGGCAACAGCTAGTATGTAATATGTTTCCTAATACATACATAGAAAACACCTAAACTCCGAAACAATTGTTAATTAATTGTGGAATGGTAGGACCTAAGGGACGACAGCCGCATACTGACACCACTTCGCCACCAAGGCAGTAGCTGATCAAACTTATAATTTCGTACCTTGAACAACTCTATACTAAAGGATAGCTAAGTTAATTGCCAAATCTTTGCCGACGTCAGTTGTAAACTTTATTAAGATCCTTAATTTATCTGATATCTTGAGTTTAATGAAACTGTCAAGGTAACTTGAAATGTTAAGTTTTCGAATAATTATTTTCACAGTTATTTAATAGAGCCTATTGCCATCTACTGGGCACAAGTTCCAGACTCTGGGATAATTATCTGGATAAAATTCTAAAGAGAATTATACATTATCCACCGCTATTACATGGGACCTAACATAGCTGGCGAGATGTGGGTGTGTTTGCACACCTCTGCCTACCCCTTCGGGGAAAAAGGCGTGATGCTATGATGCTATGTTATTTAATAGACATTCCAGATGTTCAGAATGGTTAGCATTAGATGATAACAATGATAACACAGAAAATTTAAGCAAACTATCCGCCATAATATGAAGATCGGTTTTTCCGGAGCGCGTGGTTGGGTGGATTTTAGGTTTACTCTGGCACCTCGGAACCAAAAACCGCGTTCCAGATGCTCACTTACAATACAGAACAACGACAAATACAGAACAAAAAAATACAGCACAACATTCTTATTGTGCATCTGGAGCTAGTTCAAAGCAACTAGTTCTTCTGTGCTTTTACCAATGTCAAGGTAATGTTTGATAGTCCTCTTGACATTGACAAAATCATCGACGAACGATGGAGCCACAACTTTAAAAGAAGAATAAGACCGCCATATGACGGTAATGCACTGCTTCGGTGGCGTGGTCGGTAGTGCATCGGCTTTCGACTCCGGAGTTTCGGGTTCGATTCCCGGGTCGAATCAGATATTTGTGTAAACCACAATTGTTTGTTTCAGAGTTTGAGTGTTTTCTATGTATGTTATGTATGTATTTAGAAATATATATGTACTAGTGATCGCCCGCGACTTCGTCCGCGTGGTAATTTGGATTTTATCCCGTTCCCGTCGCGCCGCGTCATATTTTGAACAATTCACACAATATCTTTATAAATTGTAGCCTATGTGTTATTCTGATGTATTAGCTATATTATAGTAAAGTTTCATTAAAATCCATTCAGTAGTTTTTACGTGAAAGAGTAACAAACATCCATCCATCCATACATACATACTCACAAACTTTCGCGTTTATAATATTAGTAGGATGTTTATTAATTGTCTAAATTCCATAGCACAAGCTTATAGCTTAGTTTGAGCTAGATGACGTTGTGTGAGAATGTCCAAAAATATTTATTTATGTCTATTAATTTGTGTGTTCCTTATTCCTTTTTTATTTTTAGACATGCACATAGGACACTATGTGCATGTCTATTGAGTTCGCCTGAAAATATATAAGGTTTGGTTTAAGTTTGGTCGTCACGATATTTTCACCAAAAACGTCAGCAAATAAATACTTTATGCTCCAGATTTCACTCCCCTAGACATTTAGATTTCCCGTTCCCGTTTTCAACAGGATATGAAAGTTACCCGCCCGCTTTTAAGTTATCACCCGCCTAGTGTACCTACCTACCAGATTACAACTGATTTAATCTGTTAAATGAATAGATGATATTTAAGTTCAGGTTCAGAATGTGTGTGTGGTTCTGTGGTTAGTGACACTGCCTTAAATTAACTACTGGTGCCTAAGGTACTGGGTTTGAATCCCACCCTGAACAAAAAAATGTGTAATGAGATTAACAAACACAGCAAAGAAGAATTTGCGAAATCACTCATTCACTCATTCGCCATTCACTCATGATGTGATGACTAAGGGAAATAGAGATTCATTTTTATATAACAGACTAGCTGATCACCGCGACTCCGCCCGCGTGATATAGTTTTCTCGTTCTCGATTCCGGTGGGAAAAAAAGCTAAAGTAGCCTATGTTAGATGGGGATTTTCTTTTTAATTCCGCGAGACCGCGGCCACTCCCATGTCCCATTGCTACGGGCGGCTCTGGTGACACTAGAAGGTATTTCCAATGGCGCCCGGCGAACTTTGGCCACCTGTGTGGCCTCTTCAGGGGTTTGGTCGGAATGAAAATCCCGCATCGTTAGGGGTAGGGTTTTATTTATTGATTGCTTCTGTAAGGACGGCGGGTAGCTATCCCGCCGTCCTCAGGCCCCGATCATGGAGGTCGATGGTCCTGGGCGTAAGTGAGTCTGCGGCGCCCTGGCCGCTGACTGCGGAACTCAGCGGGGAGGGTACGCTCCCTCTCTGTTTCACCTACTCGCGCTGAAGACCATGGCTTGGAGCATGGTTTCCAGCGAGAGGATATCCACGCCCAGACCCACTACGAGGTCCCGGCGCTGACTCGCCCACATTGAGCACTCCACCAATGTGTATCGTCGTCGGATTTTACTTAGGGATAATGTCAGCTACATTTCAGTCAAAGAACTTTCAAAATGGGTTTAGTAGTTACGGAATCCATTCAAGTCAAATCTTTCCTCTTTGTAATATAAGTAGGTATAGATTTAGTACTAACGTCGACCTCTGCCGTCTACTAAAATGACACATAATATTTTTTTTTTAAATTATTGGACTTAATCACACAACGTCATCTAGCCCAAATTAAGCTAAAATCAGCTTGTGCTATGGGATCTAGACAACTGATAAACAAAATTACATAATTTCTAAATACATAGAAAACACCCCACTCCAAAACAAACATTTGTGGATCACACAAATATTTTATTACACCCGGGAATCGAACCCGAGACTCCGGAGTCGAAAGCCGATGCACTACCGACCACGCCACCGAAACAGTCCACGAAAAAAACAGCCTTTTGATAGCTATACTGGGAAATAATCATCTCTACACCGAATCTCAAATTCTTTGACTAATGTAACTAGGTGCATTATCCCTGATTGCTATAGCTATCGACTACTTTTTAACCCCGGCAATGTGTTCAGGTGGAAATTGGGATCTAGAAAACTATATCACGGGTGGAGCCACTTTACTCAGCTACGAGTATTATATTATTATCTATAGTTCTCTTATATAAGTACCTACTCGTAATTTATACTTATGCCTGCATACAACGTGCAGGGCAAATACCTAAATCCGGGTTTCCTGAAAAAAACGTTTTATAAAATTTATTTAACAAAGAACCCAAAATACTAGAGATATATTCCTACTAAAGAACCTTAATCATCTGTGAAATGAGTTTTAGAATTCTCGTCACGTACGGAATCACTTAATTCATCCTAAAGCTTTATCTTTTCTAAGCTTGAGTTATCACCACTGGTGAATTGAATCCTTTACGGAATAGCCGTTCTTCCTTCTAGTTAATATAATGTAACTTGATTAATTCAGTTCCTCATTAAACATAACACGTGTTTCTTCCAGATGGGGTTGATAGGCATTTTCAACCGACTTCGAAAAAAGGAGGAGGTTCTCAATTCGACTGTATGTTTTTTTGTTTGTTACGTCATACCTATGGACTAGGTGAACAATTTTGATTTTGTTTTTAAATGAAAGCTACTACTTTCCATTTCAATTTGGTCCCATTCCGACAATTAATTGATCCCATTTCGGTAATTGGAAGTCGGTTGTGGGGTCAAGAGCTTTCTCAATTCGACCGTATATATTTTTTTATGTTTGATCACGGATAACTTTGTTGTTAATGAACCGATTTGAATACTTTTTTTGTTAGAAAGGAGATATTTCCAAGGTGGTCCCATTATAAGGAAACCAGGATCTGATGATCGGATCCCGGAAAAATCGAGGGTAACCTTCAAAAATTATAAGGGCGACCTAGTGCGTTTGTTAATTTTTTCATTAGGTATTATAAAGGACTACCATTTAATGAAGGTTTGTAGTCGATCTGGTGAGGGAGCCGAATACCAGTAGAGGGAACTCATCAACGATTTAAAGCTGTTACGTTGTGTTTGGGTTAGATTAATTAGTATTGAAGAGAACTTTACATATCCCAAATTACTTTTTATTTTACGGTTGGAGTCGGGTTTATTTTGTTCAAATATTATTGACGTGTATTTTTTGTATCCATAATTGGCTAGTAATTTGTTGATCGCATGAAATAAGTGATAAACAGTAGTGGTTAAGTATCAATCCGTAGAGATTTTATCAGATTTTTTATTAAAAGTTTTGGACTGCGGCCATGAAGTCCGAGCGTTTACTGCCTTCATGGAGACATCGCTAGACGCCACGGTTATCACGAACAGAAGACTGGCTATTTCCTGTTTCAAAGAATAAGTGTTGCCATCCAACATGGCAATGCAGCCTGCATTCTGGAAAATTACGCTGAGGATTTTGTACTGACGCCCAGCAACGGACGTTAGAACGGCCGCGGGATAAAAAAAAAAGGATATATTATTAAATAAAAAACGCAGAAATGCTAGTTTTCATTTATTACATCCAACTCAGGATCCACCTAGGAAGTACACTGCCTGTTTGCCGTTCGTGGGTCCCGTCTCGTTGAGTATAGCTAAGATTATGAGGGAAAATGGGATATTCGCGGCTTTTAAAACACAGAACACCTTGAGGGAGCTGTGTAATGGCAAGGACTCGCTGTCGGTTTCACACAGATCGGGTGTTTATTTGTTGAGTTGCGATGGCTGTAATATGCAGTACGTGGGGCAGACTGGCAGGTCCTTTGAGATCAGATACAAGGAACATATATGGCGGCGTTCCGCAACGGTTGTCCTGAGAAGTCCCTCTTCGCGAAGCATCTCCTTGACACTGGTCATTCCTTGAACAATAGTAACACCTTTAAAGTTTTACGCTTATGTGAGAAAGGGTTCAAGCTGAGTGTTTGGGAAAGGCTAGAAATAGTTAGAAGAGATGCGGACACCTTACTCAATGAACAAATAGACTTTCACACGTCTCCCTTACTTAATATGTTCGTGAACAGACAGACACATTAGTTGGTTGTTGGTTTGTATGTGTCATGTGGCATTTCTCACACAACTTAATAGAAATTGTGAAGATAAAGTCTTGTATTGGTGAATACCTATTTTTGGAACTTAGTTAGCATGATCTGAGGTTTCTACCCACGTTAGTTATTGTAAAAAATCCTACATCGCGATAATGAAATTTGCACACGCTTACTTATAAGCAAATATGTTTTAACCACAAATTTTGCTGTTCTCTCTGAGACAGTCTTGATAATGCCTCGTTTAGAGGCGAAACAATTGTCGACGTTTTGTTGTCTTTTTTAATTCTGCGAAAAACAGTGCTATTACAAGTTTAAAGAGTTTTGAAAAAACAAAAATAAATTTTTTAAAAACATTTTACTTACCATTGCTTTGTCATGGATTTTCGCCAAGTAACGCCTGATTCTATCCAATATTAAAAAAAAAGGATATTTTGTAAATATTGTTAGTACCTACATAGGTATAGGTAATATTGATAAAGGCATAAATATATTTTAAGTTTTGAATGTTTGAATGTTTATTTATTTGTTAAAATCAATCACATACGTCACTAAATAATTTCCGTAAACTGTTAAACAACGTGGCAATGCAGCCAGCATTCTGGGAACCTTTCCAGTCGGCAATGACGAAGAGGATTTTTCTATAAAACGTTAGAGGATTCGGTTGAAAATCAAATACAAATCTTAGAAGTAGACTATTTATACTGTCGATTGACTGCACTTGGTGGAATCTGCTACACAGATTGCACAAAAACTCATATACTTTTCCACTGTTATAATTTTATTTTCACTGACCGGTTTCACCTCACGGCATCATCAGAGATTTATACAAAATATAGTTTTATTATCTGAATAGCTGATATTCTAATTATACTCGTATAATTGACATTGTATTTTATAAAGTAATGGTAAGTAAGATGTTAAAAACTTCCAAAATATAATAGCATTAATTTTTCGCAAAATTAAAAAGGACAAACAAACGTCGACAATTGCTTCGTCTCTAAACGAGGCATTATCAAGACTGTCTCAAAGAGAACAGCCTATTTTTTTGTTCTCAGGCATATGTACTTCGGGAACACCCCAAAACGCTTGCACTCTTGATTGAACCAGAGATTCTGACTTGCTGTTCTGTGGAGCTTGATCAACTTTATGTATAATTTGGCCTGGAGAGTGATGCTCACTGATCTCAAATATTGAAAAATTAATGCTATTATATTTGAAAGTTTTTAACATCTTACTTACCATTACTTTGTCATGGAGTTTCGCCAGGTAACACCTGCTTCCATCCAATATTGTATTTTATTTTATTCTATTTATCTATTCTATAATTTAATTCACTGGGGTGGGACTAGTAATGTAAGTTTTGACATTTAATAATTTTGACAATTTACCAGTTGACATTTAAAGTAATTTTTTGACTTGTAACAAATATTTTTTAAAACATCTAAGTAGACAATTTCTTAAGACTTATTCTCCCAGTTTTCGAGGTAAATTTAGAAGTGGTGGTGTTATCATTTAAATTTATTTTCATATACCCCCATAAAATTAATTATTGTGTAAGTGTTTTGATGCCCGTATGAATATGTAGTACCTACGATATTTTTATGTGAAGTAAAACAATTTTTTTTATTAATCTCTGATCATGCCGTGAGCTGAAACCGGTGAATGAAAATAAAATTATAACAGTGGAAAAGTATATTATTATGTATTTTTGTGCAATATCTTAGAAGTAAGTTTAGGATATTTTTCATCCCTCAAATAATGGGTTTCCTATAAGAACTGATATCGACAAAACGTATGCAAGTGAGGTCGCAGGTAAAAGTTAGTGTTATAATATCAATTAACACATTTTCCTTGTCTGTCTCTGCGTGTTACCTACTTAACTTGGTTTCAAACTTGTACCCAGATGGCGCTTAACAAGGTTTCAACAAAGTTTGTTCTGCACATTATTTTGTTCAAAGGTAATCTCTTCATTTCATAAAACAGTTATGCTCGAAGGAATCTTTCAAGAACAGTAATGGAAAAGTTTGTTTTTTGTTAACCTAAATGATTTATTCATGGCATTGTATACGACAACCGCGTTGGTCTATGTTCATGGCATATCTGTTACCAGTTTGAGTCTTAACGTTGAACCCTAATTAGTAATATTACTCATCAATGTTCATGAATTACAGAGATAAAATAACGCCAAATATATACGTAATTACATGTATTATTATTACATTAACATTGCCGGCTCGAGCGGGTAATTAATTTGCAATTACAACCCTCTCACTTCAATAGTTCAACAAGCCGTAAAGTGCGTTTAATATTACCTGTGCTTGTACCGTAGTACTATCCCCTATTCTGTGCTATTCCTACCTAACATTGGTATAAGAAACAACGCCCTAACTGTTTACCATCACATGTGTTGGATTAGCTTAGGAATTCAGCGAAATAAAACGGCAGATGAACGGAGCGTGTACTACTGTATATTGAGAGAGTTTATACTCAACTGTTACAAAATATTAACTTAAATCTACCGACAATAATAACGGTGGTTAAACCTGGTGCATATTGGAAAGCAATTACCGTATCAATTGGTTTGCTATTAATTAAGGCGCAGGCGCCTTAACATGCCCCCGGATGTTGAAAGGCACACTTTCAACCATCAACTGAAGTACAAACGGGCAATGGGCAGATTCGGTTGAATGCTCTTCGAATGACTCCTGCAGACGTGCGAATGTCTGCCACTCGAACAATATCATCAGTTCCAGCATGCACAGCAGTAATTCTTCCTAGACGCCACTTCAGAGGAGGCAGTTTGTCATCCTTGACAATAACTAATGTCCCCAGCTTCAACTCGCCCTTACAGGAACGCCACTTAGTTCTCTGCTGTAACTCAGCAACATACTCCTTGCTCCAACGATTCCAAAAATGCTGACGAAGCTGCTCAATTCGTTGAAAACGAGTTAATTGGTTGATGGAGTTGGTCTGATAGTCGGGTTGAGGTAGGGATGTTAACGGACGACCCACTAGAAAGTGTCCTGGAGTAAGCGGTGTGCAGTCGGCAGGATCAGACGACAACGGAGTTAATGGGCGAGAGTTCAAGATTGCTTCAATCTGAGTCAACGTTGTGTTAAGCTCTTCATATGTTAAATGACAATTTCCCAACACTCGAAGTAAGTGAAAACGTGTCGATTTTACCCCTGATTCCCAAAGTCCTCCGAAATGGGGAGTATAACTCGGTATAAAATGAAAGTTAATCCCTTCATTAGCCACCCTTTCGGATAAAAAATCGCAGTTTGATTTTAAAAACTTGGAAATGTCGTTGTAGGCTGCAACAAACGAGGTACCGTTGTCCGAATATATATGGATAGGCTTACCCCTACGCGAAATGAATCTATATAATGCTAATAAATATGTGTTGCTGGATAAATCACCCACTAATTCCAAATGAATGGCTTTGGTAGCAAAACATACAAATATTGCGATATACACTTTTACTAGCTTACATCCGCGGCCTTGTCGGCTGGCACACATGATTGGGCCACAATAATCTACGCCACAACTTTCAAAAGGCGATCCACCTGGAAGGAGCCGCTGTTGTGGTAGGTTACCCATAATGGGGGTAACTACACTACCCTTCATAGGACGGCATCGAACACACTTGTGATAACAAGCCTTTGCTAAGTTTCGGCCACCTAAAGGCCAATATGACTCTCTGATTGATGCTAACAATAACTGCGGGCCCGCGTGCATTAACCGTTTGTGTTCGAAATCAAATAATAGTTTCGTAAATTCATGACTGGACTGTAATAACATAGGATGTTTTTTATCATAAGAAAAAAGGGAATTGTCTAAGCGTCCTCCTACACGAATAATATTATTGCTATCTAAATAAACATTAAATTTTAGGAGGGCGCTCTTGGACGGTAAACTTTGTTTTTTAATTAATATATTGTATTCTGGAATGGACTGTTCTTGAGATTTAATAATTAAAACATTTAAAGCATCTTGTAACTCGTTTTGTGTTAAGAATGTACTGCATACAGGTTGTTTCCTACAGCGTTGAATAAATCTGAGAACATAAGCCATGCAGCGCACAAGACGTAAATAATTAGAAAATCGGTTGAATTCTATTAATGAGTTCGCAGTATTATCTGTGACAATAGTGTTTAATGAAACATGAGGTCGCATTTCGGGCAATGACTCTGTATTTGAATAATGGAGCTGAGAAGGCCAATTACACAGATCCTGCTGTAAGAAGTCGGGACCATTCCACCATAAATTTAAACATGTCAGAGTACTAATATCTACGCCTCGAGATATTAGATCTGCTGGGTTTTGGTCTGTGCGTACGTGTCGCCATGTACAGCTGCTAGCCTTGTCTAGAATCTCAGCAACGCGATTGCGGACAAACGGTTGGAGCCTAGAGGGAAACATCTGTAACCACCCCAACACTATGGTGGAATCTGTCCAAAAGTAAGACTGACTGATATTAACTCGAAGTGAGTTACAAACCTTCTCATACAAACGTGCTCCTAATAAAGCTCCACACAGTTCCAATCTGGGGATCGTAGTGGGCTTTAGCGGTGCCACGCGACTCTTAGACACTAACAACCGACCCATGTACTCACCGTTAGGGTTCACACTACGAACATAGACGCACGCACCGTAAGCGCGTTCCGAAGCGTCCGTGAATACATGGAGTTCTAATACCTTAAATGAATCACACATTACCATTCGAGGAATACGAAAGTTATTCAACAGTGGCACGGATTGAATGATGCTATTTAACTTAAGATGTAGTGCTGGAGATAAAGGTTCATCCCACGATAATTTATCTAACCACATCTGTTGCAATAGCATTTTCATGAGTATTACAAAAGGTGATAAAAGACCGAGAGGGTCAAAAATACGTGCGATTACCGACAGTAACTCGCGCTTGGTGCTACCCTTGCACGGCAACTTTGTACTACTCAAAAAGCCTAGTTCATCGGTATTGGCATACCAATCTAGTCCTAACAATTTATTGGGCTCACTGGACCCCATACTTAAATCTAGGGACGAATGACAAGCTTCAGAGACTAATGATTGCTCATTTGACCTCCATTTTCTAAGTGGCATACAAGCCGAGGCGAGCTCATTAGTCACTTTGGTACGAATAACCATCATTTCCTTTAAATCACCCCCCCCCCCCGGTAAGCAAGTCATCGACATAAAAGTCGTGTTTAATAATGTTAGATACTTTGTCGTCTTTACACTCAATGCCTATCTGCTTCAGACAACGGGTCGCAAGAAACGGCGAACTAGCCATACCGTAGGTAATGGTGTTGAGAGTATAAACTTTGACCGAATCGGTCATATTTCTACGCCAGAGGATCTGCTGTAGGTGTTTATCAGACGGGTGAACGGCTATTTGCCTATACATCTTCTCCACATCGGCTGACAAGACGTATTTGTGTTGCCGGAAACGAAGAAGTATAGACACTAAGTCGTCCTGAACCGTCGGGCCTACCATCTGGATGTCATTAAGAGAAATACCCGATGACGTTGGGGAACTGGTGGTGAGGTATAAAGTAACCACGAGAACTGCAACCAGGTTCCTTGTTCTCTGTCATATGATCTAACGACTCGTATTCTGTAATAAAATCACTATATTGCTTACTAAGGTCAGGGTTGGCCTTCAGTCTACGTTCTAAGGAAAATAAACAATTAGATGCCCTGTGATAGGACGTTCCTAAAACAGAAGGATCCTGTTTAAAGGGAATACGTACGCAAAACCTACCATTAGGCAATCGCGTAGTGTTTTTTATGAAATGTTCTTCACATAGTTTCTCTTCTGGTAAATAATTACTACTAGAGGACGGTGCGGTCACCTCCTCAATACTCCAGAAGCGCGTTAAGTCGGACCGAATACTATCCAAATCATTATTACAATGAGGAGAAGTTTGAGTAAAATTACATCTAATGCGACTTGGTATACGCTTACTATTATTATAGCTAATAGGGCCAGACACGATCCAGCCTAACTTTGTGTCGCATAACACAGTCTTTCCGCTACCCAGCTGTATCCGCTGTGTACCTAACAAGTCCCAGAATAAATCGGCACCGATTAAAATATCTACTTCTGATGGTTTGTAGAACGCAGGGTCAGCTAGACAAATATGATTAGGGATATTAAGATTCGAAATATCTATCTCGCGACACGGCACAACACTCGTAATCGATGGTAAAACAAAACAAAATATCTTAGTACTGTACTTGTTACTAAGTGACGCAATTCGTACATTGCACATTTTACCTACACTAGAAGAAATGTTATTTATACCGTATATGGACCCATCTATGTGATTACTTGTTAAATTAAGACGCTGTAAAATACGTTCTGTCATAAAACACGATGTACTGCCACTATCAAGTACTGCCCGCACGATATGTTCGCAATTATTATCATCAAATACTTTAACTAACACGGTGGATAACAACACGTTGTGTTGTTTACTATTGCGGCACTCGCTGCTTCGACCGTGTTCAGGCGATGCAACATGCGCTGACAAGGTCACATTATTCGCCCCGGTGACAGCTGACGACAAAGACGTTGATGGGGACAAATTATCACATGAAACATTCTCGTTATTCTTTCGAGTACCATATAATGCATTTTTAAAATCTGTAGTGTGAATTAGAGTGTTATGTCTACGCTTACATAGCTTACAGCCCGACTTCTTGCATTGGTTGGCCAAATGTCCCGGATGGAAACAATTATAACACACTTTAAAACTAGATAACAACTTAAGACGAGCATCAATAGATAACGCAAGGAACTGTGGACAATTAATTAAATTATGATTGTCCTTGCAGTGAGGGCATGGTTTGTGATACGGTTCGGAAATATTGTCGCTACTATTGGACTTTTGTGTGGTGAACATTGTTTTGACTTTAGACGAATTAAGTTGTTTATTATGTTGTGAAATATTATGAAGAGTAGGATGCCGTGACAAGTCCAATGTTTCAAGCAAATCAGCCCGTGTGTACATGAACTGTAGAAATATTTCGATAGTAATAGTGCTGTCTTTCTCTAACCGGCGTTTGTACTCTTCAAATTCGCGATAAGTTTTTGCATCTAACTTGCGAGTAATAATATAAATCAACAAAGTGTCCCAGTGCTTGACCGGCTCACCTAACGATTCTAATGCCCTAAGGTTTTTATTTAATTGATCGATTAAACCTTTTAAAGCCGTAGACGATTCCCTAGTAATATGTTCCATATTAAATAATGCTGATACGTGGTTCTGTATCAATGAATTTTTATTATCGAAACGCGCACACAGCAACTGCCATGCCACTGAGTAGTTTCTAGTAGAAAACTCAATAGACTGAACAACAATAGCTGCAGATCCCTCCAGTGATGCTCTCAAATAATGAAATTTGTTAATTTCGTCGATCTCATCGTTTTCATGAATGAGGCTAGTAAAAGTGTCACGGAACTCCAACCAATTGTTATAAGATCCACTAAATTTAGGAAGTTGAATAGTGGGTAACTTAACCGGCTTATGATTAGTAACACAAGTGTTTTTTTCACTATGTGACGAATTACTATTTTGACAATGTTTAGTTAATAAGTCCTGTGCCCTAGCCAACTACTTGTAGTATAGTAATTCAAACTCTGTCCGCTCGACTAATTGAGCGTTGATATCACTAATACATTCCAGACGTAACTGTACCTCATCATACTGGTCGTACAACGACTCCATCTTCCCGATTCGCCGCTGTAAGTCGTTGAGATCACAGCTCGTTAACTGCTCGTCCTTTAATCCGTCAAGGTGCTTGATGAAGATGGTCAATTGACCCTTAAAACTGCCTCGTTTTTTTGACTAATTCTGATTCATCGGACATATTGGGAATCGAAGTTCGTCGACCTGGAATTTATATAATACCAAAATGTAACAGATAATATAATAACTAGGCAATTAATTACCTAAATGTACACTAACACGGTTGAATTAACAAGTTTTACAAATATCTAACACTCGTAATGTACTGTGTCTACCTACCTACATCTATAAAATTGACTAGGATTTAAACTGTGAATTTAGATGATATTTAAGCAAATTACAATATAACATGTAGCACAACTGTCTACTATACTAATTTAAGTATAACTATTGTGCCGGGCGCCACTGGACATACCCTCTGCTAGTAACCAGGGACGCCCGGCAACGGACGTTAGAGCGGCCGCGGCCTTGGGCCGCGGAATTAAAAAAAAAAAAAAAAAAAAAGTATAACTATTGTAAATGTTGCCTAATAAATGTGTTACACACGAAATCAATCTAAGTTATTTTCACAATGGCTACCTGCCTGATACCTAATTGAAGTAAGTATAAAATAGTAAAAAGTACACTAACCTTGTATTATCCTTAAGTTACACTAAATAATACCTGATCGAGTGTTGGGTGACGATATTTAACCAGACATAAAACTTAACACCGTTGTTATATAACGTACTCCGTTAACTCCAAACTGGTAGTTGCCAAGTTCTTTAATATTACTTCTTGATTTCCAGTAAATAACAGCCAATCTTCAATAATTATTATAATATCCGGCTTCTGGAGGACCATATGTTGGATTAGCTTAGGAATTCAGCGAATAAAACGGCAGATGAACGGAGCGTGTACTACTGTATATTGAGAGAGTTTATACTCAACTGTTACAAAATATTAACTTAAATCTACCGACAATAATAACGGTGGTTAAACCTGGTGCATATTGGAAAGCAATTACCGTATCAATTGGTTTGCTATTAATTAAGGCGCAGGCGCCTTAACAACATGGGTCATCTGTTTATTACTCGAATCGTATAAAAAGTCTAAAAGTATAAGTAGATATCTATATCTTATTAAGAATTTTATGTTTTTAAACATACAGAAAACACGTTTGCTTCCCCGAAGAGGTAGGCAGAGGCATGATGAGCGCCCACTTTTTACCAGTAATTTTTAGTCCCATGTAATTACACCTAATTAGGTGTACGAGTGCCGCTTATCGGAAACTTTTATGGTGGTCAGACCCTCGTCTGTTGATCGACAAGTGCACCACTGGCAGATGAGTTTGACTTGGGTCCCTAACATCCTTTTGGGACGTGGTCTGGTTACTGACTTTCCATGCGCACCAACAGAGGTACCAGCAAAAAAGAAAATGAGAAATGTACATTTTCTCCGCATTTCTTCCCCATTTTAAAATGGGGAACACTGACAACACATCCAATTCAACAGTTGAAACATTTCCCACTCGCCCTAGCGAACACGAAAACATACCCTTATTTGAACATGCAAAAAAAAACATCGTCTTATGAGATGAGAAATGATCATTTTCTCCGCATTTCTTCCCCATTTTCCCCCATTTCTCCCCCTTTTTCCCCCCCAATCGAAAAATCCCTTCGACAAATTTCATGAAAATCGGCTGAAAAATGCGGCCTGTAGACCGGAACTGACACACATACATGCATACAGACAAACAACGCCAAATCGGCCAGTCCTTAAGTTGAAACTGCGACGCTTCGGTCGCTCGGTCAAAAAAGGAAGTCAGGGTTCCGAGACCAAAGAATTATAACGGACAAAGGCGTATGCGTGTTCATAATGTAATGAGGCATAAAGATAAATAGTGTAATAATTCAATGTAGGTTCTATTATCTTCCATTGATTCAGTAAACATTTATGTTGTACTAAATAGTATTTTTTTTTGTCCTATTCATCTAAACTTTTTAGATTTATCGTTCAAGTTACGTTGGCCAGTCGTTGTCTGAGTATTTCCTAAATATTTAGTACTGAATGTTTATCTGAAACGATCGTTTGTAGTGTCTTCCACAGGACAAGTAAATAAAACAATAATTTACATAGTTATACGTAAATGATTCATAATTAATTCAGTTCTTTGGTATTTTGTATAAAAACTTTTGAATAACACTTAGGCATTGTTGTTATAAGTAGACTGAAGCTGAGTTTCTCTAACATAACCCGAATGGAACCTGTCAAATCTAAAATGCGTCTGAACTTACAGACAAACATAAATCACATCTTTATTCCCGAATGGGTAGACAGGCGCTTTTTACGCCCATATTTCGCCAATTCGTTAACCCCCACTTAATAAGTGGTGAGCCTATTGTCGTTTCCAGGAAGTATATTATCCAGAGGCTCGTCCGTTTCTCAGTAGGTTCTTCGTGAAAGTGAGCATGATTAGGCTTGGAGATGTTGGTAGGGCCTCTTTGCACTCTTTCTTATGCTGAATCCCCTTCATGCCTTGAAGAGCAGTTAGGCCACCTGTCCCCTTTGCCATATGAACATCTAAAGCAGTCGTGCGGGTAGTTAAAAAATTAAACTGATATCACCCATGGGTTGTGTCGTCGCTTCGCGGAAAATATCGAAATTCAGCCGCAACGCAGTAAGACTAGAAAACCGACCCCAACTAGGCTAGAGAAACATAAGGTACTGTCTTACTACTTATCTATAAAGACTACATTTCGTGATTGCACAATTTTGTTTTCGTTGTTCTGTCTCTTTGTTTGTACCTATTTGTGTTCCGACTTCCGAGCTAGCAACCACAGTTTTCATCCGATCTTCACAAAACTTGGCACAAGTGTTCCTTAAGGTAATACAATTTATTTGTGAGCTTAAAAAAGGGTTTTAATGTTCTCGAGGAGGACTGTTTGTATATAAGACGACCACTAGATAACTTTATCTTAATAACTCTGGAAGTAGGTACCTACTCTCATTCAGATTTCAGTCTCTTAAACGTAAATGCTCAAATAAATATTGAAGAATAAAGCGGTTCTCAGATGGTAAAATGACTTATAATTAATTCTTGTACATGTTCTAAAGTGTCAAAAGACAAGCCTCTCCTATCAAATTTGTTTAGTGCCAAGAGAAATGTTTCTGAAAATGTTATGACGCCACGGCATGTACGCATAAATTTTTATTAAACTCGACGTGGTGACAGTAGGCTTCATTGCTTACAAAATTACTTGCAAAATTGTGAAATCACGGTTTACTCGGCTAGTGAATCTTTTGAATGAGTAGTAAAATATATTTTGAAGAATATTGTACAAAATTTATGAGATTTAGACACGAAAGAAGTTTCATTACATTTTTGCACTCTAAATTTAAGGACTAATAACTTTTCATAACATTTTACGCCATGTTATTGTTACCAGGCTCCAAGATATTATATTAGATGTGTAGTGTTTTTGTAGACCTACAGGCCAACATTACAGTTCAATGTTTTTCAGATACAGAGTTCACAAGATTTGAACTCAAACTGAAAACAATAACTAACTCCGGAATGAGACATCGATCATTTTATCCTTGGTGAATAAATCAAATTCTAAAGCAGACAAAACAATACGAAATTGCAAAAGTTTAAAGAAGCAAACACAAAATACGGTCGTGTAAAATTGTAAGGCGACAAACTCTGAACTTTTGAAAATAGATTAAAATAAAATTGCTGCTAACTCTCGAACAGGCTACTGGCTTTGTTTACAGATTATACCGACTGAAATAGCGGATTTGATTTTCGATATTTGAAACAGTTTGTTTGTTCAGCAAGCTAAAACAGCGCAACTTATTTTGATATAACTCGGCATTTAAATAATTTAAGACACAGATCTAGGAGGAGGAAATAAAACCCTTAAATCTGATATACCACGTGACTATCGTCATTGGGGCATCCGATGATTTGGTTAGTTCTTTTTTTAATTCCGCGGCCTATCCCACGTCCATTGCTGGGCGTCTCTGGCTCACCCACAGAAGGTATTTCCAGTGGCACCCGGCGGACTTTGATCACCTGTGTGGCCTCTACGGAGGTTTGGTTGGGATAAGATTCCCGCGTCGTTGGGGTAGAGTTTTATCCCGCATCGGTAAGTGAATCTGGTCGCGTGCTATGGGGCTTGGGCCCCGCAGCACACGACCCTTCTAGCCTGCTTCTTAAGAACGGCTGGCTATCCCGACCTCCTCAGGCCCTGATCATGGAGGTCGATGATCTTGGGCATGGATGAGTTTGCGGCTCCCTCGCCGCTGACTTCGGAACTGATGACCTGCTCGCAGAAGGACACGGCCGCGTTCCACATGGCTTGCAACATGGTCTCCAGCGAGAGGGTATCAAAATCCACGCCCAGACCCACTACGAGGTCCCGGTGCTGAATCACCCACGCTGAGCACTCCACCAGCGACGTGTGGAGTGCGGTGTCGTCGTCGGATGATTTGGTTAGTGGAGAACCACGTCATTGTATTTTAATACTATTGTAATATTTGTAATCAAATAGTGATTGTAAAATTGATTTCAAATTTCGAAACAGTCGCCTTTAATTTAACTTGTTTGATATTTAACAACTTTATACATTGTATTATTATATTTAGAGATAGTCTTTGAAAGCAAAATAATAAATTAAAACATTTAATTGAAAACCCAATATCATTCCCTTTTAAAATAATTTGTTAGCGCTTGACAAAGACTTGTTATTTTCTTTTGATAATTAAATATTACAAAGGAAAATAATATAACACAAAGGAATCTGGTAACAAATTTTCAATAATTACACTACCGCCAAGAAATCAGTGTTGTCTTTGATTACAACTGGGCCCTGTTTAATAAACGTTACAATTCAATAATTATGTAAAAAGTTACATATTTTGTAAAGTTGTATGAAAAGTGAAATAAACCTTACAATATGTAAAAAAGTTACAAGTAAAAATGTTACAAATATTGCGAGTATAAATGCTGTTTAATAAACGTTTACAATTGTAAAAACGCCTGTAGATTTCGATGACAATAATTGTATCTACAAATTGGAGTAGTTGTAAGTTACAATTTACATAAAATGTAAGTTTTTGTTGAAGATTCCTAGATTTAAGTTAACGAGGGTATATATGTTTAAAAAAATCTTAAATTTTTAGAAGTAGGTTAGGTTAGTGATTTAGTTTCATAATTGTATTATTAATTCGTAACAAGTCATAGAGCACCAAAATAAAGTTACTATCCTTTCTCTAATATACGAGAATAAAGATATTTTATTCGGTCAGTTCAGTGAACAGCTAACTCATGATACGAAAATAGTGGAAAGATATTGCGGAACAATTAAAATCTTTGGGTAATTGGGTACCTATAACAAAGACTGGATATACAATCATAAGTATATTTTTTTAACTTTATGTTATGCTGGTTTTACTAGTAATAAAAAGGTGTTATGACCGGATTATGTTATAACATTTAAAAAGAGTTCAATCTCTCTGTTTGTTTGTTACCAAGAAAAAGTGAATTCACTGCACTATTACGATAAGGTATCCTACTAATATGTCTATACTAATATTATAAAGAGGAAAGATTTGTTTGTTTGTTTGAAGCGAATTGGCTTCGTAACTACTGATCACTGATGACATTATCCCCGAGTAACATAGGCTACTTTTTATTCCGGTAATGTGCTCCCACGGGAACCGGGAACGAGAAAACTATATTACGCGGGCGGAGCCGCGGCGATCAGCTAGTTGCGAATAAAATGCGAAAGTTTGTGTGTTTGTTTGTTACCTCTTCACGTCTCAACCGAAGGACCGATTTGGATGAAATTTGGAATGGAGATAGTTGGGACCCTGGAATAGTACATACATAGAACATACTTTTTATCCCGAAAAAAATAGCGTTCCCGTGGGATGAGCGATAAACGACATCCACGCGGGCGGAGTCGCGCTTGATGGCTAGTAAGGTATAAATTTGAGCTATAAAATTACTGACACATATTTCAATGTCTTTAGGAAAAAAGGGACAATCGGCAGCAGAGGGGATCTGGAGGAGGGAAGAAATGTAGATATTATGATGATGATGAGCTAGTACTAAAAATAATCGGGAAACATTCTCCTGTAATAGAAGGTCTTAATGTGCCGGAATCATCTGGGTCAAACGTAGAACAAGTGCATGAGCCAGAGTGTGTGAGGCCACAATAAATACGCCTCCCGAAAACACTCCTACTCAAGTTCCTCAAATACATATATAGAAACAAATTACAAAGTAATTCATTCAATGAATCAAATCTCCCGCAAATATATTTCGATTTAAAAACACAAAAAATGAAAGTAGAATTGGAATTAGCTAATAAAAAACTTGAAATTGCAAAACGTGAACGATACAAGCTTGATTTGGAAATACTAAAACTAGAAAAGGAATTGAAAATACAGCAACCGTCCAATTTTACTTTACCACTTTATGTACAAAATGTCGTCATTGATCCTCCTTCTCCCATCTTTATCCATTCATCTGAGCAAAATCAAAACGGCGAAGATATTTTAGAGTTAGCAATAAAACATTTATGTAATAAACTTAATAAAATTATTTTCAATTAAATTATTGTTTAATTAATTCCTATTTAATAAAAAAATATACAAACAATTACAATAATAACTGTATTACTTCAACACCTTCCTGTTCATGTTCATATACTTCCTCCTCGTCATTATTGTTAGGGACTTCGTTATCACGTTCATTATTTTGTTCTGAGTAGGGAGTATAATGCTGCGATCCTAAACGTTTCTCAATATTATGCAAAACTATTGTAGATACTATAATTTTGCTTGCAATAATTGGCTGTACTCTTAAATGGTTCAGATATGGAAATTTTTCTTTTATTATGCCCAGTGCATTTTCAACCATTCTACGTGTTGTTGTTGATTTAAAAGCACGTAAATATCTTTCTAGTGCTAACGTTCTGGGTATTTGTACTGGAATGTTGGGTGTCATTAGCCAATTTTTTAGGCCATAAACACTGTCCCTTAATATTATGGCCCTAGGAAATGGCCTCCATCCATTTCCCCATTCTCGTGCTAGTGAAGAGCATCTAAGTACTCTTGCATCATGAACAGATCCTGGCCATCTTGCATTTGCGTAAAATATTTCCAAATTTGGTCCACATACTCCATAATATTCATGGAATGATTTCCATTTCGGTCTACATATGCTGCTTCGTTTTGGCGAGGAGCAACCACTGGGATGAGCGAACCTTCAACAATGCCTGCTATTCTAGGAATATATTTCATAAACAATGTAGGGATATTGAAACAATAAGTTGGCCAGCGGACTTCTTCTCCGAATAATTTACTGACAATGAACCTAGACACATTTTTTATACGGTTAATAATAATAATAATAAATAATAATAACTGGCAACTCTGGACATCTGTACATACGTCATTTTCATCTATAAAATATTTTAATATTTTTATCTAAAATATCTTGCCTCAATTTATAAAATTCATACAGATTACAAAATATTACCAAAAAGTTCATTATATATTATATTCCATAATTTATTACAAGAATCACAACAACAACAAAATCTACAAATATGAAACGAAGCTTTGACAAACGTCAACCATCAAAATATCAAAAATTGTTTCGAAAAAATTAACAGGATGAATGATGAATATGGATAAAGATGATAACAAGAGCCAGGAGTAAGAATGCACACCCAACACCCCCGGACTCATCACTTAGCTCCGCCTCGCAAGCGCCGGACCGCACACCTGCGACACAAGTGCCTGCTGAGGCGTCGAGCTCATCGTCAAGTGACGAGTATTTTTTCCCGCCGACGTCGCCAACACCTGTACACCGGCGAGGGAGAGGCCGGCCGCCGAGCAGTTTGGGGCCCTGAAGCCTACCAGCTTCGAGTAGGGTCCCCACTACCGGTGGTATTGTGCACCGCATGCGATGGACTTCATCCATTAATGAAAATGTCATGCGGGCATATTATGAGGCAACAGATGGGGAAACCAACCTGACTGCGTACCGTTCAAGGATTGCTCCCTTTATTTCAGGCTCTTGAACCAACAATAACCGTTGCCGTACAACGACTATCGGATCAAGTGCGGGCTATCCAACGATGCAAGTTGTTGGATCAACCTGTGCTTGATCGACTTCGCCTGGAAGTGTTATCTACTCGACCAGCTCCAGCGTTAACGAGTGCACCATCATCTGCTGCACACACGGTTGCAACTAGTACCACTTTAGTTGAGAAGAAGTACTTTGGAGGATGTGATCTCTCAGTATAGGTTTGCACCCAATTCTAGGCCACGGCTACCACGCTTGCCCATGCATAGACGAAATCTGGCGTTGATGGGAGCCCTGAATGCGTTGCTAGATCCGTACTTACGGACTAGGAATGATTTGCTAGATACCCACTCGATTCTTTACTGTGGAGCTATTACCGCTTGTCGTGTTGCACGCGTAAAATTCCCTGAATTTAACCGTGCACCACGATCGGGTGGTGTGCCCGTATGGCAGGCAAGAATCGAACGACGTATCGGCACATTTAGGACTCTCATTGCGATGCTTATCTGTTTTAGCCGGGGAAATAATCGTCCACGGGTCATGCGTTTCGTGACTCAGGCATTACCGGACCGGTATTAGCTCCCAGCAATACTTAGCTAATGTCACGGAACGTATTGACTTTCTAAAGCAGAAAGTATATGCATGGGCGAGTCGTATTCGTCGCTATAGAGAGCGTGTAGACAGATACTGGCAGAATCGTATCTTCCAAAGTGACCAAAGGAAGGTGTACCGAGAGTGGGAGGGAACTGGACAACGTTTGAGCGACGGACAACTGCCAGATGCTCGCGCCATGAATCAATTTTGGCGTGACATATGGTCGATGCCCGTCGAACATTCGGAGGGTGATTGGATCCGTGTTGTCGAGCGTGAATGCGATAACATCGAGCCCATGGAGTCTATTACAATAGACTACGAAGAAGTTAGTTGCGCAATACGTACGGCACAGAACTGGAAAAGTCCTGAGCCGGACGGATTGCACAACTTTTGGATCAAGTGGGTTCGAAGCTCGCATGAACGCTTGGCAACACAGTATCAAGAAGCCCTCGAGTCTGGTTCCTTACCAGCTTTTATGACCACTGGCATCACCTTCCTGCTCCATAAATCAGGTAGTACCACGGAACCTAAAAACTATAGACCTATCACTTGCTTATCTACTATCTACAAGCTCCTTACATCTATTCTGAGAACTACAATAAATTCACATATAATGTCAAATAACATCTTAGATAGTGCTCAGAATGGATGTAGGGCTGGGTCACGTGGTACTAAGGAGCTACTCCTTATTGACATGGCCATTAGCCAACAAGTTAAGCGGAGTAGGGGCGCCCTCTCTACTGCCTGGATTGACTACAAAAAGGCCTATGATTCGGTGCCTCATTCATGGCTGGGGAGGATTTTAGAGTTGTATAAAATTAATCCGACTCTTAAATCCTTCTTAGTCTCATGTATGGGGCAGTGGACCACTATCCTTCATCAACCAGGTAGTGGTGAGTGCGCTTCTGGTCCGCATGACTTGATAAGGATTGAGCATGGTATATTCCAGGGCGACAGTTTGAGTCCGTTGTGGTTCTGTTTAGCACTGAATCCACTTAGCACATTGCTGAAGAATTCAGGGCTAGGCTATCGGTTTCGTAGATCGGGGTGAGGTTATTTCTCACCTGATGTACATGGATGACCACAAACTGTTCACACTGAAGCACCAAGATTTAGTGACATTACTAAAAACTACGGAAGTTTTTAGTAATGCCATTAAGATGGAGTTCGGTGTTGATAAGTGTGCGGTTATGCATGTACAGCGGGGGAAGGTTGTAAATTCACCGAATTTACAACTTTCTGAGATAATAACTCTCAGATCTCTCTCCGAGACCGAAACATACAGATACCTAGGTATGTCAGTGCCATTGGGTATAGCGGTAGAGGACATTAAGAAATCGGTGAAAGAACGTTTTTTTAGCCGCCTGACAAAAGTTCTTAACAGTTTTTTGTCCGGCGGTAACAAAATGCGGGCTTTCAACCGTTGGGTAATGCCTTTATTGTTGTACTCCTTTGGCATACTTAGGTGGACTCAAACGGAACTAGACGCCCTGGATAGGCGAGTCCGTCAACAACTGACATTGCATCGAATGTTACACCCACGATCTTCTGTCATGAGACTGTACATTCCACGGAAGTTGGGGGGTCGAGGATTTTTAAATGCCAAGAGCCTCCATAACCGTGAAGTGTGCAGTCTGAGGAATTACTTCCTACAGAATGGGTGTGGCATTCATTGCGATGTTGTGATGGTTGACAAGGGCCTGACACCTCTTTCCTTGGCTAACGAGAACTGGCGTAAACCAAAGGTGTTTAGTACTGAAGACCGTAAGGACGTATGGAAGAGCAAGGAGCTACACGGGCGGTTCTACCGAGTCTTAACAGGACCCGATGTAGACCTGCCTGCATCGGTGAACTGGCAACGTTTCGGTGACCTCTTTGGGGAAACTGAAGGTTTTGCCTGTGCAATTGCAGATGAAGTTATTAAGACGAACAACTATGGGAAATACATCATGAAGGACGGTATGGTCGACATTTGTCGAGCCTGCCATCGTCCTGGTGAATCACTTCGCTACATTATTTCCGGTTGTTCGTATCTTGCTAACAGCGAGTACTTGCATAGGCACAATCAAGTAGCCAGGATCATCCATCAGCAACTTGCTCTTCAATACGGCCTTATTGAGTTCGAGGTACCATATTATAAGTACACACCAATGCCAGTTCTCGAGAATGGTCGTGCGTTGCTCTAATGGGACCGATCAATCATCACGGACAGGACTATTGTTGCCAATAGGCCTGATATCGTGTTGGTTGATCGGACCCAGCGTCGGGCAGTGCTCGTCGATGTCGCCGTCCCGCATGACGAGAATCTCGTGAAGGCAGAGAAGGACTGTCCTTCGAGATAACCGCCATGTGGGACGTAGACTCGACGATCATTGTGCCGATGGTCATTTCGGCTAACGGATTAATAGCGAAGAGTCTCGACCAACATCTCAAGAGACTCTCGTTAGATTGTTGGATCAAGAGTCAGATCCAGAAGGCTGTTATCCTCGACACGTGCCGTATTGTTAGGAGGTTTCTCAGTCTGTAGCCTCCACAGCCGGTAGTTTGGGTCCTACTCCGCTACTGGTGGGTCACTATTTTTTATATTTTTAAATGTATTTGTGTTTTTTATAAATCTATTTAAAAATGTATAAAATAAGAATGTTAATGAATAAACGAAATAATAAATAATAAATATTTTTGGACATTCTCACACAACGTCATCTAGCCCAAATTAAGCTAATATAAGCTTGTGTTATGGGATCTAGACGACTGATAAACATACTTATATATTTAACTTATAACTTATATATTTATATTTAACCTGGGACCTCAAGGGCGGCAGTCGCATACTCATACCACTGAGCCACCGAGGCAGTCAGTTATGTACTGTTCCTTTAGTTACACCATGTGCATCCGCTATAACATGGTATTGTGAGCCACAGCCCATCCAGTGCAATGTACACAAAATTTGCTTAGCGGGTGTAAGCGCTTCGTTTCTTATCGAATTATATTTAAGATGTTGTCCAATTTTTGTTATTAAATATTCGACGGTAGTTTTACTGACACGAAATTTTTCTTTAAACATAAAATCTGTCACATCCAAAGTAAAGTTTATCCTTTTACGAAAAACGCATCGTTGCCGTTCCCTTGTATTATTGTATTCATTATCACAACTATCACTACTTTCACTACTTGTTGTTAAAACCATTTTTTGTATTACAATTGAATTCCTTTACTAATTATATGTTAATGACCAAACTTGTAAATTTCTGACACAGTCGAGTCCAACTGTAGGAATTTTACTACAATTTACAAAATATGTAAACTTGTAACTACAATTATGCGTTCAATAAAAAAAAGTTCAATAAAAAAAAAATGTAAAATGTGAATGTGATGTGAAAATGGCGGATGATCAAAAAAACCAAAAAACTATATTATGGTATCTAGTGAATTTGAATTTGAACTGACATACTTTTAAACTGACATTTTCACCTGACTTTTTTATAAACTGACATTATATTTTATAATTACCTATTTAGGTTAGATACCAACATTGACATATAATTCTTTTCATTTTTATCGCGACTTCGAATTAATATGACCATTGCTAAATTTAAACTTACCTACCTACTTTATATTGACATTACCTTATTTGATTTAGTTCTTGTGCATACAGCCGGCCTATATAATATAAAATGTTTTTATAATTTTTCATTTAAATTGTACCTAGAATATTATTTATGACTATATTTTTGAAATTAATTGTATCGTATTGTTTTATGGGTTTATGACCTGATAATAATAAAGAATTTGAATAAAGCAGTTTTCCCTACAAATATGTAAATTGTCACCTGCAGAGAGTAAATCTTTACTAAACAGAAATATGTAAAATTTTGTGAATTTTTCACCATGGTAAATTTGTAACTTGTAATCTTTATTAAACATAAACTTGTAGCCTGTAAAATACAATTACTATTTACAATTTGTAACTTTTATTAAACAGGGCCCTGATGGTGAAAATTTCAATCTTGACGTTACTTTTCACGTCAGAAATGTAAGTAAGACGATCTGAAGTGGTAGATAACTTACGAGTTATATTAAAAGCTAAGTGATTACGGCGTCTTTTTCCGCGTTATTTAGTTTTCTCATTCCCAGTTCCCACGGAAACACATTACTGGGATAGAAAGAAGCTCTCACTCGGGGATAATGTTTTAGTGAAAGATAAAAGGAAATTCAACTGGTCGAATCTCTATCTCTCCACAGAGCTTCGATATCGCCCTTGGTAGAAGTCAGATAGCAGTTGCTCCACGGAAAATATTGAAGTTCAGATGCATCGCAGTTAGACAGTGGAAAGCCGACCCCAACTGGCTTGGGAAAGCTATCTCCCCTGATTACCTCTCCTACAATAATATAAACGTACCATTTGTTACCTCTTTATGTAGATGATGAGGAATTTTATCGTAACTTTTATTCCGGAAGATTCTGTAAGTAGGCACAAATCTAATGCTGATATCTAGGTGTATCTACATAGTAAATCCTCGTGACCGCTAAACCCTTACTGGCATTAGTTCAATCAACCGTACAACGGACTTCCTCTATACATTTTATATCAGCCCCACATTTCAAGTATTACCAGCTCACGGACAGATCAAGCAGCCATTACAAGCACTTTCACGTCGCACTATTGGCCGTGACGCAATTTATCAAGGTAATT
Organism: Nudaria mundana; assembly: GCA_963556515.1. NCBI lineage: Eukaryota > Metazoa > Arthropoda > Insecta > Lepidoptera > Erebidae > Nudaria > Nudaria mundana. Next base: position 15,823,634 of record OY748299.1, on the reverse strand, counting down.
TACGCCCCACATTTTCCGCTTTGCCATGAACTCTTAATAAAAAATTTAGTTGCCGGTTTTGTGATAAAAAGGTGGCAGGCAACACAAAAATGTACTCAACACTTTTAATGTTGAATAATTTTGTTTTATGTCTTACTCTTTTTGTTGTGGTTTACTCGGTTTACCGCAATGGGTTATTACTTAGAACAGGATTAGCCACTGCGTAAATAATGACACAGTGTAATTACGAGTAAATGTAATTTCACGTAACAAAGTCGTTGCTGTTTTGCAAACGCTTGTCTACTCCTTCGGGGACAGCCATGGCATTTTGTGTTTGTTACATAATTTCTAAGACATACGTCTCGTTCAAGACAATCTACCTACTCACTATTTGCAGGTGTTTCACAAGTAAATTATTGCAAATGCTCGATCGTACTTGAATATGGTTTTGCTTTAATAAGTTCGAGGAGATGAAAGGCGAAGGAATTCTTGTCAGACTCCATACAAAGTTTTGAGTAAAATCGAGGATAATCCCTCCCAAAGGTGATATTGTTTCAACTTTAGATCGCTCACTGGCGTATTCCGTCTGAAGTTCTATTTCCAAGTGAATGCTAATTCGACACTCGAGTATTCAGTAAATCAATTTTTATGAATTTGCTAAAGAGAGTCCGAAAACAATATTTTTGATTTGTATATTTTTTAATATGCATGTACGTTGAATGAGCAATCATGGCGGTGCTCGACAAACTCATTGCTGTTCCAAATTCAAACACCTGACTTTCATAAAACTTTTCCAATATTCCGCCGAAATATGAGGCCAACGGTTTTAACGCTTTATAATTGATTGGATTTATATCTCTGAAATCAAAATGAATACCCCAATTGATAAATTCTATGTGTTTCATTTTTCACTTGGCATTTTGTGAAATTAGGTACAATGCAACAAGTTTATTACTTGCACTTAGAACTTTTTTTTTGCAAGTCTACGGTCTTAAAATGCACTTAATTAAATTCCTTTAAGTCACTTTGAGCTAACTTATCATTATCAAGTAGGAAGGCTAGATTATTGTTTGCAATTTGCTTGTCTGGTGGAGAATTCCTTCGGTATTAAGTCTTTTTTTGATTGATATATATTATGTGTGTATTTATTTTATTTATTTTTATTTTTATTTTGGTTTATTCAGGACACAAACAGTTATATACAAATACACAAACAAAAACAATAGATACTTACAAACTTAGAGGTCCATAAAAGTTATACATACGGTAAAGTTACAATCAATTTAAATATAGGGTAAGTACTTATATCTAATCTTATATATAATCTGTACTTATATAAGTAGTAGGTAGTACAGAAGTCGTGCAAAGAATGTAAACTGGAAGAAAAAAATAAAAAATAAAAATTTAGAAATATATAATGTTTATCAGTTGTCTAGATCCCATAGCACAAGCTTATAGCTTAGTTTGGGCTAGATGACGTTGTGTGAGAATGTCCAGAAATATTTATTAAATATTCATATTTATTTTAATTTCAAAGTTCGATCAATTGCCCGCTAATATTAAATTTACTTGGATATTTCTGAATCACATTCTTGAACAGTGTTACTTCTAAAACAATCATTGGTAACACTCGAGTTACTAAGCTACGAGCGACTTACTCTAACAACTAAGTTACTAACGCGCAAGTTCTTTCTAAGTTAGTAGGTCGAAGAATTAACGTTCAATCGGCTGTAAAAACTTCTCATTATAACCTAGTGTATTAAGTGAGGTTTTTACATGTCCACTTTTCTTTCACAATAAAATGTAGCCAAAATAAATAATTTTATAGATTAAAATCTCATTTTTCTGTTTTCTTTTCTATATTTAACTTTTAAAATAATTATTTCCGAAGCGAGGACAAAATTATTATTTTATAATTTATAATGATTTCTTAAAGTATTGCAGTGTGACTACTATAAAAACCCTAAACTGACACCTAAATGACACATTAAATGCTAAATTTAAAACTAATACTGTCCGATAGCTCGGCTACACATTTGACTGACATTTCACTTAGTCGAGTTTCCAAGTGGCAGTGTGACTGTGACAATGTAAACAAATAGACTTGAATTTTTGTGGAGCGCGTGGCCTTTTAGGTTACCTCTGGCGCTGGGCAAAAATCCAGGCCCAAACGCTCAATTGCAACACCGAACAACGTTTTCTAGTCCCGCACCGTGAACTAGTTCAGAGTAGAGTTGATGAGGAAGTGGTTATGAGGAAGAGGAAGCGGAAGAGGAAGAACAAATCAAACAGTTGGAGGATGCGAATGAGGATGAGGATTTTTTTTTCAGAATGAGGAAGCAAGAGGAAGATCTATATATTTGCCATTCGTTTGTCTTGCTAAAACTCGGGAACTGCTTGACTGATTTGGTTCATTTTTGTGTTGAAATAGTCGTACAAATTCAATGAACGGTATGAAGATCGCCGGAACGTTGAGTTAAATAGGAATCACAAAAACGAATATTATCGACAGGAGTCGAACTTGCAGCCTTTCCCTAAGTATAGTAGAAGGAAACTCATTGCTTTCAAATACAGTACTAAATTAAATTTGGTTTTAATAATAGTTTATTTAATAATCAAAATTGACAATAGGGAGATTTCATTTTATGAAAATCAATTCTAATGCTGTTTCGCCTGACAAGCGATTTCTTAAATCGTCGTAACACTAATCCAGCGTTACTAAACAGGCGCGTTGCTAAACAGACCGTATGTCGTTGCTACCGTGGCAGATGGGAAGGCCTTTGATGTGGGACGCTACATGCATTGACACCTTAGCACCTTCACACCTTCCAAGCACATCCGGATGTGCCGGCACTGCTACTGCATCGGCTGAAGACGTCAAACGCCGTAAATATGCTAACCTAGCAGGTGATTACATATTTGAGCCGTTTGGGGTTGAGACACTGGGGTCATGGGGTCCGAGTGCTCGCTGCCTTTATAGAGATATTGCTAAACGCCTAATCGATGCTTCTCAGGACCAGAAGGCTGGCTATTTTCTGGCCCAAAGAATAAGTATCGCCATCCAACGTAGCAACACAGCCAGCATTCTGGGAACCTTCCCAGTCGGCAATGACGCGGAGGATTTTTTAAATGATATTTTGTAATGTAAATATTTTTAGTATATAATTATGTGTATTTTGTACATTGTAATTCTTATTGTAAATAAATAAATATGTTAGGACAATTCACATTGTTTTAAGTCGACTTCAGTACCAAAAATCTATCTAAAGGAACACTTTGTTCGTTATCGTCACTGTCAGGCTCTGAAGCTAACAGTTGGGCTAACATTGCACCCACAAAGTTTCCTGTAGGGGTGGTGGCTGTAGCCCCCGAAACTCCCAAGCTCATGGATGACCGACTGTTTGCGTTTAATGCGACATCCGTAACGACATCAATAATTGGGCGTCGATCGTGCAGACAGGTAAATATTTCTGACTCGTGGCCGCCGCTCGTTGCTATGGTTGCGTGCGCCCGAGTGAATTGGATAGGTATTTCCGAATATTCCTCTTACGGTAAGAGGAAGAGGAAGCGGAAGAGGAATAATAATGGCTTTGCTAAAAGTTACTGAAACTTTTAGTAAGGCCATCAGTATGGACTTTGGGATAGATAAGTGTGCGGTCATGCATGTAAAAAGGGGCGGGATTGTGGAATCCGAAGGAGTCAATCTTTCAGATTTCCCACGATATGGGTCGCTCTCCGCAACCGAAACCTACAAATATCTAGGTATGTCTCAAGCTCTGTGTATTGCTGAGACTGACATGAAACAGAAGTTGCAGGATCGTTTCTTTGGCCGCCTAAAAAAAATACTGAAAAGTCTTTTATCAGGCGGTAACAAGGTGCGTGCTGTCAACGGCTGGGCCATGCAGTCTTAGTATACTCTTTTGGCATACTTAGATGGACTCAGACGGAGTTAGAAGCTCTGGATAGGAAGGTGCGTTGTCTATTGACTTCATATCGAATGCACCACCCACGTTCGTCAGTAATGAGGTTGTATATACCACGGAAATGTGGGGGTCGAGGATTTTTAAATGCCAAGACTCTCCATAACCGTGAGATATGCAACCTTAGAGAGTATTTCCTGCAGGTGGACGTGGATGTGCATCGAGATGTTGTGGCAATAGACAACGGACTGACCCCGCTGTCCCTAGCGAAAGAGAACTGGCGCAAACCTGTAATATTAAGTGTATCTGATCGGAAGGAAATATGGAAGAGCAAGGAACTGCATGGTCGATTTTATCGGGCTCTAAATGGACCCGATGTTGATTCAATAGCATCGGTATCCTGGTTACGATTTGGTGATCTCTTCGGAGAAACTGAGGGTTTTATCTGTGCAATCACTGATGAAGTCGTGATGACGAATAACTATCGGAGATTTATTGTCAAAGATGGGACGCTAGACATTTGTCGGGCATGTCATCGTCCCGGAGAATCTTTAAGACATATTATCTCTGGTTGTTCCCGTCTTGCGAACGGTGAGTATTTGCACAGACACAACCAAGTAGCCAGGATTATCCACCAGCAACTTGCTCTAAAGTATAACCTTGTCGACGTACGACCTTGTCGACCTTATTACAAGTATGTGCCCGACCCAGTTCTTGAGAACGGTCATGTCACATTGTATTGGGATCGATCTATTATCACTGATAGGACTGTTATAGCTAACAGACCTGATATAGTGATAATGGATCGATTAAAGCGCCTTGCAGTAATTGTCGATATCACTGTGCCACATGACGAGAATCTCGGGAAAGCAGAAAAAGATAAGCAAATTAAATATTTAGACCTAGCTCACGAGATTGTCGACATGTGGGATGTTGATTCGGCGATTATTGTTCCGATGGTCGTATCTGCGCATGGTCTAATAGCCAAGAGCCTCGACCTCCACCTACAGAGGCTCGTGTTAGGCAGCTGGGTCATGGGCTTGATGCAGAAGGCGGTTCTGTTGAATACGGCTCGTATTGTGCGGAAGTTCCTGTCTCTGGAGCCATAACCACCGGTAGCTTGGTCCCTGTACCCGATGCCGGTGGGTTACTGTTTTTTATATTTTTAAATGTATTTTTTATAAATCTATTTAAAAATGTAATAAATATGTGTTAAGTGTTAATAAAGAGAATAATAATAATATTACGGAAGTTTTTAGTAATGCCATTAAGATGGAGTTCGGTGTTGATAAGTGTGCGGTTATGCATGTACAACGGGGGAACGTTGTAAATTCACCGAATTTACAACTTTCTGAGATAATAACTCTCAGATCTCTCTCCGAGACCGAAACATACAAATACCTAGGTATGTCAGAGTCATTGGGTATAGTAGAGGATATCAAGAAATCGGTGAAAGAACGTTTTTTTGGCCGCCTGACAAAAGTTCTTAACGGTTCTTTGTCCGGTGGTAACAAAATGCGGGCTTTCAACGGTTGGGTGATACCTTTATTGTTATACTCCTTTGGCATACTTAGGTGGACTCAAACGGAACTAGACGCCCTGGATAGGCGAGTCCGTCAACAACTGACATCGCATCGAATGTTACACCCACGATCTTCTGTCATGAGACTGTACATTCCGCGGAAGTGGGGGGGTCGAGGCTTTTTGAATACCAAGAACCTCCACAACCGTGAAGTGTGCAGTCTGAGAGATTACTTTCTACAGAACGGGAGTGACATTCATTGCGATGTCGTGATGGTTGACAAGGGCCTGACACCTCTTTCCTTGGCTAACGAGAACTGGCGTAAACCAAAGGTGCTAGGTACTGAAGACCGTAGGGACGTATGGAAGAGTAAGGAGCTACACGGGCGGTTCTACCGGGTCTTAACAGGACCCGACGTAGACCTGCTCGCTTCGGTGAACTGGCTGCGTTTTGGGGACCTCTTTGGGGAAACTGAAGGTTTTGCCTGTGCAATTGCAGATGAGGTTATCAAGACGAACAACTATCGGAAATACATCATGAAGGACGGTACGGTCGACATTTGTCGAGCATGCCACCGTCCTGGTGAATCACTTCGCCATATTATTTCCGGTTGTTCGTATCTTGCTAACACCGAGTTCTTGCATAGGCACAATTAAGTAGCCAGGATCATCCACCAGCAACTTGCTCTTCAATATGGCCTTATTGAGTTTGAAGTACCGTACTATAAGTACACACCAGTGCCAGTTCTTGAGAATGGTCGTGCATTGCTCTACTGGGACCGACCAATCATCACGGACAGGACTATTGTTGCCAATAGGCCCGATATCGTGTTGGTTGATCGGACCCAGCGTCGGGCAGTGCTCGTCGATATCGCCGTCCCGCATGACGAAAATCTCGTGAAGGCTGAGAAGGACAAACTTAGTAAATACCTTGATCTGTCCTTCGAGATAACCTCCATGTGGGACGTAGACGTCGTTTCGGCTAATGGATTAATAGCGAAGAGTCTCGACCAACATCTCAAGAGACTCTCGTTAGATTGTTGGATCAAGAGTCAGATTCAGAAGGCTGTTATCCTCGACACGTGCCGTATTGTTAGGAGGTTTCTCAGTCTGTAGCCTCCACCGCCGGTAGTTTGGGTCCTACTCCGCTACTGGTGGGTCACTATTTTTTATATTTTTAAATGTATTTGTGTTTTTTATAAATCTATTCAAAAATGTATAAAATAAGAATGTTAATGAATAAACGAAATAATAATAATATGTTTATTTACCAAAAAAAAATATACAGATAATAAGTCAAACAGAATAAACACTTAAAAACATTGCTTTTTATAAAGTTAATACTATCAGGCGTTACTTTTCGGAAGTCCATAGTTAAATTAAATAAATCTAACTACTTTGCAATATTCCGCCACATGCAAATTACCCAACTCTCGTATTTATTCATGCACAAGTCCGCCCTCCAAACCCACTTAGGCCGAAAGAATAGAGAAATAATTTTGAAAATAGAATAAATATGAGAGTTGTGTTATCGTGCGTCCCCGTGCGTCGAATTATCGGCGCACGGCGACCGAAAATTCGGTCGCCGTGCGCCGAGCCATCGACATCTCCTGATGATGCCCCTGGTTGGGGGCGAAACACGTGTCGAGGTTTTTATTATTTTTTGCACGATAACACAACTCTCATATTTATTCTATTTTCAAAATTATTTCTCTATTCTTTCGGCCTAAGTGGGTTTGGAGGGCGGACTTGTGCATGAATAAATACGAGAGTTGGGTAATTTGCATGTGGCGGAATATTGCAAAGTAGTTAGATTTATTTAATTTACATTGCTTTTTATCTTACAAAAAATTAACCCTGCCTCTTAAACTAGGAGATCCTGTATCATAAGAGGCAGTGTTCGATTTAGTTATGGCTAGTAAAATTTATTTAATGTGGACTGTGTCGTTCAACTTTACTGTGTTAATTTATTATTATAATACCTAAACTAACAATATAATATTTAGATGACAATATCTATTTTTAGTTTGTGATGTGTGTATGTGTGTGTGTGTGTGTGTGTGTGTGTATGTGTGTGTGTGTGTGTGTGTGTGTGCGTGTGTGTGTTGCATCAGGCGATGTAAGTGATGAGTGCCTCAGTTTGTGAGTAATCCTGTTTTTGGAGCCACGTTGTAACTTTTGATTTTAGTTGGTTCCTGTTCAAATCAATAATTCCTAGTTTCCTGTGGATCTGTTTGTAGATGTAGGTACTAAGAATATAATACTGGTGCCCTGCGAATGAAGTTCTGTAGCGTCGTCCTAAGGGGTAGTTAGTCCGTTTATTGGAGTTGGATGGTGGAACACTCCTATGTTTCCTGAGGACGGTTTGCAATAAAAAGAGTTGTCGTACAGTTAAGATTTTAGTGTCTAAGTATAACTGGGTAGTTGGGTAGCGGAAGGGTTTACGCGTCATAACCTTGAGTATTGCTCTCTGCGCCCTCTCGACTGACATAAAGTTAGTCTTGGCTGCTCCACCCCAGACAGGTATGCAATAACCTATGACTGATTGACACAGAGCATAGAACACCAGCTTGAGGGTGTCAAGGTTAGCCGATCCTCTAAGCAATTTAAATAGGTATACTAGTAGCATGGTCCTTGAGGTAAGTATTTCCAGATGCCTATCCCAAAGCAGCCTGAGTCAATCTGGACCCCAAAGATACCTTATGTTCTCTGCTCTGGGGAGCTTGGAACACTGGCATGCACTTTCTTCTCGTGAACAAGAATGCACAGTTATGGAGTATGTGGAGTCCGGAGATGTAATCTGGCGCAGGGCAAAAGTTACAGATTTTTTTACATTTAATGTCAGGAGATTAGAGTTTAACCATCTGGAGATGTTAGCCAATGTTAATTCCGCCTTATATTTAACCTTATTCCAAGTTACATCCGAAATAATTACTGCTGTATCGTCAGCATAGGAGAATATACTGCCACTTGGTATTTTCATGTTACAAAGATCGTTAACATAGATTTGGAACAAAATCGGGCCTAAAATACTGCCCTGGGGCACACCGTATGTTGTTGTTTCTTCGTTACTATGGTATTGATCGATTTTGACTCGTTGGGTTCGATTGCAAAGATAACTTCTGAAAAGATCCAGCGCAATACCCCTAATGCCAATTTTCTCCAATTTCGAAAGCAGCATAGTGACAGAGACTGTGTCAAACGCCTTAGAGAGATCCAGGAAGATGCCTAGGCACTTGTACTTTTTATCGAGGTTCTCAGCGATACACTGGGTGAGTCCCAGTACAGCGTCTTCTGAAGAGATTCCCGTACGAAAGCCATATTGATTTTTTGAGATGATTTCATGGTCGTCCAAAAAGTTCTTTAGACGGTTACACAATACCCTTTCAAATACTTTCAATAGAGCGGTTAGAACAGAAATCGGTCTATAATTGTTAACACAGTCTCTGTCACCTCCCTTATAAATTGGATGTACAATTGCCTTTTTTAAGGCATCCGGAAACACCCCTTCCCTCAAACAAATGTTGATTATGCGTGTAAGTGGTGGAACTAGTATGTTTCGGTTGTCTTTGAGAACTTGGGGTGAAATTCCATCCCAGCCTAGGGCACAGTCACTACGCAATTGCAGTATTAGTGACTCCACCTCGGCTTCGTCCACTTCCAGCAGGGCAAGAGAGTTACATGGAGATTGAGTGTGACTGTCGGACCAGGGCTGATTGAAAATAACATCTCTCTGACTCATAATCTTTGCAGCCATATCCTTTCCTATGCTGTTCAATGTGTTATTTACTTCATTTATAGAAGATTGGGGTGTGTCTCATATTTTCAGTAGTTCAACCGGACTAATTTTAGATTTACGGGTGTTAGTGATGTTTTTTATTGTTTTCCAGAGAGCTTTGGGGTTGTGTTTTGTTTTATATATTTCATTTTTTTCGTATTCTAATTTCAATTTCCGTAGATTAGATTAGATTAGATAGTATTTCAAGTTGCCATAGCGGGTATAGGTAATTTTAAGAATCGGATTCTCTGGTTCGTTCCTATATTTTATATGGAGTTTGTCGCGGTGTCGTATACACTTAAGAAGACCTGGTGCCACAGTGGACCACAGTTTAGTTGTTGTTTGTCTTCGAGGTGTCTTTTTAACAGTGGTATGTTTGTTTATTATGGACGTTAACATGTTTATGAAGGTGTCCATTAGGAGATTAGGATCTTCAAAACAGTGGAGATTTGAGAAATCTGAGATTTGTAGGTCTTCCAATATACCATCATAATTGATGTGAGATGAGTAACGTGTCTTTGGTTCGACTTTCGCGTTTGCAATGTTTAGAGGCAGAGGAACGTGATCCGTTATATGTGTGTCTAGTATTAGTGTGGTATGGGCTAAGGAGGTCCTAACAATGGTGTGGTCGAGACAATTTCCGATTCTGGTTGGCATCAAGTGTGTAGGATACATTCCGTATGACAAATTTAGAGTCAGATAGTCCATCCTCTTTGGGTCTATAATATTTGGTTTTATGTCGATATTCAGGTCACCAATCAGCACAACGTTTTGCCATGCTGTTAGATTTCTGTACGTAGTGTCGAGACTCACTCTCAAAACTTTCCGTTGTATTGTAAGATGGCGATCGGTAAACTGCCACAATAGCCAACTTCCTGTCGTCTATTGTGCATATAAGAGAGTTTCCGCCCATAAAGTTAGGTTCAGTTACCGACACCTGAAGATCTGATCTAGTGTAGATGACGACACCATCTTTCTGGTTGTGGTTGGTTGCAGTAAAGTGAGAGTTGAAGTCTACTAAAACAGGTAAATTGCGAACTTTACTGAGCCAACATTCGGTAAGCACTATTATATCAATGTTTACTTGTGTTCGTTTCAGTAGCACCTCGAGTTGGTCAATATTTTTATTCACACTGCGTATATTTAAGTGAAATATGGTTATGTCACCTTTTGATGTTTTAACTAATCTGATTGCTTCTTCGGGGCTACACTTGAAAGAGTTCCCTTCGTCCATAGCACCCAATTCAAGATTGGAACACACATTATTTATGGTAGCCATTAAAGTGTATTAAGTAGCCGAAAAGTGTAGTGAGTATGTGACAAAATTCCATTCGTAGTAACGAAACGACAGTGTACATAAACAACACCAATTTCATCACCGAGTGATCCGAAGTACTCTTCCAGTGGAGTGCCTGGAAATATGTATGCCTGTGTAATTTTAGTGCGAAGTTTATATTTTTACAGGAACTGAACTGTCTGGTAACATTTAAGGCAGCAGAATTATGTTTTAACAAGGTATGTGATATAGTGTGATATAGTTTACACATGGTGAAAGTGTGTTGTAATTGGTACCTACGTATATTAGCTGATCGTGTCTCATGTTTGATGGTGAGACTGTGAGTGGGTTCAAGTAAGTAAGTATTATTATGTGGTAAGATGAGTGCGACTGGGGTGTCACCCGATGGTTTAGATTGAATGGCGTGGTTTATGTAGTTTGTGTATTGTTGTAGATGTGAGTGTGTACTTATTTATGGTTAGACTTAGAAAAAAATTTGATTGATTAAACATTATAATCTTATGAATTAAAAATACGGTGTGTGAATTAAAAAAGAAGAACAGGTAGTGTAAACAATTTTGGTTATCAGTTGGTGTTTGTTTTTAAATTGCCAAGACATTTTTTCAGTTTTAATTAACAGCTGTTTATCACCTTCAATTTACCGTAGGAAAATGTTGCCGTTAGAGATCCAGCAGAACTTAAAGTTGTGGTTTTTAGCAAATTCCCGGGCCTGATAGAATAACTTTTTGGTAAATGATAGCAGTTGTTCTGTTATATAGATGGGTGATCTTGAACCCGAGATGCCAATATGTGAGGTGTTAATTCTGTCATCTCCACCTTTGCCCTTGTTAAATATGCGCACAGCAGATAGAACAATCTGTTTCTTTTGCACTGACGTAAGTTCCACAACGATGGGGCGGGGAGTGGAGGGGTTTGAAGACTTACCCGGCAATCGGTAGACATCTCGCAATTCCTTTTCCGATATTTGTATACCGATGGCCTCGCCAACTGTGCATACGGTTTTTGTTAAGGTGGCAGTGGATTCAGTGTCCGAGAAAGGAATGTTACGGATTTCAATTCCGGATGATCTGGATTTAAAATGCAAATCTTGTACCCTTTTTTCCAGCATTTCTATATATGAGTTTTGTTCCAGTTTTTCTTTTCTCAATTCCTCTACCTCTTTTTTCAAATCTTCAAATTGACTATTAATGAAATACATTGTTTTCACAATCTCTTCATTTGACTTGCGGATATCAGTATTTGTTGATTGAATCTGTTTATTTTGTTGTTTTATTTCGGCAATGTCCGACGCCAGTTTTGATATTACACTTGCTTGATCGGATAGCAATTTTGCGACAGTGGTATTTTCTTCGGGGACGTCAGATTCCAAAGAATTTGGTCAGTTTGCCTTCCGTGAGCGTTTGTTTCTAGCGGTACTTTTAAATTTACTCTCAATAACCGCAGAGCTAATATCGGGTTCTGACTGAGTTTGCAACAAATTATTTGTTGGTGTTCTTGCTTTAGTAGGTGTGCGTTGTACTCCAGACTTTACTCAACAGACGAGATAATAAATAGTACTTAATGCTTTGTAATACGGTGCAACTCCAAAGTTGCAACAATGCAATCGTAGTATGCTAACTCGTAGACAGTGCAAATATCCGTAGCGGCGTAGCAACGTAGGAGTGACGTAAACCGTGTCGTAGTAGATCAGTAATTTAGAATAAGTCTTCTAAATCCTCAGAGCACGGGATGCCAATGGTTCAAATCACGGCCAATAACCAAACCACTTTTTGAAATATTAATTGATGTGACGATGTTGATAGTTATATCTCTGTCTAGGACCGCCCAAAGGGTGTTAACCACAGGTAAAAAACTGGTAAGTGCGACAAGGAATTGAAAGTTATTACGATGACCAATCACAAAATAAGAACCGGAGATCTTAGGACACACGTCCACTTCGTACTCAAGAATCAAGAATCAAAGAATCAATTTCATTTATTCAGTTTAGGCACATAAAGAGCACATATGAATGTCAAAATTTTACAATTTTGTCAAGTAATATTATAAAAATACTAAATTAAGTAAGTACATAAATAACCATTAGAAAATGATTCTTTCGCTGGTTCGGTAAGTTGGTTCTCTTGAGAAGAGACCAGCAAGAAACTCAGGTAGATTATCCATTTTCTTTTTTAATATTGTTTTGTTTACATTGTTACAATTAGTTTATATTGTATTATACGAGTGGCCAACAACAGAAGATTAGGGTGACCATGCATTTTTATCATTAAGATATTCGTCTACATTATAGTAGCCTTTCATCATCAAACATTTTTTAACTACTATTTTAAACTTATTAAGAGGCATGTCAACCAAATCCTGAGGAATTTTATTATAAATTTTTATACATTTGCCAACAAACGAATTACCAACTTTATGAAGTCTAATTTTTGTCATTGCCAGTTTATTTTTATTTCTTGTATTAAAATTATGGTTATCGGAATGTTTTTTGAAGAGATCTATGTTCTTCCGTACATATAAGATGCTGTCGTAAACATATTGAGAAGCAACTGTTAAAATATTAATTTCTTTAAATAGTTCTTTCAGCGAGTCACGGGGTCCGAGTCTATAGATTGCTCGTATAGCTCGTTTCTGTAATATGAATATTGTCTCAATATCGGCAGCTGAGCCCCACGGCAGCAGACCATATGACATAACGCTATACGCTAAGTAGCTAAAATAAACTAATCGTGCCGTTTTTTCGTCAGTCAGAGACCTTATCTTTCTAACTAAGTCTTCCTGCCAAGGCTGTGATATGAGGACCCCATTGTAGTTTACTATCTAGAGTTACCCCAGGAAAAACTGTGGTATTGACTATTTGAACTAATTCATTTTTCATAGTAATATGAGTATCCACCTGTCTAACATTGGGCATAGTAAATTTTACACATTTTGTTTTCTTCGCATTGAGCAGCAAGTTGTTACTTGTGAACCAATGCAATATTTCCGAAAGGGTATTATTTACATCGTCAAGTGCTACTTTTTGTCTATCACTTTTAAAAATTAATGATGTGTCATCAGCAAATAATACTATCTCACAAAGATTTTTAGTGAAATAAGGAAGATCGTTTACGTATATTAAGAATAAAAGGGGTCCTAATATCGAGCCCTGGGGTACTCCCATGACTAATGAGGCGCCAGAAGAGTCGGTGCCATTAATGTTTACTTTTTGTACTCTACCAGTGAGGTAAGACTCGAGTAAGCCAAGTGAGCTGTTCGAAACACCATAATAACCTAATTTTAGTAGCAAAGTCCCATGATCAACACAATCAAAAGCTTTTGATAGATCACAAAATATACCAATGGCATCCTGCTTTTCCTCCCAAGCATCAAATATATGTTTCACAAGTGCAACTCCTGCATCCGTTGTGTTCCTGCCTTTAGTGAAACCAAACTGTTTGTTATGAAGTGTTTGGGTGCAAAGAGGCTCTACCAACATCTTTAGGGCCCCAGCGACCTCACCTGCTAGTGGCGCACCTGCTGATAAACGGACGAGGCTCGTTAATTTACGGTACCTATGGAGTGGCTTCGGCCCCTACGTGGGTACCAGGTGGTACAACAGTGTTGGTCCGGGGGGGTACCACCGTGCAGCTGTGCTAAAGCCCCCCAAGTAACCCAGCCCAGGCTGGGTTGCGTTAGGGGTTCAGCAGCTGCACCACCGGGCCCGGGGCGATGTATGGTGCAGCAGGCATGGGACCAGTGGGGGCGAAACGGAGTCTAGTGTGGATGGTGTGGGTCGATTCGCCGGCCACGGAGACCCTTAGCAACGGCGTTGCCGCGGCTGCCCGCAACACAGTCATGGGGCCCGCCTGGGACCAACCACCCCGGGAGGCTGCCCCACATGTTGCGCATAATCCTGATGTGGGATCGCCGCTCCGGGTGGTAACCGGTGTGGGGTAGCGGCGGCCTTGCATCAGGGGGGTTTGGGAGCCCTTCCGTCCGGCGATTCGGCTCCGACCTAACCACACGGTTCTAGACAAAGCTAGCCACTGCGCTTTGTCACTTACTGCTGCACTAAATGTCGCCCTGTCTTCACGCTTCTTCTTCTTCAAAATCTACAATGGCAGTTCAACCAAAAAGAAATAAACGTTACACAGCGGCCCTAGGAAACCCCACAACTTCACATTTCGAGGTGGAGTTCACTAACGTCCGTGGACTCCATGCGAACCTCGATGCCGTCCACCACCACCTTGAGACGGCACGGCCCGCTGTGATGTTCCTCACGGAGACACAAATACGCCGCCCTGACGACACGTCTTACCTGTGTTACCCCGGCTATGTCATCGAGGAACAATTTCGAGACAAAGCCGGGGTGTGCGTGTTCGTTAGGGCGGATGTTTGCTGCCGCCGGTTGCGCTGCCTAGAGAACCCCTCCAATTCCGTCGTTTGGCTGCACGTAGACCATGGCTCTATGAGCCAGATCTACGTGTGCTTCTACCGATCCCACACAGGGGATTCTGAGACAACACAGCTCTTCCAGTACCTCAGCGAGACGGCTGATGAAGCGCAGGTGCGGTTCCCGAACGCTGACCTAGTATTTCTGGGGGACTTCAATGGCCATCACATTGAATGGCTGGGGTCCCTCAAGACTGATCATGCGGGTAGAGCCGCCCATGCGTTCGCTTTCTCCCACGGTCCCCAGATGGTATGCGGGATCACCCGGATACCAGACAGGTCAGATCACGCGCCCGCTCTGCTGGATCTACTGCTGACGAGTCGCCCAGCCCAGTACAGTGTTTCGGTAGGAGCCCCACTGGGTAGTTCCGACCACTGTGTTGTTCACGCTGGCATGAAGGTGTCACCTCCTGCACGTCCTGTACAAACGTCACGACGACTATGGCACTACTCGTCAGCGGATTGGGACGGTCTACGCGATTATTATGTGTCCGTCCCCTGGAGCCAGCGCTGCTTTGTAGGAAAGGCTCATTCGGATAGTGCTTCTGCTATTGCTGGCGAGATCAGTTTAGGGATGGATTATTACATCCCTTTCACTGATGTCGCCAGTATCCGCAGAGCCCGTCCCTGGTTCGGGCGAGATTGTGCCAAAGCTGTTCGACAAAAACAGTCGGCATATCGCGCCTGGATCAGGGCCCGGGCTGTGCGCGACCCAAACGTGGGCCACCTCAAAGCAGCGTTCAACCGCGCCACAAAATCGAGTAAGAGGGCCTTTAAGAGAGCGGATGCCCAGCGCGTCGCGCGGCTTGGTCAGGAGCTCACTTCCCATCCCACGGGCAGCCGTGGATTCTGGCAACTGGCCAAAGCCGTGCAATCTAACTTTTGTCAGCCCTCGCTGCCACCGCTGCGTTACCCAGATGGAACACTGGCTCACAAAGCCCAAGAGAAAGCGGATATGCTCGCAGACCTCTTTGCGGCTAATTCCCGGGTCGACGACCGTGGCCTGCAGCCCCCCGCCATCGCCAACTGTGGCCACACAATGCCTGATATTGCTATCAGGCAATGTGATGTACGGGCAGTGCTGCGGTCACTCGACACGCGGAAAGCCAGTGGCCCTGACGGCATTCCGGCGGTGGTGCTACGAAAATGTGCAGCTGAGTTGTCTCCAGTATTAACGCGTCTGTACCGCCTGTCATACTCTTCAGGGCTCGTGCCGGAGGTCTGGAAGGAGGCGAACGTACAACCAATCCCCAAGAAAGGGGATTGGTCCGATCCAGGCAACTATCGACCCATAGCTGTCACCTCAGTCATTTGCAAGGTGCTTGAGCTCCTTATAAATAAGCAGCTCATGCAATTCCTAGAGGATCACTCGCTAATCAATGATCGACAATACGGCTTCAGGCCAAAGCGATCAACGGGTGATCTTCTGGTATTCGTAACGCATGTCTGGGGTGGGGCTATGGAAAGGCACGGCGAGTCCTTGGCTATATGCCTGGACATCGCCAAAGGCTTCGATAGGGTCTGGCATGCTTCGCTCCTTTCCAAGCTACCGGCATATGGTCTACCTCCTCAACTGTGCAGCTGGATTGCCAGCT
This sequence comes from Nudaria mundana, assembly GCA_963556515.1. NCBI lineage: Eukaryota > Metazoa > Arthropoda > Insecta > Lepidoptera > Erebidae > Nudaria > Nudaria mundana. The sequence continues at coordinate 15,807,113 of OY748299.1, read as the reverse complement.
TTTTAAACGAGCGCCGAGTGCGGGTCCTCTGCGATGGCCAGGCTTCTCGCTTCCTGCAAGTGAATGCCGGGGTACCGCAGGGGTCCGTACTATCACCAACTCTCTTTCTTCTGCATATCAATGATATGCTATCCCTCGGGAACATTCATTGCTATGCAGATGACAGCACACTGCACGGGAGTTACTCGGTTCGATCTGAGATTGAGGAGGAGAGACGACGACTCGTGGCTGATCTCGACCGTAACCTCGACAGTATCTCTCAATGGGGTACCGAGAACCTGGTCGAGTTCAATGCCCGCAAAACACAGGCGTGTGCATTTACTGCGAAGAAATCCCCTTTCCTTCCCCTACCCTCTCTTCAGAATGCATTATTACCAATGAAGGACAACCTTGATATCCTTGGCATAGACGTTCGTCGAGAGCTCAATAATAAAAACTTCATCGAAAGATGTATAGGGCTAGCTTCGCGGAAACTAGGAATACTGAATAAGGTAAAGAGATTCTTTACACCGGACCGGAGGTGTCTGCTGTACAAGACGCAGATTAGACCCTGCGTCGAATACTGCTCTCACCTCTGGGACGGCTCCGCGAAGTATCTGCTGGACGCTCTCGACGCTATGCAGCGACGGGCTATCCGTATTATAGATTGTCCGGAGGTAACGGGAAGCCTTGAGCCGCTAGTTCAGCGCCGAACAATAGCTTCCTTGGCCGCATTCTACCGTATTTACCACGGCGAGTGTTCTGAAGAGCTCTTCAATCTGATCCCACCCTCTTCCTTCCGATCCCGCACGACTCGTGCCGGGCAGAGATGCCACCCCCACACAGTGGATAGCATGTTCGCGAGAACCGAACGTTTTAAACGTTCGTTTCTCTGCCGAACGATAGTGGCCTGGAACACCCTGCCTGTGCACGTGTTTCCTCCCACATATAATCCTGGGTTCTTTAAGCGGAGCGTGAAGAGGCACATCAGTAGGTCGTCAAGTTGAGGGCCACTCTCAATAGTAATGTGTGCTGTGAGAGTGGCCCACAATCGCTAGACGTCGTCACGACTTACCACCAGGCGGGCGGCGTCAATTTGGCGAACCAAATATTAAAAAAAAAAAAAAAAAGTAACTTATTGTCTGTAAAATGTGAAAGCAATTGATTAAATATTATTTTTTCAAATATTTTACTGAGGGATGGGAGTATGGAAATAGGTCGAAAATTTGATGATCACTTTTGTCTCCTGCTTTATATAAAGGAATGATTTTACTGTACTTCATAAGATGAGGAAACTGATTTTCATCTATACATTTATTGAATATGAATGCAAGGTGAGGCGCTATAGCGCGCACTATTGATTTTATTATATTTGTTGAAATGCTCCAAAGATCCTCGGTATTTTTTATATTTAGTTGTTTAAAAGTTTTAATTATAGTGACAGAGTCAATATACTGAAAATCAAAGTTAATTCTACATTTATCAACACTAAATTTAAGAAGAGAATTGGCTACGTTTTTTGACGAATTTAACTTATTTGTAGTGGTGATTGGAACATTTGTGAAGAAAGATTCAAATGCATTGGCCACTTCAGAATCAGTTTTAATATGTTTATCATCTATTTTTAACTCGAAGGATCGATCACGTGACTTTGCTTTACAAGTTTCTTTGTTAACATTCCATATTGCCTTCGTTTTATTATCAGATTTTTCAATTTTAGCCCGTATATAATTAGATTTAGCTGTTGAACATACTTTTTTTAATAGTTTGGAGTACTTTTTAATCTGTTCAATTACTTGTGGCTCATTAGTAGATGCCTTTGTCTCGTATAATTCATATAATTTCCTTCTACTTTTATAGATTCCAGGCGTAGCCCAATCACAAAATTTTATTTTAAATTGATTTACATTTATTGTTTTTTTAGTGAAAATGTTATCACATTCGTATTTGATTACTCCGAACAAATCTCCGTAATGATCATTCGGGTGTTTATCATTATTCAACTCCAAAAGAGGTACTTTATTCTTAATGTTTTCTTTAAATTTTTCTAATCTATAAGTTGTGATTGGTCTACAAACAATATTTTTTGATAATGGAACATGTTGGAACTTATATCTAGCTAACTGACCTGCATGATCTGAATTTATAAAATGTATTATAGATTTCTCATCTACATCGCTGTTAGAAAAAATATTATCTAAGCAGGTAGCTGATGTGGCTGTGGTGCGTGTTGGTTCACAAAAAAGATTTTGTAAGTTAAAAGATTTAAAAAGGTTGAGGAACCTTAGCGCGTTCTGAGAGTTTTCTAAAATATTAATATTAAAATCGCCACATACAACTATAGTCTTCTTACATTTACATACCTTTTTTAAGGCTTCCTCCATAATTTCCCTATGCAACTGTTTAATCAACGTTTTGGATACCTCTAATTCCTTCAATGTCAGGTCAAGTTTTCTCAAGATATCTTCTTGTTTAGCCTCATCACGGCGAGCAGAATACATGCTACGTGTGACTGGCATTACGATATTATAAATTTATACTGACTTAGATACTAACAAGCTACCTGATAATACACTAAGTACACAAATAAATACGTAAGTAATGTCAAAAAGAATCTGATTGAATACACTACAACTTCAAAAACTAACAGGTACGATAATAAGTAGTTATTTATTAGTACGATTACCTGTATAAAAATCACTCAAATCACATTAAATCCGAGTTGATAAAGTTTCACTTTTAAAATTTTCAAACAGTCATTGACTTTTAGCCGGTAAAACAAAATACGCAAATATCACTAATTTCTTATTTATTTTACACTGGGTTTTACCTAGATACACTTTGATAATGGTAAGATTGTGTTTTGTGATGAATTTTAGCCCTAATTATCGAAAATATTAATAATAAATTAAAATAAATACAAGACGAAATGCGAACAGATGTTAGCCGTAGTGTTGCCACAACCCCAGAGCGTGCCCTACTAAGATCAATGACCGAATATCTCAATCATGCAAATCCAGTGCTTTTTTTTAATTTTGCGTGTAATTTGGTACATCAATAAACCATTTCCATAAATAGGATAATTTTTTACCCAGTAATGTGTGGGAATTGGGAACAAAAAAACGATCCACTTAAGTCCAACTGCGAGTATAAACTAATGTGAGATAATTAAGGTGCCAGCTACCATTAACCCTGTGGTGAGATATTCCCCCTGTTAATGAGTGAAAGCTTTTTCTTGTTTCTCCATTTTCCTTTTATGTTGAACTAGGTGTTTTTCGCGGTTTTTGTGTTATTTAAAAGCAGTAGCACTAGTATTTGTACTCGGTGTATGATTTATTGAAAGCCATTCACCGATAACTTATTATTAAAATTATTTTAGCTGGTAGCAAATTTTGGAAGAAAGGTTACTACCAACATTAGGTTATTTCGATCCGAACCAGCAGTTCTTAAAATTATTATCTTTAATATTATAGAAACATATTTATAAATATGACTAACGACGAAAAATTTATACTATTCTTCTGTCGTAAAGAAAAAGGACACAACATTTTTTTTTAATTCAGTTTGTACCTACCTGAATACATATCAATTAATATAAAACAAATATAATGTAGTATAATATTCTGACGAAGTTATCTGCCATTTGTGTGATCCAATGTTTGTTTCGGAGTTTGTGTGTTTTCTATGTATAAAGGGAAAATACACGATTGCAAACGCGGTTTTAAACGTTGTATCAAAAGAAGCGTTTGCTGGCTACACGGTCTAAAACCAACAGTGTTCAATACGTGTCGAACATCGTTGGTTTTAAACAGCCGTTTTAAACCGTGTACTCGTATTACCCTTAATATGTATTTATTTAGAAATATATAAGTATGTTTATCAGTCGTCTAGATCCCATAGTACAAGCTTATATTAGCTTAATTTGGGCTGGATGACGTTGTGTGAGAATGTATTTATTTATTTTATTTAGTATATGACATAGTTTATATTTAAATAATTTCATCATCATCATTTACCGAGCCTTTTCCCAACGCGGTTGGGGTCGGCTTTCCAGTCTAACTGCGATTCTGCTGAACTTCAATTCTTTCCGTGAAGCGACTGCCATCTGACCTCCACAACCCATGGGTGATATCGAAGTTCTGTAGTTAAACCGGTCGGATTTTGATTTAGGGATCCAAATACCCGTAATGACTGCCATAGATGTTCGTATGACAACCGGGACCGACGGCTTAACGTGCTCTCCGAGGCACGGATTTTATTAATATTTGTAGAAAAAAAAATACAAAACAAAATATTATTTATACTCGTACCATTGCCCCTCGAAAAAGTGAACTTTATTCATCGATAACAGTGAATAAAACGCTCATTTCCTCACAAGTGAATAATGACATTTAAATTTGGAACGAGCTTCAATAGACAAATTAACCCTCAGTTCACCACCCCTAATAAAATCCCACTAATCACCACCCTGATTCCCAGGGACTCACATTTTGTTTTTTGAAATAAACACACATTTAATATACATTTAATGTTTTTTTTTATGTTCTTATCAGTTTACTAAAGATATTAATATTATAATAATAAGGAAGTTTTAGGTATAAACTTAACTAAAAACGCACCATTTTAGAGTTTAAATAGGTCTTCAAATAAACAGTCTTCAAAAATTGAGCATCAGGTTGCCCTAAAAAACTTTTTTTTTTACAAAACTAAAAATAAAAGTATTCCTCTTAAAATTAACATATTAAAGTTTAAAAAAATAAACAAAACTTACAATGGTACTATATAAAATTTAAAAACGTGCAACAGGTAAACATACTAAACAGTTCAACATTTTTGGCATATTTTTATTGACCACTTGAACCTGGTTTGTCCCATACAAATAATTACTTGATGACGGAGATAAACTCTCGAAATTACTGGCCTGTTCTTCACTGTCAGAACACTCCGACCGGGAGTCGTGATCACTCACAATATAATCGCCATCATCATCGTCTCAGAATGTGGCTCAGCAAGAAAGTCTGTTGAATGACCACCGTCAGAGTCTTCAACGTCGTCCTCTTGCAGCCAATCGTTAATTATTTCTGATGCAGAAGGATGTGCAGAGTATACTGACTCAATTCTGCGACGTTTAGATGCCATGGTGGAATGATAAAACCAAAATAAAACAGATAAATATAAAACTAATCAAAATAATTACTGTAACATAAAACACCACCATGAGTCCCCGGGACTCACACGTCACCAAAACTCACCTTTAGAAATGGCGCGCGTGCATGACAGTACGCTCCCTCGTCCCGCTCCTCACTGTGGAAAGGTACTGAGTGGCGCAGTTCCAAACGTTAAAAAAAACAGTAGATTTTTGTTGTTTAAAAACTGAGGTGAGTCCCCAGGACTCAGGGTGGTGAACTGAAGGTTAAGTATACTACAAAAAAAAAAGAAAGCTGAACGTAACTACTGGCAGGCTACCTTCCCCCCCCCCCCTACCCCCATCCCCATCAGACAATGTAGGTGTTGGAAACCTTTACCTTATTTTCTCGCAGTCAATGGTATAAAATCTGTCTCTGTACCTAACTAAATAAATAAAATAAAATAATATAAAAATAAAGTAGAGTAGACTACTCGTGAAAAAAAAAAATATCTCGTTCCTTATATCCCTCGCTCCGCTCAGGATTCTACTTTAGAATTCTATTCTAGAATCCTTCTCTTCTCTCGGGATCCAACTTCATAACTCGAATTAAATTTTCTTTTTTTTCACTTATTGCATAATCTACTATTTAAGCTGTATTTACCGTATTACGATTCTATAATATTCTGAGGTGCGCATTAACTTTACAACTTGTTATGAATGCTATTAATAGTACCTGGTAACGGCAATAGGCTTGCCACCTATTACGTGGGACCGACAACATTACTGGCAAAGTGTAGGTATGTAATGCACCTTTGAGTACCCCTTCGGGGACATAGCCTCGTGATAAATGTATAGACAGACCTTTGAACAGCAATAGATACTTATTACCACTAAGCTAGTCGTAAACAACTAATTGTTCTATTTTCAATCTTGATTTTTTCATTTCATTTGTCGAAGGAATATTGAAAATTAGATTTACCAAAAGATTTCATTCAACAAATCGTATTAAACTTATTCAGACGTCAGGTCACCAATTTGTATGTAAATTCAATTTGAATTTATTAAGATAAATGGGTTTTTCTTCTTTCACTTTTTGTTTGGCTGATACAAGTTGATGGGTTTGTTCGAAAGGTTATTGAAAGGTTATTGAAATGCCATTCGCTCTTGAACTGGACGAAGTTTTTTGCTCGAAGTATTTTTTCCTACTCAGTAATATAATTTATTATCTGGATATTATATTGAATTTGAAACTTAGCAATACAACTTATGACAAGACAAAGTTATCTAGTCTAGATTTAAGTTTTTCCGTGTCAACAGGTTGTACTGCAGTCTATAGAAATACTGTTGTTTTGAGGGACTACATTCGCAGCTAAGTAATTCGACAGAAATCTTTTTTTATTTTACTCAGTAAAAGCTTGCTGAGTAAAATCAACTCATATGCAATTGAAGACTAGACCAATCATATCTGAAGCATAACCGATAACCGTTGGTGTAAACCATAGTGTAAACATGTTCTGAAAACCGCAAATCGGCCAACGTAGCATGGGATGAGACGTCCTGAGCCTCACAGAGCTACGAATTCAGAACAAAAAATGCCTTTAATACACCTACATTTTGTCAGTTGCTTTCACGAATATGTGGCAGGTATGTTGCCATTGCCGGGCACTTTAGGTATATTTGCTAGAATCCATCTGATAGCAAGTGAGAGTGATTTAGGCCTCAGATATTTTTTAATGCTCTGGGCACCCCTTTCTGCAATCTATTTAATAAAACCGTACCTAACTGAAGAAAATCACTAAAATAAGTACAAGGAAAATGATAACAAAAACATGCACAGCTTAAACCCCACTTATATGTCGAATTATTTCAGTAATGGTTGTGATTCACACACACACACACACACACACACACACACACACATACATATCACGCCTATATCCCTGAAGGGGTAGGCAGAGGCGGAGGACACACCCACAATTTGCCAGTATTTTGAGTCCCACGTAATAGGGTGCAAGCCTATTGCACATTTATAATGGGTTATGTCCAAAATAGCCGAATGAATTTAATAAAAAGTAGCAGCTTTAGTGTAATTTTGAAAAAAATTTAAACCCGTTGCCTTGCGATAAAATGTTGATGAAAGGCAACAAAATCTTACGTGCCAGCCGCTGTGGCACAGCCAATTACAGTCCTGGGCGTCTCGGACTATAATTGCTAGGTTAATATTAATAAATAAATGACATACAGCTCGGTTAAAACACATGGCATCTGAAACGTTATACCTACACTTGAATGAGAGTATCTATAAGTAAACCTAAATATAAAAAAAAATCCGCAGCGTACTCACAAACTAATGCACCGATTTTCATGCTGCTTTCAGTGATTGATAGAGTACTTCTCGAGGGAGGTTTAAGTATATAAGAAGCCGTGGGCGTCCGCAGTATGTGTGTTCCGGGCTAGCCGCCCGCCGCGGCCACAGTTTTATCCAATCTACGAAACTTGGCACAAGTGTTTTTATCGTGACTTTCTTTTTTTATAAAAAAAAAATATGGTTATTAATTGGTTAGTAACAATAAAGACTTATAAACTATGTTGTACGATTTAATAGGTAAACATTTAATATTTTTATTTAGATACCAGACTATTGTTTGTCACACAACGACGAACAATAGTCATTCGCAAAGGGGAGTCATACCTCTCCACTATAGTCCCCAGGATGGAGTTGGAGCTGTTCCGCACTCTGCGAAGCAGTGAGGCAGACCGTTTTCTGACGATCGCATGAAAGTCATCGATATGCGCCTGAGCGAACATACCTGATGCACGGCAGAATCGGGGCAGCCCCATCAGCATCCTGAAGCCATTATTATATTGGACCCGTTATTGGGGGGAGGGGCTTCAATATTGTTTTAAATGTTCGAAAGCTCATCGCATCATAATAGGCGACCACTAGTAATATAATTAAAACCTTAAGGTACGTCAAGGTCATCAAATAACATAAAATATGTGACAGGGTTTTATAGTTGAAGTTTATTGAAGACTTTTTTTAACGGGATAAGTGAGTGGTAGAATTGACTCGACCACCTCTGATTTCCCTTGCGATTCCGCTGTTTCACGGCCATCCTTGAATTATTTATGAGGGTTAAAACTTCTGCGGTACTTAATGACAAACAGCTGTATTGTAAATAATTGTGTCTGTATTAAACACTCAAATAGGCCAAATAATTTATTTTAAATCTATTTTTTTGTGAAATAACTACTTAGTGGTCGCCCATAATGGACAAAAGAGACATCGCAAACATTTAAAACAATATTTAGGGTTTCCTCCATTTCTCCCGTAATCAAAAAAACCACGCAAGCCACGCATAGAATAGGATTCCGTAATCACCCATAATAGCATCTGTAACTCCTGAACTAACAGAGCTATCTAATCCGCTATAGCTTACCTTAAAAGTTCAGTACATGGACTACCATCATGATTTTTTTCAGGTTCTTCACGCCAGCCGTCTAGATCTTAGAGGGAGGGACGCCCTGTTTTCGCAAAGATATGCTCTTCAAAGCTAAATATCTCGTAAACATATGCTTAACTCAAAAAACCATCTTAGCAACGTTTTTAAAAGACCTATCTAATGATACCCACACGATGGGATAGACTTGAGAAAAGTAGCAGATAATTAGTAGAAATATTGTAAATTAAAAAAAAAATCATTGAAACCCGTTGCCATGCGATATTGATGAAAGGCAACAAAATGTTACGTGCTGCCCGCTATAGCAAAGCCAATTAAAGTCCAGGGTGTCTCAGACTATCAATTAATAATTCATAATCACAATATACATAATTTTGTACTAAAAATATTTATTTACAATACCTACCTACCTGTCTAAAATATATCGTTTAATAAAATCCTTCGTGTCGACCGGGAGGGGTCCCAGAATGCTGGCTGTGGCGCCACGTTGGATGGCAATAGGTACTTATTCTTTGGGCCAGGAAGTGGATTGTTTTATAAATGGTCCCAATGGACTCCCGTCTAAGTATTAATTCGTCAATTCGTAATTTATTTTATCTATAACTACAAACATTAAACTAAGTCGTATGTGGCAACACATTTCCATAATTTCAAAACACAAATCCTTTTTGCTTGTGTAGATATCGCACTTGCTGGATACCATGTGAAATGCTACAAAATTGTTGCTTTTACGGGAAAAACATAAGCTTTATTGCTGTTGTTATGTTTTGAGCTTCTACTAGAGGATTAAACTTATGTTGCTGAAGCATTCGCTAAACATTATGACAGCGGTAATAAATAACTTACTACAGTTTTCGTAGGTATTTGATAACCTTTTTAGAAAATAAATACTCTTGAGTCCTAGACCTTTTTACTATTTTTTTTTTATATTTAATTAATACATTAGGGACACAGAAAAGAAAATTAACAGTAGAAGAAAATACTATTTACACTTAATAAAAACTATACTATACACACTAAAATCTACACTATATACAGGCGTCAAAGAGGCTCCTCCGCCTCGTTTTTTTTATTATAATCACACTAATATCCCCGAGAAGGCAAGAAGAGGTAAAACTACTGAAAAAAAATGTGGGTGTGTTGTGTACCCACATATTGTCTGAAGTTATATTGGCCCCACAAATAGAAGGCGAGCTTATTGAAATTATCGGACGCTGTAGAAAATCCATAACCACTATATAATTCAAATAAAAATTCTAACAGTCAAGACAGACACATACCTTACTTAAGTAGAATCTCTGCAATCCGAGTATGATAGCTAAATATATTATTACATACAAAATTATATCTAAAAAAGAGCGTCAAAGAACTACTCCGCCGCCGCCTGACTCGGAATGTTCCTAGAACTAACGAACTAAAATTGAAATACAGACACTCATGTATTGTACAGTTAATCAGTTATATAGCAAAAACGGTCTCTATAGTATCGTTTTTACTGTGCGCATTACCATTGATAACATCCGGAGGACTTTAAATTAAATCATTACGGCGAGTGTCTTCGTAGATACAGTTTTTCTTGTCATCCCTCGACGCAGTTTTGGCAAATTTATACCTTGTACGTATACATTAAATGACTTTCGGGTACTATTTACTTTCACGCGTCGGTGCCAGCGAGAATTGAAGGAAACACTTGATATTTATTTATTTATTTATTTATTTATTTAAGCCTTTTATTTTCCAAACAATCATTAATTCAAACATAATCAAAAAAAAAGTACTAGGTACATTACATTGTAAACATTAAAAAATTATAATTATTTTACAATTACTTACTATTAATTTCATTCTAAACATTAAAAAAAAAATTATAATCATTTTACAATTATTTCCTATTTATTTCATAATTAATTATTCATTAAAATATTCATTTAATATTAATAACTTTTATAATTAAAATAATATATCATATACATATAATATGGACTAACATCTTCTCCATTTTTTGCATATTAATTAAAAATCCATATTAAGATAGGTATTAATATAATTCTGACACAATTCTAGATTAAAAAAATACCTGGTATAATGTATTCAATTAGTGTAAAAAATAACCATAATAAATTATACAGATCCATTAAATTGCATGCATAATATAATTAATTTAAATAATAATTTTATTTTTCTTTTAGACTAAACTAGTTGCATGCCCCAATCTTTGTCATTTGGATACCCGTTTACTGGGCGTAGGCCTCCTCTATCCACAAAGTCCAAAAATGCGAATAAAAACTGGATTTAGTTAGTGAGATTTTTGTGCATTCTTTCTTTCGTCCAGTAATAATCCCGCTTCATATCTTGCTACCACTACTTTGTTTTCGCCTTATTTATTTAATTGTTGGATGGAGGGTTTTGGTCTTATTCTCCCGCGGTGACCAACCGTATTGGGAGATGTAATTTCCAATAAAGTACGTTATTTTGACGAGTATAATTTTCGTAGAGAAAGGTAGTTACTATTCGCTCATGTTTGCCTCTAGTTCATCATCAAGCGTAACTGTGTCGCTAGAAACAGCTCTGGACTTCATAAAAGCTTCAATTATCGGTTTCGGTTTCTTGGTGCCGTAGCTATTTTTTTTATACTTTTGTGAAATTCCATTTTTATCAGGAGAAGATATCGGGTTTCTTTTATGGTTTCGGAGTCTTGTTTGGATGTCTACATAGTGTATGTTGTTGGTTTCTGGTATATCAGGGACAATTGTACTTGGATGTTTCTGCAGGGCATTAATTGTGTCATAACGTAATACCACATTTTCGCCTAATTCTTTCCTTGCTTTGAATTCTGCTTGAAGTTCCTTCCTTCTTTTCAAAACTTTTTGTGTGTAATCTTCCTTTATATATATTTTAGATTTTTCTAATATTTTTTTATTTTTCATAATTTGTATTTTCAAGCCCACTTGATATAGCGTCTGCTTAATGTCATAGAAAATTTCATTTATTTGTTTATTTTATGCTGAGAATAGTGTTCATTCAAAAACAATTTAATATTAGCAAGAATACACAAAGTCCCTGGAAAGGACAATAAGCTCACATCCTGTTACGTGAGACCAACAGCCCAACTGGAGAAAAGTGGGCGTAATGACCGTCTCTGTCAACCTATTTGGGGATAAAGACGTTATTTGTATGTGTTTGTTGTGCGCGAATGTTACAACCCAAAACCCCGCGGTTCAAGGCATCAATCCACATTACGCGTCATCGTCCCATTGTAGTAACAAAATCTCATTTAGTAACTTAAAAGGAATTACAAAGTATCTAGTCATTACTTTATATAGTTTGTTCAAAAAAGTTCCGTACTCACGAGAATAGTTCTAACCTGAGTTTTACTAGATTTCCTCTTAAAAGTTTTGGTCCCCAATAAGCTATTCTATCTCAAAACTTCTCTCTCTTTGTAGAACTATAATGTGATATTACTCAGGTTAGGTTTGGACATTTAGATAGACCCTACCGATACCTACTATTGCTGCGCTTATTAGATAAAGTCACACATGGTAAGAAACCGTAGAATCCTGTTGCCATCAGTTGTTTTTTTACAAGCTTCCGTAACTACGAAATTTAATAACAGTACGAGGAAACGCACTTTATAAAGTTTTCAGAAAATGAACTAAAATGAACACGAAAACTAAAATGAACTGAAAAGTACTATCTGGGGTGAAAGTAGAACCGAATACAATTGTTTCAAAGTTTTTGTTATAAACTTTTCATATAAATTGTCAGTAGATAAACATGATGAACGATGGTATTCATATTAATTCAATTAGAAACAACTAGAAAGTAAAGGAATATGTACTTTTAATGTACATAATCAGAATTCACGCTCAGTAAATTTCATTCAATTAAAAACCTTCAGTTATCTAATTGTGACAAATTGAATCACTGTGTAAATTGCGAGATCACTTCTTCACTTACATTTTCGTACATTTTCAAAGCCTTGTCAATAAACCTTTGTTATTTCACTTCACAATAAGCGTAGTTCACTGATTTCTGTAGTAGGTAAATCTTTTAACAAAGTGACATAGATCCTTGACGCGTAAAAATGAAAGTGAAAATTGTACGTACCTACTCGTAACACCGACTTATTAGTGCCTAAAGTAGTGATTTTATGGGCCTAAGATAATAATAGCTACCATTAGGAACTATGAATATTTACTAAGATAATAGTATGGTAACATATAATGCCTACCATTCCACCACAATTATCAAACAAGGTCGTATCAGCTATAGGTTGATTTTGATATTATTATGCATAATTACATACTAACAGGTCAAACAAAATGTGAAAATTTGAATTAAGATAGAGTTAATAAGCAAGTTAAAGTATCGCCCCCCAGTACGTGGGGCCTGCAGTATAATAAGAGAAGTGTGGGCGTATAAATATACCCGTCCGGGGAAAAAGGCGTGATTGTATTTATGTATAAGCAAGTTCGTATATCTAATAGCCCCCACTACTAATCAATGCTTATTTAATTGTATGGTGCATGTAATTATTATTCATACAAAATAACGTAGAGAAACGACAGAAAGCAGAAGAGAGAAAGCTGACCCCGCAAACGCTTTTTTACCATAGGGTGGTAATATACTCACAAAATTTCATGAGAACCGGTAAAGCCGTTTGGATATTACTATGAGAAGAGAATAAAGTAATATGGTTAGTAAGGTGCAAAGTATGAATGTAGAGGGATTAAGAAGCAGAGATAGGCCCAAGAAAAGATTAATGGAATACGGATAAAAGGATATGACAAGGAAGGGAGTGACTAAGGAGATTACGTCTGACAGGAATGTGTCGAGGAATACATATTACGGTGACCCCAAATAATTGGGATAAGGGCAATGACAAGATACTAATTGTTTACTAGCCGACCCGAAGTTAGTACAGTCCCAGAGTCAAATAATGTGTCAAAGGTAATTTGAAACGAGCGGTTTGTATGGGAAATTATTGTCCAATTATTCTTGAATGTTTTTCCTTGAACTATAATATTTCCAAATCAACATCACTAGTAAGTAATTTAGGCCAGTTGTTCTTAAGTTTTATTAAGAGTTAATAACGTTAATTCAATGCTGTTCTCTCTGAGACAGTCTTGAGAATGCCTCGTGAGTAGGTGAAACATATGTCGACGTTTATAATGTTTTCTATTTAGCGAAATTTGTGCAATTATATAAAAAATTCAACATCTTACCCCATTTTTTAACGTTAATTCACTTACATAGGTACTACTTACCGACAAGGAACATATGATATCATTTTTGGAAAAAAAACCTTTATTTTTCTATAATTTTTTTTTTCTATTATGAGTTATGAAATTTACTAAAAAAATGATTTGAATTTTCAACGTTCAACGACGATGGACAATATTAGAAAGTTAGTTGCCAGTCGGCATCAGAGAATCAAAGAAAGATCAAAGAATTTTCATCAAGCGAAATGAAAATTAATTATTTCAATGATTTGGAACTTCAAAGGTTTGAATAACGTGAACAGCATTTTAACTCGGTTAGCAGTAAATACCAATAGTTTCAGTTTGTTATGGCTATCTCATTCCCGACGTAGGTAAATGAATAAAATATTCGTTGTTTTAGTAATGTAATTCAGTTGATTGTATGACCTCGTTCCCGAATTTTGTTAAACACCCACGAACCCTTTTCTCTCATGCCAAAATACTGCCATATTAGATCATGCGTTGTTTTTTTACACAAAGTTCAAGATTTGGCACAACTGCCTGCAACTACACGCAAGTAAGAAGCAAAGAGAATTAAATAAATGTATAATTTATTTTATTTATTTATTTATTTCAGGCAACAAATACAAAAGTTACAGTTGGTATAAACTTATTCTACGGCCCATAGATAAATACCTTAAAACTAAGAATACATATAGATATTACAAAATGTATATTAGTGATAGAATCTTAAGACTATTGTTAGTACACACTTCACTATCGCACTTCGGTCTTTTTGCGTACCGGTGGTAACGATCCGCGGAAGCGACGGAACACCACGCCCTGTGGCCAGAAGGTTTCCTCCATGACGAGGCTCAGTCTAGTGTTGGGCACTCGCACCACGACCGACAGGAAACTGACGTTGCGGCTCGTCTATATCCTCCTATAGCTGCACTCTCGGCGTGAAGTTGGCCTTTTTGAGCACGTACTTTTTTTTTTATATATATATATTTCGGTCGACAAATTGACGCCACCCGCCTGATGGTAAGCTGTGGCGACGTCTGGCGATTGTGGGTGACTCTCACAGTACACAGGAATACTATAGAGAGTGACCTTCAACTTGACGACCCAGTAATGTGCCTCTTCACGCTTCGCTTAAAGAACCCAGGGTTATATGTAGGAGGAAATACGTGCGCATTTAGGGCGTTCCAAGCCATCATCGTTCGGCAGAGAAACGAACGTTTAAAACTCTCAGTTCTCGCGAAGATGGTTTCCACGGTATGAGAGTGAAATCTCTGCCCAACACGCGTTGTTCGGGATCGGAAGGGAGAGGGTGGGATCAGATTGAAGATCTCTTCAGAACACTCACCGTGGTAAATACGGTAGAACGCGGCCAAGGAAGCAATTGTTCGACGCTGGGCTAGCGGCTCATGACTTCCCGTTACCTCCGGACAATCTATAATGCGAACAGCGTGTCGCTGCATAGCGTCGAGTGCGTCCAGCAAATACTTCGCGGAGCCGTCCGTTCCGGAAGTGATGCTCCGACGCAGGGTCTAATCTGCGTTTTGTACAGCAGACACCTCCGGTGCGGTGTAAAGAATCGCTTTACCTTGTTCAGTATTCCTAGTTTCCGCGAAGCTAGCCCAATACATCTATCAATGTATTTTGTGTTATTGAGCTCTCAACGTACGTCTAGATTATCCTTCATTGGTAATGGTGCATTCTGAAGAGTGGGTAGGGGAAGGAAAGGGGATTTTTTTTACTGTAAACGCACACGCCTGTGTTTTGTGGGCATTGAACTCGACCAAGTTCTCGGCACCACATTGGGAGATACTGTCGAGGTTACGGTCGAGATCAGCCACGAGTCGTCTTCTCTCCTCCTCAATCTCAGATCGCCCCGCCGTCGGACGAACCGAGTAACTCCCGTGCAGTGTTCTGTCATCTGCATAGCAATGAATGTTCCCGAGGGATAGCATATCATTGATATGCAGAAGAAAGAGAGTTGGTGATAGTACGGTACCCCGGCATTCACTTGCAAGAAGTGCGAAGCCTAGCCATCGCAGAGGACCCGCACTCGGCGCTCGTTTAAAAAGCTTGCAATCCAGCTGCACAGTTGAGGAGGTAGACCATATGCCGGAAGCTTGGAAAGGAGCGAAGCATGCCAGACCCTATCGAAAGCTTTGGCGATGTCCAGGCTAATAGCCAAGGACTCGCCGTACTTTTCCATAGTCCCACCCCATACATGCGTGACGAATGCCAGGAGGTCACCCGTTGATCGTTTTGGCCTGAAGCCATATTGCCGATCATTGATTAGCGAGTGATCCTCCAGGTATCGCATGAGCTGCTTATTGATAAGGAGTTCGAGCACCTTGCAAATGACTGAGGTGACAGCTATGGGTCTATAGTTGCCTGAATCGGAGCGATCCCCTTTCTTGGGGATCGGTTGTACGTTCGCCTCTTTCCAGACCTCCGGCACGAGCCCTGTAGAGTATGACAGGCGGTACAGACGTGTTAGTACTGGAGACAACTCAGCAGCACATTTTCGTAACACCACCGCCGGAATGCCGTCAGGGCCACTGGCTTTCCGCGTGTCGAGCGACCGCAGCACTGCCCGTACATCACATTGCCTGATAACAATATCAGGCATAGTGTGGCCACAGTTGGCGATGGCGTGGGGCTGCAGGCCACGGTCATCGACGCGGGAATTAGCCGCAAAAGAGATCTGCGAGCATGTCCGCCTTCTCTTGGGCTTTGTGGGCCAGTGATCCATCAGGAAAACGCAGTGGTGGCAGCGAGGGTTGCCAAAAACTAGACTGTACGGCTTTGGCCAGTTGCCAGTATCCACGGCTGCCCGTGGGGTGGGATGTGAGCTTCTGACCAAGCCGCGCGACGCGCTGGGCATCCGCTCTCTTGAAGGCCCTCTTGCTGAACCTAGTGGCCCTATTGTACGCTGCTTTGAGGCGGTTCACATTCGGGTCACGTGGCGCCCGAGCTCTGACCCAGGCGCGATATGCCGACTGTTTTTTATGGACAGCCTCGGCACATTCACGCCCGAACCAGGGGCGAGCTTTGCAGGTGCTGGCGACATCAGTGAAAGGGATATAATATTCTATCCCTAGACTGATCTCGCCAGCAACGGCAGCAACGCTATCCGAAGGCGCCTTCCCTACAAAGCAGCGTTGGCTCCACGGGACGGACGCAAAGTATTCGCGGAGACCGTCCCAGTCTGCTGACGAGTAGTGCCATAGTCGTCGAGTCATGTGCCCAGCATGAGCAGGTGGTGGCATTTGGAAGCTGGCATGCACCACACAGTGGTCGGAAGTGCCCAGTGGGGCGCGTACCGACACACTGTACTCGGCTGGGCGACTCATCAGCAGTAGATCCAGCAAGGCGGGCGTGCGGTCTGACCTGTCAGGTATTCGGGTGATCCCCTGTACCATCTGGGTCAGCCCGTGGGAGAGAGCGAATGCATGGGCGGATCGTCCCGCATTATCTATCCTAAGGGACCCCAGCCACTCAACGTGATGACCGTTAAAGTCCCCCAGGAAAACCAGGTCAGCGTTCGGGAACCGCACCTGCGCATCGTCAGCCATTTCGCTGAGGTATTCGAAAAGCCTTGTTGTCCCAGTGTCCCCTGTGTGGGAGCGGTAGACGCACACGTAGATCTGGCTCATAGAGCCATGATCCACGTGCAGCCAAAGGACGGAGTAGGAGGGGTTCTCTAGACAGCGCAACCGGCGGCAGCAGACATCCGCATATATATATATACGCACACTCCGGCTTTGTCGCGGAATTGTTCCTCAATGACATAAACCGGGTAACTGAGGTAAGACGTGTCGTCAGGGCGGCGTATCTGTGTCTCCGTATGGAACATCATAGAAGGCCGTGCCGTCTCTAGGTGATGGTGGACGGTATCGAGGTTCGCATGGAGTCCGCGGATATTCGCGAACTCCTCAAAAGGAATCGACTTTGTGGGGTTTCTAGAGGCCGATGTGTACCGTTTATTACTTTGTTGCACTGTCATCATGATGAGATATGGGGAAGCGTGAAGACAGGGCGTTATTTGGTGCGGCAGTAAGTGACAAAGTGCAGAGGCTAGCTTTGTCTAGAACCGTGTGGCTAGGTCGGAGCCGACTCGCCGGACCCCCCTGATGCAAGGCCGCCGCTACCCCACACCGGTTACCACCCGGAGCGGCGACCCCACATCAGGATTATGCGCAACATGTGGGGCAGCCTCCTAGGGTGGTTGGTCCCAGGCGGGCCCCATGACTATGTTGCGGACGGCCGTGGCAACGCCGTTGCTAAGGGTTTCCTGGCCGGCGAATCGACCCACACCACCCACACTAGACTCCGCTTCGCCCCCACTGGACCCCTGGCTGCCGCACCATACATCGCCCTGGGCCTGGCAGTGCAGCTGCTGAACCCCTAACGCAACCCAGCCTGGGCTGGGTTACTTGGGGGGCTTTAGCACAGCTGCACGGTGGTACCCCCTCGGACCAACACTGTTGTACCACCTGGTATCCACGTAGGGGCCGAAGCCACCACATGGGTACCGTAATATACGAACCTCGTCCGTTAATCAGCGGGTGCGCCACAAGCAGGTGAGTTCGTTGGGGCCCAAAAGATGTAAGAAGGGCCCCTTTGCACCCAAAACTGTACTGTTGACTGTACTGTCCGATGTCATCCGCCTTAGTGGTGTAGTGTAGGCGGGACACATACAAGGCTGTACTCGGTACTTCGGCATGCAGCGCTGGGCTGGACTGTGCTGCATCTGTGCCGCAACGGTTCACTTTGGTTCGTGATCGGCGCTTCCTTTGCACTGTCACGAAACCATCAGTAGCCACATCCGGTACCTTCTGTGGTAGTGGCTTCAGTGGAGCGGTCGTTACGCTGATGGTGACGAAACTTTGTCGCTCGTGCTTATTTTTAAGTACATCTATATTTATATAGCCCTGAAATTTTTACTGGTCTAACTACAGAACTTCGATATCGTCAATTATTTGTGGAAAAACTGGTTCGCAGTTAGACTGGAAAGCCGACCCCAACTGGGTTGCGAATAGCCTCTAATAATAGGTCATGGATGATGAGGAAAATGGCGTGTGTATACATCCACTTTTATAATAGTTCTATAGGTACATATAAGTTTGAATGAATTATTATACTACCGACTTACACTCCATATTTTGAGGGGTGTTAGGAAGTTATTAATAAGCGTCCTCAAATCACAAGTCAAGAACGAAGTTATATTGATTCATCTGCGCCACAGGCATGCTCAAGGCATCCAATTAGTGGCGATAATTACAAACCTGGCAGCAAGCCGACTGGTGTAGGTATACTAACTGTAACAGTCCGTGACATTACCAATAAACTGCGAGATTACCTGTAGTTACACCTTACCTTGACGGGTAAGCCCGAGAGAGAGTACCTACCTACTTATTTTAATAGTAATACTGTGTAATGTACGGATAGTGTAAATGTGTTTTATTAGGACATGGAAAAGAATAAAATAGTTGGTACTACTTTATTGTATAGTCAGCTTCAGAGAAAAGGAACCCCCCTTGATAATGACATGAAAGCATTAAAGTTTTTTGAATCATTGTGTATATGGTATGTTGGTCTCGTGGTTATGACCGCTGCTTTGTGGACACGGCAACCGAGGTTCAAATCCTCGGACACAAGTTCTTTTTTTAATCATATAATTATTTTTTTATTTTCTTAAGCACTTTTTGTTAATTAATATTTAAGGAATCAAATTTTATAGTAGGTATGAGGTTTGTAAGAAAAGATAGGCTTATTGCATAAACAATATTAATTTATTTCTCGATTACATTTCTAGGTTTTTTTCTTTCCTCTTTCCATTCCTGGTTGAGTATACAGTTTTTCTATCTGAGTTAAATTGGGGTTACTTATTTTTAAATTTTACCTGACCTAAATTTATTGACAAAATACAATACCCTAAGTTAAGTATAAAATGTTTACTTATTATTAGATAATTCTAGAAACATAACTACAATATTTATTTACTTATTTATTTAAAGTTGCAAACATTAATTTTTTACACTCTGTATAATCTTTGAATATAAAAGAATTGTTGAAAAATAAAATGTTATTTGTTCCTGTGAATCACAAAGAAAGAACCAACATGCTAAACTATAACAGTATAGCAATATACCTTTTCAAATCTGTTGCAATATGTAAATCAATGTCAGCAGCAATAATAATTAGAAATATATATATAATATATATATATATATATATATATATAAATATTTATTTATATATATATATTGATATATGTATGTATTAGTTTTATGTTATTATTAATTTATTTTATGTTAAAGAATATAATCATTTACTTACCAAATGTTAACCGCCCGCTTGTTGTCAAGTCTAATACGTTTTTAAAGGTTGAACCGTTGGCCACTTCTTCTCCATAAAATTTTTCGGCCATCCCTATCTGACTTGAAGCATTTTTCGTCGGTAAATATAACAATTTCGTTTTCCCAGTCGAAATTTAAATAACGAGTAGCAAAATTTACTCGGTTGGTGCGATGATCGTCAGTAAGTTGAATCTTTCTGGCTGGCTTATAATTACCGATATTCGCAGCGTATAGATGTCGTCGAACAGTACTCAGCGACACACCAAAAGTTTCAGCACTTGAGCACGTAGTTTTGAAAGGTGCCACTGTAAGCAACTGGGCGAGGTCCTTGGCGTTCACATTTTATATCACCCGTCGCTTGATACCTTCGAATCCCTCTACGCACTGTATTTATCTGTAATGAAAATGATAATAAATAAAAGAAATTCCAAAAAACTAACTTGTAAATGAAAATGTAACATGATTAAGCAATAAATAGGTATATAATTTATTTTTATCGTAACTCTTACCGTTATGCCCATATCTCGTGCTATTTTCTTTATGCTTTGTTCTTGCTCCTAGAGAACAATAATTTTAGCTTTCAAAAATGTTGTTAATCGAACCATACTTTTAATTTACTCAAAAAACTGATCAAAAACTAAATAAATTGAATAATATTACGAGGAGGATTAACACCAATGCAAATTACCTGCTCATACAGCAGATAAGTTTTTGAAGTAAAACATGACGGTAGTGCAACAAACTGTATCAAGCGTAATCTATTGAACTAAACGAGAAATCTACTAATTTCAACCTTATCTTTTAGTCTATTGAGCAGTTATTATTATCACATATGGTGGAAGTTGAAATTTAAACCTTAAGGTCTAGAAAATTACACCGTAATCAACTTTGTTCCATAAAAGGAATCAAGTGAACCGATAGCCTAGTGGTATAAGGCACGGCCTAGGTGATCGGCTGGCGCTGGAGATGCGAGTTCGTATCCTCAAACAGCACATAAATTAATGTGGTATTTTTTTGTGAGTAAATTGTATCTTGGTATACAATTGAGCCGAAAGACGAAAAATATCAGAAAATTACAAATTAATATGAACATGCAAAAAAAAGGCAAGCGAACGATCGCATCACGTGACGTCATTCGTGAGTCATGTGACGCGGTGATATTCAGTATATTAAGTAAACATTTTATACTTCACTTAGGGTATTGTATTTTGTCAATAAATTTAGGTCAGGTAAAATTTAAAAATAAGTAACCCCAATTTAACTAGAAATGTTATTCGAGAAATAAATTAATATTGTTTATGCAATAAGCCTATCTTTTCTTACAAACCTACTATAAAATTTGATTCCTTAAATATTAATTAACAAAAAGTGTTTAAGAAAATAAAAAATAAATATATGAATAAAAAAAGAACTTGTGTCCGAGGATTTGAACCTCGGTTGCCGTGTCCACAAAGCAGCGGTCATAACCACGAGACCAACATGCCATATACACTATGATTCAAAAAACTTTAACCTACCTACCGGGGTACCTTTTCTCTGAAGCTGACTGTACATTGCATACAACCATAAATATTTTGTCTGTGTAGTTTTTAACCGACATCAAAGAAGAGGTTTCTAAATTCGACCGTATATATACTCGTATATATATATATATTATATTTGTTCGCGGATAACTTCATCATTTATGAACTGATTTTAATACTTTTTTTTTGTTGGAAAGGAGATATTTCCATGGTGGTCCCATTATAAGGAAACCAGGATCTGATGATCGGATCCCGGAGAAATCGAGGGTAACCTTCAAAAATTGTAAGGGGGCGACTCTTAAAGGACTACCATTTAATGAAGGTTTGGAGTCAATCTGATGAGGGAGCCGAAAGCCAGTTGAGGAAACTCATCAACGATTTACAGCAGTTACGTTGTGTTCGGGTTTGATTAATTTGTAATGAAGAGAACTTTACATAACCCAGTTTTACTTTTTAGTTTACGAGTCGGTTTTTTTGTTCGAAATTATGTTCGTCTTACGTCATAATGGGCGGAGCTCTATTGCTGTGACATGAAATAGAATATCAATAAACATTCTGTACGCCAAACTTAAATTCCAAATATCACGACCGATGTTACATTATATTATATTCCTGTACTAGCGCGGACGTCCGAGACTACGCCCGTTTGACAAATTATATACTAAAACTTTCTCAAGAATAACTCTACCCATTGCTGAAAACCGCATCAAAATCCGTTGAGTAGTTTTAAAGATATAAGCATACATAGGGACGGACAGACAGCGGAAACGACTTCGTTTTATATCATGTTATGATTTTGAAAGCAATGAGTTTCCTTCTACTATTCGACTGTTACATTTCTACAATCTCATTAAAATATAATTATTTTAGCCCCGGCTGTATAATATCTCAAAAGTAAATATTCTTCAGATTATTGTTGTGAAATGATTTCGTGTCGCTTGAAACATTAAATTTAAACGGTTATTTCCGTTGACCTACATTTGCACCGAGGAGAATAACAAGAATATTTCGTGTAAAATCTTGTGGACACAATACAATACTATGCACGATTTTAAAGGGACTTTCATTAGCAGATAGCTGATGTGATGGCGGCCGTAAAATATTACAAACCATATCCTCATTTCGTCCAGTGGGTATCACACGAAGCGACTTATGAAAGGCACGTAGATGTCATCACTGCTAGAGAAGAAAACTTGAAACCATACCCAACACGTCCACCCAGCGTGGTGTGTGTAAGCTGAATTTTCCCCATTTTGGGGGAGGCATATGCCCAGAAGTAGGCGGAAATGGTGAAAATTATGATAAAGAGTAACGTAGGCTACTTTATATTCCCTTCATGTGTTCCTATGAGAATTGAGAAACAGAAAACTAACCTACGCAGGAAAAGCCGTGGGTTTCAGCTAGTCTTATTATAAAGATACGAATATTATACAGTGACATAAAATCATTCTTCAGACTAATCTTTCCTTTGAAGGTATTAGCACTCAGTCTTGTCAGATCAAGATCTTGATATATAAACATGTTGATGTATGTATTCCCTCTGGCCTCGTTTTCTCGTAACACATACCATTATCCTTTAATACTAGTAAAGGCAGACTCACATGGATTCGTAGTTTCATAGTAAAACGTTCGTAGAAGGTTGTTTAGACGTTTTGACCCTTATAAAGTAAAGCTGTTTAGGTCAATTAGATTTCGAAACAGTTTTTGGGTTACAATTTATGTTATGTCGTTAAGTTACTTCTATCGCATATTATCTTGGGTTTTGATAAAAGGCTTAGCAACTTTTTGTTAATAGGTAACCTTTGAGTTTAAATTATATTATAAAGAGGGCAAGTGTCACCCGTTTTCTTGATGGCGAATACTAAGCGGCTCTGATATAGGTTGCCCAATACATGTTTGCGTTCCACTAGGACCGCCAAATTACATTAAAACACGTAAAAAATAAGATCTCAGAACAATAACTACAAACAATAATTAGTTCCATTTTTTGCCACGCAACATATTAAACTGGGAAGCTGTGGTGACGTTACGTCATCCTTGACTGTTTGACTGTTCAGACGTGCCGAGTGGTTGTTAATGGTTTGGACCGGTTATCAGCGCTCTATATATACGTGGTATAGAGATAGTTGCCCTGAGGGTAACACAGATGAACTTACGAAAATATTTTGATACAGGTACTTATTTCCTTTTGCGAGCAAGTCATGCTCGCAGAAGCATGAGGCGGCCGAGAGGGCGTAAGGACGGTGGGGTAGCTACCCGCTGTCCTTACAGAAACAGGAAGTCCGCCGTCCTTACAGAACGGTTGCATGCTGCGGGGCCTTTGCCCCACAGCACGCAAACAGATTCACTCACCGACGCGGGATAAAACTCAACCCCAACGACGCGGGATTTTCACTCCAAACCCCCGAAGAGGCCACACAGGTGGCCAAAGTCCGCCGGGCGCCACTGGAAATACATTCTGGTGTCACCAGAAACGCCCGCAGCAATGGACATGGGAGAGGCTGCGGTCTCGCGAAATTAAAAAAAACAGGTACTTATTTTACTTAAACTAACTGAGCGTTCAGTTCTCAGCTGAGAGCTCAATAAGAGAGCCATCGGGGCACTAGGTAATTAATAGAATACAGATAGAAACGGTCATAAAAGCCAAGGTGAATAGTATTTATTCATAAAGAAATATTAAATTTATTATGAGTCTACTATATTTATTAAAAATTCAGATCTACCGAAACTGATGTTGAGTTTTGGCATCGTCGATTTACTGGCTGTATTCTTCCGGTAATGGAATTTCGGACGTCATATATTCATTGTTGCAATATTACAAGTTAAACATAAATGTGTAGCTGGTGCGTCTGGCAATAGACGTAATTATTCGGCGGCCGCGGTCATGGGAAGCGTCGTATACGGCGACAGCGTATACGACGACCGCGTGGGTCTATGTGGGAAGCGGAATAAAAACAACACCTAGATTTCTCAGTAAATACCTGGTAGCAAATACCCTGGGTAGACAATAAATACCAGATTTATGTTTATAATAATGGCCCTCCGGCTTCGATTAGGGACCCCGCTACCGGTGGTAATGTGCACCGCATTCGATGGAGTCTCTCTATGAACGAAAACGTGATGCGGGCATATTTTGTGGCTACAGAGGGAGGAATGAACCTCACTGCGTACCGTGTCCGCATGCTGCCCCTGTTTCGGGTACTTGAACCAGATGTCAACGTAACAGCACAACGCCTATCGGATCAGGTGCGCGCCATACAACGCTGTCATCTGTTGGATGACGCCGCACTTGAGAGGCTACGCTTAGAAGCATGTAACAGTATCATCCCTTCTTCATTACATAGTAACCGTAACTCCACTACAGTAGAAAATGAAATACCTCCCGTCTTAACAGTTAATGAAGAAGTAAATGATGCTGCTACATCTGTAAGTATCCAGTGCAATGATGAATTAAGGAGCGTTTTGGAACAAGCGATTGGTGAGTTTAGATCTGTCCCTATTCAGTGTAGACCGCGGCTTCCACGTTTGCCTACGCATAGAAAAAATATAGCGCTAGTGTGTGCCCTAGACTCGATTTTAAAATCTTATTTTCTCAATTGTGATGATCTCACTGATGCGCATTCAATCCTGTATTGTGCGGCTGTTACAGTATGTCGAGTAGCTGGTGTTAAATTTAATAAGCAAGAATCAGCTGCTCGACCAAGACCTACAGTACCAGCTTGGCAATGCAGGATTGAACGTCGCATTACCGAGGCTAGGGTGCTCATAGGCAAGCTACACTGCTTCAGGACGGGCAATACACGCCCGAGAGTCATGCGCTTCGTGACCCGGGCATTCGCGGGAACTAACGTGAGTCCCCGTGAATACTCTGTACGGGTCACGGAGCGCATTGATTTCCTGAAGCAGAAAATCTATGCGTGGGCAAACCGTATAAGGCGATATAAAAAGAGAGTAGACAGATATACACAAAATCGCTTGTTCCAAAAAGACGAGAGGTGGGTATACAGAAGGTGGGAGCGACCTGATTCAGATGTGACTGATGGGAGTCTACCTGATGCTGATGCTACAGTTGCCTTTTGGAAAAACATTTGGTCGACACCCGTCAGTCATACGCAGGGTGGGTGGATTGGGGATGTAGAGCGGGCGTGTGAACCAATACAAGCTATGGAACCTATAACCATATCTGAAGATGATATTGGTTGTGCAGTTCGTTCGTTCCCAAATTGGAAATCAGCTGGACCGGACGGACTGCACAACTTTTGGCTAAAATGGTTCCGTAACTCGCACGCCTGCTTGGCATCTTGCTTCCAGTCATCCCTTGAGTTAGCGTCGCTTCCATCTTTTATGACTACCGGAGTTACTCACCTTCTTTATAAATCTGGTGGTACCACAGACCCCAAAAATTACAGACCCATTACTTGTTTACCAACTATATACAAACTTTTTACATCTATTCTGAGAGTCAAAATGTATTCACATATAGAAAACAACAATATATTGTCCATCTCTCAGAATGGATGTAAAAGTGGGGCACGTGGTACTAAAGAGCTCCTTATTCTTGACATGGCTGTTTGTCAGCAGGTACGTCGCAACCGAAAGAACCTTGCGACATGCTGGATTGACTACAAAAAAGCGTATGATTATGTACCTCATACATGGCTTCTAAAGGTGCTGGAGTTGTATAAAATTGATGCAACTCTGTGCACCTTTTTGAGGTCATGTATGAGACAATGGAATACGGTTTTGGTTTATCCAGGATGTCGTCAGATTCTAGGAGGTGGTGTACCAATAGGGATCGAGAGAGGAATATTCCAGGGCGATAGTCTGAGTCCGTTATGGTTTTGCCTAGCACTGAATCCTCTCAGTACGCTACTAGAGGGTTCAGGGTTAGGCTATCGGATGCGGAGAGGGGGTCAAATTTTATCCCACCTTTTTTACATGGATGACCTAAAGTTATTTGCCCCTAATGGCCCCGAATTGATGGCTTTACTAAAAGTTACTGAAACTTTTAGTAAGGCTATCAGTATGGAGTTCGGGGTAGATAAGTGTGCGGTCATGCATGTGAAAAAGGGCGGGATTGTGGAATCTGAAGGAGTCAGTCTTTCGGATTTCACACAATTTGAGTCGCTCTCCGCAACCGAAACCTACAAATATCTAGGTATGTCCCAAACTCTGTGTATTGCTGAGATTGACATGAAACGGACGTTGCAGGACCGTTTCTTTGGCCGCCTGAAGAAAGTATTGAAAAGTCTCTTGTCAGGCGGTAACAAGGTACGGGCTGTTAACGGCTGGGCCATGCCAGTCTTAGTATACTCTTTTGGCATACTTAGATGGACTCAGACCGAATTAGAAGCTCTGGATAGAAAGGTACGTTGTCTATTGACTTCATACCGAATGCACCACCCACGTTCGTCAGTAATGAGGTTGTATATCCCACGGAAATGTGGAGGTCGAGGATTTTTAAACGCTAAGAGTCTCCATAACCGTGAGATATGCAACCTTAGAGAGTACTTCTTACAGGTGGATGTGGGTCTGCATCGAGATGTCGTGGCAATTGATAACGGACTGACCCCACTCTCCCTAGCTAAAGAGAACTGGCGCAAACCGGTAATACTAGGTGTATCTGATCGCAAGGAAATATGGAAGAGCAAAGAGCTTCACGGTCGTTTTTATCGGGCTCTACTCGGGCCCGATGTTGATTTTACAGCTTCCATATCCTGGTTACGTTTCGGTGATCTCTTTGGAGAAACTGAAGGTTTCATCTGTGCAATCACTGACGAAGTTATGATGACGAATAACTATCGGAGATTTATTGTCAAAGATGGGACGCTAGACATCTGTCGGGCATGTCATCGTCCCGGAGAATCTTTAAGACATATTATCTCTGGTTGTTCCCGTCTTGCGAACGGTGAGTATTTGCACAGACACAACCAAGTAGCCAGGATTATCCACCAACAACTTGCTCTAAAATATAACCTTGTTGACTTAGAGATACCTTATTACAGGTATGTGCCCGACCCAGTTCTTGAAAATGGCCATGCTACATTGTATTGGGATCGGTCTATTATCACTGATAGGACTATTATAGCCAACAAACCAGATATAGTGATAATAGATCGATTAAAACGCCTTGCAATAATTGTCGATATCACTGTGCCGCATGACGAGAATCTCGTGAAAGCAGAAAAAGATAAACAAATTAAATATTTGGACTTAGCTCACGAGATTGTCGACATGTGGGATGTGGATTCGGCGATTATTGTTCCGATAGTCGTATCTGCCCATGGTTTAATAGCCAAGAGCCTCGACCACCACCTACAGAGGCTCGCGTTAGGCAGCTGGGTCAAGGGCTTGATGCAGAAGGCGGTTCTGTTGGATACGGCCCGTATTGTGCGGAAGTTCCTATCTCTGGAGCCCTAACCACCGGTAGCTTGGTCACTGTACTCGATACCGGTGGGTCACTATTTTTTATATTTTTAAATATATTTGTGTTTTTTATAAGTTTATTTAAAAATATAGTAAATATGTAATAAAATGTAATAAAGGGAATAATAATAATATAACTGGCAACTCTGAACATCTCATACATCATTTTCATTCTTAAAATATTTTAATATTTTTATTTACATATTATTGCCTAAATTTATACAATTACTTCAGATACCAAATTAATATAAGCAAAAAGTCAATAAATAAAGGATTTTATACTATTTTATAACAATAAACAAAGTCTACAAAATTAACATAGAAGATTTGACACATGTCATATGAATACCTACGAAAATATCAACAATATTATGGCTAAATTCAAAATGAAGTGATTGAGATGCAAACAAGAGCCAGAAGCAGAAATTCGCAACTAACACCCCCGGACTCGTCACTAAACTCCGCCTCGCAGGCACCGGACCGCACATCGCCGACACAGGTGCTCGCTGAGGCGTCGAGCTCTTCAAGTGACGAGTATTTCTCTCCGCCGACGTCGCCAACACCTGTACGCCGGCGAGGGAGAGGCCGGCCGCCGAGCAGTTTGGGGCCCCGAAGCCTACCAGCTTCGAGTAGGGTCCCCACTACCGGTGGTATTGTGCACCGCATGCGATGGACTTCATCCATCAATGAAAACGTCATGCGGGCATATTATGAGGCCACAGATGGGGAAACCAACCTGACTGCGTACCGTTCAAGGATGCTTCCTTTGTTTCAGGCTCTTGAACCAACAATGACCGTTGCCGTCCAACGGCTATCGGATCAAGTGCGGGCTATCCAACGATGTAAGTTGTTGGATCAATCTGTGCTTGATCGACTACGCCTGGAAGTATTATCTACTCGTACAGCTCCAGTGTCAACGAGAGCACCGTCACCTGTGACACAGACGGTTGCTACAAGTGTGACGTTAGCGACGCCCGCACCCGACGCGGGAAATGATACGAGTGATACATCTATCCAGGTAAGCGAGCAATTGAGGAGTACTTTGGAAGATGTGATCTCGCAGTATAGGTTTATACCTAATTCTAGACCGCGGCTACCACGCTTGCCAATGCATAAACTAAATATGGCTTTGATGGGAGCCCTGAATGCATTGCTAGAGCCGTACTTACGGACTAGCAGTGATTTGCTTGATACTCACTCGATTCTTTACTGTGAAGCCATTGCCGCTTGTCGTGTTGCACGCGTTAAATTCCCCGAAGCTAACCGTGCACCACGACCGGATAGTGTTCCCGTATAGCAGGCAAGAATCGAGCGACGTATCGGCACATTTAGGACTCTCATTGCAAAGCTTATCTCTTTCAGCCGGGGAAATAGTCGTCCCCGGGTCATGCGTTTCGTGACTCAGGCATTTGCTGAGACCGGTATTCGTCCCCAGCAATACTTAGCCAATGTCACGGAACGTATTGACTTTCTGAAACAGAAAGTGTATGCATGGGCAAGCCGTATCCGTCGTTATAGAGAGCGTGTAAATAGATACTGGCAGAATCGCATCTTCCAAAGTGACCAAAGGAAGGTGTACCGAGAGTGGGAGGGAACTGGACAACGTTTGAACGACGGACAACTGCCAGATGCTCACGCCATGAATCAATTTTGGCGTGACTTATGGTCGGTGTCCGTCGAACATTCGGAAGGCGACTGGATCCGTGTCGTCGAGCGTGAATGCAGTATCATCGAACCCATGGAATCTATTACCATAGACTCCGAAGACGTTAGTTGTGCAATGCGTACGGCCCCGAACTGGAAATGTCCTGGGCCGGATGGATTGCACAACTTTTGGATAAAGTGGGTTCAGAGCTCGCATGAACGCTTGGCAACACAGTATCAAGAAGCCCTTGAGTCTGGTTCCTTACTCGCTTTCATGACCACTGGCATCACCTTCCTGCTCCATAAATCAGGTAGTACCACGGAACCTAAAAACTATAGACCCATCACTTGCTTACCTACCATCTACAAGCTCCTTACATCTATTCTGAGAAGTAAAATAAACTCGCACATAGTATCTAATAATATCTTAGATAACGCTCAGAATGGATATAGGGCTGGGTCTCGTGGTACTAAGGAGCTACTCCTCATTGATATGGCCATTAGCCAACAAGTCAAGCGGAGTAGGGGCGCCCTCTCTACTGCCTGGATTGACTACAAGAAGGCCTATGATTCGGTGCCTCATTCATGGCTGAGGAGGATTTTAGAGTTGTATAAAATTAATCCGACTCTTAAATCCTTCTTAGTCTCGTGTATGGGACAGTGGACCACAGTCCTTCGTCAACCAGGTAGTGGTGGGCACGCCTCTGACCCGCAAGGCTTGATAAGGATCGAGCGTGGTATATTCCAGGGCGACAGTTTGAGTCCATTGTGGTTTTGTTTAGCACTGAATCCACTTAGCACTTTGCTGAAGGATTCAGGGCTAGGCTATCTACTACTACTACTATCCCCCTCTACGAAACCTATATATATATAGGTTTCGTAGAGGGGGTGAGGTTCTATCTCACCTGATGTACATGGATGACCTCAAACTGTTCACACTGAAGCACCAAGATTTAGTGACATTATTAAAAACTACGGAAGTTTTTAGTAATGCCATTAAGATGGAGTTCGGTGTTGATAAGTGTGCGGTTATGCATGTACAACGGGGGAAGGTTGTAAATTAACCGAATTTACAACTTTCTGAGATAATAACTCTCAGATCTCTCTCCGAGACCGAAACATACAAATACCTAGGTATGTCAGAGTCATTGGGTATAGCGGTAGAGGATATCAAGAAATCGGTGAAAGAACGTTTTTTTGGCCGCCTGACAAAAGTTCTTAACAGTTCTTTGTCCGGTGGTAACAAAATGCGGGCTTTCAATGGTTGGGTGATACCTTTATTGTTATACTCCTTTGGCATACTTAGGTGGACTCAAACAGAACTAGACGCCCTGGATAGGCGAGTCCGTCAACAACTCACATTGCATCGAATGTTACACCCACGATCATCTGTCATGACAGTCTCATCAGTCACATTCCACGAAAGTGGGGGGGTCGGGGATTTTTGAATGCCAAGAACCTCCACAACCGTGAAGTGTGCAGTCTGAGAGATTACTTTCTACAGAACGGGTGCGACATTCATTGCGATGTCGTGATGGTTGACAAGGGCCTGACACCTCTTTCCTTGGCTAACGAGAACTGGCGTAAACCAAAGGTACTAGGTACTGAAGACCGTAGGGACGTATGGAAGAGTAAAGAGCTACACGGGCGGTTCTACCGGGTCTTAACAGGACCCGACGTAGACCTGCTCGCATCGGTGAACTGGCTGCGTTTTGGGGACCTCTTTGGGGAAACTGAAGGTTTTGCCTGTGCAATTGCAGATGAGGTTATCAAGACGAACAACTATCGGAAATACATCATGAAGGACGGTACGGTCGACATTTGTCGAGCATGCCACCGTCCTGGTGAATCACTTCGCCATATTATTTCCGGTTGTTCGTATCTTGCTAACACCGAGTACTTGCATAGGCACAATCAAGTAGCCAAGATCATCCACCAGCAACTTGCTCTTCAATATGGCCTTATTGAGTTTGAAGTACCGTACTATAAGTACACACCAGTGCCAGTTCTTGAGAATGGTCGTGCATTGCTCTACTGGGACCGATCAATCATCACGGACAGGACTATTGTTGCCAATAGGCCCGATATCGTGTTGGTTGATCGGACCCAGCGTCGGGCAGTGCTCGTCGATATCGCCGTCCCGCATGACGAGAATCTCGTGAAGGCAGAGAAGGACAAACTTAGTAAGTACCTCGATCTGTCCTTCGAGATAACCGCCATGTGGGACGTAGACTCGACGATCATTGTCCCGGTGGTCGTTTCGGCAAACGGATTAATAGCGAAGAGTCTCGATCAACATCTCAAGAGACTCTCGTTAGATTGTTGGATCAAGAGTCAGAATCAGAAGGCTGTTATCCTCGACACGTGCCGTATTGTTAGGAGGTTTCTTAGTCTGTAGCCTCCACCGCCGGTAGTTTGGGTCCTACTCCGCTACTGGTGGGTCACTATTTTTTATATTTTTAAATGTATTTGTTTTTTTTTATAACTGTATTTAAAAATGTATAAAATAAGAATGTAAAGGAATAAACGAAATAATAATAATAATAAGCCTTTTATTTCCAAACAACTTAATATTAAAAATACAATCTATACGTACTTATATTTACATTTTAACATTAAAATTAATTTATTACAATTATGTTACCTTCCATTTCATAATGATAAACTTTTTGAGATTTTATTTGTTTGTATTATTCGTGTAATATTTATTTATTTATTTATTCATCATTATAAAAACAAATTATTATTTTTTATCTAATTAAAATATTTATCTGTTTCTTTATTCTTTATTAAATAGCTACTATGCACTTAAACAAAATTCGCATTAAGTAAGTATAGATCCAAAATTGCATGCATTTCATAATAAATTTTACAATTATTTCTTATGTACCTATTACATTCTATATTATAACATTTTACAATCATTTAGTTCATTATAATTATACCTATATTAGTTCTATTCAATAATTTCTATTTAATAATTTCTATTTAATAATTTCTATTTAATAATTTCTATTTAATAATTTCTATTTAATAATTTCTATTTAATAATTTCTATTTAATAATTTCTATTTAATAATTTCTATTTAATAATTTCTATTTAATAATTTCTATTTAATAATTTCTATTTAATAATTTCTATTTAATAATTTCTATTTAATAATTTCTATTTAATAATTTCTATTTAATAATTTCTATTTAATAATTTCTATTTAATAATTTCTATTTAATAATTTCTATTTAATCATTTCTATTTAATAGATTCTATTTAATAAATGTAATGCACTGACTTGACTGACAGGTAGTTAGCATGCCTCCAAACCTGTCATTTGGAAACCCATTTCTGGGCATAGGCCTCCTCCATCCATTTCCACAAAGTCTGGTCTGCCACGTGTCGCGTCCATGTGACGCCAGCCACATCCTCGATGTCGTCTCTCCAGCGCTGGCGAGGACGGTCTCGCGCGCGTCGGGCGGTCTCATCGCGCGGGTACCAGTGTAGGACGCGTTCCGTCCATCTGCCATCCGATGTGCGCGCTACCTGGCCCGCCCATCTCCATTTTAGTTTGCAAGCTAGTGTGGCTACGTCGACTAGTTGTGTCCTGTCTCTTATCTCCGAGTTTCGTATGCGATCTTTGAGTTTAACATTCAGCATGCTTCGTTCAGTTGCTCTCTGAAATACTTGTAATTTTCCTATGACCTTCGATGACAGTATCCAATTTTGGCAACCATACAGCAATGTCGGAAAGACCGAAGAGAGGGCGCTACTGTGCCACGGTTCGTATCGGCTCCGTAGAAGAAATTGTTTTATAAATAATTTAAGGGTTTAAAGTGCGTGAAAGTTATTGGAAGTTAATCAGTACAAAAAATAATTACAAAAACAAAAGAAATACTGTGGAAAATACCAACAATAGTGATAAACCAACGTCAAAGTGAATATCAACGGACACGAAAAGGGACATGTTTTGCTAGCCATCAGTGTTTGTGTCATGATAAATAAAGAACTATATGCAAATAAATGACTGTGTGCTGTTGGATATATGTGTATTTGGACAATTTAATGTAAATAAGACAATTTAAAACAATATTTTCTCGACATTTATAAATTTAGAAGTGTGGGTGGACTAATATTATTACCATTGAACAGTGACAGATCAAATATATTTGAAGTGACATATTGGATTTAATATAAACATTGAAACGAACATTCTTGTGAAATCATCGAAACATAATTATTGACATTTATACAATTCATGACATTTAAACCCATACAAGTGAACCATAAACTGCTAAATTTATATGCAAACTTCATAATTCGGTACATTGGAGATCGAATATTGTCGATAGTGCCATCTAAGTTACAGTCAACTTACTATTTGCTTCCGCTACTCGCCAATAGATGGTACTATTCTACATTACTAATTAAACTCGATACCAATACGAGCTCTTAAGGTATTATAATATTACTAACAAGATACTTCAACCATGGAAGGAATTATGGAAATCCTCAAAAATATCCAACTAACAATGCAAACCCAAAGAGAGGACATTGATAAAATGCAAAGTACTATTATACAGGACATAAACAAAAATATAGACATAAAATTTGAAAAAACGGAATTAAAATTCAATGAATTGGAAAAACAAATTGAAAACCAACAATTAACAATAGAGAAAATAGAACAACAACTGAAGAAGAAAAATCTTGTATTTTTTGGTATACCCGAAAATGAAAAATCATACAATGAATTGGAAGGAGTTATGTTGAAAATCATTAACGAGAACATGGAAATTACATGTGAGAGACGGGACATAGAGATGGTCAAACGAATTGGGAGACAAATCAATGCTCAAAATAGAAATAGGCCGGTAGTAATGACAGCCAACTCTATGGGATTAAAAATTCAAATATTAAAAAATAAAAAATTATTGGAAAATTGTAACATGTATATAAAAGAAGACTACACACAAAACGTTCTTAAAAAAAGAAGGGAACTCCAAGCAGAATTTGTTTCACGGAAAGAATCAGGCGAAAACGTAGCATTGCGTTACGATAGAATTATTACACTAAAGAAACACCCGAGAACAAATATACTTGAAGTACCTGAAACCTATAACAAAAACAATTTGGACATCCAACCAAGTAAAAGCACATGCAATAAAAGACAGCCAAACCCGTCCATTAACTATGGAATTTCCTAAAAATATAAAAATAACCACAGTGTCATGAAAACGAAACCCATAATAGAAGCCTTCATGTAAACTAGAGGTGTTTCACAAACAAGCGACACAGGTACGTTTGATGACGAACTGGAAGAAATTAACATGTGTCAATAGCAACTACCTCGGGCCCCTCTCCACAAAAATCATACGATTCCAAACAAAGTTGTAAATAAAAGCAAATCTCCCAATACGGTTGGTCCCCGCGGGAGCATAAGACCACAACCCTCCATCCATCATATGAACAAAATGAAAACACACCTCTACATAGGTACTTTCAATGTGAGAGGCCTAGTCGGTGTGGGTCGCATAAATGAACTGGAGTACTGTCTGCAAGATATTAAATGGGACATTATTGGACTATCGGAAGTAAAAAAAGAAGGTACAAAAATGTATGAATGCGAAAACTATATTATGATGTACACTGGACGAAAGAGTGGTGAAAATGGAGTCGGCTTTATGATAGCAAAAAAATTCAAACACAATATTAAAAAATTTGTAGCGAAATCCAATAGAATTTGCCGACTCTGGAGTTTGACGGATACACAATCAATATAATACAGGTATATGCTCCTACGACTAAGTCAAATGACATAGAAATTGAGAAATTTTATGAAGAACTACAAGAAATTCTACATAGTGCATCTGGGTACATTCTGGTAATCGGTGACTTCAACTCTAAGATAGGTCAACCGTGTAGAGATGAAAAAGTAATGAGACCGTGGGGCTACGGCGAAAGAAACAAACGAGGAGAAACTTTGATACAGTTCTGTTCAAATCAATTATCAATAGCGAACTCATTCTTCAAAAAAAAAAAAAAAAGAAATGGACTTGGATATCACCAAACGGTAAAGTAAGGAATGAAATTGACTTTATCTTAACGAAAAATATAAAATTAATAAATGACATTCAGATCATTGGGACATCGTATCCATCGGACCATAGGTTTGTTAGAGCCTCTCTGAACCTAAACACCGACACCAAGAAAAGTAGAAAGTCTTATGGACGGCGAAAATGTGAACTTACTACAGAAGAGCAAGAAATGGTCAAAAATAACTTTAAACGTCTTCTTCAGGGCTGTACAAAAGCTGACACGACACAAAAATATTATACAAATATAATAGGCACCATAAAGAAAAGTCTGGATATGTTGCCACATGTTAAAAAATCAGACTCATACAAGTTTACTCATGAAATACGCCAACTTATAGAGGATAGAACCAATTTGAAGTCTAAAGAAAATAAAACAAATAATGATAAAAGGGAATTAACAAAATTATACCGAAAGATCAAGAAAAAAATACACAAAAATAAACAAAAACATCAATTAAAAATCATGGAAGACGAAATAAAAACAAGAGGCTCCATTAAAAGAGCAAAGAAAAGGCTTGAATTGACAAAAGAATGGATACCAGCTCTATCGCATAGGGACAACACGCCGTCTACAAACCGAAAAGATATTCTTGAAATAGCAACAAATTTCTACAAAAATCTCTACAGTGATAAAAACCTAAAATACCAAAACACCGAGGAAAATTCAAGTACAATCTACCAACAAGTGACTCACCGAGAACCAGAAGTCATGCCGTTTCTAAACTCTGAGATCTATCAATCCATCAAAAAATTGAAATCGGCTAAAAGTCCAGGAGAAGATGGTATTCCCAATGACGTCATCAGAGGTATAATCGACCCACTGACACCCATCTTGACGGATCTATTTAACAATATTCTGAAGTCCTGCCACATACCCAAAGATTGGGAAAACTCAATAATTACCCTATTATATAAGAAAGGTAACCATTTGGATATCGGCAACTACAGGCCAATAAGTTTACTACAAACTACATACAAAATATTCACAAGTGTTCTGCTGAGAAGAATAAGAAACACGCTGGAACAACACCAACCTAGAGAACAGGCAGGATTTCGGCCAAAATACTCAACTATGGACCATATATTCACTCTGACGCAGATTGTTGAGCGCTACAATGAATATAATAAAGAACTCTACATCGCCTTCATTGACTATTCAAAGGCTTTCGATACAATTTCACATAGAGCACTATGGAGAGCACTAGAGTCGCAAGGAGTTAATACGAAGTACATACAAATACTAAATAATATCTACGAGAATAGTACGGCCTCAGTGCGAACGGAGCGCATTGGAGATACATTTCAAATACTACGAGGTGTAAAGCAGGGTGATCCAATCTCTCCAAACCTTTTCACAGCGCTGCTAGAAAATATATTTTGCAAACTTTATCAACACTGGAAAGGAAAGGGTATCAACATCAATGGGGAGCTGCTAAATCATCTTCGTTTCGCCGATGACATCGTAATTCTAAGTGAAAGTCATACTGAACTAACCTACTTGATCCAAACTCTGAACTCGGCAAGTATCGAATGTGGATTAGAAACAAACGTTGAAAAAACATGCATCCTAACAAATGGCGCAAAAATACCTACACAAATCACTGGACTAGATATAAAGTATGTACAGGAGTATATTTACTTGGGTCAGAGTATATGTTTCCGAGATCAGACACTAACAGAAGTAGACAGAAGAATTAGGCTGGCTTGGAACAAGTATTGGTCCCTGAAACAGATATTTAAGGCAAAAGTTCCTATGACGCTTAAGAAAAAAGCCATGGAAACGGCGATCTTTCAGATTTATGTTTATTGTTTTAAAATTATTAAAATGACTCGAGCAATTACAGCTATGTAACGTATCTTCGTAATCAGAGACAAGAATATTTGTCTAGGTATTAGATTAAAATTGGCTAAACAAGTTTGTGAAATTAATCCAAAAAGCTTTAGATTTTTTTATCTCTTAAAAAGTGTAATTCTAAATTGCTAGGTAGGTATCTACCTTCTATAGGAAAGGAAGTGAAGGCGCCTAAAGAATTCCTGTCAGAAATAAACACGAGCCCGACAAAGAAAGTTCGGTGTTTTCGTTTCAATTTAATGTCTGCAAAGAAAATTTGCTAACCTTTCTGATATCCACCGTTAATTATACTGGTCTTATAAATTTTAACTGCCGACAAACAATTACTGGAAGACAAATGGTCAGATAACGGAAACATTTGTTAACCAATGTCGACACTACCACGTAACATAGAAAGCTTGTTATAAATTGATTCGAGCACTAATAGGAATAAAAACACGTCGAATATTGTCACAAAAACCGACTTCAAATTACCAAATAGTTGTCGGTAGGTATAGGACCAAATTGAAATAGGACCACTCGGGAAGCAGTAACATTCAATACTAGGTAAAGCTACGCTGCTGTAAGCTGGCTTTGTATTGAGCGAAGCGTTTTTTTTTTTGTATTTTAATTGAATATTTGAGCTTCGTCACGACCGTGAAATCAGCTATTAATTTAGGTGAAAAATTTTTAATTATCGGTCAAGAGGTTGCTCAGAAACGAACATCCAAACATTTTGCATTTAACCTGCTCCATGGGAGCGCTCCGCTCGCCTTCGGCTCGTTCCGCTCAATAAAAAAAAATTTAAATTGTTGTATCTACTATTTATCTAAATAATACCCTTTCGAAAATATTGCATTGGTTCACAAGTAACAACTTGCTGCTCAATGCGAAGAAAACAAAATGTGTAAAATTTACTATGCCCAATGTTAGACAGGTGGATACTCATATTACTATGAATAATGAATTAGTTCAAATAGTCAATACCACAGTTTTTCTTAGGATAACTCTAGATAGTAAACTACAATGGGGTCCTCATATCACAGCCTTGGCAGGAAGACTTAGCTCAGCTGCCTATGCGGTTAGAAAGATAAGGTCACTGACTGACGAAAAAACGGCACGATTAGTTTATTTTAGCTACTTTCATAGCGTTATGTCATATGGTCTGCTGCTGTGGGGCTCAGCTGCCGATATTGAGACAATATTCATATTACAGAAACGAGCTATACGAGCAATCTATAGACTCGGACCCCGTGACTCGCTGAAAGAACTATTTAAAGAAATTAATATTTTAACAGTTGCTTCTCAATATGTTTACGACAACATCTTATATGTACGGAAGAACATAGATCTCTTCAAAAAAAAATCCGATAACCATAGTTTTAATACAAGAAATAAAAATAATCAATCAATCAATCATTTATTTTGTGATCATAGGTACATTCCAGGTCTTAAAAAAAATACATAATAGTGTTTCTCTATGGTCTGCCAAAGATTGGCGTACAAAAAAGATAAATGGAAGTTAGATAGTTAGGTACATTACAATTAAAATGTCATCTGCATTATGTACTAGTCGGAACTCATAATAATAAAATTAATAAATTAAATTAATAAATTAGTCAATTAAATTAATAAATAAAATGTCATCACCAAATAACAATATTAATAAAAACAAACAGAACATATTTTATATTGTCAATTATAATTATACTAGAACACACATAATGTCATTATTTTAGCTATCGTTATTAACATTTTTGTCCAGTAGATACTCCTGAACTGTGTAGTAGGTTTTACGAACTAGTAGTGACCGTAGTTCCTTTTTAAACATATATATCCCTGATATCTAGGAATGAGTCTGGTAGCTTATTATATATCTTTGGTGCCATACCTAGAAAGCTTTTATTATATATAGATTTTTTATGAGATTTAAAGCAGATTTTGTTTTTGTGTCTAGAGCTGTTTCGAGTATTAAACAATTCTAAATTACATTTCACAAATACAGCCACCTCCAAAATATAAATGCATGGAAAAGTCAATATCTGCAATTTCCGAAACCAAGGCCTGCAACTATCTGTGGTTTGCAAGCCACGGATCGCCCGAACACACCGTTTTTGCGCTACAAATACCATGCTACTATTAATTGAGTTTCCCCAAAATATAACACCATAGCGTAATGTGGATGTTACGTGGGCATGGTATGCTACAATGCTAGTTTTCTCATCTGTAACTCTGGACAAATTGCGCAGTGCATATGAGTATTGACTCAACCGTTTACATACGGCATCGGTATGTGTTAACCATGACATATCTTTGTCCAATTCGACACCCAAAAATTTTGTTGAACCTATATCTTTTATTATTTTGTCTTCGTATTTGATTTTAGGCACAATGTGGTTCGTTCTTTGCTCAAAACACATGATTTTAGTTTTGTTTAGATTAACTTTTAAATTATTTATTTTTAGCCAATTAATTATATTGCTCAGACAGTCATTTATCTCTTTCTCTAGTTCAGTGTGATGTTTCGCATTAAACACCACAGTACTATCATCAGCGAAGAGTACCATGGGATGTTGGATTACTTTGGGCATATCATTTATATACACCAGAAAGAGCAAAGGGCCGAGAATACTCCCTTGGGGCACTCCATAGTGAGTAGTTCTGTAGCTAGAGTTGTAGGTATGTTCCTTTTTTGTTGTAATACACACTTTTTTCATCTGAGTTAGTTGCTTTCTGTTTGTTAAATAAGATTTGAACAACTCCAGTGTATTGCCTCTCACACCATATCTCTCCAGTTTATCCAATAACATTTCTCTTTCAACACAATCAAAAGCCTTGCTCATATCCATAAAAAGCGCTATCACAGGGCGTCTGATGTCAATGTTACTGATAATCTTTTCGTAAAGTTGATAGATGGCCATATTTATATTCTTGTTTTTCCTAAAACCAAATTGCTCTTCAGTTAATATATTGTTATGCTCAAGAAATATATACAATTTGTTATACATAACTTTTTCTATTATTTTAGAAAAAATCGAAAGGAGAACAATAGGCCTATAGTTAGTTATCGTTTCCTTCGATCCTTTTTTATGAAGAGGCTTGATGATTGAAATTTTCAATCTATCGGGAAACGTACCTGTTTCTATGCACAAATTGACAATATAGCTGAGCACATATCCTATTACATTTGATACATATTTAACAACTCTTGTAGTTATGTCATCATATCCAGAACTATCAGTGTTATTTAAAGAATTAATTATTTTAATAATGTCATGTGGAATCGTCGGGCTAAAAAATAACGAATTACATTGCATGTCAAACTTTAAATTGTTAATATTATTCTTATTATTTGCTATGGATTCAATGTCATCTATAAACTGGCAATGACAAAAATTAGACTTCATAAAGTTGGTAATTCGTTTGTAGGCAAATGTATAAAAATTTATAATAAAATTCCTCAGGATTTGGTTGACATGCCTCTTAGTAAGTTTAAAATAGTAGTTAAAAAATGTTTGATGATGAAAGGCTACTATAATGTAGACGAATATCTTAATGATAAAAATGCATGGTCACCCTAATCTTCTGTTGTTGGCCACTCGTATAATATAATATAAACTAATTGTAACAATGTAAACAAAACAATATTAAAAAAGAAAATGGATAATCTACCTGAGTTTCTTGCTGGTATCTTCTCAGGAGAACCAACTTACCGAACCAGCGAAAGAATCATTTTCTAATGGTTATTTATGTACTTACTTACTTTAGTATTTTTATAATATTACTTGACAAAATTGTAAAATTTTGACATTCATATGTGCTCTTTATGTGCCTAAACTGAATAAATGAAATTGATTCTTTGATTCTTTGATTCTTGATCTATAAATAAAAGAAATGCACACGCTTGTCGATGCTTGGCCAAATCGACAAACACTAAACCTTCACAATCGCTTGAAAGTCATTTACACGCTTATGAGTACCTTAGTCTGCATAGATGTTATTGTCTATAATGGGCATGGCAGCCTGTTTGCATATATAATATACCTATTAGTCTGTTCCGGACAGGCCACAGAGTACATTGGGACAGGAAAACTGTGCAGTCGTACGCAACGTAATGCTATGCAAACTATTTATGAAATCTAAACTTAATATGGTATGTCGAAAAAATTTGTTTACGTGAGATTTCAGAAAATCCTTTTGCAATAGGTAACACAGCACAACGTAAACACTTTAATGCTGCTCAGGTCAGAGCAATATTGTAGGTTTTGTTTCATGGTATCGTGTACCTTTAATATTATCACGATAACCGATTAGGTCTCGTTTATAAGATACAAGAGGATGCTCGTGGCTTAGCCTGCTTAAAACATTTTATACACAAATACCTTCCTCGAGAACCACTAAATCCATTGTTTTAAAGATCTAATATAATTTAATTTTTACTGATCGGTTTCACCTCACGGCATCATCAGAGACTTTAATTACAATAAGAAACAGTGGAAAGTGCAAGAGTTTTTGTCCAATATGTGTAGCAAATTCCACCAAATGCCATCTATCGAGTTAAACCTAAATAAAGTGGTTTTACGCGTTTAAGTCCCGAAATCGTTACTATTAAAAGGAAAACGAGTAGAACAGAGGATATCGGCTAGTATGATATTCATTTAAGAACGCAAGACGTTTTTATTTCGAAATTTTAATCTGATTTTGACCAAAATTATCCAGAATATACAAGGAAGAAAGATGTGGAAAGGAAATAAGCCCAGTGAATCATTTTAGAAAGAAGATTTATGTCACTTAAAATGAATTGTCGCAAGTTAACCAGGTTAGCGCTTTCATTTTAGAAACTACCACATTCCGAACCAGTTGAGTTCGACAAAGAAATATCTATCTCATAATATAATATAAATCCCTATCCCTGTCGATTGCATTTGGTGGAATTTGCTACATATATTGGATAAAAACACTCGGCGGCTCGGGGGGTCTGACTACGGGGGTTTGATCCGGCTCAAAGGACCAAACTATGGAGCGGCCGTAATGGTTACTCCAGGAAATGAAAGAATTTGTGGACTGTATTATAATTGGTTTACTTGTCGTAATATTTTATTACAAAGAATGCGAAACCACATTAGTGCCCGTGCTCAAGCGCGTCGTGCGGCGAAGTGAGCGCGTGCGCTAACCCGCTGTAGTGTCAGATCCCCCCAAGCCACTTGTACTTTCCACTGTTTTTACTGACCTGTTTCACCTCACGGCATCATCAGAGACTTTAATTACAATAAAAAAAACAATGGAAAGTACAAGTGTTGTTGTCCAATCAATTATCATCCAATCAATAATCAATAAAAAATAAAAAAATAATTGTGAAGAAATAGCATCACGCCTGAACGGCTGGACCGATATCGCTAATTCTTTTAAGTCGCGTTCGTTATAAGCAGGAGAAGGACTTTTTTGAAGACAAAAAAGAAAATAATACGGAACATTAGAAAATTTAAGAAAACTTGACGACCGAACTTTAGGCGGTACGAAGTTCGCCGGGACAGCTGGTTTTTTTATAAATAACAATGTTTTGTATTTTATCTTGTTTTGAGCTTCAGATAAATACTTTATAGACGCATTTGAATAAGTTATCTTACCTTATTCAGTCTTAGCAGTTTATATGACAGGTTATATTTCAATATCCGACCGAACCGTACCTCGAAAGCTTATAGGGGAAATAGTAATTATAGCTTATAAGTTACCTACATCGCTTCTCTCTTCACTATCACTACTTAGCTAAGTTTGAAACTTATACCCAGCCAGATGGCACTTAACAAGCTCTCAACGAACTTTACTTAGCACATTTAAGTTGAAACGTAATCCCCTCGCTAAATTTTATGACATAACAAGTAATCTCTACCTTGAGTAGAAAATAGGGAGATAATTCCTGAATTTTAGCACTAAAAATAAACGCTATTTAGTTGCGTACGTATTATCATAGTTTTAGAATACCTACACAATCTTAAATATAAGGTATGTACTATGGCAGAAGTAACCACAGGGGCGGGGCCCCAAGTGATTCGTGACTACGTCCTCGCCGTCCACCCTGGACCCCAACTTGACCACTGTAACGCAGTGGCAAGTTGGGTGACCGAACGTCCTAGTCTGAACTTGGTGCCAATAAAATTGTATTCATGATGAATATGAGTGAACCCGACGATACCCCCGGTCCCGATACTGCCCTTTCCCGGGCAGTATCAACCGACGACATAACGCATCCATCACGGACTCCGATGCCATTTGATTTGGGGGCACGCGCCGCGCCGCCTAGTTGCAGCGCGATGTCGACGCCCCAAGGAACTGATGCTGCTGGGACTGACGATGGGTGCAGGTCCAGCAGTGTGAAGAAGAAGGGCCGCTCTTCCGCGACGAAGAAGAGGACCCTCGAGAAGGGGGGGGCCGCAGCGCGACCGAAGCACCAGCTGCTCCGGGTGGAGGTCCCTCCTCTCCAGCGATTCGGAGGAGGAGGTGCCGGTCAAGACGGTGCGTACGCGTCTCGACGCGTACAGAAGGCGGCCGCCAACTCCTCCTTCGTCCTCTGTCCAACTGTCCCAGCGAAGCCGCAGGGAAATCGGTGGGCCGCCCGCGCGGGAGCTGATGAGAGTCTTTGCCCGCATGAACGCTGCCATGCGGGGCAATAGGAACGTGGCGGGGAGGAAGAAGATTGTGGCTTCACTGGTGGGTGAAGCCCAATCTTCCCTCGACAAGCTCCTGGCGCGGAGCGTCACTAAGGAGGAGGCGAGGCTCCGGAAGCAGGTGATGACACTGGAGGTGGAGCTCGCTGCTTCCCGGAAGCAGATGGATGACCTGCGGCGGGAGGTCGCTGACTTGACCAAGGTGGTCAAGGCGCCTCCCGGTCCCATGCCTCCTCCTCCGACGGCTGGACCAGCGCCGAATACGGCGCCTGGGACCGCACGCACCA
Source organism: Nudaria mundana (assembly GCA_963556515.1). Classification (NCBI taxonomy): domain Eukaryota; kingdom Metazoa; phylum Arthropoda; class Insecta; order Lepidoptera; family Erebidae; genus Nudaria; species Nudaria mundana. The sequence goes on along the minus strand of OY748299.1, from coordinate 15,762,498 downwards.
GGGCGCCCACCATGGCGCCCGTCACGGCGCCCACCACGGCGTCCACACGGTGCCCACCACGGCGTCCACCACGGCGCCCACCATGGCGCCCACCACGGCGCCCGGATCGCCGCCACAGCCTGTGCCGACTATGGTACAGGTCCTGACGTTGATCGAGAGGCGCCTCGCAGTCCTGGAGGACCGGGCGTACCGCCCTCCGCTAGCGCGTCCCGCGTTCTCATACGCGGCGGCTGTTGGTGATTCTCCCGCTCCAGGACCAAGCGGCACACCCGCTGTTCGCCGCCCCGCTCCGCCCCAGTCCGCTTCAGCGTACCGGTTGCCGGCCGAGACCGCGGCCCAGGCGCGGAAAGCGAAGGGGCGCGGCAAGAAGAGCGGCACCCCTGCCGCCTCCTCTTCCTCTAACATTGCTCCCGCTGCTTCTATACATCCCTCCGGACGGGAGGGATGGGAGGTAGTGGGGGCCAAGAAGAGGAAGACGAAGGCCGCCAAGAAAGCGGCTGAGAAAGCGGCCAAAGCCGCCGCGGCGAAGGCGCCGAAGAGGCCCCGCGCTCCTCGCTCCACAGCCGTCGTCCGTACGGTGACGACGGAGGGTGTGGAGAGGGGTGTGGGGTACGCTGATGTCCTGAGGCAAGTTAAAGCCTCAGTCGACCTCTCAGCCCTCGATATCCAGGGGGGTCTCCGGTGCAAGACGACACGCACTGGGGCTCGCCTCCTCGAGGTCTCCGGCGCCTCCAGCGGCCCTAAAGCTGACGCCCTAGCAGCGCAGCTTAGAGACGAGCTGGACGCAGAAGCCGTCCGCGTCACCAGACCCACCAAATGCGCTGCAGTGCGCATCACGGGTCTGGATGACGCGGCCACGACGGAGGAAGTAATCTCCGCCGTCGTGGAGGCGGGCGGCTGCCCGCGTGGCCAGGTGAAGGCTGGAGACTTCTCCTTCGGCTCCACTGGTCATGGGATGACAGTCGTCCAGTGCCCCGTCGCGGCGGCACTGAAAGTGACGGACGGACGAAGCCTCCTCGTAGGGGGCTTCCTAAAGGCGCAAGTGCACCTCCTTCGTGCCCGGGAAAGCAGATGTTTCCGGTGCATGGTGGTGGGGCACGTCGGAGTGCAGTGCACAGCGGAAGTCACCGTGGGCGATCGGTGCTTCCGCTGCAGCCGGCCCGGTCACAAGGCAAGTGCCTGTGATGCCCCGCCTCGCTGCTTTAAATGCGAGGCGGAGGGCAAAACTGCGGACCACCGGGTCGGCAGCACAACCTGTGCCGCCTCGAAGCCAAAGCCTCGTCCGTCCGCTGAGAGCGGTGGGGGTGCCGCTACTGCACGGCCAGATGTTTCTCGGCGGGATGCTGATATGGACGTCCATTAATGTCTGACGCCCATATCTGCATCCTGCAAGTGAATTTGAACCGCTGCCGCGCTGCTCAGGATCTTCTGTGCATCCGGCAGTGGTCCATAAATTTGGCCGTGGTCGCCGAGCCGTACTACGTCCACCCGAGAAGCCCGGTGGACGAGGACGGCTCTGCCTATATTATCTTCGGGAGGACCGCCGCAGACAGCTCGCGCCTTGCGATCATTGCAAGGGGCCGTGGGTGTGTTGCGGCGGACTATGATGGGTTGGCAGTCGTGGCCACCTACATCTCGCCGACACTGGACGAGACTCAGTTTGAGCTATGGCTCACTGAGCTCGACGTCATCTTCACTGCGTGCTGTCCTCATCACCAGGAGCAGGACAGGGCGTCATCCTCGCCCTGTCCTGCTCCTGGGAGACTTCAACGCCTGGAGTGTGGTGTGCGGCTCCCCGGAAACCAGGGACAAGGGGAGGCTTCTTGAGGACTGGACCAGAACGCGTGGTCTGCAGGTCCTCAACCGGGGGAATGTCGCCACCTTCTGGCGGCGGGGGACCAGCTCGGTCGTGGACGTATCGTTCGCGACTTCTGACCTCGCCGCCCGTATTACTGGTTGGCACGGATCATCGGTACATCCGGTTCGATGTCGTCGTCCCACCTGACCTCCCACAGCCGGTAGAAAATTCCCCGGATCCGTGTTGGGCACTTCACCATCTGGATCGGGAGGCTCTCCTGGAGGCATCCATCTTGCAGGCCTGGATTCCGGCACCGGACCGGCCTGCCGATGTGGATGTCGAGGCGGAGTGGTTCAGGAGAGCCATGTGATCCGGCGATGCCTAGGGTTACACCCAGACCGGCAAGGAAGCAGGTGTACTGGTGGTCGCCGGAGATTGCACAGCTGCGCGCAGCATGCATCTCCGCCCGCCGCCAGTACACCAGGTTTCGCCGGAGGCATCGCCGCCCAGACGACGCGGCAAACCGAGAGGCGGAGCTTTATCAGGCTAAAGGTAATCTCCAGGAGACAATAAAGCTGACAAAGACAGCGGCCCGCGAGGAGCTCCTGGAGACCCTGCAGCAGAACCCATGGGGGCGCCCGTACCTACAGGTCAGGGAGAAACTCTGACCTAGGGCGCCCCCGCTGACCCAGAGTCTCCAGCCGCAGCAGCTGGAGCGGGTCATGGGCTCCCTGTTTCCGACGACCGCGGAGGAGCCCGTCCCTCCGCGCATGGCTCCGTCTCTGCCCCACGCGGATAGCATCAGCGAAGACGACGTACCCGAAGTCAGGGTTGGGGAGCTAGATGCGGCAGTACTCCGGCTTAAACGCCGGAAAATCACTGCCCCCGGACCCAAGGGCATTCCTGGCCGTGCATGGGTTTCGGCCCTCGAAGAACTCGGGCCTCGACTGATGGGGCTCTTTACCGCATGCCTCGAAAGGGGCCAGTTTCCCAAGGTGTGGAGGACGGGGAAACTAGTCCTGATCCGTAAGGCGGGGCGGCCGGTGGACTCACTGTCTGGATACCGGCCGATCGTGTTGCTCGACGAGGTGTGTAAGCTCTTTGAGTGAATTATCGCGGAACGTCTCGTCGAGCATCTCTCGACGGTGGGGCCAGACCTGGCGGACAACCAGTACGGTTTCCGTCGGGGACGCTCCACCGTGAGCGCGATCATGCGCGTCAGGAGCCTGACGGAGGAAGCAGTCTCGCAGGGCAAAGTGGTGGTGGCGGTGTCTCTTGACATCGTCAACGCGTTCAACACCTTGCCATGGAGCTGCGTTAGGGAGGCGCTCGTGTATCACGAAACGCAGCTGGCTCGGGCCAGCTCGGCGGGATGTGTCGTGCGGTGTTCCGCAGGGGTCGGTCATGGGGCCGCTTCTGTGGAACATCAGCTACGGCTGGGTGCTGCGGGGTGCGTTGCCTGAGGGCGTCGGCGTAATGTGCTACGCCGACGATACCCTTGTCACGGCGTGGGGTGCAACGTACCCTGCCTCCTGAGGCAGCACTCAAGGTCACGACGGGTGTTGCTCAAGTCGTGGGTCGAATACGGCTGCTGGAACTGGAGGTGGCCTTGCACAAGTCCGAGGTTCTGTGTTTTCACAGACCTCGGAACAGTCCACCTGAAAGTTCCAGCATAAATGTGGGAGGCGTTAGCATCGGCATCAAGCCCTCGATGAAGTATCTAGGGATCGTACTTGATAGCCGATGGAACTTCGGACCACATTTCCGAAGTTTGGTCCCCAAGGTGACACAGGCATCGGTCGCGCTTTCGCGACTGATACCCAACCTAAAGGGACCCAACGCTTCCTGCAGGAGACTGTACCTGGGGATCATGCGGAGTATGACCCTATACGGGGCTCCCGTATGGGCGACGCGGTTGACGGCCAACAACTCAACGCTCCTTAACAGACCGTTGAGGACCTTGGCCGTCAAAACAATAAAGGGCTACCGCACGATCTCCGGAGAGGCTGCATGTCTCCTAGCCGGGACCCCTCCATGGGACCTGGAAGCGAGAGCCCATTGTTCCAATGGCGCAAGGAGGCGCTGAAGCGGGACCACAGGCCTGCGTCTCGAGAAATCGAGGACCAGCGGTCCCAACTCCGCCAGGATCTCATGGAGTCATGGAGGGTGCGACTTGAGCAACCCAAGTGGGGTACCACCATCATCGCGGCGGTGAGACCGATCATGGACGATTGGCTGCAGAGGCAGCATGGTGACCTCACGAATCGTGCGACGCAGATCGTTACCGGGCATGGATGCTTCGGTAGCAATCTGTTTCGCATCCGTCGTGAGGTCACACCCCGGTGTCAACACTGCGAGGTTTCCGACGACGACACCGCACTCCACACGTTGGTGGAGTGCTCAGCGTGGGCGAGTCAGCGCCGGGACCTCGTAGTGGGTCTGGGCGTGAATACCCTCTTGCTGGAGACCATGCTTCAAGCCATGGTCTCCAGCGGGAGTAGGCGGAACGCGGCCGTGTCCTTCTGCGAGCAAGTCGTGCTCTCTAAGGAGGCGGCCGAGAGGTAGAGGTTATCGGAATACATATGCGAAACAGGGCCACTTCTAGATATGAATCGTTTAAATGCGGAAATAAATATATCGGAAGAGAGATCAGTAGCCAGTTCTATATGAACAGCTTTAGTTACCAAACAGATAAACAAACAAATATACGATTTATGACTTCGTTGTCCACGACGACGACACGGAGTTATACTTATAGGGCCAGCGTAGTCTACACCCGTATGAACAAATGCTTTAGTTTCCTGTACGCGTTACGAAGGTAAGTCAGCCATTTTCGTTTCAAGAGCAGACGGTGCGTTTCTAAAGCAAAAATTACAAGCGTGAACGCGTTGTCGGATAACGTTTCGTGAAGACAAAATCCAATACCTTTGGCGTAATAACGAACTCAAAACATTTGCTCCCGTATGACAATGCAAGCGATGAAAATAATCTATTAAAAGGTGCGTAACATGATTATGCTTCGGTAATAATACGGGATGTTGAGTTTCATACGGTAAGTTACTATTGGACAACCTACCTCTTATTCTTATAATGCCGTGTTCATCAATGAATAAATCTAGTTTTTTAAGTGGTGAGGCAAGAGCCTTATTAGGTAATATTTTTGTAAATATTAAAATGTAGGATATAATGCGGAGAATCTTACTCCAGGAAGAATATTTCTGAGCCAGGTCATAAATAAATTCCTGAACTACGGCATTTGCCGTGGTACAAACGAGAGCTTTACGTTTAAGCTCAGGTAAGGTTTCACACGCTTCGGGAATGAAAGGGGCTATCGGCCAGTTACATACCGGGGTGGAGATCCAAGATGGACCATGCCACCACAGCGGGTGCGCTAATAACTGTTCAGGCAACAGTCCTCGAGATAAACAGTCACTGGGGTTCTCTTTCCCACTGACATGATGAAAATGTCGCGGATGGAGGTTTTCCTGACATTTCGCGACGCGGTTACTGACGTAAATATCCCATCTATGCGGTAAAGAATTAATCCATGAAAGTACTATTTTTGAATCGGAAAATGCGAATACATTTTCTACGTTCGTACGAGGGCTATAAGTTTCGTTTACCAATCGAACCAATTTTGACATCAGCACGGCGGCGCATAGTTCAAGTCTCGCCAAGGAAACCACCTTTACCGGGGCGACCTTGGACTTGGCACATATTAAATTAACATGTACATTTCCAGCACTGTCAGTTACATGGAGATACACAACACAACCGTATGCCTTCATGCTTGCGTCCGCAAACGCTACAATATTGGTGCTACAGCCAATTGTTACACCTAAATGACGCGGTATTCTACACTCGGTAAGAAGCGGTAACTGTTCGTTAAACTTATGAAACTGTGTGAGTATGTGGTCAGGCAACGGATCGTCCCAACCAACTTTGAGTAACCATAATTCTTTAATAATGAGTTTCGCGAATAATATGACTGGTGCTGTGAAACCGAGTACATCCCATAGACGTGCGATGCTAGATAAAATAGTACGTTTAGTAAATGTTTCCTCTATAGGAGAAGAAGAAAATGTAAATATATCCTGAGTGGGAAGCCATTTAAGGCCCAAAACCTTCATATTTTCCTTATCAGAAAAATCAACGGAGGCTCGATTTGATTGCGGTACAGAAGCTAGCACTTCAGGTGAGTTACTAGCCCACTTAGTTAAGTGAAAACTCCCGGCCTTAAATAAGTCGATGAGTTCTCGAGCGAGTGATTTTCCTTCTTCAACCGTTGATACAGAAGTAGTTAAGTCATCCATGTAAAGCTCGCGCGATGCGACAGCGGCGGCGCTCGGAAAACGGTCCCGTTCATCTATCGCTAACTGGCGTACGGTACGCAGGGCCAAGAACGGGCTACATTTCTCGCCGAATGCTACACAATTGAACTGATATTCACGTATTGGTTGAGATGGATCAAAGCGGAATAAGATTTTTTGATACTTGCGGTGCTCAGGTATGAGACGAATTCTGAGATACATTTGCTTTATGTCAGCGATTAAAGCTATCTCGAATAAGCGAAAATTAAGTAATAGGACAAAAATGTCCGCTTGAAGGTTAGGCCCGGTATGAAGAATATCATTAAGTGAAATACCATTGTGGCATTTAGCACTAGCGTCCAGGACCACACGAACTTTCGTGGTTTGTTTGTCACGTCGCACAACGGCATGATGCGGTATAAAATACCTCTGCGAATAATCCTCGCTGACAGACGGGACTTCGGAGAGATAATCATTGTCGAGGTAGTCTTGTATGACTTCATTATAGCTGGCTCTCAGCTCCGGGTCCTGTAGCTTGCGCTCCAACGACAGCAGGCGGCGGACGGCAACTGAGCGAGAGTCGCCTAAGTCAGACGGATCTCGACAGAAAGGTAACGCGGTGCAATATCGACCAGTGGAGTCACGTGACACGGTTGAGGTATAAATATCCTCGCACTGGCTTTCCTCAGGGCTTAGAAACCCTTTGGATGATATTTCTTCCATTTCCCAGAACTTATTTAATTTTTATATTAATTAATTATTTATATTATTAATTAATTAATTAACTTTATATATTAATAATTAATTAATTAACTCAACTAACTAACTAATTAATTAATTAACTATATTATTAATTAATTAATTAACTTTTATAAATTTTTGTCTATGTTTATGTACTGTGTATTACTAACACTAGATTATAAGGAAATTGTTACTAATACATATGGATGTAAGTCTGAAATAAATAATAATAATAATTATTATTCTCTTTATTAACACTTAACACATATTTATTACATTTTTAAATAGATTTATAAAAAAATACATTTAAAAATATAAAAAACAGTAACCCACCGGCATCGGGTACAGGGACCAAGCTACCGGTGGTTAGGGCTCCAAAGACAGGAACTTCCGCACAATACGGGCCGTATTCAACAGAACCGCCTTCTGCATCAAGCCCTTGATCCAGCTGCCTAACGCGAGCCTCTGTAGGTGGAGGTCGAGGCTCTTGGCTATTAGACCATGCGCAGATACGACTATCGGAACAATAATCGCCGAATCCACATCCCACATGTCGACAATCTCGTGAGCTAGGTCTAAATATTTAATTTGTTTATCTTTTTCTGCTTTCACGAGATTCTCGTCATATGGCACAGTGATATCGACAATTACTGCAAGGCGCTTTAATCGATCCATTATCACTATATCAGGTCTGTTAGCTATAACAGTCCTATCAGTGATAATAGATCGATCCCAATACAATGTGACATGACCGTTCTCAAGAACTGGGTCGGGCACATACTTGTAATAAGGTACCTCCACGTCGACAAGATTATACTTTAGAGCAAGTTGCTGGTGGATTATCCTGGCTACTTGGTTGTGTCTGTGCAAATACTCACCGTTCGCAAGACGGGAACAACCAGAGATAATATGTCTTAAAGATTCTCCGGGACGATGACATGCCCGACAGATGTCTAGCGTCCCATCTTTGACAATAAATCTCCGATAGTTATTCGTCATCACGACTTCGTCAGTGATTGCACAGATAAAACCCTCAGTTTCTCCGAAGAGATCACCAAATCGTAACCAGGATACCGATGCTATTGAATCAACATCGGGCCCATTTAGAGCCCGATAAAATCGACCATGCAGTTCCTTGCTCTTCCATATTTCCTTCCGATCAGATACACTTAATATTACAGGTTTGCGCCAGTTCTCTTTCGCAAGGGACAGCGGGGTCAGTCCGTTGTCTATTGCCACAACATCTCGATGCACATCCACGTCCACCTGTAGGAAATACTCTCTAAGGTTGCATATCTCACGGTTATGGAGAGTCTTGGCATTTAAAAATCCTCGACCCCCACATTTCCGTGGTATATACAACCTCATTACTGACGAACGTGGGTGGTGTATTCGATATGAAGTCAATAGACAACGCACCTTCCTATCCAGAGCTTCTAACTCCGTCTGAGTCCATCTAAGTATGCCAAAAGAGTAAACTAAGACTGGCATGGCCCAGCCGTTGACAGCACGCACCTTGTTACCGCCTGATAAAAGACTTTTCAGTATTTTTTTCAGGCGGCCAAAGAAACGATCCTGCAACTTCTGTTTCATGTCAGTCTCAGCAATACACAGAGCTTGAGACATACCTAGATATTTGTAGGTTTCGGTTGCGGAGAGCGACCCAAATCGTGTGAAATCTGAAAGATTGACTCCTTCAGATTCCACAGTCCCGCCCCTTTTTACATGCATGACCGCACACTTATCTACCCCAAACTCCATACTGATGGCCTTACTAAAAGTTTCAGTAACTTTTAGCAAAGCCATCAAATCGGGGCCATTAGGGGCAAATAACTTTAGGTCATCCATGTAAAAAAGGTGGGACAAAATTTGACCCCCTCTGCGCATCCGATAGCCTAACCCTGAACCCTCTAGTAACGTACTGAGAGGATTTAGTGCTAGACAAAACCACAACGGACTCAGACTATCACCCTGGAAAATACCTCTCTCAACCCCTATTGGTACACCACCTCCTAGAACCTGACGACACCCTGGATAAACAAGAACCGTACTCCATTGTCTCATACATGACCCCAAAAAGGTGCATAGAGTTGCATCAACTTTATACAGCTCTAGCACCCTCCGAAGCCATGTATGAGGCACAGAATCGTACGCTTTCTTATAGTCAATCCAGCATGTCGCAAGGTTCTTTCGGTTGCGGCGTACCTGCTGGCAAACAGCTATGTCAATAATAAGGAGCTCTTTCGTACCACGTGCCCCACTTTTACATCCATTCTGAGAAATTGACAAGATGTTATTGTTTTGTACATGTGAATATATTTTTACTCTCAGGATGGATGTAAAAAGTTTGTATATGGTAGGTAGACAAGTTATAGGTCTATAATTTTTGGGGTCTGTGGTACTACCAGATTTGTATAGGAGGTGGGTTACTCCGGTAGTCATAAAAGCTGGAAGCGACGATGACTCAAGGGATGACTGGAAGCAAGATGCCAAGCAAGCGTGTGAGCTACGGAACCATTTTAACCAAAAGTTGTGCAGTCCGTCCGGTCCAGCAGATTTCCAATTTGGCAACGAACGAACTGCACAACCAATATCTTCTTCAGATATGGTTATAGGTTCCATAGCTGGAATTGGTTCACACGCCCGCTCAACATCCCTAATCCACGCATCCTGTGTATGACTGACGGGCGTCGACCAGATGCTTTTCCAGAAGTTAACTGTAGAAACAGCATCAGGTAGACTCCCATCAGTCACATCCGAGTTAGGTCGCTCCCACCCTCTATATACCCACCTCTCATTTTTTTGGAACAAGCGATTCTGAGTGTATCTGTCCACTCTTTTTTTGTACCGCCTTAGGCGGTTCGCCCACGCATAAACTTTCTGCTTCAGGTAATCGATGCGCTCTGTGACCCGAACAGAGTATTCACAGGGCCTAATATTAGTTCCCACGAATGCACGGGTCACAAAGCGCATGACTCTCGGGCGTGTATTTCCCGTCCTGAAGCAGTGTAGCTTGCCAATGAGCACCCTAGCCTCGTTGATGCGCCGTTCAATTCTGTACGTCGGCAGGGGAGAGGCCGGCCACCGACTGGCTTGGGACCCCGAGGCCCTCCGGCTTCGATTACGGACCCCGCTACCGGTGGTAATGTGCACCGCATTCGATGGAACTTCGGTATGAATGAAAACGTGATGCGGGCATATTTTGTGGCTACAGAGGGGGGAACTAACCTCACTGCGTACCGTGTTCGCATGCTACCTCTGTTTCAGGTACTTGAACCAGATGTCAACGTATCGGCACAACGCCTATCGGATCAGGTGCGCGCCATACAACGCTGTCACCTGTTGGATGACGCTACACTTGAAAGGCTACGCTTAGAAGTGTGTAGTGGTATCACGCCTTCTTCATTGCAACCATTACCTGTGCCATTACAAAGTAACCGTAATGAAAGAACGCAAGAAAACATCATCTCACATGTTGGTGAAGAAGTGAGTGATGCTGCTATACCTGTAAGTACTCAATACAATGAGGAATTAAGGAGCGCTTTGGAGCGAGCGATTGGTGAGTTTCAATCTGTCCCTATTGAGTGTAGACCGCGGCTTCCGCGTTTGCCCACACATAAAAAAAACGTGGCGCTAGTGTGTGCCCTAGACTCGATGTTAACATCGTTTTTTAACAACTGCAGAAACATTGGATAGAAACAGGCGTTACTTGGCGAAAATCCATGACAAAACAATGGTAAGTAAAAATTTTTTTAAGAAAAAACTTTTTAGCATTAATTAATAGCATTAATTTTTCGCAGAATCAAAAGGACAACAAAACGTCGACAATTGTTTCGCCTCTAAACGAGGCATTATCAAGACTGTCTCAGAGAGAACAGCCTGTTCTCTCTGAGACAGTCTTGATAATGCCTCGTTTAGAGGCGAAACAATTGTCGACGTTTTGTTGTCCTTTTGATTCTGCGAAAAATTAATGCTATTAATTAATGCTAAAAAGTTTTTTCTTAAAAAAATTTTTACTTACCATTGTTTTGAACTGCAGAAACATTACTGATGCCTAAACATTACTTTAATAATAATAATTATTATTATTATTAAAGTCTTATCAAGATAATGGAGGCTCTTTTCGTCCTCAAAGCTGGTGAAGAAAGTAGCGGTATGTAAACTATTAGATGCGGTATTATTATTATTATAAAAATTTGCGGTAAAACATAACCAAAGACGGTTTCAATAGCGGACGGTGACGGGGGGCATAGGACCTGACCACCTAGTAACAAATGCGGGAACAGCTGAGCGCCGAGTATTAATTCAACCTCACTGGGAACATTCCACAATGGATCTGCGAGCGGTAGATTCATTAAATGCTGCACTATTGCAGTGTCAATATACTCCGAAGGCAGACGGTCGGCTATGTTATCCACAACCAAAGCGGTAATATTATAAGAATAATTTTTATTTTTAGCGGTTACAAGCAGCTGTACGTAGCCACGAACTGCTTGTGATGCGGATCCGATGCCTTTAATAAAAGAATTGGAAAGCGAAATAGGTTTAATTTTAAGCCGTTCACAACAGGCTGCGGTAATTAAGTTATTTTGAGAGGCGTTATCAATTAAACATCGTACAGAAATGTTTTGTTTAAATTGATTTAAAATATTAACTTGGGCGCTTGACAAAAGAATCGCACAGTGCTGTCCAGTCCCATAGGCGCATAGCGACACTGACGGCGTAACATCTACCTCCTTGGGCGAGGCTTGGGGTTGTGTGTGAGACGCAACCTCACTCCGAACAACCGGCGCTGGAGTGGCAGCTAACGATTTTTGTTGATCGGAATGGCTATTATCAAAATGCAACAAAGTGTGATGATTCCTTTTACATGATTTGCAATTATATGTTGACTTACAGTGTAATGCGGAATGAGATAAACTTAGGCAGTTCATACAACCTCGCTTGGATTTAATAAAATCAAAACGACCCTTAGCGGGGAGTGATTTAAATGTTGAACATTTATATAATTGTTGATGATCAGATTTGTTACACATACAACAAAGCTCGGCACTCTTGCTATTACTAACAACAAATGTGTGCGACTTGTTTGTGCCTTTAGTAGTAACATTAGGCTGCTGACTCACTGATCCGAAACGCGAGCGGCCCGTTTGCAGCGATGACGACGCAGCGGTACGGTCTAATATTTTTACTTGACTTTTAGTGAATTCGATAAAATCCTTATATGAAGGAATTTCCTTATCTCTGATAAACGTTTCAAAAGCAAGTGCGGTAGCAGCGTCAATTTTACGCATAGCCATATTTAACAAAATAAAATCTTTCACGTCGACAATCTGTAATAACTCTAAAGCGGAAACTGCGGCGTCGAACGTTTCGACGAATGAATTTAAAGATGACGAATTATTCGTCGCGGGTTTACTATTAAATAAAATTGACAAGTAGTGACTCCCTAACGCTCTTTTATCTTGGTATTTCTTAATTAAGCTTTGCCAAATAGGTAAATAATTTTCGCCCGATGGCACAACGCCGGCGATTAGTTTTATAGCGGAACCTGTCAACTTACCAGTTAAGTATTGAATTCGTTGAGAATCAGATAAATTTTCGTTCAAGTGTATATTAGCCCTAAAAGACTCATAAAATATAGACCAATTCTCAATTTTCCCATCAAATGAAGGAATATCAATAGGTGGTAATTTGACATTGGGGTGGGAACTCCGATCTGGACCCTGGGACGATTTCTTGGATGAAGAACTATCTATAATACGCGTTCGTATCCTTTCAATACCGGCATAAATATCCTCAAATGAATTAAGCGCTGAGTAGTTAGGTACAAAATCAGGTTTCAAGTCAAAACCGAGTTCATTAATGACGTCTAGATTCGTTATGAACTCCTGACGTATAACCGGTAATGTGCTAGAATCCGCCAGAAATGTCTCCACGGCACGGAGCTCAACGGTCCCTATAGGTATTTTCTTAGCGGCATCATGAAGTCTAGTCAAACGTTCAAATATCGCGTTGTTTTTTGCTTGTAATCTTACTATTTGTTTATCCGTCATTATAATCAGCTGACGAATAAAATAGGTATATAACAACGGAAATAAATGCGGGATTTAAATATAAAATATAATGTAGGTATTAACGTAACACTTTAGTATCACCAAGTAACGAAAAGTAACTTTTAGATGTAGGTAAGCGGTACCACTTGGTCGAATCAAAATGAACAATACAGTGAAAAAATGTAGGTATTTAAGTCGAATAGATTGCTACTTACACTATGCCTACACTAACATTTGTACTATGCCTCTTCCAGGGGGAACCAAGTATATCTTCGTAAGGAACACAAACTGCACAAATAGTTCACAATAATGCGGTAATCACACACCTCTCTGAAGGGGTAGGCAGAGATGTATTCACAATTTGCCAGTACTTTCCGTCCCACGCAATAGGGGGCAAGCCTATTGTCGTCACCGGGCACAATTATAATGGGTTATGTCCAAAATGGGCGAATGAATTTAATAAAGGGTAGCAGCTATATTGAAATTTGGAAAAAGAAATTTGAAACCCGTTGCCTTGCGATGAATTGTTGATGAAAGGCAACAAATCTTACGTGCCAGCCGCTTTGGCACAGCCAATTAAAGTCCTGTGGGCGTCTCGGACTACTATAATGCGGTTATACTAACGTAAACGCGACGGTAACGTTAGTAAGTAGGTACTTATAATGTTTTGTCGACACAAAACACTATATCCCACGGGATTACGATAAAATTATTCTTGCCGTGGTGATTTGTACCAATACAGATTTGTAGACTAGTACGATATTACGGTTACTTTTATTTTAATGTGGGTACTTTGCAAAAAGGTATAAAATTACGACATTACAAAATGCGGTAGTAATATGCACAAGTATGCCTACAAATTGAATATAATAATGTTTTCAACACTATTAGCGAGTTTAGAACCTAAGTTATTTTGCGAATAACGAATATAAAATTCGGTTCGACAAGGACCAAAAGAATGTATGCGCTGGTTCTAGCGGTGCGGGTTTTAGTGGACTGTATTTGCGGGGGATTATAAAACAATCGAAAAATTGAGATTAAAAAGAAAAGGAATTAGGATCTAGGACTCACCTTCTGCTGTTTCAAAGGGGCGCTCGTATTTTCTGGTTTATTTACTCCTTCAGGGCTGGCCAGCTCCTGTTTCCTGTTCCTTCACTAATTATTTTAATCTCAAATCTTGAGACAAGATGCGGAAGATTGTTTTAAAGCGGTGTATAAAAAAGGCGGTTTTAATTACGTAAAAATACGTTGCGGTTGTATGACTCGACGAAATTCAAATTGCAAGTGAAGAGATTTGCACCTGTCAAATCTTTTGTTCTTCTGGGAGCGGTAAATATATCCATCTCGCTCGCTTCTGTAGGCTTGAGGTGAGTTGGAGTGAGATGAGGGATATGGGGTCCAGGTGGGAGGATTATAAGGACGATTACACACGTTACGTGTAAAGGCTGAGAACACATTGGCGCAAACAGAACGTAATAGGGGGCAAGCCTATTGCCGTTACCGGGAACTCCATAAAGTGGGTTATGTCCAAAATGGCCCAATTAATTTAATAAAATAAGCAGCTATATTATAATTTTGAAAACTAAATTTGAAACCCGTTGCCTTGCGATGAAATTTTGATGAAAGACAACAAAATGTTGCGTGCCAGCCGCTATGGCACAGCCAATTAAAGTTCTGGGCGTCTGGAATATAATAATATATATACTATAAACGTCTATTTTCCTAGCATAAGTATTATCCTCCCCCTCTTTGAGGCGGTGATCCCACTATAATATGGATGGAACCAACCCGCAACCTACATTGCCGCTAACCGTGCCAGTCCGTTGCCACTTTGCCAGGCCCTCGTCTGTTAATAAACTAGCACACCACTTGAAGCTGAGCTTAGTTTGAGGTCTCTAAGATCTTAGTCACCTATGCATTAGTTAAATCCATATGTTTACAGTTTCAAAGAACCTTTCATCTAGAGAAAACACATAAATTGTACGTCACTTCAGACACAGTGTAAGGATTATATACAATTCTATTGTAAAATGTGATTCTCACAATCTATGGAAGGTATAAGTTCTTAAGTCTATAGACCAACGCGGTCGTCGTATACGCTGTCGCCGTATGACTTAAGTCACACTGTATAGGTATTTATATCACTTAAGCCTCTTTGTTCCGAAATTTCCCATTCACCCCGGCGTAGCGCTTATAAGACAAATTACTGTAAATTGAATATCGTCATCCTACGCCTCGAAATAGAAATTAAATCTTAAGACAAAGATATATTTACAATAAGAATTACAATATACAAAATAAACATAATTATAGACTAAAAATATTTACATTACAAAATATCGTTTAAAAAATCCTCCGCGTCATTGCCGGCTGGGAAGGTTCCCAGAATGCTGGCTGTGTTGCCGCGTTGGATGGCGATACTTATTCTTTGGGCCAGAAAATAGCCAGCGTTCTGGTCCTGAGAAGCATCGATTAGGCGTTTAGCAATGTCTCTATAAAGGCGGCGAGCACTCGGACCCCATGACCCCAGTGTCTCAACCTCAAACGGCTCAAATATGTAATCACCTGCTAGGTTAGCATATTTACGCCGTTTAAAGCCTTCAGCCGATGCAGCAGCAGCGCCGGCACATCTGGATGTGCTTGGAAGGTGTGAAGGTGCTAAGGTGTCAACGCATGTAGCGTCCCACACCAAAGGCCTTCCCATCTTCCACGGTAGCAACGACATACCGTCCGGTCTCTTTCCATCGCTTCGTGCTAAACCATTTGGTTCACGTACGGCCGGAAGACCTGCGGTGGAAAGAGCCCTACGAATTATGTCGTTTAGAATAGCGTGCCGAGGTATACGACCTGCGCTTCTGCTACAAGACAAAGTATATTAAGGACTAGCTGTTACCCGCAGCTCCGCTTGCGTGTTACTTTAGATCTACATAACTTTTTTATTTATGAACCGATTGAAAACCAAACCTTAAATGTTAAGTTGAATAAACCACAACGCATTACTGAAAACCGCAAATTCAAATCAAAAATTCAAATCAGTTAAGCCGTTTCGGAGATTAACGTGTTCAAACATTCAGACAAACAGACAAAAGTTCTAAAAATCTTTGTTTTGGATTTTATTGCATTCATAACCAACAGTTTCTCTATTATATCTTCTATTATACCATACAAATTCATCTTAAGATATGAAAATATGAAATATTATTTATTATCGTCGTCGTGTGTGATAGTCCATTGAATTAGGTATATGGCGAGCGATATTGTATCTTAAGATAAAATATTATAGTATCATAGTATCTTAGAATCTTAGCCGTGTGCAGCGCCCCTTAGTGAAACCCACTGCGGGTGACGTAACCTACGACAAACTTATTATTTGCGGTTGATACTGTAATCGGGTCTAGGGATCGAACCGCAAAATTAAGTTTGTTTTTTACTGTATATACTTTTCCGAGATAAAAAGTAAGCCAGTAGGTGCCCAGGATATTAAATAATAATTATACTAAGTTTCATTGTAATCGAACCGGTAGTTATTGCGTGATGCCTGAACAAACAGACAGACAGACAAAAAAATTTTTAATCAAATTTTTGGGTTCGGTGTCGATCTAGTAACAGCCTCTGCCATTATTTTTTTTGATATTTTCAATGTTCAGAATTTTCACTTCTACAGATTTATTATAAGTACAGATACAGAATTATCCTTGACGACGCAAAAAGCTCAGTGGATTTGTAAACAAAAATTATTAACATAACATTATCTTTGGATTCAATAATAAAGTCTTTCATATTTTGTTTGTAATTTACCCACATTTAGCTCCTTAAAACCCACCACTATCATCACAAGGACTAAAGGATTGTAAAAAGAAAGAATAACTTACGTGGGACATACTGATAGTTCTGCCATTACTAGTTATAAATGTAAAAAAAATCTCGCAGCATACATTTCTAGAAATAGAAGTATTGAAGACTTCAGAGCGCCCTGAATATGACGGCATTGCAATCAATAAGTAACATTTCTATCTTCTCTAGTTTGTGATTAATAGTAATAAGATATTTCTTGCAGGAACTCTTTGAGTATCTAATAAGTTAAATAATGTATAACTTATTGCTTTCATTATTTGCAACTATTTAGCAAACAAGGAAATATGCACAAGTTAGTTTCATTTGCGCCTGAGCTGAGGCTATTTAGGCTATTTACCTTTCTTGGCGAATATGTAATAATATTCTTCAGCTACGACATCTCAAAAATATTTCCCAAAGAATGAGAATCCTTTTAACCATCTTATCCAACTTCGAACTACTGCCATGCATATATATGGCATTGGCCAATGTCGTAGCACAACTTTTACGAAGTGAAAAGGCTTAAAGTTTTGTGACAAAACAGCCTTGTGGGACCCAAACTAGTAGCACACGATCTATTCAAACTCGCGTTAGAAGGATCCCCAGGAGCGACGAACATTTTTCAACAAACTTGCCAAAACAATGATTCGATACTAGCTACGTGATTCACTTTATTTTTAAATTTTTTACCGTTTCCTCATCCGCTTTTACTCGTAAACGAGGTGTTGTATGATTATTTTGTTCAATAAGAGCACTTTTTAACCATCTCAGAGAAAATACATGCTACAATAAACAGTTTGATTTGTGTTCCCTATATCACAAAAAACTGAAATGTCACCGGCAGGACTTGAAGCCGCTGCCTTTTCTTAACAGGGGGGATGTTCTGATCACTGACCAACGAAGAGATACGATATCGACATGATGACATTTCAGTTTTTTGATTTATAAATTTCTATCTAAATATACCTAGGTATAGTAGGTAGGTTTAATATTATCACGATAAATCCTGTTTAGATCAGTTATGCCCAATGATGTCTAATAATCCTAAGCACGCACACAAATATTTCTTTATCATTAAGTACTACTCTCACCCATTTCTACCACGAAAGACGTATTTACTAAACGAAAGGTCGAGATCCAATTTCTCTGACAATAAGAAGTTCAGTGGGAATCGATAAACCCTGTAGTCATCTGTCGATGGCAATTTGCAGGCGTCGAGAGCCTATTATGAATATCAAGGCCATCAGTGATGGGATTGTTGGTTTTCGAATTAGAATTGACAAAAAATGTCCTTCGGTCGCTCTGGCGTAGACGGCGGTGTCTGCTGTGCGTTCCCATTAAGGGAGCACATCTGAATCGACCACACCTTTTGAATGCGTCAGGATTTAGGAAAAGCTTATAAATAATTGTAAATGTAACCCCTAGTTTGTAAAAGTATCCACTCAAGACTACTCGAGAGGTAAAACAGATTAAAATCGATATCTTTACACAGAACATTTACAACTACTGTTTTGACGCCTGAGTTTGACCCCCCCCCCCCCCGTGTTAATTATACTGTAGAAATTGTATGTTTGTATATCTAAAGTATAATAAAATTGTAAACAGTGTGAACACTTAATAAATTCGACAAAAATGAATGTGGGCGATATAAAGATGAATATTTGAATTATGCAACAACAAAAAGGTGTTATATTGCAAAAAATCTCCAAATTCACCTGTCATTTTCATTTTCTTAAGTATAACGTATTACATTACATAGGTACACGGATACACGTGTGACATTGAAAACTATACAACCGTAACAATCAGATGAAAAGATTTATGAGTGCGTACTGAATCTTCGTAACTACTAAACCCTCCTATCATTAGTTCAATCAACCGTATTAGATATTTCCGCAACATTTTATCAGACATACATTTGAAGTATTGGGTACCTTCAAACTGCTCACGGACAGATCACATGCTATTAAAAGTATTTTTACGTCGTATTACTTCCGATGTGTCTTTCAATGTCCTCGTAAAAAGAATATCTCATTCATAACAGATGCTAAAAGATCCTTTCAACATCTAAAGACCCCATGCTATCCTCACCTGCACTGCTGACAGAGGTTGGTTTACGTATGGGTGTAATAAACACTTCTGTCTACCCCTTCGGAGATAAAGAAGTAAAGTGTGTGTGTGTGTGTATCATTCAGTTCCAAAACTACATTGCTATAGCTACTATACAACGCTAACCTTAATAGCGCGATCTAGAAATAATGAATATAATATGAAGCAAAAATTCGATGTTGTCGGTATTGGTATTGGTCATCGTAGCTGACCACTGCAGCACTGGTCAGAGCATTCTTCCTGTTAGGGCAAAGCCGTGGGTTCGAGTCCCGCCGATGACATCAGTTTATGTGATTTATTTATTATTTCTTTCTTAATATTTTACATTGCTATAGGTCTGCTTAGTTTAAGACTACATGACTACTCGTATTTATTTACTTACAAAAATACAAATTATTAATACAGCGTTTAAAAGCACTTTCCATTCGCCTTTTTAGCGAATCATTTATTTGGAAAAAAAAAATATCCGCCTCACACGGAGGCGTAATTTGTAAAATTGTGAAAATTGGAGCAAACATTTTATTCCCTTTGAAAAGCCATAACCGTTAATGTACCGTTTAAAATGTTGAAATGCTTTCGTTTTATGATTATATTTTTCATCTTTTTTATAGTGACTACTGGAGAACAGGGGGAGCCAGTCATCCATACAAACTCACCTTTATAATATTAGTAGGACCTAAGAAATATATTTTTTAAATGCTGTCTAAAATGCTATGTATGTATTGTCTATTGTCTAGTGTAATATTATGTACCTACTTGTATATGTTATAGAGTACTTCCTGTCCATTACTTATGTCTTTCCTTATTTAAATTTCTTTGTTTACTTATATTTTTCTTATGATATTAGTATTGTCTCCATAAGATTGTTTTTATGTTTCCTCACTAAATTTACTCAAACACCAATTACTACCCACTTTCACATCTTATTTCTTACCATTTATGTCCATCCAAAGGTTGCCTGTAAGAGATCGCTTTTAGTGATAAGGCCGCCATTTGTACATTTTCATACGATGTTTCTCATATTTATATATATTGGTGTACAATAAAGATTATTCTATTCTAGGATTTAGAAATATTTAAGTGTGTTTGTTCATCAGTTGTCTATTATGGATGAGTTTGGGCCCACTGGCAATACCTTCTAGTGTCACCAGAGACGCCCGCAGCAATGGGCATAAGGGCGGCCGCTGTAAAAAAAAAAAAACTATAAGACTGTAAGAATGTTCCAAAATACGAGACGCCCAGGGGCCCAAGTCGCGTAAATTAACGTAAAACGCCATGCTACTGCTATACACGTTGCAACTACAATTGGTCAAAAACTCACAAGCAACGCGCCAGGATGGCGCCTGAAAGGCACCAAACCGAATGACTGCAGAGTACAATCATCATTGGGTTAAGTTGGATTTAGTTACTCCAGATATTACCAACTTTCCAACTCCTATATCCCGGGAACCGAGCTTGCCACCTAAATTCTGCGCAAATTTTTGTTCCCCCTGTTCACACTAGACTACCTCGGTGGTACAATGGTACTATGTACGGACTGCCACACTCGAGGTCTCGGGTTCGATTCCCGGGTCTGGTGGATAATGTATAATTCTCTTTAGAATTTTACCCAGATAATTATCCCAGAGTCTGGAACTTGTGTCCGGTAAATGGCAATAGGCTCGCCCCCTATTACATGGGACCTAACATAGCTGGCGAGATGTTTGCACACCTCTGCCCACCCCTTTGGGGCAAAAGGCGTGATGCTATGTATGTTATGTTCACATCACAAGTTCCATTCGCCTGCAAAAAAAATCCCGGGAATTCTCATCCCGCAAAAATACCCAAGATTCCCAGTATCCTATATCTCGAAAACTAAGCCAAGCCTCCCAGGTCAATTTTGTCCTCATTTTTCTGGCCCCATAGGGATACCCCATAGAGTGGGAATTTTGGGGATATAGACGTGATATGTGTGTGTGTGTGTGTGTGTGTGTGTGTGTATTGTCTTGATAGCTCAGTAATTCAAGGCATGCTTTACCTAAGATCTTTAATTTTTCCGATTTAGATAGGTGCCTACTATAAAAATTTAAAACCTACTCGTTTAATAAAACATATTTATAGCCTCCTATTTTTAGCAGTTAAAATATAATTATTATTTATGTCAACCATTTCACCTCGTTCCCGTCATAAATGCGATATATTTATTTATATGCAACGAGCTTCCAACGAGCTTCTATTTCGCACAAATTTCATGCACGTATTGCACTCTTGACGTTGGCAGGCGACGCTCGTGTCCTTATCGCTAAGTGATCGCATTAAATATATTTACAAGTGGAACACAGCTGGCACTTCCATTTACCTAAATATTTCGTTCCAAAATGTTGATTCCCAAAATTATTTTGCTGTTTTGGTACAATATTCAACGGAAGTTTAGTGTGTTTAGTTTAAAGTAATATTTAGGGGCGGGGCCCCAAGTGATTAGATACTACGTCCTCGCCGTCCGCCCTGGACCCCAACTTGACCACGGTAACGCAGTGGCAAGTTGGGTGACCGAACGTATTTAGTCTGAACTTGGTGCCAATAAAAATTGTGATCATTATGAATAGTGAACCCGACGATACCCCCGGTCCCGATACTGCCCTTTCCCGGGCAGTATCAACCGACGACTTTACGCATCCATCACGGACTCCGATGCAAATTGATTTGGGGGCTCGCGCCGCGCCGCCTAGCTGCAGCGCGATGTCGACGCCCCAAGGAACTGATGCTGCTGGGACTGACGATGGGTCAGCTCCCAGCAGTGTGAAGAAGAAGGGCCGCTCTTCTGCGACGAAGAAGAGGACCCTCGAGGAGAAGGGGGGGCCGCCGCGCGACCGTAGCACCAGCTGCTCTGGGTGGGGGTCCCTCCTCTCCACCGATTCGGAGGAGGAGGTGCCGGTCAAGACGGTGCGTACGCGTCTCGACGCGTACAGAAGGCGGGCGCCAACTCCTCCTCCGTCCTCGGTCCAACTGTCCCAGCGAAGTCGCCGGGAAATCGGTGGGCCGCCCGCGCGGGAGCTGATGAGCGTTTTTGCCCGCATGAACGCGGCCATGCGGGGCAACAGAAACGTGGCGGGGAGGAAGAAGATTGTGGCTTCATTGGTGGATGAAGCCCAATCTTCCCTCAACAAGCTCCTCGCGCGGAGCGTCACTAAGGAGGAGGCGAGGCTCCGGAAGCAGGTGACGAGCCTGGAGGCGGAGCTCGCTGCTTCCAGGAAGCAGATGGATGACCTGTGGCGGGAGGTCGCTGACTTGACCAAGGTGGTCAAGGCGCCTCCCGGTCCCATGCTGCCGCCTCCTCCTCCGACGGCTGGACCAGCGCCGAAGACGGCGCCACCCACGGCGCCCACCACGGCGCCCACTAAGGCGCCCACGACGGCACCAACCACGGCGTCCAAAAAGGCGCCCACCACGGCGCCCACCATGGCGCCCACCACGGTGCCCAACACGGCGCCCGGATCGCCGCCACAGCCTGTGCCGACTATGGTACAGGTCCTGACGGCGATCGAGAGGCGCCTCGCGGTCCTGGAGGACCGGGCGTACCGCCCTCCGCTAGCACGTCCCGCGTTCTCATACGCGGCGGCTGTTAGCGGTTCTCCCGCTCCAGGACCAAGCGGCACACCCGCTGTCCGCCGCCCCGCTCCGCCCCAGTCCGCTCCAGCGTACCGGTTGCCGGCCGAGACCGCGGCCCAGGCGCGGAAGGCGAAGGGGCGCGGCAAGAAGAGCGGCACCCCTGCCGCCTCCTCTTCCTCTAACGCTCCCGCTGCTCCTTTACATCCCTCCGGACGGGAGGGATGGGAGGTAGTGGGGGCCAAGAAGAGGAAGACGAAGGCCGCCAAGAAAGCGGCCAAGAAAGTGGCCAAAGCCGCCGCGGCGAAGGCGCCGAAGAGGCCCCGCGCTCCTCGCTCCACAGCCGTCGTCCTTACGGTGACGACGGAGGGTGTGGAGAGGGGTGTGGGGTACGCTGATGTCCTGAGGACCGTGAAGTCCTCAGTCAACCTCTCAGCCCTCGATATCCAGGGGGGTCTCCGGTGCAAGACGACACGCACCGGGGCTCGCCTCCTCGAGGTCTCCGGCGCCTCCAGCGGCCCTAAAGCTGACGCCCTAGCAGCGCAGCTTAGGGACGCGCTGGACGCAGAAGCCGTCCGCGTCACCAGGCCCACCAAATGCGCTGCATTGCGCATCACGGGTCTGGATGACGCGGCCACGACGGAGGAAGTAATCTCCGCCGTCGTGGAGGCGGGCGGCTGCCCCCGTGACCAGGTGAAGGCTGGAGACATCTCCTTCGGCACCACTGGTCATGGGATGACAGTCGTCCAGTGCCCCGTCGCGGCGGCACTGAAAGTGACGGACGGACGAAGCCTCCTCGTAGGGGGCTTCCTAAAGGCGCAGGTGCACCTCCTTCGTGCCCGGGAAACTAGATGTTTCCGGTGCATGGTGGTGGGGCACGTCGGAGTGCAGTGCACAGCGGAAGTCACCGTGGGCGATCGGTGCTTCCGCTGCAGCCGGCCCGGTCACAAGGCAAATGCCTGTGATGCCCCGCCTCGCTGCTTTAGATGCGAGGCGGAGGGCAAAACTGCGGACCACCGGGTCGGCAGCACAACCTGCGCCGCCTCGAGGCCAAAGCCTCGTCCGTCCGCTGAGAGCGGTGGGGGTGCCGCTACTGCACGGCCAGATGTTTCTCGGCGGGATGCTGATATGGACGTCCATTAATGTCTGACGCCCATATCCGCATCCTGCAACTGAATTTGAACCGCTGCCGCGCTGCTCAGGATCTTCTGTACCAGAGCATCCGGCAGTGGTCCATAAACTTGGCCGTGGTCGCCGAGCCGTACTACGTCCACCCGGGAAGCCCGGTGGACGAGGACGGCTCGGCCTGTTTTATCTTCGGGGGGTCCGCCGCAGACAACTCGCGCCTTGCTATCATTGCAAGGGGCCGCGGGTGTGTTGCGGCGGAATATGACGGGTTGGCAGTCGTGGCCACCTACATCTCGCCGACACTGGACGAGACTCAGTTTGAGCTATGGCTCACTGAGCTCGACGTCGTCTTCGCTGCGTGCCGTCCTCGCCCTGTCCTGCTCCTGGGAGACTTCAACGCCTGGAGTGAGGCGTGGGGCTCCCGGGAAACCAGGGACAAGGGGAGGCTTCTTGAGGACTGGACCAGAACACGTGGTCTGGAGGTCCTCAACCGGGGGAATGTCGCCACCTTCTGGCGGCGGGGGACCAGCTCGGTCGTGGACGTATCGTTCGCGACCTCTGCCCTCGCCGCCCGTATTACTGGCTGGCACGTGGAGGAGGGTGAGGAGACGCACTCGGACCATCGGTACATCCGATTCGATGTCGTCCCCCCACCTGACCTCCCACAGCCGGTAGAAAATCCCCCAGATCCGCGTTGGGCACTTCACCATCTGGATCGGGAGGCTCTCCTGGAGGCATCCATCGTGCAGGCCTGGATTCCGGCACCGGACCGGCCTGCCGATGTAGATGCCGAGGCGGAGTGGTTCAGGAGAGCCATGTCGCAAATCTGTGATGCGGCGATGCCTAGGGTTACACCCAGACCGGCAAGGAAGCAGGTGTACTGGTGGTCGCCGGAGATTGCACAGCTGCGCGCAGCATGCATCTCCGCCCGCCGCCAGTACACCAGGTTTCGCCGGAGGCATCGCCGCCCAGACGACGCGGCAACCCGAGAGGCGGAGCTTTATCAGGCTTACAGGGAGGCTAAAGGTAATCTCCAGGAGACAATAAAGCGGGCCAAGACGGCGGCCCGCGAGGAGCTCCTGGAAACCCTGCAGCAGAACCCATGGTGGCGCCCGTACCTACAGGTCAGGGAGAAACTCCGACCTAGGGCGCCCCCACTGACCCAGAGTCTCCAGCCGCAGCAGCTGGAGCGGGTCATGGGCTCCCTGTTTCCGACGAGCGCGGAGGAGCACGTCCCTCCGCGCATGGCTCCGTCTCTGCCCGACGCGGATAGCATCAGTGAAGACGACGTACCCGAAGTCAGGGTGGGGGAGCTAGGTGCGGCAGTACTCCGGCTTAAACGCCGGAAAATCACTGCCCCCGGACCCGAGGGCATTCCTGGCCGTGCATGGGTCCTGGCCCTCGAAGAACTCGGGCCTCGACTGATGGGGCGCTTTAGCGCATGCCTCGAAAGGGGCCAGTTTCCCAAGGTGTGGAGGACGGGGAAACTGGTCCTGATTCGTAAGGCGGGGCGGCCGGTGGACTCACCGTCCGGATACCGGCCGATCGTGTTGCTCGACGAGGTGTGTAAGCTCTTTGAGCGAATTATCGCGGAACGCCTCGTCGAGCATCTCTCGACGGTGGGGCCAGACCTGGCGGACAACCAGTACGGTTTCCGTCGGGGACGCTCCACCGTGAGCGCGATCATGCGCGTCAAGAGCCTGACGGAGGAAGCAGTCTCACAGGGCAAGGTGGTGGTGGCGGTGTCTCTTGACATCGCCAACGCGTTCAACACCTTGCCATGGAGCTGCGTTAGGGAGGCGCTCGTGTATCACGAAACGCCTCTCTACCTCCGTCGTATTGTCGGGGCCTATCTCTCGGAGAGGGCCATAGCTTTCCCCAGCTGGCTCGGGCCAGCTCGGCGAGATGTGTCGTGCGGTGTTCCGCAGGGGTCGGTCCTGGGGCCGCTTCTGTGGAACATCGGCTACGACTGGGTGCTGCGGGGTGCGTTGCCTGAGGGCGTCGGCGTAACGTGCTACGCCGACGATACCCTCGTCACGGCGCGGGGTGCAACGTACCAGGAGGCAGCACTCAAGGTCACGACGGGTGTTGCTCAAGTCGTGGGTCGGATACGGCGGCTGGGACTGGAGGTGGCCTTGCACAAGTCCGAGGTTCTGTGTTTTCACAGACCTCGGAACGGTCCACCTGAAGGTTCCAGCATAAATGTGGGAGGCGTTAGCATCGGCATCAAGCCCTCGATGAAGTATCTAGGGATCGTACTTGATAGCCGATGGAACTTCGGACCACATTTCCGAAGTTTGGTCCCCAAGGTGACACAGGCATCGGTCGCGCTTTCGCGACTGATGCCCAACCTAAAGGGACCCAACGCTTCCTGCAGGAGACTGTACCTGGGGATCGTGCGGAGTATGGCCCTATACGGGGCTCCCGTATGGGCGGCGCGGTTGACGGCCAACAACTCAACGCTCCTTAACAGACCGTTGAGGACCTTGGCCGTCAAAACAATAAGGGGCTACCGCACGATCTCCGGAGAGGCTGCATGTCTCCTAGCCGGGACCCCTCCATGGGACCTGGAAGCGAGAGCCCTAGCTCCTTGCGTCATTGTTCCAATGGCGCAAGGAGGCGCTGGAGCGGGACCACAGGCCTGCGTCTCGAGAAATCGATGACCGGCGGTCCCAACTCCGCCAGGATCTCATGGAGTCATGGAGGGTGCGACTTGAGCAACCCAAGTGGGGTGCCACCATCATCGCGGCGGTGAGACCGAACATGGACGATTGGCTGCAGAGGCAGCATGGTGACCTCACGTATCGTGCGACGCAGATCGTTACCGGGCATGGATGCTTCGGTAGCTATCTGTTTCGCATCCATCGTGAGGTCACACCCCGGTGTCAACACTGCGAGGTTTCCGACGACGACACCGCACTCCACACGTTGGTGGAGTGCTCAGCGTGGGCGAGTCAGCGCCGGGACCTCGTAGTGGGTCTGGGCGTGGATACCCTCTCGCTGGAGACCATGCTTCAAGCCATGGTCTCCAGCGGGAGTAGGTGGAACGCGGCCGTGTCCTTCTGCGAGCAAGTCGTGCTCGCGAAGGAGGCGGCCGAGAGGGAGAGGGAGCGTGCCCTCCCCGCCGAGTTCCGTAGTCAGCGGCGAGGCCGCCGCAGACTCATCTACGCCCAAGACCATCGACCTCCATGATCGGGGCCTGAGGACGGCGGGATCGCCACCCGTCGTCCTTACAGAAGCAGGCTAGAAGGGTTGCGTGCTGCGGGGCCTTTGCCCCATAGCACGCAACCAGATTCACTCATTGACGCGGGATAAAACCCTACCCCAACGACGCGGGATTCTCATCCCGACCCAACCCCCCGCAGAGACCACAGAGGTGGTCAAAGTCCGCCGGGCGCCACTGGAAATACGTTCTGCTTGTAACCAGAGACGCCCGGCAACGGACGTTAAAGCGGCCGCGGCCTTGGTCGCGGAACTAAAAAAAAAAAAAAAAAAAAAAAAGTAATATTTAACTAAGATTAGTTTTCAGTACACTCCTTCCATAGCATTTAGTAAAGTTATTGTTTCTTAGGATAGTAGTGTTTACTGTATTTGTTTTACATTTTTTCTATATCAAAGTCAACCCGCCGACCACGACCACGTTAAGTACCTAGATGTAATCCAAGAGCAGGTCATGCTCACGAAGGAGGCGGTCGAGAGGAAAAGTGGTCGTACCCTCCCCACCGAGTTCCGAAGTCAGCGGCGAGAGCGACGCAGTCTCATCTACGCCCAAGATCATCGACCTCCATGATCGGGGCCTGAGGACGGCGGGATAGTCACCCGCCGTCCTTACAGAAGCAGCTAGAAGGGTAAAATCCTACCCCAACGACGCGGGATTCTCATCCCGACCAAACCCCCGAAGAGGCCACACAGGTGGCCAAAGTCCGCCGGGCGCCACTGGAAATACCGCGGCGCCGGTCGCCTTTATATGCCGCGGCAATTTAGGCCGCGCTTGTGCGACTTAAAAAAAATGTAATCCAATCGAAACGGGAAGTAATTTTTTTTGTTAATTCCGCGGGCTCTCTAAGGGGAGGTAAGTAAGGTAACAGTATGTAACCTTTGATATTTCTAGTTTCACTATTTCTTTCCAAACTTTCTAACTGTAGGAACTATTCTTATTTAGTAGATATGGATTGGGAGCATTCCCCAAGGATGATAAGTACCTAATTATTCCTTAAACCAATTCTTATTTGTAGTACCTAAGTATTATTGAGCGGAGCGAAACGAAGCTCTATCTAGACGACAAGTGTAAATCGTTTGTGTGCCAACTCCTCCGAAACGGCTCGACCGATTTTGACCAAATTTGGCATGCTGGTCGACATCATACCCGGGAGTGCATATCTCACTATATAAATCATGAAAATAGAGCTGACCACGGAGGAATAATCACCGAAAATGTCCTGGACATCACCGAAAAACTAGATTATTAAAAGGTTGCCATGGAAACACGTGCGTCAACAATGAAAATAGATTTTTTTTTTCATTCGATTAATTAATTTAAGTGTTCGATTATGATATGTAATAAAAACCATTTGCTCCGCTCAACATTTGCAATTAGCAGCATGCATTGCATACCTTGTATTTATATTAAGCTCATTAATTAATTAATCGGTTAGTCAATCAATCAATAATAAACTTTGGGTGCATAGGGGCCCTTCTTACATCTATCGGGCCCCAGCGACCTCACCTGCTAGTGGCGAACCTGCTGATTAACGGACGAGGTTCGTATATTACGGTACCCATGTGGTGGCTTTGGCCCCTACGTGGATACCAGGTGGTACAACAGTGTTGGTCCGGGGGGGTACCACCGTGCAGCTGTGCTAAAGCCCCCCAAGTAACCCAGCCCAGGCTGGGTTGCGTTAGGGGTTCAGCAGCTGCACTGCCGGGCCCGGGGCGGTGTATGGTGCGGCAGGCAGGGGTCCAGTGGGGGCGAAGCGGAGTCTAGTGTGGGTGGTGTGGGTCGATTCGCCGGCCAGGGAGACCCTTAGCAACGGCGTTGCCGCGGCCGCCCGCAACATAGTCATGGGGCCCGCCTGGGACCAACCACCCCAGTAGGCTGCCCCACATGTTGCGCATAATCCTGTTGTGGGGTCGCCGCTCCGGGTGGTAACCGGTGTGGGGTAGCGGCGGCCTTGCATCAGGGGGGTTTGGGAGCCCTTCCGTCCGGCGGGTCGGCTCCGACCTAACCACACGGTTCTAGACGAAGCTAGCCTCTGCACTTTGTCACTTACTGCCGCACCAAATATCGCCCTGTCTTCACGCTTCCCCATATTTCACAATGACAGTACAACAAGAGAATAGACGGTACACAGCGGCCCCTAGAAACCCCACAAAGGTGACTTCGTTTGAGGTGGAGTTCGCGAATATCCGCGGACTCCATGCAAACCTCGATACCGTCCACCATCACCTGGAGTCGGCACGGCCTTCTGTGATGTTCCTAACGGAGACACAGATACGCCGCCCTGACGACACGTCGTACCTCTGTTACCCGGGCTATATCATTGAGGAACAATTCCGCGATAAAGCCGGGGTGTGCGTGTTCGTTAGGGCGGATGTTTGCTGCCGCCGGTTGCGCTGTCTGGAGAACCCTTCCTACTCCGTCCTTTGGCTGCACGTGGATCATGGCTCCATGAGCCAGATCTACGTGTGCGTCTACCGCTCCCACACAGGGGACACTGGGACAACAAGGCTTTTCGAATACCTCAACGAGATGGCTGACGATGCGCAGGTGCGGTTCCCGAACGCTGACCTGGTTTTCCTGGGGGACTTTAACGGTCATCACGTTGAGTGGCTGGGGTCCCTTAGGACCGATCATGCGGGACGAACCGCCCATGCATTCGCTCTCTCCCACGGGCTGACCCAGATGGTACGGGGGATCACCCGGATACCTGACAGGTCAGACCACACGCCCGCCTTGCTGGATCTACTGCTGACGAGTCGCCCAGCCGAGTACAGTGTGTCGGTACGCGCCCCACTGGGCACATCCGACCACTGTGTGGTGCACGCCAGCTTCCAAGTGCCACCGCCTGCTCGTGCTGAACAAATGACTCGACGACTATGGCACTACTCGTCGGCAGACTGGGACGGTCTCCGCGATTACTTTGCGTCCGTCCCGTGGAGCCAGCGCTGCTTTGTAGGGAAGGCGCCTTCGGATAGCGTTGCTGCCATTGCTGGCGAGATCAGTCTAGGGATAGAATATTATATCCCTTTCACTGATGTCGCCAGCATCCGCAAAGCTCGCCCCTGGTTCGGGCGTGAATGTGCTGAGGCTGTCCAGAAAAAACAGTCGGCATATCGCGCCTGGGTCAGGGCTCGGGCGGCACGTGACCCGAACGTGAACCGCCTCAAAGCAGCGTACAATCGGGCCACTAGGTTCAGCAAGAGGGCCTTCAAGAGAGCGGATGCCCAGCGCGTCGCGCGGCTTGGTCAGGAGCTCACATCCCATCCCACGGGCAGCCGTGGATACTGGCAACTGGCCAAAGCCGTACAGTCAAATTTTTGTCAACCCTCGCTGCCACCACTGCGTTTTCCTGATGGATCACTGGCTCACAAAGCCCAAGAGAAGGCGGACATGCTCGCAGACCTCTTTGCGGCTAATTCCCGGGTCGATGACCGTGGCCTGCAGCCCCCCGCCATCGCCAACTGTGGCCACACTATGCCTGATATTGTTATCAGGCAATGTGATGTACGGGCAGTGCTGCGGTCACTCGACACGCGGAAAGCCAGTGGCCCTGACGGCATTCCGGCGGTGGTGCTACGAAAATGTGCTGCTGAGTTGTCTCCAGTATTAACGCGTCTGTACCGCCTGTCATACTCTACAGGCCTCGTGCCGGAGGCCTGGAAGGAGGCGAACGTACAACCGATCCCCAAGAAAGGGGATCGATCCGATCCAGGCAACTATCGACCCATAGCTGTCACCTCAGTCATTTGCAAGGTGCTCGAGCTTCTTATTAATAAGCAGCTCATGCGATACCTGGAGGATCACTCGCTAATCAATGATCGGCAATATGGCTTCAGGCCAAAACGATCAACGGGTGACCTCCTGGCATTCGTCACGCATGTATGGGGTGAGGCTATGGAAAAGTTCGGCGAGTGCTTGGCTATTAGCCTGGACATCGCCAAAGCTTTCGATAGGGTCTGGCATGCTTCGCTCCTTTCCAAGCTTCCGGCATATGGTCTACCTCCTCAACTGTGCAGCTGGATTGCCAGTTTTTTAAACGAGCGCCGAGTGCGGGTCCTCTGCGATGGCCAGGCTTCTCGCTTTTTGCAAGTGAATGCCGGGGTACCGCAGGGGTCCGTACTGTCACCAACTCTCTTTCTTCTGCATATCAATGATATGCTTTCCCTCGGGAACATTCATTGCTATGCAGATGACAGTACATTGCACGGGAGTTACTCGGTTCGTCCCACGGCGGGGCGATCTGTGATAGAGGAGGAGAGACGACATCTCGTGGGTGATCTCGACCGAAACCTCGACAGTATCTCCCAATGGGGTGCCGAGAACTTGGTCGAGTTCAATGCCCACAAAACACAGGCGTGTGCATTTACAGCGAAAAAATCCCCTTTCCTTCCCCTACCCACTCTTCAGAATGCAATATTACCAATGAAGGACAATCTAGACATCCTTGGCATAGACGTTCGTCGAGAGCTCAATAACACAAAATACATTGAGAGATGTATTGGGCTAGCTTCGCGGAAACTAGGAATACTGAACAAGGTAAAGCGATTCTATACACCGCACCAGAGGTGTCTGCTGTACAAAACGCAGATTAGACCCTGCGTTGAATACTGCTCTCACCTCTGGGACGGCTCCGCGAAGTATTTGCTGGACGCACTCGACGCTATGCAGCGACGCGCTGTTCGCATTATAGACTGTCCGGAGGTAACGGGAAGCCTTGAGCCGCTAGCCCAGCGCCGAACAATTGCTTCCTTGGCCGCGTTCTACCGTATTTACCACGGTGAGTGTTCTGAAGAGCTCTTCAACCTGATCCCACCCTCTCCCTTCCGATCCCGAACAACGCGTGCCGGGCAGAGATGTCACCCTCATACCGTGGAAACCGTCTTCGCGAGAACCGAGCGTTTTAAACGATCGTTTCTCTGCCGAACGATGGTGGCTTGGAACGCCCTGCCTGCGCACGTGTTTCCTCCAACATATAACCCTGGGCTCTTTAAGCGAAGCGTGAAGAGGCACATTACAGGGTCGTCAAGTTGAGGGCCACTCTCTATAGTATTCCTGTGTACTGTGAGAGTCGCCCTCAATTGCCAGACGTCGCCTCAGCTTACCATCAGGCGAGTGGCGTCAATTTGTCGACCTAAATAAAAAATAAAAAAAAAAACTCATAAGTAGTCCACTTACACTGGAGATAAGTAAATACTGTTACAACTCTAACGAGTTACAAATTCTGGTCCTTTTTTTGAGCGTTGCGAAGCGGAGCTCAATCTTAGGCGACAAGTGTAAATCGTTTGTGTGCCCTCCGCCAAAACGGCTCGACCGATTTTGACCAAATTTGGCATGCTGGTCGACATCTTACCCGGGAGAGCATATATCTGAAATCATGAAAATAGAGCTGACCACGGAGGAATAATCACCGAAAATGTCCTGGACATCACCGAAAAACCAGATGATTAAATGGTTGCCATGGAAACACGTGCGTCAACAATGAAAATAGTTTTTTTTTTCATTCGTTTAATTAATTTAAGTGTTCGATTCTGATTCTGATATGTAATAAAAACATTTGCTCCGCTCAACATTTGCAATTAGCAGCATGCATTGCATACCTAGTTAAATCCGCGGCCCTGGTCCGCATCCGTACGTCCATTGCCGAGCGCCTTCGGTAAGCACTGAGAGAATTCCCAGTGGCGCCCGGCGCCCGGGCGGCGGCCCAGTAGCATCTGGCGGAAATTCTGGTTCTGTATTGTAAAGTGTAGGAAATGAAAAACGTGGTTCGATTTCATTGTAGAATCTTTAACCAAAAAAAAATTGTATTTTAGTTTCTTTGGTAACCTTAAAAGTTGTTTTTATGTAAATAAGTACCTACACCGACGTAGTGATCGGGCGGCGGCCCAGTAGCATCTGGCGGAAATTCTGGTTCTGTATTGTAAAGTGTAGGAAATGAAAAACGTGGTTCGATTTCATTGTAGAATCTTTAACCAAAAAAAAATTGTATTTTAGTTTCTTTGGTAACCTTAAAAGTTGTTTTTATGTAAATAAGTACCTACACCGACGTAGTGATGGGATGGTTTATTTAACTACAAAATAATTATTGAGCGGAGTTTACGAAGCTCTTTCTTAGGCGACTCGTGTATTTCTTTCGTTACCGAACTCCTCCTAAACGACTGGACCGATCTTTTTGAAATTTGGCACGGTCATAGTGACCATCACCGTGAGTGCATATATCTGAATTCATAAAGATCGGTCCAGTTGTTTAGGAGTTCGACCCGGATCGACAAACTCAGCTCAATTATTGCAACAGCAGAATGTATTGCATACCTAAGTAGTATTATTCTTAACCCTAGAAACTAAAAAAACAAAGTTTTAGGTATAAATTATAATTAAAGTAATTTTAATTAAATTTAAAATATAATTTAGAAAAATAGACCAAAAATTTTACAAAACATAAATTTCAACTTCTATTATATTTTTATAAATTCGACAAATGTAAAATGTCAACGGCCACAAATGATTCTTTTATTTCTAAAATGTAAGTTTTTCATCAAAGAAAATTGCCGATAAACGACTCCCATTCATAAACTCTAAATAAACGACCTTTTAATTTGTACCTCGTGACTTTCTGCCAAGCCTTCAGTTGTTATTATTCAATTAATATTCTTTAATTAATTTGAGAGTTTAATTTCAGAATTATAGATTATGATGTTTGAAACAGTTTAATTTTATTGCAAAATAACGTATACATATTACAAAAGGGATCGTTATCATTGATTTAAATTATTAATAGTAGATGTAAAGTATAAGAGGTCGCAATTTTTGAATTTAGCCTACATGATAAATGTTGGTTAAATTCAAAAACTCGCGAGATCTAATACTAAGAACTCGTGTTATAAAGGGGGGAGTACATCGCAGGCGACTGAGACTCACCTTCACCAAACGACATATCTTTGTTTCCCCTCTATACCAAGCCATTGTTTGGTAAGATCGTTACAACAAGTTGTTTTATTCCTTACAACAAGCAACTCAATTTGTAATAATGTAATGTTCCTAGTAAAAGTTATCCTAGTAAATCAAACCATTATCTAAATTCTAAAACTATACATATTTTTCTACAATGACAAATGTCAATTTATAAAAATCCAGCATTAAGATTTTATATGCCTAACAATAGGTACTTTTTAAGATTCTTTTATTATTATTATAATTCTAATTAAGTCTCTAACTTGTTGAAACCAATCTCTTCTACCACCGTCTTTCACGTTTTTACATAACTTGTCCAACAGTTCGAATAGGTAAAAAGCGTAAGCTGAGCTTTACATTTATGTGAGTTTACGTACGTGAACGTATAATGTGACCTGTTTTACACACACATGACTGTGTTGTACACACAACTACACACAGCATTTTTACTCTACTTTTCGTGATCACTCACACAAATGCAAAGCTCAGCTTACACTTTTTACACTGAAGTCTACTACAGAACTACACCATTTAAAAAATAATATCAACTAGTACTTATCTCATAGCACAAGCTTACAGCTTAGTTTGGGCTAGATGACGTTGTGTGAGAATGACCAAAAAAATCTTATCTATAATTGGTTATTAGAGAAAGTTAGCGTTAATAGTGTGATTCCAAAATCGATCGAACTTACCTCGTCGAGACCCGAGAAACAAGACAAACGGTCCCCAGACTACGGTTCGAAGTTTTGCCCTTTTGAACTAATTTGGAAGGGAGGGAATCCCTAGTTGATAGTCGGTATATTATTCAATTAACCCTAAAATCTCCTTATAATTCACAACTTAAATCGGTTTCTGTGTGTGTGTATTAAACGATATTATCCCGAAAACCACAAGAGAACTCTAAAGGTAGACACCATAAAAATATCTTACTAAATTACTCCAACAAATCAGATTGTCTAAACTTTATAAAGATTCACTGAAACCTTAGACTTTAATTGAAAATCCTCGTGGGATTATAAGCAGCCGGCAAAAGATTTTTACTAAGTTATAAAGCTACGTTTTAATATTTCATTTGCTTAATCACTACTTAGTCTTCATCTTGCCCTAACGTATTTAATATTTTGCAAACACTGTGGTGAACAGTAAATAATGTAAAGCGCGATACATCAAAGAGTTGCTTATCGCATCATATACTAGAAATCTTTTAAGGTGGATAATATTTCAACGAAATCAAATTTATAACGGTTTATATTTATTTCGTACTGAGTGAAATTAAATTCATATTTTTTTTTGTATCTCTAACACTACAGAATAAGTAATAGTATGTAAGTACTAACACTAAGCAAGCCAACTTCTATAACAAAGTCTTATATATTAAACTTTCAATCAGTCTTCTTCATAAAGTATGTTAAAGAAATACACTAATTACTACAATATACTTGTCACCTCGGCAGGTCATTGATATTACAATAAGTACCTACAGATACCTCAGCCCCAACTAAGAAATGGGGCATTATTATGACTATTTCCGTACAATTTTACGTAAAAATTTCAATAAATATATTGGACATTCTCACTAAACGTCATCTAGCCCAAACTAAGCTATAAGCTTGTGCTATGGGAGACGACTGATAAACATACTTATATATTTCTAAATACATACATAATATACATAGAAAACACCCAAAATCCGAAACAAACATTTGTGGATCACACAAATATTTGATTCGACCCGGGAATCGCACCCAAGACTCCGGAGTCGAAAGCCGATGCACTACCGACAACGCCACCGAAGCTGTTTAATAAGGTATTGTAGATTAACAGTCTTTCGACACAGCTTGTTGCTTGTATATACAATGTATATTTCAGACATTGGGGTAGCTAATAGTGTGTAATTATTTGACCGAGACTATAAATTACTGTTCCATTTTTAATGTTGGAATGACTCTTAATTGTTAGGTATACCTTCTAACAGACGAACGAGTCTTTTGGAAATACAACGACAATTAGTGCGCCCTCCATCACGTGGGGCCGAAATGACTAACGGAATATGAATAAAATTGAGACAGTCTCCTTCATAAAAT
Organism: Nudaria mundana; assembly: GCA_963556515.1. Taxonomy (NCBI): domain Eukaryota; kingdom Metazoa; phylum Arthropoda; class Insecta; order Lepidoptera; family Erebidae; genus Nudaria; species Nudaria mundana. Next base: position 15,726,685 of record OY748299.1, on the reverse strand, counting down.
TCGGCATAATCATCTTTAGTTACGAAAAGTGCGCGAAAAGTTTTTTTGTGAATTCTATTTTTGTAAATGACATTTCGTAGTAGGGACGTCATATTTTTGCTTACCGATGCTTTTCGAACTAAATAGCATTATAAGATCATTACTAGGATAGTTTCGTTGTGCTCTTACAAAGTGAACCCTCTTCATGTCACACTGTTTAGTTTCATATCTTGACTTGCACGTTGGTATAGGTATGCTATGTAGTTTCTAGCAATTGTGTCCAGTAGGCAGCTAAAAAATAATACAGTTTATTGCTTAGAGACGTCTGTTTGAGACTTGATAAGGTTCAGAATACTCAGAATAGAAAATAATTTGTGTTCACTCAAAGTCCACAAAAGTTACCGGACGTATTTCCAATATTGTTACCATTGGAATGCCATACTATCCCTGAGTAATATTATAGTTTCCGATGTGTATTGAGAGAGTAAAATAATGAGGTTAGAAAGGTGCAAAGTATAAATGATTTGGCTTTAGAAGCAGAGGAAGGCCCAAGAAAATGCGTAAAAGAGGATATGACAAGGAAAGGAGTGACTGAGGAGATGACGTCTGACAGAGATGTGACGAGGAAGACATGTTACGCTGACCCCAAATAATTGGGATAACTGCAGGTAGATGATGATGGTCCGATATGTATTGAATTATTAAAAAAAATAACATCGATTTATGTAGGTACGTTTATCCCAGACTATTAATAGATATACATCCTTGCAAAAGTAGGATAAGTCGCTAGTTCATTACAAGTTCTTTAAAATTCTATTCGTAATGGATTTAAATGCCAAAAACTAACGAATTAGGTAGGTATAAAGAGCCGAGTAATAAACTTACATAAGAATTACCCAAATAATTTGAATGGAAGGATTAAAACTGGATGCCCAAATATTTAAACTTGATAATTTCCGTTAGTGAGCTCGTTTTCATTCTTGATCTAATTCTTCTTTAATTTAATTACTGCTGTTACTGTTACTTTTTACTTTATTAGCATCATTTGCAGAGCTGCTATCAGGTATTTATTACAGATCATCAAATTTAGGGATGGTATCTTAATCAGGTATCATTCATGAAAGTAACAATCACGACGCGTGGGAAATAGCAGTCAAACGTGTATAAATAATGATAGGTACAGGTTGCGAGGTGTAAGCGGAGCTTTGCATTTGTGTGAGTGACCACGAAAAGTAGAGTAAAAACTCTTTATGTAGCTGTGTGTACAACACATGTGTATTAAAGAGGTCACATATACGTTCACGTACACTGCCCTCACACAAATGCAAAGCTCCGCTTACGCCTCGCGACTTGTACTAATAATGAAACCAACGATTTTGTAGTAAATTACCTATTTTTATACCTAAGCAGGTATACTGAGTAAGGACTGTGTTAGATGGCACACTTCTGAAGCGATACCCTGAAACGCCCGGGCTGCAGAGATTCTGTTCAGTGGTACAGTTCGCGTCAGATAAAAAGAACGCTGATTTTCAAGCTGCGCAGTAGATGATTTGTCGATCTATATATATAAGTAAGTATATGATGGCAACAGCGAGTAATCCACTCTCACCCAGCGTTATTCTTACGTGATTTAGACTTAATGTAACATATATTTTTGTATTTCAAAGCAATGAGTTTGCTTAAACTATTTTTAAAATATTAAGAAAGAAATTATAAATAGTTCACAAAAACTGATGTCATCGGCGGGACTCGAACCCACGGCCTTTCCCTAACAGGGGGACTGCTCTGACCAACTGAGCTACGATGACCACTACCGACGACATCGAATTTTTGCTTCATATCATATTTATAATTTCTACATCGCGCTATTAAGGTTAGCGTTCCAACGCTAACCTTAATAGCGCGATGTAGAAATCCATTGTAGAATGATGTAGAAATGTTCTTAATATTTTAATGTAACATCGATTTGAACGATTTTGGTTTGATTTAATAGGCTTGTCCCCTTATTACGTGGGATCAACAAAATTACTGGCAAAGTGTTGGTGTACAATGCACGTCTACCTCGTCCTACGGAGATAGAAGCGTGATTTATGTTTGTCTGTCTGACAAAATAATAATATTAAAAGTAAAAACTATCTGATAGCAATTTTCCTGTGTAAATCCTACTTGTAATCCTACTTGATATGCTGAACAGGGTTGTATCTCGTTCTCTAAGGGTTGACCCAGATCTTCATTAAGGCTATTTAGTTATAAACTATTGCCCGATTGAATTTGCAAAGCAACGGAGGAATACATTATTGAATTCTATACGAAAATTTCATATCGTCTTACACGTAGTCAATACGCCGATTTACTTATTCTATTACTACAATGAAGTAGTCCGTATTCGTACACCAAACCTTTTGATAAGTAGGTTACCTATTGTTTGAGAAATATCTCAACCATAAACGTGCCTCAGAGGGCACGTTAAGCTGATGGTCCTAGTTGCCATGATACGAACATCAGGCAGTCGTTAGGGATAGTTGGAGCCATAAAAAAATCCGACTGGTCTAACTACAGAACTTCGAAAGGTATATCACCAAGCGATTGTGGACGTCAAATGGCAGCTTCAAGGAAAATATTGAACTTCAATATTTTAGTTAGTAAGTAAGTAGTTAGACTGGAACTGAAATTGAGTGCTTATTTATGTGTATGGCAATACTTATTGTGAGTAATTTTATGTAGTGGCAACACTATTTTTTTCCTTTTGTAATATAAAAAATCATAAAGCAATGGTAAGTAAAATATTAAAAAAAAAAAAAACACTTTAAACTTATTTTAAATTTCTTAATAGCACTATTTTTCGCAGAAATTCAATATTTTACTTACCATTGCTTTGTCATGGATTTTCACCGAGTAACGCCTGGTTCCATCCAATATTTAAAAAATCATAGACTTGTACAGTCAGCGTCGTGGTTTTTATAAACGAGAAATGAATGAAAATTTAATTTCTATTTAAGATAAGAGATGCTGTTCGCTTCTACGATGGAGTGGCCTGAAAGTCTATCTGGATTCGCCAGAGGTAGCGCAACACAGTGCAACATGGAAATAGTTGGGAGATGCCTCTAACAAAGAATAATAGAAATAAGTTTTGCAGTTCTTACTAATATCTGACCGGACCCAAGGATTGTACGAGGGACTTCTGAGGTACAATTATCACGCCACCGAGGCGGTTAAACTGTTATCATTTTTTTATATCCTGTGCCAGGGCTATGTCACTCGCCTAACAATCGTAAAAAATACGTGACGTCGGCTACAACTTGAAGTTGTAAGTCAGTAAGGGTTGTCTCTTGTTTGTGACATGGCATTGACCATGGAGTTGATATTGAGGCATTAACGTCATAATTATTGGTCAAATTATGCTGGTATATATTGTTACGAGCCGGGGTTCTACGGAATTAAAAATACCGATCAAACTACCACAAAACACTTTATTTATTAAACCACTAATTTACACTTCACTATGAGCTTCAGTGAACACTTTTATTCGCACTTGAACTAGCAGGTATAACTCGTATTATCGCTCTGGAAATACTGATGATCTCTCGCCCAAGCGCTCGGCATATATAGGGCGTTCATTGGTCTAGAAGTTTCAGCCGAGAATCATCGCGAACACTCTGTCACTCACCCGAACCTTCTAGATGTGCCGAGAAACGCGTTACGAAGAAGTTACCTTGAGAGAATATTCCAGAAATACGTTACGTAGTAGTACTGCGATTTGCTACTAGATGGCGCTGAATTTGGTAGTCTTATTACTCGCTACGAGATGGCGTTACAATATTTTACTTTACTCGTAACCCTAAAGCTCGAATGATGTTCTCTGTAAACAAAAGAATGTGCTTTAATTAACGTCGGAGTGCAAGTTCTGTATGAAATTACTATTCCCTATTCTGTGCCTGTGCGGAAAACCAACACAGATCGATAACTATACCAAAAAAGAACTGGCAACAGTTACACTAACGTGCACTTCTCCGGAAGGTAACAGCGCTCGTTAACTTTTGTGTGATATAATAATATGTGACATTTGTGGAACAAATGTCGGTATTTTTACGGATAATGATCACTTTTATAGCTCGCACTTATTATAAAAATAAAAGTAACGACGCATTTTCTGGGTTGCTTCATTTTTAAAATGTCTTATTCGCTTAGAAAACAAAGGCAAGGGTTTCATAATTTTGAGAATGTCCTCAAATTCATCAAAGTAATTTTGCAGATTTTTAACTAAACATTTTAAAAAATTGCGAGTTTAGGTAATTGATAGTGACGTCATCTACATTAATCTACTTGGATACTAATATTAAGAGGAAAGATTTGTTTGTTTGTAATCTAATAGAAAGCTATTTTGTTCCTGGGAATTGGAATGGAGGAAATTAAACCTGTATTTATAATTATAAAGAGAAAGTTATAATATAAAGTTATAATTATAAAGAAAGATCTGATTGTTTGTTATCATTGAAGGACCGGAACCACTAGACCGATTTGAAAAATTCTTTCATCAATAAAAAGCTACATTATTAGCGAGTAAAATAATATCACGGTACCGTAAATAGGAGCGAAGTAGCAGTGAAAAATGTTGCAGAAACTATTTTACAACGAGGACGAAGTTGCAAGCGTCCTGCTAGTTTACAATAAAAATCAAGGCAACTTACGACCGAATACTGAAACGTCAGTCAAATATTTAAGAAATGCTTGAGCAGCCCTTAAACTTAAATTCTTCATACCCAAACGTCACTTTTGAGTATCTGAATATTTGAGTGAACTTTTAGTATTCGGCCGTTACTCTCATAGTCACAACCGTCAGCAATTCAACCCAAGTCGAGTTTCAGAATTACCCGACCAATGCGTCCTAAGATTTCTCTTCAGATAACCTCAGCAGATCACTATGTTAGTTCCTAGATGACATCTTGTCTGTTCACGTACAATGTTCTAAATAAATCAACGATTTATCCCTCGCATTGCCCATTTTGAAAGCCATGATAATAAACCTTTTTTATTTCACTTGGCAATGAATTTAATTCAGAGATTTCTGAAGTAAATCTTTCAACATACTAACGTAAACTATAGACGCGTGTCCCTTCTTCATTGCGTATTCTATGTGGTGTCTAATCTCTGGATTTTAGATCCGGGTTTCATAAAGGCTTATGGAATTTCAACCCAAACACGGCATAGTGAAATAATAAAAAGTTATTATGAGAGGACGTTAGTTATTACGAGATACCAATCGTAAAAAGTACGTATATAATACTCAAGCCACTTCCTGTGTTCATAACATACTTTCCGAACAGACAAATAGCACGTGATATCATTATAAACATGGGCCCTAAAATCTTAATAGTAGTATGTAAATACTTACATACTATACCCTATTCTGTGGTAGTTCGTATACTAAACTTAATTCTTTAAGAATTAATTCTTGGTAGACCTTAGAGTCTTAAATGGAATAAAATAAGAAATCCTTGTTTTATGTAGTACCTATATTTACAATATTGATCAAATCATACTTACATAAAATACTCAATTTGCAAACAAGTTGTTACGAATCGGTGTATATTCCAATCCTGCAAGTTTCATAAGCTTAGGTTTCTTGCATAATATTTCTATAAAATCCTCTTTTCTATGAGAACAATGCATATTCTAACAGTAAACTTAAAGAAAATATTATTTTCAAAGAAGAAAACTTTGAGAAGAGTAAAATGTTATGATATTGTTGAGAAAGAGACAAAAATAAATTGTAGTCAATAGAGCAACTGTTGTAAATACAGCGTATTTTTAAATTATTAAAAATACATTCTTAATTTTAAAAGGGTCCATAATTCCGCCGGCACCACAGAGAATACTTCCGAGTGTGTACTTAGGGCGTCCGGAAATAGACGTAGAGTCAGCCGCGGCCTCAAGCCGCAAACTTAAAAAAAATAGGTCCATAGTGGGCTTCCGCCTAACTCTTTGGAGAAACTGGCGTGATGTTATGAATATAATGTCTGTAGTTATCAATCTTCCAACATAAACAGCAAAAACCGTTTTAGTGCGAATACACGGACCGACTGAGCTAACAAAACCACAACATAAGACCTCGATATTGTGATCCATATCCTTGTGAGGGTGACATGAGCTTATCAACTGCGAATATTTCGAACTGGTAAAATATATTTTAAACTAGCAGACGCCCGCGGCTTAGTACGCGTGAAATAGTTTTATGGTTCCCAATTCCCGTGGGAATACATTCCCGGGATAAAAAGTATCCTATATTATACGTTATTACATCAGCTATCTTCCTGTGAAAGTCCCTAAATATAGAGTATAGTGTTTCAAGTCATATAACAGTGTAAATCAATTATTTCTGTCGACCTATATTTGCAACCAAATCGGAATATACCGAAGCAAATACGGAATTTGTAGACTCACCAGACGATTTCCAACCGATTGCGTTTTGAATTGAGTGATCAAACGCGCCTTAACTACGAGTATTTACGGTTAACAAAACTGAATTTTCCACTACTCCTTCTTTTAAAAACGACAGTAGCAATCGTGTGTTATAATATGTCACTTTTTCTGTTTATTTTCATAGGTAAGTAGGTACACGCTACGTTCCGAAGCTACTGAATCCATTTGATTTTACGGTTTCCACAAGTAGACTAAACTAAGCTTGGGGCAAAATAATAATAATATTTCAATAAAATCGGATGACAGAAAAATAGTTAAGTCTTAAATAAGAATAACAATTTACATAATTATATAAAAAAAATATTTATACTACAAGATGTCGTTTAAAAAATTCTCCGCGTCGTTGCTTACTGTGAAGGTTCCCAGAATGCTGGTTGTTATGCCACGTTGGATGGCGATACTTATTCTTTGGGCCAGAAAGTAGCCAGCCTTCTGGTCCTGAGAAGCATAGATTAACCGCAATGCAATGTCTCTATAAAGGCGGTGCGCGCTCGGACCCCATGACCCCAGTGTCTCAACACGAAAGGGCTCAAATATATAATCACCTGCTAGGTTGTCAATTGTTTGTGAAACTGACTGACAGCTATCATCATTATACACTAATACCAGGCCTATGTCACTCGCCTAACATTCGCAAAAAATACGTGACGTCAGCGACAACTTGAAGTTATAAGTCAATAAGGGTTGTCTCTTTGTGACACGGCATTGACCATAGAGTTACTATTGAGGCATTAACGTCATAATAATTGGTCAAATCATGCTGTTACTTTACTGACAACAGGCTTGCGTCCTAAATTTCAAAAATTTATTAAATCTGTAGTTTTGAATCTATATAGTCACAAAAATGTATTATTTTGATTTAAAACAATCATTTACATAGTTTATTTTGCGATCTAAAGAATGTATTTAAAATGGTAACGAAAACGCTCCAACCTGTCATGGCGCCTTGGGTGATGTCACACATTGCGAAACAAATCAAAATGTGTTTGACGAAGCTATCCTGACCAAAAAACGAACGAAGTTCGCTGCAGCGATTAAGCCATAAATTTGTCGTCTAATCGTAATATAAATATTCAAGCGCAAGATCGCTTATTAGTTATAGTTTTTTCACGACCAAAAGGTCAAAAGCGCCGTGAATATCATGGCGCTTACGCGTTTCCTTTAACGTATTCCAAGAACATGTCACTTTTAAGGATTATACACTATAGACTGGACACCCATAGGTTTTTACCTACGACGGAACGGAGATGGTATATGGGTCAGGGGGTGAGAGGATGTTTGTGCAAATACATGTTACCATTTTTCTCCAAAACTACTGGTCGGATTTTGATGCAGTTTTTAGTTATGGGTTCAGGTTTGATTGGTGCATGTTCTTAGATAAATGTTACGATGACAACTCACCAGGGGGCGCTGCAGCGAACATTATTTGTGAAAAGCAATGTTGCCAATTTTCTCAAAAACTAGTAGTCCGATTTTGATGCAGTTTTCAGTTATGGGTTTGAGTTAGATTGGTACAGGTTAGGTTAGGTAACAGATAGATGTTAGGGTGACAACTCATCAGGGCGCGCTACAGCTAACATTATTTGTGATGAAAATCAATTTTGATGCGGCTTTTTTTAGGAATGGATTTGTAGTTGATTAGTGAGGGTTCTTATAAAGATGTAACGACAGCAACTTACTAGGCGCTCTTTAAGAAGTTTAAAATAAAATAAAATTTAAAATTTTGAAAAAACCTGCGACGATTAAAAAGCAATTGAAAAAAGGATAAAATAATTTAAAAACCTCCAAAAAGTTAAAAATAAATTGTGTTGGTTAGCCCTTTAACTTTGATATAGGTGCCTTGCAATATTTTGATTCAAGTGTTGTCTCGAAATGCACATCGAAATAATGCGCCAAAACTGCGTTTTGTTCAATCTACTTTTGTTAGATTTATAACAATTTAACTTTAAAATTAACAAAAAATCGTAAATTAATAAAAACGTACGAACAATTAAATTACACAGACACAACTTGAACAAGAAGTCAGCTCTTCATACATACTTACTCTATGGTGTGAGAGCACAACGTGTGACGTCATATTTTCGGATTGGTGTTTGATGTCACATGACTGAATGCCTAATTTATCCAAACTTATTTTCTAAAAATAATAGTAATCTTTATTCTGTCTACTAATTTATATTACTTTTTGTTGTCTATTCATTAGAAATAGTCATAAGAAACATACACCAATCCGATTTATTCTTAGTGGACACAAGGCTACTCTAACGTTCTAAGTATGTTCTATGTAAACAAAAGAATATGCTTTAATTAACGTCGGAGTGCAAGTTCTGTATTCTGTGTATACTTCCCTATTCTGTGGTAATACTTCAAACTATTTAAGTATTTATGCCTGAAGGGGTAGACAGACGCGTTTCACCAGCCACTTATTGTTCTTATAATAGAGGGCGAGTCTAAGCTGGAGACCATGCTTCAAGCCATGGTCTCGAGCGTGAGTAGGTGGAACGCGGCCGTGTCCTGCTGCGAGCAAGTCGTGCTCTGCAAAGAGGCGGCCGAGAGGGTGAGGGAGAGTTACCTCCCCGCGGAGTTCCGAAGTAAGCGGCGAGGGTGACCTCCATGGGCCTGAGGACGGCGGGATAGTCACCCGCCGGGACTCAACGCAACCAGATTCACTCACCGAATCGGGATAGAACCCTACCCCAATGACGCGGGATTCTCATCCCGACCAAACCCCCGAAGAGGCCATATAGGTGGGTCAAAGTCTGCCGGGCGACACTGGAAATACCTCCTGGTGCGAACCAGAGACACCCGGCAACAGACATAGGAGCGGCGGTATTAAAAAAAAAGAGGGGCGAGTCTATCGCCCTTTCCGGGCACTCTGTGTATATTTGTCGGAGTTAAACAATTTCAAATGTAATATTCACACTTGACTAGTGACCCCGTTCTCAATTGAATTGCGTTCAGTTTTACACTCTGCTGGATCTAAGCTGGCATCAATGGAAGTTGTCTTGAGAACGTCACACACAGGATATTGAATCGCATTGGTTTATTATCATCTGACAGACAGACTTCGTTTTAGATTTGAAAAAAAAAAACATCAGTTTGTTTTTAACTTTCTTCAAAAGAAGAAAGAGGTTCTAAATTCCAGTGTTATTATTTGCTCTGCTAGTTACCAGAGACGCCCGGCAACGGACGTTAGAGCGGCCGTTAAAAAATAATAAGAGTTATTATTTCAAGTTGGTTTTTGTTTGACGTGTTTTTAAAATATGAGTTGATGGCAATTGGTGGAACTTGCTACTAATGGGATGCATTGGTTGGGAAACTATATTATTGAGTAGACCAACATCTTGTAATTTGACATTTGACAATAAAAAGTAGGTCAACAAAAATAAAAATACACTGCGGTATAATATACAATCAACAACATCGGAAGTTTCAAAAAACCTTTTTACTGCATTAATTCAGTATTTCCGTTAAGAATATAGGTAGATATATAAGATATATAATGATATATAGGTAGATATATAATAATAAGATATATTTGCTGTGATCTCAATACGCAAGTGTTTCTACTCGTAGAAATAAGAAATTGCAAAAGCATAGTTCTGAAGAACAGAGCATAACAAAAAAGGGTTCTGAAACCAAAATGTGGAAAATTCGTTTTGTTTTTTTTTCCAGAGAAATGTTATCTTTTTTACAATTTTCATACTATTCAAGTAACAAACATGACCTTGGAGATAATTAATTCTCAGTATAAATAATGCTTACTTTTCTTTACATTTGAGAACTAAAAATATGAGTAACAGCTTGTTCACAAAAAGGCGACGTCGCATCGCAAAATCTACGAGTACGAACTCCGCAAATCCAGCAGGTTGTAATTGAGATAGCACCAAATGTATGACACTTAAACTTAATGATATAGGTAATGTGTTGATGTACATCTCGAAAACTGTTCTAAATAAATAAATAAAATAAAACTTGCGAACTGATTCGCATCGTTCGTTTCGGCGATGTTACGTCACACTTCTGAAGAGCTCTTCAATCTGATCCCACCCTCTTCCTTCCGATCCCGAACGACTCGTGCCGGGCAGAGATGCCACCCCCACACAGTGGATAGCATGTTCGCGAGAACCGAACGTTTTAAACGTTCGTTTCTCTGCCGAACGATAGTGGCCTGGAACGCCCTGCCTGTGCACGTGTTTCCTCCCACATATAATCCTGGGTTCTTTAAGCGGAGCGTGAAGAGGCACATCAGTAGGTCGTCAAGTTGAGGGCCACTCTCAATAGTAATGTGTGCTGTGAGAGTGGCCCACAATCGCTAGACGTCGTCACGACTTACCACCAGGCGGGCGGCGTCAATTTGGCGAACCAAATATAAAAAAAAAAAAACTTGACGATCGTGGAATTCGCATCACTGAATTTTCGCTTTATGTGTACGCGCCGTAAGACCCTCGAGTCACGACTTGACTTTTCTTATACAAAACTAGCTGTCCTGGCAAACTTAGTACCGCATTAATTTTTAAATGTCTCGCACAATTTTTTTTTTTCAAAAGTTCATTCTTCAGATAAAACGAACCTAACAATATCGTATAATAACAGCACGATATCGTGACGATATCGTGCATTTTATCGTGGCGATATCGTGACGATATAGGGGAGGTAAGGGTGCATTGGGCATGTGTTGTTAGCAATTTAAAAAATGTTTCAATTGTCATTATGCAGATGGGTACTGCAGTACCTATCTCATCAGGGCAGGGGCCACGTTAAGTAGAATACGGCACTGGGGCCATCTATACGGCGACACCCATTAACATGCCGACGCCGCCACTGCCATCGACTACACGTATATCAATAAATAGCGCGATGATGCCATGCTACGCCCTACGCCCGAGTACCTACGTTGTGTCCAAGGCAACTGCGCAGCTGCACCTAAATGTCATCATTCACTGTCAATATTATAAACAATTTCTATTTATCAGTGATTTTTTATAAATATTTATATTGTTATGATATCTCCTGGTACGCAGGTACCCAGTATATGTATAGTATGTAAGAAGGGCTTTTCTTCCCTCAGAGGCTTGCATATACACCAATCACGGATTCATCAGGTACGCATTTTTGATTCTGTGCCCATCTCAAGTAATTCAAACCTCAGCTCTACATCTCAACCCATTCCTTCATCTCATGATATTCCGTTTCATACTCTCCTTAGTCAGCTCAAACAAACCACACCATTGTTAAAAAGAATTCCACGCGGCGCTAGATGCTCTGTGGCTGACGCTTTAACAAGCATCATCTCATGTTGTCTACTTAATAATGATATACCTTCCTGGCACAATCTCCTTACATTTTCTTACTCCACTCTACACGTTTTAGAAAATAAAACTAAAACCATATCATTAACACAAAAAATCAAAAACAATCTGAACTATCAATTATTACCACCATTCCAGTGCACCATCCAAACCGCGTACTCATATTTTTAACTTCTACAAAAAAGTCGAGGAAAAAATACACAATGCGGACCTTAAAGGTACCGCACGGCTCCTTTTTCCGACGACACCTTGGCGCCTGACACTGCAGAGACAATCAGCGCTTCTATCCAAACACCCCCCAGGCCCTTCTAATTCATGTTTTGTTGACCCACCGTCTGATCCCACCATCTGCGTTAGAGCAACAGAAAAAGATGTGCTGTCAGCTATGGCATCGTTCCCTAAAGGCTCCGCCTCCGGCCTCGACGGCATCTCCCCACAGCACCTTTTAGACCTCACCTGTTATGGTACTGGGGTTGCTGGCGAGCGTCTTACCTCAGCATTGACAAAACTGGTGCTCTTGGGAGATGTCTGCCAAGACATTATACCTCTCATATATGGTGCTAATCTGATAGCACTTACAAAGAAAGACGGTGGAGTACGCCCTATAGCCGTGGGATCTACTTTTCGACGTTTGGCGGCCAAAGTTTGTATTCGGTTGTGCCGTTCTAAATTGAAACCCCTTTTTGAACCCATTCAATTGGGCTTTGGCACCCACGGGGGTTGTGAGACTGCAGTCCATTCAGTTAGGACATTCGTACAAACGAATGAATGCGAAGTGCTTTTAAAATTAGACGTTAAAAATGCATTCAATTCGGTGAACCGGGACACCTTGCTGAATGAAATTAAACTCCACGTGCCAGAAATTTACAACTTCTTATTACAGTGTTACCACTGTCCATCAAAATTAATGCACAAAAATCACGAAATAATATCAGCCGTGGGTTGTCAGCAAGGTGATCCCCTAGGTCCTGCTATATTCAGTTTGGCTATAAATTCTATAATTCATAATCTAAATTCAAAATTGAAAGTATGGTACCTTGACGATGGAACCCTAGGTGGAGACGCTCAGATGGTTCTTAAAGATCTTTCTGCCATAAAAATAAATTTAACTTGATTGGGTTGGAATTAAAGTCTAAAAAATGCGAATTATACATTTCTGAAAAAAGTTGATGACACAGTTGTTGACTTTGGCTTCTGAAATTCATCAAAATTTGAACTTGGACGCTCCTAATATAAAAATCTTGTCTAAAAACAGTCTGTATCTCCTCGGGTCACCGATTTTTGATGATGCCATTCCTTCCCTCTTAAGTGATTCATTTTCAAAATTTAACAACCATTCGAATCGCCTTTCTAAAATTAGTAGTCACTCCGCATTGTTCCTCCTTAAGTACTGCTTATTTGTACCTAAATTTACCTACTCCGTTGTTGCCCCATTTGGAAATTTACTAACTTGATTTTACCAATTGAAAACATTTTAAAATCCCAAATTGAATCCATCGTGAATATTCGGCTAGAGGACCAGGCTTGGGCTCAAGCTACCCTACCGGTAATGTTTGGTGGTTTAGGAACGCGCAAAATTTCGAGTGTAGCTTTGCCAGCATTTCTGGCTTCTATACACAGCACCCGTAATCTCTCAGGTAAAGTTTTAAAAACTCCTGCAGATTTAAACTGTGAGATATCGGGTCTGGATGAAGCCCTAAATACTTGGATGGCCGATCCGCGTCGAAATTTACCTTCTACACTCAACAAACAGAGGGCTTGGGACTCTATAGTTTCATCATTATCTTATAATACACTCTTAGAAAATACATCTGATATAGACCGAGCCAGACTTCTAGCGGTAGCCAGACCAGAGTCCGGACACTGGCTGCATGCCATATCCTTCACCAAACAATGGTCAATGAAGGTGCCAGCTTCATTGACCCTTCTACTCTTCGCATAGCTGTCGGTCTCCGGTTAGGCGCCTAGGTGTGTGTGGAGCACAATTGTGTTTCGTGTGGAGCTGTTGTGAATCGTTATGGTCATCATGGACTTGCTTGCCTTTACAGTGCCGGTCGTTTTTCCCGCCACGCTGCGCTCAATGACATCCTGCGACGGGCTCTTGCCACCGCCAGCGTTCCTGCAATCCTGGAGCCCCAGATCATGCGCGACGATGGCAAGCGGCCCGACGGGATGTCTCTTGTACCCTGGAGGATGGGGTGCGCTCTTGTATGGGACGCTACCTGTGCCGATACTCTAGCGGCGTCCTACCTCCGGGCTACAAGTAAATGAGCCGGCGCGGCGGCCGATAAGCGGGAACAAATAAAGGCAAGCAAATATAGTAGTCTCGGCACTCAATATGAGTTCGTCGCATTTGGTGTCGAGACACTAGGCTCATGGGGCCACGGTGCGCATCAGCTCTTCACGGAACTCAGCAAGCGTCTGAGGGAAGAGACTGGGGATCTCCGCGCAGGCAGCTTTCTCGCGCAAAGACTCTCATTGGCAATTTAGCGCGGGAATGCTGCCTGTGTTATGGGCACTCTGCCTAAGTCTCCCTGCCTTACTTATTTATTTTAGTGTTTTAGTTTTAGATAGTATAGTTTCTAGTATGTTTAGGTTTTTTTAAATTTAATTTTCATGTTCCTTGTATATATTTAAGTAATATAGTATATAGTTCTTGTAAATATTCTGAAATAAATAAGTATATAATCCAAAAATCAGGCCTGAGAAATATTTCAGACCTGTAAGTAAACAGCTTTAAAAATTTTCTGTACCTAACATGTTGTTAAAGTCACAAATTTCTTTTGCTTTTGTTGTTAATAACTAAAGAGCACAATATATTCTTCATCATATTTCCACAAGCAAAATGCCTCTTTTATTAAAATGATTTAAACGAACTCCAGTGACTCGAAAGGTTCCTTACCTTTTTTATTGAAAACATTCTAGCGCTGCTCTTTCTGCTACAGATTTCTTGAAAGCGATTCACAATAACAGTACCTTTTGACCGACTTCTATTAGGTACCTATTTATAGAATCTTTTCATTTTTATCTTGCCAAATATTTGAAATTGAGACTGATATTGTATCTTTTACAGTTTTAATTAATTACCCAATTCAGATAACTATGTATAGCATTCGTTACTTACGAGTACTTGTAGCCCTAAAAAACAGATCTTTCGAGGTAAGGCTGTGGAGGTCAGATGGTACGCTTCACGGAAAATATCGAAGTAGCCTAGAAAGCCGACCCCAACTGGGTTGAGAAAGGGCTCAGTGGATGATGATGATAATGGTAAATAGGTACACAATATGCACGTAAATGTAAATATTAGGTATAGAATAAATATAATGAGATTTAATAGTCCGAGTTCAATTACCAATAAGTTTTTCTGATTGATTTGTCCAGACAAATTCTTCAACTGAAATGTAACGTCTACAGTTAGGTACTTATTTTACCATATTTTTTTATTTCATAATTCCTTTCAAACAAACTAGAATAATACGACTTGCAGGCGGGAATGCTTTCAATTTCTCTGTGAAATTTTAAATACCTTCTGTGTAACAAGATGTCTCAGCGCCGTGTCTGAATGTTCGACGTCTCTAAAACTATGATGTGAGGGAGTAGAGTAGTGCCTATAATAATGTAAGTCACTTATTATTATAAACTAGTATTGCATCAGGATTCAGCGTTTCAATTTACTCCAAGTACCTTATAGCAGGAGAAGTTTTAAAATAAAAATATAATTACTATATGTAAATATGTTAGGAAGCTGAAACATCCGGGCACCACTGGAAATACCTTCTGATGGATACCAGAGACGCCCGGCAATGGACGTAAGAGCGGCCGCACATGCGCGGACTTAAAAAAAGGAAGCTTAAACACGCCACCTATATATTTATACACACAATAGATATTTTGGTATGAGAACTAGATAATACGCCTTTTGTACATCCTGTATCTGTTGTATCCTATGATTTTTAATTGATGTACAATAAAGTTTATTCTAATCTAATCTAATCCAATAATAAACTTATCATTGTAATTACATTCAATAGGATACCTACTTTGAAAAACCACAGTTCAGTGTCATCCCCGACTAAAAAATGGTTTTCAGAGAACCAACTTTTGACTGGTAAAATATGAATGTATAAAACTTCTCTGGCTGCCTGTTTCTTACTTGACAAAAATGTAATGATGTATGATTATGAAGCTCTAGATTTTAAATCTGTTTATTATTATTTTCTCCAGATCAGCATAATAATATTATAACATTTCATATACAGGCCCGAAGTCTCTTTATGTTCGCGTAATTTCACTTAGTTGTTTGAAACTTGTAATCCACAGATGGCATTTCACAAGCCTTCAGCAAAGTTTACTCTACTCTGCACATTTAAATTATAAGACAAGCTTTTGTTTATGTTTTTTTTTAATCTCTCTTGTCATGTATTAATTTCTGGGTTTTGGTTTTATTAGCCACCTAAATATTTGTCGGGCGCCACTGGATTTTTTTCATAGTGCTAACCAATAACCAAAGGTGCTCGGCAATGGACATAAGATCCTCCGCGGAACTAAAAAAAATCGGCCAAGTGCGAGTCGGACTCGCGCACAAAGGGTTCCGTACCAAAAATAAAAAATCACGTTTGTTGTATGGGAACCCCCTTAAATATTTACTATATTCTGTTTTAGAGTATTTGTTGTTATAGAGCCAACAGAAATACATCATCTGTGAACATTTCAACTGTCTAACTATCACGGTTCATGAGAGACAGCGCAAGACAGACGGACGGACGGACGGACAGTGAAGTTTCAGTAATAGGGTTCTCGTTTTACCCTTTAGGTACGGAATCCTAAAAAAGAAAAAAGGTACCTAAGGTTAGTTAATGATCGAATACACGATTTAAAACGTCGTTGGAAACCGAGCTCTTTGCTGACTATGGACAACACAGTTTAAAACCAGCAGTGTTGAACAGAACGTCACCGTTCGTATACTATGGTATGGTTTGCAATTGCAATTGCATTTGCAACCATGTATTCGATACTTTACCAAGGTGGGTACACACTTTCGTTTACATTACGTAAATGTAGATCCGCCGGAACTGCAAAAGATTGTAGGTATTAAGGGACGGGCAAACTCATCCTTCACATGCGACAGCACCACGCATTATGACATCTGAACATGATCTCATGTATGGTAACGAACACACTGGTCATTCACCACGCTGTCTTACGCGTCACGGCGCCAGATTCGCGTGTTCCCATGTTTTCCCACGCGTACGACGCTGTCACACACGTTTTAAGTGTTATAGCGCGTAGATAATGTAAACGTCAGCCGTCGTCGTAAGACGTTGGACCAGTGTGTGTCGCTGTTTCCCATGTCGCGGGGCACACGTCATATGTGTACCAGTGTGTTTTAAGCTTTAAACATCGGTTATGGTTGTTAATATTTAACTACTCCTTACAGAATGAATATTGTTTTTCTATTGTATAATGAGCCCGGTAATGACAATAGGTCTACTCTCTTATACGTGGGACAAACTTCTGGCAAAGCGTGCAATGCACTACTACTTACCATCTTAAGGATATAGAAATGATTACCTATATGTATGTTTTACTTCACTAAACAACCTAGGAATATCAAGAAAGTTTCTCTCGCGACCTGTAGAAGACTTAAATTCGCTTCCTTTCGTTTCTAGAATCTTAGAATTTCTAATTCCTGTGGAACACACAACTTTGCTATATGTATAATGACTTATCAACCTGAACCTTGATTCGACATGTCCAATATTGTCTAGTTTGGTGATATCTTCCAGAGATAGTAGCTGGAAACTAGACAAGGAAATAGGCATTTCATTATAAATACCACATGGAAAGTAGATTCGTGCCTTTAACTAATGGTTATTGGTCATGCGGTAATTAATTGAAGTTGTCGCTACTTGGTAAAGTGAAACTTCTCAATCACTCACTCAAATCACATGTCGGGTTTCGCCGAAAAGGAAAGTTTGTGAACCCTTTTGGTAGGAGAATATTGTACACAGTAAAGTTGAACGACACAGTCCACATTAAATAAATTTTACTAGCCATAACTCAGCCGAACACTGCCTCTTATGATACAGGATCTCCTAGTTTAAGAGGCAGGGTTAATTTTTTGTAAGATAAAAAGCAATGTTTTGAAGTGTTATCTGTATATTTTTTGGTAAATAAACATATTATTATTATTATATTATAATATTGTAGTATGTAAATATGTGTACAGTTTGTAACTATTACATTCCCGTGGTACGTTTTCAATTATTTATAATGTACCATAGTTCTGTACTATAACTTTGTTATGAGACTGACCAAAAAAAACTAATAATTTTAATTCTTTTTTTGAGTGCAAACTAATCTATTACAAACACCTACTAAATTATTCATCTTAATGCATAGTAGTGGTAGAAGTTAGTAACTCCAAAATTATAAATATTTAGAACTTTAGAGAAAATTCAAACTTCAAATTCTATCAAATCCAACACACACAATGCCTATATCACATATATCCCCGAAGGAGTAGGCAGAGGTGCATTCCCACGTAATAGGGGGCAAGCCTATTGCCGTCACCGGGCACATTTATAATGGTTTATGTCCAAAATGGCCGAATGAATTTAATAAAAAGTAGCAGCTATATTGTAATTTTGAAAAAAAATTGAATCCCGTTGCCCTGCGATGAAATGTTGATGAAATGCAACAAAATCTCACGTGCCAGCCACTATGGCACAGCCAATTAAAGTTCTGGGCGTCTCGGACTATTTCAAATCCAAATATAGATAAGTAGGTAATGCTTCTCAGGACCAGAGGGCTGGCTATTTTCTAGCCCAATGAAATTCTGGCGCATCATCTAAACTTCCAAATATAATTAGTTGTTATAATATAAGTTTAAAATTATTATCCTGTAATGTCTTTGTTCTTGTCAGCAATTTCTGAGATCACTAAACTTTATTTCGTTTAGAGAAAAATAAATTGAACGAGTTTGTAACATATTATAATATGATTTGCGCTAGGTACAAATTTTTAACAACTTAGTATGATCATTGAAATAATTGACCGAGTGAGCGAATAGATTTTTTTTGTCTTATTGAACTCGAAAAATCGATGCTCGAAAGTTCGATCTAATTTAGGGACGGAGTCAGTGTAAGGTGTCGAGGTTACATAACAAATGAAGTGCGAGTGGCTTCAATCATCCACACTCATATTTGTTAGTTTTATGAATTGTACAGACATACTATTTCTACTTCTTTATTAAAGTAGGCTCACGACAAATAATAAGGAAGGAGGAAGAACATTATATTACACCAAAGAATAAGTATCGCCATCCAACGTGGCACCACAGCCAGCCTTTTGGGAACCTTCCCGGTCGGCAATGACGCGGAGGATTTTTTAAACGATATTTTGTAATGTAAATATTTTTAGTCTATAATAATATATTTACAATAAGACGTAAGATATACTTACAATATACAAAATCGTCATTGCCGTGGTTCCCAGAATGCTGGCTGTGTTGCCACGTTGGATGGCGATACTTATTCTTTGGGCCAGAAAATAGCCAGCCTTCTGGTCCTGAGAAGCATCGATTAGGCGTTTAGCAATGTCTCTATAAAGGCGGCGAGCACTCGGACCCCATGACCCCAGTGTCTCAACCCCAAACGGCTCAAATATGTAATCACCTGCTAGGTTAGCATATTTAGGCCGTTTAAGGCCTTCAGCCGATGCAGTAGCAGCGCCGGCACATCCGTATAATCTATAATTATGTATATTTTGTATATTGTAATTCATATTATACCTATATCTTGATATAACTAAACGAACCTACTTAAAAAACCGCCAAGCGCAAGTCTGGCTCGCACACAGAGAGTTATGTACCAAAACGGCAAATTATTTGCTTAAATATTTATGGGGGGGACTTAAATATTTATTATATTCTGTTTTTTTAGTATTTATTGTTAAAGGGGCAAGAGTATACATAATCTTTAAAAATTTCAACTCTCTAACTATCACGGTTTTCATGAGATACAGCCTGGTGGGTGACAGACGGATGAACGGACGGACGGACGGACAGCGGAGTATTAGAAGGTTAGGTTACCATTTTACCCTTTTGGACACGGAACCCTAAAAAAGGTGTCCTCATCGCTAATAAAAAATTAATAACATCCACAAAAAACTCGTTAGACTAAAAAGTAAATACGTTTCAAGTGAAATAAACACATACAAAAGTCAGCTGTGAGAAATATATTGAACAATTGGACAACATTGACCGAACGGTTTACATTCTTCAATGCGCCAAAGGGCAAATTTATGCTCACCATTGAAATATTGCTTACCTTTACGTTTGAGTTCGGTAAGCTAATATTTTACGCAGATATCGATGACTATAATAAATTTGTACAGTCATACTAAGAATTTCACCCCTTTCGGAACCTTTTACTAGCCCGAGCACACTGGAGATGTATTATAGAGAAAAATTGCTGTCAGTATTGGAAATGGATCCGTTGTTGTGAGAATGCTCGATCATTTGCGGTCCTATCAATGATAAATAGCATAACATACTGGCATTTTTTGTAGAAAATATGTCGTCGTTTTAAGTCCATTTTTTAGAATAACTGGCTTCTTATATTAACATATTTTGAGCAAAGAAATTACACATATAGGAGTAGACAGAACGGTTTATGACGCCTATTTTTCACCCCACGTAATAGGGGTACTAGCCTGTTGCTGTTTATTGCCGTTCCCGGTTACATTGCCAGAGCCTCATTCATCTGTCAGTAGGCGTAGGTTAGGATCTCTTGGGCCTCACAGATGTTGATAGAGATAGTCCCTTAACCCCACCTTATATTTCCCCCATATTATTCCCATGGTGACCGGGAAGGCTAGTAAGCCTTCCCGGTCACCATGGGAAACTAAATTACAAGGTTAAATGTACCTTAACTACTCCTTAGGTCAACTACTCGTATTTGCCAGTGAAAGTCCCGGCCGGGCGCCACTGGACATACCCTCTGCTAGTAACCAGAGACGCCCGGCAACGGAAGTTAGAGCGGCCGCGGAATTTAAAAAAAAGTGAAAGTCCCGTCAAAATTGATTCCGGTTGATTCAGAGATTTGCCGGCACAAACGGTCATATGTGAGGGCGACTAGTGCGTTTATTATTTGTTTCATACACACACACACACATATCACGCCTATATCCCCAAATGGATAGGCAGAGGTGCATTACACACCCATAATTTGCCTGTATTTTTAGTCCCACGTAATAGTACACACGTTTTAAGTGTTATAGCGCGTAGATAATGTAAACGTCAGCCGTCGTCGTAAGACGTTGGACCAGTGTGTGTCGCTGTTTCCCATGTCGCGGGGCACACGTCATATGTGTACCAGTGTGTTTTAAGCTTTAAACATCGGTTATGGTTGTTAATATTTAACTACTCCTTACAGAATGAATATTGTTTTTCTATTGTATAATGAGCCCGGTAATGACAATAGGTCTACTCTCTTATACGTGGGACAAACTTCTGGCAAAGCGTGCAATGCACTACTACTTACCATCTTAAGGATATAGAAATGATTACCTATATGTATGTTTTACTTCACTAAACAACCTAGGAATATCAAGAAAGTTTCTCTCGCGACCTGTAGAAGACTTAAATTCGCTTCCTTTCGTTTCTAGAATCTTAGAATTTCTAATTCCTGTGGAACACACAACTTTGCTATATGTATAATGACTTATCAACCTGAACCTTGATTCGACATGTCCAATATTGTCTAGTTTGGTGATATCTTCCAGAGATAGTAGCTGGAAACTAGACAAGGAAATAGGCATTTCATTATAAATACCACATGGAAAGTAGATTCGTGCCTTTAACTAATGGTTATTGGTCATGCGGTAATTAATTGAAGTTGTCGCTACTTGGTAAAGTGAAACTTCTCAATCACTCACTCAAATCACATGTCGGGTTTCGCCGAAAAGGAAAGTTTGTGAACCCTTTTGGTAGGAGAATATTGTACACAGTAAAGTTGAACGACACAGTCCACATTAAATAAATTTTACTAGCCATAACTCAGCCGAACACTGCCTCTTATGATACAGGATCTCCTAGTTTAAGAGGCAGGGTTAATTTTTTGTAAGATAAAAAGCAATGTTTTGAAGTGTTATCTGTATATTTTTTGGTAAATAAACATATTATTATTATTATATTATAATATTGTAGTATGTAAATATGTGTACAGTTTGTAACTATTACATTCCCGTGGTACGTTTTCAATTATTTATAATGTACCATAGTTCTGTACTATAACTTTGTTATGAGACTGACCAAAAAAAACTAATAATTTTAATTCTTTTTTTGAGTGCAAACTAATCTATTACAAACACCTACTAAATTATTCATCTTAATGCATAGTAGTGGTAGAAGTTAGTAACTCCAAAATTATAAATATTTAGAACTTTAGAGAAAATTCAAACTTCAAATTCTATCAAATCCAACACACACAATGCCTATATCACATATATCCCCGAAGGAGTAGGCAGAGGTGCATTCCCACGTAATAGGGGGCAAGCCTATTGCCGTCACCGGGCACATTTATAATGGTTTATGTCCAAAATGGCCGAATGAATTTAATAAAAAGTAGCAGCTATATTGTAATTTTGAAAAAAAATTGAATCCCGTTGCCCTGCGATGAAATGTTGATGAAATGCAACAAAATCTCACGTGCCAGCCACTATGGCACAGCCAATTAAAGTTCTGGGCGTCTCGGACTATTTCAAATCCAAATAAAGATAAGTAGGTAATGCTTCTCAGGACCAGAGGGCTGGCTATTTTCTAGCCCAATGAAATTCTGGCGCATCATCTAAACTTCCAAATATAATTAGTTGTTATAATATAAGTTTAAAATTATTATCCTGTAATGTCTTTGTTCTTGTCAGCAATTTCTGAGATCACTAAACTTTATTTCGTTTAGAGAAAAATAAATTGAACGAGTTTGTAACATATTATAATATGATTTGCGCTAGGTACAAATTTTTAACAACTTAGTATGATCATTGAAATAATTGACCGAGTGAGCGAATAGATTTTTTTTGTCTTATTGAACTCGAAAAATCGATGCTCGAAAGTTCGATCTAATTTAGGGACGGAGTCAGTGTAAGGTGTCGAGGTTACATAACAAATGAAGTGCGAGTGGCTTCAATCATCCACACTCATATTTGTTAGTTTTATGAATTGTACAGACATACTATTTCTACTTCTTTATTAAAGTAGGCTCACGACAAATAATAAGGAAGGAGGAAGAACATTATATTACACCAAAGAATAAGTATCGCCATCCAACGTGGCACCACAGCCAGCCTTTTGGGAACCTTCCCGGTCGGCAATGACGCGGAGGATTTTTTAAACGATATTTTGTAATGTAAATATTTTTAGTCTATAATAATATATTTACAATAAGACGTAAGATATACTTACAATATACAAAATCGTCATTGCCGTGGTTCCCAGAATGCTGGCTGTGTTGCCACGTTGGATGGCGATACTTATTCTTTGGGCCAGAAAATAGCCAGCCTTCTGGTCCTGAGAAGCATCGATTAGGCGTTTAGCAATGTCTCTATAAAGGCGGCGAGCACTCGGACCCCATGACCCCAGTGTCTCAACCCCAAACGGCTCAAATATGTAATCACCTGCTAGGTTAGCATATTTAGGCCGTTTAAGGCCTTCAGCCGATGCAGTAGCAGCGCCGGCACATCCGTATAATCTATAATTATGTATATTTTGTATATTGTAATTCATATTATACCTATATCTTGATATAACTAAACGAACCTACTTAAAAAACCGCCAAGCGCAAGTCTGGCTCGCACACAGAGAGTTATGTACCAAAACGGCAAATTATTTGCTTAAATATTTATGGGGGGGACTTAAATATTTATTATATTCTGTTTTTTTAGTATTTATTGTTAAAGGGGCAATAGTATACATAATCTTTAAAAATTTCAACTCTCTAACTATCACGGTTTTCATGAGATACAGCCTGGTGGGTGACAGACGGATGAACGGACGGACGGACGGACAGCGGAGTATTAGAAGGTTAGGTTACCATTTTACCCTTTTGGACACGGAACCCTAAAAAAGGTGTCCTCATCGCTAATAAAAAATTAATAACATCCACAAAAAACTCGTTAGACTAAAAAGTAAATACGTTTCAAGTGAAATAAACACATACAAAAGTCAGCTGTGAGAAATATATTGAACAATTGGACAACATTGACCGAACGGTTTACATTCTTCAATGCGCCAAAGGGCAAATTTATGCTCACCATTGAAATATTGCTTACCTTTACGTTTGAGTTCGGTAAGCTAATATTTTACGCAGATATCGATGACTATAATAAATTTGTACAGTCATACTAAGAATTTCACCCCTTTCGGAACCTTTTACTAGCCCGAGCACACTGGAGATGTATTATAGAGAAAAATTGCTGTCAGTATTGGAAATGGATCCGTTGTTGTGAGAATGCTCGATCATTTGCGGTCCTATCAATGATAAATAGCATAACATACTGGCATTTTTTGTAGAAAATATGTCGTCGTTTTAAGTCCATTTTTTAGAATAACTGGCTTCTTATATTAACATATTTTGAGCAAAGAAATTACACATATAGGAGTAGACAGAACGGTTTATGACGCCTATTTTTCACCCCACGTAATAGGGGTACTAGCCTGTTGCTGTTTATTGCCGTTCCCGGTTACATTGCCAGAGCCTCATTCATCTGTCAGTAGGTGTAGGTTAGGATCTCTTGGGCCTCACAGATGTTGATAGAGATAGTCCCTTAACCCCACCTTATATTTCCCCCATATTATTCCCATGGTGACCGGGAAGGCTAGTAAGCCTTCCCGGTCACCATGGGAAACTAAATTACAAGGTTAAATGTACCTTAACTACTCCTTAGGTCAACTACTCGTATTTGCCAGTGAAAGTCCCGGCCGGGCGCCACTGGACATACCCTCTGCTAGTAACCAGAGACGCCCGGCAACGGAAGTTAGAGCGGCCGCGGAATTTAAAAAAAAGTGAAAGTCCCGTCAAAATTGATTCCGGTTGATTCAGAGATTTGCCGGCACAAACGGTCATATGTGAGGGCGACTAGTGCGTTTATTATTTGTTTCATACACACACACACACATATCACGCCTATATCCCCAAATGGATAGGCAGAGGTGCATTACACACCCATAATTTGCCTGTATTTTTAGTCCCACGTAATAGGGGGCAAGCCTATTGCCGTCACCCACACACACATATAATGGATTATGTCCAAATTGGCCGAATGAATTTAATAAAAAGTAGCAGCTGAATCAGGATGAATGGCAACAAAATCTTACGTGCCAGCCGCTATGGCACAGCCAATTAAAGTCCTGGCCGTCTCGGACTATCATGGATATTCATCTATATATACGTATTATAAAACAAACTCCTCCATCGCTGTCTGTATGTTCGTAATAAACTCAAAACCTACTGCACCGATTTTCAAACTGCTTTCACTAAGGGATAGAGTGGTTCTCGAGGAAGGTTTTAGTGTATTATTTGTCACGGGCGGAGCAGTGGGTGGCTAGTTATTATTAAGTTTATTTTTTTCATAATTCGTTCTCTTAACACCAGAATGCAACAGTAGGTGTTAGCAATAATGCTTCGTTCAGAAATTAAGCTGAATTCTTTAACTAATTCCCTGACTGAAAGGTGTAGTAAGGGATATTGATTTTCTTCTGAGATTTGGCACTTAATTATCGTGAGGCACAGACGTAACCTTGGCTGGGAAATTATATTTCGGCTGTGACATGGAGGTTATTTGTAGTAAGGGAAAGCTTAATGACAAAATTAATAATAAGACCGATTATAGCTTTCACGAATTATAATTTGACGAAACGTTTACCTTCTGTTGTTAGACAGTTTAGTTACCTTTGAATTTGTAACAATTTACATTATATTTTATGGTTAATGAATCAAGAAATATGAAAAATTTCTTGATTCATTAACCATATACCCATTCATTAACCATATAACCATTAAATCTTCTTCTTCAATAAAAATTTATAGAACGGCTGGACCGATTTGGCTGATTTTGGTCTTAAAATATTCGGACAAACTCAGGGGAGGTTTAAAAGGTTAATTTAAGGTGGTGCGAAGTTATCCTGGACAGCTAGTATGAAATAAATTATAGTTCAGATGGTTGAAATAATATACCTACCTATAACGTAATTGGCAGCACCTTAGCGCTTGATGCAAAATGCAATGGTTACTCTCTGCTGAAAGGAGATACCCCATTTTGGGCCCGAGTATACAGACATCAAACCTACCTCAAAAAATTCGTCTATTTTGATATTCGTCTAGAACTCATTAAAATCAGCAATGGCCAAGTGAGACAAAAGTTTTAAAATGTGATTTTCATTAATAATAAGCTTCGTAAACGTTGAATGTACTTAATCCGATCTTCGTAAATGCGCTATGATTATGCTTACTTTATCGATTGGATTATGAAAACAAATCGATAACTAATAACTATTAATTTAATTTGTCAATTCGTGGCATTATAATTTAAATGATTTCCAAATATCTATGTAGCATCTTTATTTTCGTTATTCAGTTAACTAATCAGAAAGACACCTGTCTCTTTCATAATCTACACAATAAATATGCAAGCTTCATAAATAAAAGGTACGAGTCACCCATACCTATTTGTGTAATCAAATAGACTTGATCTTGATAAACCTTGTTCATTTATAATCGGTCGCCAGAACTTGTATATTCCTGCTATATTTTATATGCCTACCCCAGTGGGAAAGAGTCGTGATTTTATGTATGTATGCGTCTTTAATTGATATTTTAATTCGCTCTTTGATCATGGAACAGAATGTAATAATATAGTACCAGTGAACGGAAAAAACAGTACAAGGTTATGGGCTAAGTTAGGTTTAAAATGAAGGCCATCTAATTACCTCCAAATTTCTTAAGTTGCTTATTACAATTAACCCATAAAAATTGATTTGCTCACGATAAACATCCGACCCGTCCTGTTTTCTCGTAATGGAAAGTTATGTACGTAATATACATACCTAAATTACCCTTGCTCTCACTGAAATACTTGCGTAATTTTAAAGATCTAATCGTGAATAAGGTATTGAAAGACCTATCGCTGTCTTCAGCTGCTCTCTAACGAGTTTTCGGTCTAACTGATCCATTGCCACCTGCATCCAACGAGACCCAGTGATACGTAGATTATGTTACAAATTATTACGTTACATATTTACAATAATTATCTAGAATTACTACACTTTTTTTTCAGTGAAATAAAAATAAAACTCGTGATTACTCTCGCTAACTAAAGGTTCAGTGGGAATGTGTTATAATTAGAGCACATTTACCCTGAGGCGTAATACGTCCCGTGTGTATATTATGAGACGTTTTTCTTGCTAATACAAAGTTCCACTACTCTCCTTACTGAGTTATTTAACTTTCTTTTTTTATTTCTTGCTTGTAGAAGCAGGTACCTACATAGCTTTAGTTGGATGCAGGTGGCAAAGGACTGGTTACTCTGGAAACTCATTAGCGAGGCCTATCTTTAGCAGTGGACAGCGATATGCAAAATTATAATGATCATGATTTATAGGGTTCAGTAGTATCTAGTGGTATCAAGTGGGGTTACATTGACACTAAACAGAACCAGTGTGAATGTGGCTTATCACCACAAACTATCAGCCACATGATGTCATGTCCGGGTTGCCCAGAGTCGTGCACTTTAGATGACCTGTACGAGGCGAGGCCAAATGCGATTTGCGTCGCAGAGCACTGGCCCAAGACAATATAATCATCATAGTGTTGCCCATCGACAAGAGAAGAAGAAGAAGAAGTAAAAGTCTCGAAACCCTTATAGTTTCCTCATGTCCGTATGTCCTTGGCCTTCCTCCCAAAAGCTTAGTGATACATGATAGATACATGAAACTTTGTATAAATATGTATATTTACTACGCTAACAAAGTGCTTAAATAACATTTTGAAAAATATGTACACATATTTCTGGGATACCTGGTGTCATTAGATAGGTCTTTCAAAACATTGAGAGGTTGCTAAAATGTTTGATTCATTTATCCGTTTGCAAGATATTTAGCTTTGAAGAGCATGGTGATGCCCCCCCACCCCCCTCTCTCTAAAATCTAAACGACTGGCGTGATAAAACTGAAAAAAATCATGACGGCAGTCCATGTAATAAACTCTGAAGGAAAACTATAACGAATAGTATAACTCTGTTAGTTCCGGAGTTATAGAGGCTTTTATGGGTAGCTACGGAACCCTATCTTATGCGTGGTTCGACACGCACTTGCCCGGTTTTTTTTACTTAACGGTGAATGTTCTTAGAGGCCCGCCAACCTGGTTTAGTCCACTCTCGACCCCTCGACCCCTACATAAAGATTTCTTTAAATATTGAATGGAATCAGGCGTTACCTGGCGAAAGTCCATGATAAACCAATAGGGTAAAATGTTGAATTTGTATATAATTGCACTAATTTCGCTAAATAGAAGACATTATAAACGTCGACTATATATGTTTCACCTACTCACGAGGCATTCTCAAGGCTTTCTTTATCTGTTTCATCTCGACCCTTAAACCTATCTCGTCCACTCTCAACCCCTAATTTGATAATTATCTAAAATTAATATTTTGGTACAGTCATGTACAGACTATACAAAAATAATGCTAAGTGAGCATATAACCGACCTTGTAAGCATGTGGTTGTGAGTTCGATCCCGAGTGGCGGTACAAATGTAAAAATCATTTTGTAAATTATAAATCTAATTGTCATAAAACTTACCATTGCTGACGGTGAAGAAAACTATTGTGAGGAAACCCACATAACCTAAAAAAAATCTGGCCTTAACCTCTCTCAACTCTCTTGACGGAAGAGAGGAGACCCGTGCCCCAGCAGTGGAACGTATGTGTACCTACTATTCAAAAAAATAAACGAGCAATATTAGAGTACTTAAGTTCTTTATTTATGATCTGCTGAATCTTAACAAATATATGGATTTAATTTTTCTAAACAAAGACTAACTGGTATTTCTTTATTAATAAATTGATTCAGAATATAATTAATGCGTTTGTCGTTCTCAATATCGTCTGATCTTCGTTTTGACTGTGATGAAGATAGCATCTTAACTAGTTTTTGATAATTTTTATTTTTAATTGCAAAAATTGAATAAAATTGGTGGTTTTTGCTAATTTTCTATTTAGCATAGCATTCCAACCTTCCAGTTTATTAGTGGTGCAATGTCGTTCAGCATAACAACACCATTTATTTATCATGAGTCGGTTTTCAAACCATTGTTGTACGAAATAATCGTTAAATTCTTTCACACACTGTTCATCTGGACTGTCTTCCATGATATAAAGAAATCCATTATGTATCAATTTATTCTTGAGGAAGGTGCGCCAGAACTGTACATAAAGCTACGTGTTTCCAGGTAGTTTTTTTTTTAGTTAAATTTAAAGCCTTGGCTTTTTTCCAAATAGTCCGGTTAAAATGGTAAAAGCAACCTTTTATTTGTACCTGGAATTTTTTTTTCTAAGGCTAACATAGGTCCATTTTCTAAATCTACAGTATTTTTTTTTGGCTTCCAATCAGGAAACACTTATTTCATTAGACTGAATAATAGGTTATAGGTAGCTTGCTTTTCACTTCCTGGGAGGTCATAAACTAAGGGTACAATATGAATCGAATATAGTTGTAAAAAAGGACGGGGGCATACTTTAAAAGTTCCATCACAAAAAAAAATTGTCAACACTGCACATCAATTGTCTTGCTACTACTTGCGAATGTCAATATTCTCTCAGATCTAAAATTATAATCAAATAATAAGTTCTCAAATAATTTAGGCATTTCTACTTCGTTAGCGGCGGAATAGCAACTTCTTTTTACACCTGCAGCTTTATTCCGTTATTTTTAAAGTTCTGATTTTACATTTTTATATGAAGGTAATTCTTTGATGACATTTGGTTCGGAGTCCTTTAGCGCAACCACTGCATCAATATAGATGGTATGTACAGTCTGTTTAAATTCTTTCGACACTCGTTCTTTACAAAATGACATGATCACCTGCACTTTATTTTTGGCACTATTAGTTTGACATAAATGCACAGTAGATTTGATCACTTTACTTTCCGTTTCTAAAATTGTCACAGTACCGTGGCATGTAGGCCTATTAATACACCGCCAATATGATGTTCTGTTTATAAACTGTTTCTTGGCATAGTATTGATGACCTTCCAGAAGCAGTATACGTCCTCCTCTCTGGGAAGTAATCAATTTTAAATGCACCCTATTGTCACTTGTAGTTGGTGTATCAGACATGTTTGCAAATTAGAACTTATGTACGCATCAATCACTTGATAACTAAAACGCAAATTACTTAAGTATTATACAAATTCTATTGAGGATACTTTAGTTAAATAGTATGCATATATGGGGTAGACTGATGAATGATTAAGGGACTACGCACACTTATTTAGCTCTATTCAGCCTTTGTCCATAGAAAACAACGATTTTGTATGGAGACGCGTACGCATCCATTCTTCAGCTTTCCGCGTCTATTCTCCTTTACGCAGTAGACAGAAGCGTTTCAGCGGAGATAGCACGCTATGACGGCTTTTCTCATTCTTACGACGCCGTACGCGGCTGATAGAAGCAGAACTGTATAAGTGTGACCAAAATCGTTCAGCGAAACGCGAATGGAGCTGAATAAGTGTGCGTAGTCCCTTATCATCCTAAGTGTACTAATGGGGGTCGAGAGGAAACTAAAACTTGACTCGAAAATAAAATCCACTGTCAACCCCCAGGGGTCGAGAGTAAACTATAGTTAGGGGTCCAGTGGACACATTATTTATTGGGGGTCGAGTGGTCGAGAGTGGACTAGACCGCCAACCTCACCTGCAAGCGGAGAACCTGCGAACCCACGGCCTTTTCCTAATAAGCGCGATCTACAAATTATATAATGAAGCAAAGATTTGATATCGGTACCGGTCATCGTAGCTTATTGCCAGAGCATTCCCCTTGTTAGGGAAAGGTCGTAGGTTCGATTCCAGCCGATGACATTCTAAATATTTAAGAATAGTGGAAGCATTGGTATGCTTTCAACGTAACTACATGTTAAATTATACGTTTCTTGAGTACAAATAAAGTGTACCTAAATAGAATTTTATGGAATGAGTCTTACTCAATAATTTGTAGTGACATAGGTAGATTGAAGGATGAGAACTAAATCAATCAATAGGTATATTGCCATATAAAATGTACGTCCAACTGAAATGATGCCAGAAACAAATTTTAAATCTGTTAAATTTTAAATCTACCTACACAGAAATAGCAGCACAACAATACAAATTTCGGTGTACTGTCATCATTTTCCAAAGCTTGTATCAATCTGTATTTCATTTCTTGGTCTCACGCAATAGTCGTTTCTGGCACCTGTCCAGTGCCACAAACAGCTATCACATTACATACGTGCCTATATATCTTCCGTTATGCGAGCTGAACAGCCGTTTTCATCCAAAAGTATTGGCAGTAGGTAGGTATACCTATAATATGTACTTTACATACACTGTTTTGTTGTACTGATGTTGCAATAGGTACTTATGACTTTTTGTTCTATTGCAACAGGGTTGAAATGTCGGGGAATAAACATTAAGATTAGTTTAATGTCGTCTCTATGGGAATAAAGAGGTAGGTATTTCTATATCTTAATTTTTTTTTAAACTTTGTTTTAAGTTTATAATGAGTACTAATGATGTAGGTACATACTAAGTCAAAAGGTATTAAGTGTGTACACAAACACACACACATAAAATCACGTCTTTATTAGCAGGGTTTATTATGCCTACATTCTGCCAGATACTACCAGCAGTAATTACGCAGTACACGACTCTGGAAA
The DNA here is from genome assembly GCA_963556515.1 of Nudaria mundana. Lineage (NCBI taxonomy): Eukaryota > Metazoa > Arthropoda > Insecta > Lepidoptera > Erebidae > Nudaria > Nudaria mundana. Next base: position 15,694,944 of record OY748299.1, on the reverse strand, counting down.
TTGCAATTAAGTCATTGTACTGATGTTGCAATAGGTACTTATGACTTTTTGTTCTATTGCAACAGGGTTGAAATGTCGGGGAATAAACATTAAGATTAGTTTAAGGTCGTCTCTATGGGAATAAAGAGGTAGGTATTTCTATATCTTAATTTTTTTTTTAAACTTTGTTTTAAGTTTATAATGAGTACTAATGATGTAGGTACATACTAAGTCAAAAGGTATTAAGTGTGTACACAAACACACACACAGAAAATCACGTCTTTATTAGCAGGGTTTATTATGCCTACATTCTGCCAGATACTACCAGCAGTAATTACGCAGTACACGACTCTGGAAATTGCAATTAATTCGCCTCCTGTTACGTGACAGTTAGAGTGTTACGTTACGTAACAGAGGGCGAATCAATTGCTATTTCCATGCACTCTTGGTATACCGTATGTCAGCATGTACCGCGAGGATGACATGCGCCCCAAGATGTTGATAGGCTTATAGCCTCCTTGTATTTATGTATGCATACCTACAGTCAATATAAAGTCTACTATATCTTTTCAACCGACTTCCAAAAAAGAAGGAGGTTTTTATGTTTGTTACCTCATATCTTTCGATTGGGTGAACCGATTTTGATTTTTTTTAGTGAAAGCTGTGGTAGCTTTGTAGTAGTGAAAGCTACCACTTCCCAAGTGGTCCCATAAATATTTGGTCCCGTCGGTTGTTTTGTCAATTTCTACGTATATTTTACTCTGTTTGAGTTTGGATTTATCAGAAGAATTCTTTCTTTAAATAGTATTTTATTTCAATGTCCGTCGCCAATTCGTAAGTTAATTCAATTTGAAATCATCAAGATAAATGGAATTTACTTCCTTGAGTTTTTTAAATGTAAGTACTTACTTAATTCATGTTGCTGTTTGAGAAAATAAATGATTAATCTTTCTACCTTTCTCTCTCAGCCCATGATAAATAACAACCATCATGCTGTTAGATCATGTTACAACAAAGCTCTGTCTAGGCTGACATGCCCATTATGGACAAAAGCCTCGACAAAGAAAAAGAAAAAATCTTTAATGCAAGCACTAATTATCCAATTAGGTCATTAAATACGCCATAAACAATTAAAGAACTTTAAAATATGTTTTTATTCTTAGAAATTATACTTATTTATTAACCAAAACATTACATAGTAATACAATCTGCATGCATAACATCCACTTGCTTAAACCTCGAAGGTTTTTGTGCGAGTGAGAGATCCGAATTTTAACAATATTTTAATGATATAAGTAATAAGACTATTTATAATAATAACAAAAACAATTTACACGAATATTGAATGTAAATGGATACACTTATAATACAGTGATTAGTGTATAGGTAATTTAGGTCTATATTTTCCAATAGGTACTTTTTTTTTTTTTTTTTTTTTTTTTTTTTTTTTTTTTTTTTTTTTTTTTTTTTTTAGTTCCGCGACCAAGGCCGCGGCCGCTCTAACGTCCGTGGCTAACTCACTTGGCGACCGACTGGCAACGTCGCCAGTCGGTCGCCAAGTGAGTTAGCCGTCATATATCTCAATGAGAACTAGTTGGCGACGTCGCTGGCCACGTCGCCATGGCGTCTCGGTGAGGTATCGGCCTAATGCACGGATATCAGCATTTTATACTAAACATTTACATTTTAAACTACCTAAGCTATTAATTTGTGTTAAGTACTTACGTAATTAACATTAATAATTCTTTAAATTCCCACAGCCGCACTACCTATGTTACGACGTCGCTGGCCACGTCGCCATGGCGTCTCGGTGAGGTATCGGCCTTACGTCAAAAGACATTTGAATAAATCAAAATAAGGTACAGTACAAAGAGCATTATTAAATATTGAAGCGTTGTCTTCGGATGTCTTCTAACGTTGCCGTATTTTCAGACAAAATAACTCTCCTTTGAAGTAATCAAAACAGCCACAAGCTTCAAATGTTCAAGTTCGTCAAAACAAATTCATAAAACACTCGTAAAGAAAGGTTACGTCAATTTAATATCTAGAGGTTTTTATAGTGTCGAAATTCTGTTAAAACTTAGGTATAAATTAAATATTTTAACTCAGTAGGTACCTCAGGGCAACTATCTCTATACTAAGTGTATAAGAGCGCTGATATCCAGTCTGAACCACTAGCAACTACTCTGCAGTTGTTGGACTTGGATTTTTGCGGAGCGCGTGGCAGGTTGCCTTTTAGGTTACCTCTGGCGCTGGGCAAAAATCCAGGCCCATATGCTCAATTACAATACCGAACAACGTTTCCTTGTCCCGCACCGCAAACTAGTTCACAGTAACTAGTTCTTCTGTGTGGGAAAAATCAAGCATTACCTTGACATTGGCGAAATCATCAACGAATATCGCTGGAGCCACGTTTTTAAAAAAAGAAGAAGAAAAAAAATGGTATCTACTAATTATTGTTTGTAGTTATTGTTCTGAGATCTTGTTTTTGACGTGTTTTAATGTAATGCGGTACCTCTAGTAGCACGCAAACATATACTGGGTAACCTATTTCGAAGCTGCTTAGTAGTCGTCACGAAGAAATCGGGTGACACTCGCCATCCATCTACAGATGGTTGATCTGAGGTAGGTACCTATCATTATTTATGACAAGACTTTTATTAAGGCACTAAACAGAAAATAAGGAAAAGATTATTTACAGACATAACCATACAATTTTGGAAGATACGACACGATATAACTATAGACACTTCTAATTCTACACATTTTTATAGTAGCTTATTAAATGAAAATAACCACAAATAAAAAAAACAAACAATAATGACCATACGGCAATATACACTTAAAATTTATGACCTCTTCAGTGAAAATGTGAACAAACACATGAATATTTCTTGTCGCACTGATGTCACGCCATAATATTTAACTAGGTATGCAATGTATGCTACTAATTGCAAATGTTGAGCGGAGAAAAAATTCTTAACTTTTTTTTATGCTCTATTTTCATGATTTCAGAGATTTGCACTCCCGGGTATGATGTCGACCAGCATGCCAAATTTGGTCAAAATCGGTCGAGCCGTTTCGGAGGAGTTGGCACAAAAACGATTTACACTTGTCGTCTAAGATACGAGCTTCGCTACGCTCCGCTCAATAAGGTATATAAGTATCCTTATCATTGCACTATACTCGTATATACAAACATACATACATATAAACACTAGAAACTTTGACGGTCCCATGTTAAAGTGGGCGAGTTTGTCCGTTAATCGGCAGGTGCACCACTTAGTTAGGATCTCTAAATATCTTGGTGAAAAACTGTCGACGTATACCTTAATGTCCACTATTATTTGAAAAGATACAGAGATTCTTAGTTACAAAATTTCTATTTAGAATAGACCTATAATATATCAAAGGCTTCCGTAACATTAAATACAACAGAAGTTACAAATAATTTTCCATATATAATTCCATCAAAAGCTCTAATTCCCATTTATATTATCCTTAATGCCTTTACAAACAACTTTTGGGTTAGACGAGATAACATTTGACACTAACAACAAGGATCGCGTTCAAGCTCGAGCCATACTGGACTCTGTATTATAATATATTTAAATGGAGCTGTCTGATAACATTATGGTATTTTAACATAGGCAAGTCTTATTTAATAGTTTACTTCAAAGAGTTGATCCTTATTCCATTCAAAGGTTTCTTATAACAATATGTTCAATTGTAAGATATGGATACTCTGAGACGGTTCACTATCCATTTGCATAAAAAAATAACCATAAAATATTTTGGCATATGGTAATTTAGACTAATGATATTTATGCATATTTTTTTTATCCATAACAAATTTAGCATATTTAATTTTGTCTTAATCATAAATAAAATTAGCATAATCATATTTAAGCATAAAATTTATAAGCATAGCTTTATAAAGGCATAAACGTATCAAACTATAATGAATATAGTCATAAGCATCTTACGCAGAATAAGTAAATATGTAAAATAATTAAAACACTATATCATATAGGAAAAACAGGTTAAAGTAACTTTTTTATTTTTCATTCATTTCATTAATTTATACCTATTAATTTTTAGTAATATATACTATTAGGCGACTGTACACTATGCCTAAAAACATTGTGCAAATTATAAATATGCATAAATATATTAGACCTAATGACCTAACTATAATTATTCCACAGCACATATGCTGCTAAAAATCCATTATGACCAAGTATAATTATGCCAAAAAAAGTATGCCAAATTCATTGTGCCAAAACATTTTAGGATTACATATATTATGTTAACGAAAGGTATCCCCTCTAAGACAGTGGTCATGGTGACCTGTATCTATAGCGCTATTTATATAATTTTTATTTAATTTTTTTCCATCTAGGCTTGGTCCATGCTTGGTCACGTAGTGCCTTTGCCCTGTTGTTATCCTTTTTTTGGGCTGATGCTCCTACTACATCACTAGTGCTAAAAGTGTTGATCAGGGTTAGTTCCGTGTTTGGTTGGGGGACATTTATTAAATATTTAGGCCCATTAAAATTATCTAAATCAACGCATAACTTCACGCGTGGTGTATTAGTTGCAGCATCTTGCTGGATACCTTGTGTGTGTACTATGAATGTAGTTTCTGATGATTAGAAAAGAGTGCCAGATTCTTTTGTCCTTAGCTCCACCCATTGCTTTGCCAATCTGGCTTTAAATATAAATTCTTATGTGACGTTCATAAGTGTTATTTTATAACCTATATAAATGAATATTTGCAAACACACACATTGCAAAGGTTAAGCAACATCGACTCAGGCCGGTCTTAGGATGGGTGACCATTTCTTAAGACATTGAGACCCCCTCCGTGCCTCGGAGAGCACGATAAGCCGTCGGTCCCGGTTGTCATACTAACATCTATGGCAGTCGTTAGGGGTAGTTGGAGCCCTAAATCAAAAATCCGACCGGTCTAACTACAGAACTTCGATATCGCCCATGGGTTGTGAAGGTCAGATGGCAGTCGCTTCACGGAAAATATCGAAGTTCAGCCGAATCGCAGTTAGACTTCAAAGCCGACCCCAACTGAGTTGGGAAAAGGCTCGGTGAATGATGATAAATGAATATTTTGTTTGAGTTTAAGTTGAGTTTGAGTTTGATATAATATTTTGTTACATAAGTACACACCTACATAATAATCCAAAGATCCACAAATTAAACATTTTTTACCTGTACTTTTAATAAGTATAGGTACTTGTAAAGACCCTGTTGTAGAAGTTCTTGTCTGCCTGAAATGTATACATTCCTTTTACATAAGTGATACATACACGCGACGACGGACGCCTGTTTTTAAAGCTTCTTAGGTCTATGATCATACCCTAGTTCTTTGTTTACTGAACCCTAAAAAACACCATAATGGATTATGCCTCCGTTTATATTTAGATAAAACCGTCCATCTCATCTAAAAATGAAAATGCCCTCACGGTACTAAAACAATGTGACTGAAATTAAAGTCAACTGTTACTGCTTGCGTAAAAAATTGTATGTATTTCATGCAGTAAAATTTATATGATTCATGAGACTTACCAAAATTGTTTATACTCGTATTAAAGTGCTTGCGTTTGCCACCGACATCCTACTATATTTTAGATCTTCCTGTCTGTTGATTTACATGAGTGTGTTACGACGACCGATGCAACCTGTTCGAAACTTAAGGCAAATTTAATACGACACATATTTACGTTAGGTTCGCGTTACTGCATGATCGACGGCGATCCAGGACGGCGGGGTAAGCGCCCGCCGTCCTTGCAGAAGCAGGCCCCAACGACGAGGAATAAAACCTGACCAAACCCCAGCGCAGAGGCAAACAGGTGGTCAAAGTCCGCCGGGCGCCACTGGAAATTCCCTACGTTTTCACCAGAGGCGCTCGGCAATGGACGTAGGAGCGGCCTCAGTCTCGTGGAACTAAAAAAATAATTCCGTTAATTCCCCTTAAATACAGACATTTCATTTTGTTCTTTGTGTGTGAATGTTTTGTTACTCTTTCACGCAAACATTATTTTCGCCAATTTCATTGAAATTGGTTTAGTACAAATGTACTTTAATGAAACTTAGTATGTACATAGGTTAACCATTTCCTGGATTGACATACAAAATACTTTTTATCTCCGTGATTTGTTCCCGTTGAAATTGGGAACGAGGAATCTACCTCATTCGCGGGCGGTAATATTTAATCTCCGAAAAAAACCGGCCATGTGCGTGTCGGGCCACGCAAAATATAGGGTTCCGTAGTTACCCATTATAGGCTCTATAACTCCAAAACTAACAAAGTTTTTTCCATATTCATCAAAGAATCAATCAAAGAATCAATTTCATTTATTCAGTTTAGGCACATAAAGAGCACATATGAATGTCAAAATTTTACAATTTTGTCAAGTAATATTATAAAAATACTAAATTAAGTAAGTACATAAATAACCATTAGAAAATGATTCTTTCGCTGGTTCGGTAAGTTGGTTCTCCTGAGAAGATACCAGCAAGAAACTCAGGTAGATTATCCATTTTTTTTTTTAATATTGTTTTGTTTACATTGTTACAATTAGTTTATATTGTATTATACGAGTGGCCAACAACAGAAGATTAGGGTGACCATGCATTTTTATAATTAAGATATTCGTCTACATTATAGTAGCCTTTCATCATCAAACATTTTTTAACTACTATTTTAAACTTATTAAGAGGCATGTCAACCAAATCCTGAGGAATTTTGTTATAAATTTTTATACATTTGCCTACAAACGAATTACCAACTTTATGAAGTCTAATTTTTGTCATTGCCAGTTTATTTTTATTTCTTGTATTAAAATTATGGTTATCGGAAATTTTTTTGAAGAGATCTATCTATGTTCTTCCGTACATATAAGATGTTGTCGTAAACATATTGAGAAGCAACTGTTAAAATATTAATTTCTTTAAATAGTTCTTTCAGCGAGTCACGGGGTCCGAGTCTATAGCTTGCTCGTATAGCTCGTTTCTGTAATATGAATATTGTCTCAATATCGACAGCTGAGCTCCACAGCAGCAGACCATATGACATAACGCTATGAATGTAGCTAAAATAAACTAATCGTGCCGTTTTTTCGTCAGTCAGTGACCTTATCTTTCTAACCGCATAGGCAGCTGAGCTAAGTCTTCCTGCCAAGGCTGTGATATGAGGACCCCATTGTAGTTTACTATCTAGAGTTATCCCAAAAAAAACTGTGGTATTGACTATTTGAACTAATTCATTATTCATAGTAATATGAGTATCCACCGGTCTAACATTGGGCATAGTAAATTTTACACAATGTCATTTTGTTTTCTTCGCATTGAGCAGCAAGTTGTTACTTGTGAACCAATGCAATATTTTCGAAAGGGTATTATTTACATCGTCAAGTGCTACTTTTTGTCTATCACTTTTAAAAATTAATGATGTGTCATCAGCAAATAATACTATCTCACAAAGATTTTTAGTGAAATAAGGAAGATCGTTTACGTATACTAAGAATAAAAGGGGTCCTAATATCGAGTCCTGGGATACTCCCATGACTAATGAGGCGCCAGAAGAGTCGGTGCCATTAATGTTTACTTTTTGTACTCTACCAGTGAGGTAAGACTCGAGTAAGCCAAGTGAGCTGTTCGAAACACCATAATAACCTAAGTCTCATGATCAACACAATCAAAAGCTTTTGATAGATCACAAAATATACCAATGGCATCCTGCTTTTCCTCCCAAACATCAAATATATGTTTCACAAGTGCAACTCCTGCATCCGTTGTGTTCCTGCCTTTAGTGAAGCCAAACTGTTTGTTATGAAGTAACTTATTGTCTGTAAAATGTGTAAGCAATTGATTAAATATTATTTTTTCAAAAATTTTACTGAGGGTTGGGAGTATGGAAATAGAGGTCGAAAATTTGAAGGATCACTTTTTCAACTCTGATCAACTCTGCTGTTCGAGTTATCTCTTCTAACTTCCATCTCTATGCAGACGACTTGCAGCTTTATCGTCATTTTGCTCTGAACGAGTATAGGACTGCCATTGCAGCCATGAATAGGGATCTCGCAGCCATTAACCAGTGGGCTTGTTCGTATGGCCTACATATTAACCCTAAAAAATCGCAGGCCATGATTATTGGCAGTAGGCAAATGCGAAGTGGGTTAGACATGGCTGTAATTCCGCCAGTTGTCTTGGATGGTTCTCCGATTCCATATATTGAAATCGCAAAAAACCTTGGAGTCTACATCGATTGCAACTTGACGTGGAATGCACATGTTAGGGAACTAAGTAAAAAAGTCCATTTCACCTTTCACACTCTTAAATGTCTCCAAAGCTTCTTGCTCTTAGATGTCAAAGTCACTCTTGCTCAGACGTCAATTCAGCCCATTCTTGACTATGCGGATGCCTGCTACTTGGATGCCACCGAGGAGCTCCTAGATAAACTTGAGCGTTTGCAAAATCTTTGTATTCGTTTTATATTCAATTTGCGGAAGTACGATCATGTCTCACAATTTCGCAAGGAACTCAAGTGGCTCCCAATCCGTCTTCGTAGAGATGCTCGGATATTGTGTCTGCTATTTAACATTCTACACAATCCTTCCTACCCATCCTACCTACGGGAGCGTCTCTCTTACATGAACGCACCTGATGTCCCGTGTAGGTCTCACCTACAATACCGCCTCACCTGTCCAATCCGACTTCTACTCCTACTCCTTTACTGTTCATGCGGTCAGGCTGTGGAACTCGCGCCCACCGAACATAAAACGCTGCAATACCATCTTTACATTTAAGAAAAAAGTAAAGGAACACTATCTTTCCTCTCTGTCTTAAGTATTTTTATGTATGTATATTAATTGTTAGTATAATAGTATGTATTATATTCTTATAGTATTATGTATTTATATCTATATACTTATATGTATTAGTATTTATATCTATGTAGGTAGGTATATACTATGTGTATGTATATTCTGTCGCATTTGCGGTAGGTACGTGTATTTATTTGCATATTTGAATGCTACACCTACACACACATAAAACTTGTTCTTCCAAGCAATTCCTTCCCTTGGCCCACTGGAAGAGATTTCTTATGAAATAAGTGGTGCCTTTGTACATTTAATATATCCTTTGTATTCCTCTTCTCTTTTCTGTAACTTATGTGTGTACATAAATTAATTAATAAATAAATAAAATAAATAAATAGAGTTATCTAGTCCCTTATAGTTTTCCTACAAAGTTCATTATATGGACTACCATCCTTGAAATTTTTCAGATTCTTCGATTTAGCCGTTTAGTTTTTAGAGGAGGGGGGGGGGGCTCTGTTTTAACAAAAAAAAACGTTTTAAAGTTGAATATCTCGCAAGGGACACCTTAATCAAAAAAAGTGTTTTAGCAACCTCTCATTGTTTTGAAAAGATCTATATAATGATACCCCACACGATGGGGTTGACGTGAGAATAAAAAATCATTCCCACTTTACTTGTAGGGGGCACTCCCCCCAGAAAAAAATATTTTTCATAATTTTATTTTAGTACTTTGTGCGGTATAGTAAATACAATATCCGTGCAAAATTTCATTTTTCTAGCACTAACCGAGTACGGACATGACGAAACTTATCCGTTCCGTGACTCTTACTACGGAACTCTAAAAAGGGAGTCTAAACTGAGTATCATAAATAATAAGGAAATTACCATTACCTGAAGACACGTCGCTAGGCAGCCAGAGGAAATTGAAGGGAACGTAAAGCTGTAATATATTAAATATAGATCGTTTCACACATCCCTTATTAGATTGAATGGGGAACCCTTCTAGCAGATTACTAATACCTATACATTTTCAGTTTTAGAGGATCACTTTTGATATACGACATGACTATCACTGTCCTCTGAACTATATCTTCGTATTAAATTGAAGTGCGATTGGGTAGAATAGGCTTGTGTCCCAAATTTCAAAAACTGATTAAATCTGTAGTTTTGAATCTATATAGTTACAAAAATGTATTATTTTGATTTAAAACAATCATTTACATAGTTTATTTTGCGATCTAAAAAATGTATTTAAATTGGTAACGAAAACGCTCCAATCTGTCATGGCGCCTTGGGCGATGTCACACGTTGCCAAACAAATCAAAATGTGTTTGACGAAGCTATGCTGACCAAAAAACGAACGAAGTTCGCTGCAGCGATTAAGCCATAAATTTGTCGTCTAATCGTAATATAAATATTCAAGCGCAAGATCGCTTATTAGTTATAGTTTTTTCACGACCAAAAGGTCAAAAGCGCCGTGAATATCATGGCGCTTACGCGTTTCCTTCAACATATTCCAAGAACATGTCACTTGTAAGGATTATACACTATAGACTGGACACGCATAGGTTTTTACCTACGACGGAACGGAGATGGTATATGGGTCAGGGGGTGAGAGGATGTTTGTAAAAATACATGTTGCCATTTTTCTCCAAAACTACCGGTTGGATTTTGATGCAGTTTTTAGTTATGGGTTCAGGTTTGATTGGTGCATGTTCTTAGATAAATGTTACGATGACAACTCACCAGGGGGCGCTGCAGCGAATATTATTTGTGAAAAGCAATGTTGCCAATTTTCTCAAAAACTAGTAGTCCGATTTTGATGCAGTTTTCAGTTATGGGTTTGAGTTAGATTGGTACAGGTTAGGTTAGGTAACAGATAGATGTTAGGGTGACAACTCATCAGGGCGCGCTACAGCTAACATTATTTGTGATGAAAATCAATTTTGATGCGGCTTTTTTTAGGAATGGATTTGTAGTTGATTAGTGAGGGTTCTTATATAGATGTAACGACAGCAACTTACTAGAAGGCACTCTTTAAGAAGTTTAAAATAAAATAAAATTAAACATTTTGAAAAAACCTACGACGATTAAAAAGCAATTGAAAAAAGGATAAAATAATTTAAAAACCTCCAATAAGTTAAAAATAAATTGTGTTGGTTAGCCCTTTCACTTTGATATAGGTGCCTAGCAATATTTTGATTCAAGTGTTGTCTCGAAATGCACATCGAAATAATGCGCCAAAACTGCGTTTTGTTAAATCTACTTTTGTTAGATTTATAACAATTTAACTTTAAAATTAACATAGTTCGTACGTTTTTATTAAATCGTAAATTAATAAAAACGTACGAACAATTAAATTACATAGACACAACTTGAACAAGAAGTCAGCTCTTCATACATACTTACTCTATGGTGTGAGAGCACAACGTGTGACGTCATATTTTCGGATTGGTGTTTGATGTCACGTGACTGAATGCCTAATTTATCCAAACTTATTTTCTAAAAATAATAGTAATGTAGTGTGGTGCAAAAACCCATATGTACTACTTACAAATACTTACTTAAACCTAGTACTATAAGCTAAGCTAAGATGTAACAGTGTGAAAACAGTCTCATTAAACCCTTCATAATGTAAAGACGTGTACATTAATATTTGTGACTCCTAACACCTCCCCGCGCCCCACACCTCATGGCGACCGTGACAATATCGTGACCGTTGCGACACCGGCCGTTCGACGTCGCGCAATTCAGCGATTCAGCACATTCCTGTGTGCCTTTCTGCACCTTTTCTAGACATTTTAATTAATGAGTGAATAAAACTTATATAATGCGTTCGACCGCGATCATTTCCATACACGACCAGAATTCAAAAAATGGGGAACACAATCCAGAAGTCAGGACAGACCGCCACCCCTCAAGAGTCGGTAATTATTGAGAAAACAGGCACCAGCGACATACAGACGACAAATATACTTTTAGCAGTCGTCCTTTCACTGTTTATTCTGGGTATTATATATCTCCTGGCCAAATGCTCCCAGAACCGCCACAAAGAATGGATATCCAGAAGAGTAGATAGCGAGTTCCTGAGGAGGATGCGAATACGGCTATCCGGCAGACGACAAGAAGACCGGGATCCAGAAAAAATCTAATGTCAGTAAGTCCACAAAATCTTCTCAATTTCCCAATAAGAAATTCGAATTTCAAACCCTGGATCTACAAAATTTACTGCAATTAAGTAAAATATAAGTGAAAAATAGTGCAAATATATCCAAAATATTATATCAAGTAACTTCAAGGACAAAATACAAACTTTAAGTTTCTACAAATAAGTGTTTCAAGTGTTGTATGTGTACCTATTAAGGGGAAAATGTCAAATTAAAATATAGGATAGACACCTATAACTTAAAATGTATGTATGTAACTATAATTAACTTAATAATTAAGTACTTACTATTTACTTATGTGATCTTATGGAAGTGGAATTAGAAAAGATTCTGAGTGAATTACTAAAAATCAAGGTAACTTTAAGAAAATTGGGTCCTACTAAGAGACTAAAATATAAAAATAGCGTAAACAAAAATATTTTAAGGGCTAAGGAATTATACTTATTATACAAAAACTACATAGAGATATTTCCAGAACATTGTTCTCTAGAATTTTATAATTACATTTGTGACGTAGTACATGAACAAATAAAATCAACATACGATAAAATTTTGACTTATATACCGACGGACGCGACTGAGAATACAATTGCAAACATGGATAAATTCGATATAAGAACCGCTACGTCCCTGATACCGGTGATGAACGGTTCAGAAGAAACTACGGAGAAAATTATTGAGTGTATAGAATTATACAACGAGTGTCTAAAAGATGACCAGAAACAATTATTAATTTCTTTTATCATTAAGACAAGGCTATCAAAAATCGCCAAACTAAAACTAAATAGTGAATATACCGATGTCGACTCCTTACTAAAGGACATGAAAACATTTTTGATTACTAAAAAATCATCAAATTCGATATTATGTCAATTACATAATTTAACACAAAACGAAATGAGTGTAGGAGATTTCGGGAATAAATTATCAGAATTATTCATAAACCTTACTTTAGCAGAATCTGACGGAAACGATAAAGCTAGCCAGATATTACAACCCATTAATGAAAAGTTAGCAATTAAAAAATTCGCAGATGGTCTCAAAAATAGGCGGCTAGGCACCATTATTTTAGCTAGAAATTATACGGAGCTGAAGGACGCAATCCGTGCTGCCGAGGACGAGGAGCTGGCACGCCCTTCGACCTCCAACACCATCTTCAGCGCTAGGGGTAAGTCAAACCAAAAATTTTACAATTTTAATAGGGGAACGAGATACACAAATAATTATAATCAAGATCGTTACCACGGAAATAAGTTTACACCGAGATTCAATAATGTTCAACGACAACAGTACCGAGGTAATACTTATATACAAAGGGGCTATACACGAGGTCCTACGCGACCCAGGAATTTTCCTAATTTCGTACCTAACAGGGAAAATTACACTAATAATTATAATAGGGGAGAACGGGGAAAGAATAACCACAACATTTTTTCATCCCGACTAGATAGACCCACACAACCCAATGCAGGTTCTCAATCACACGAACCTAAAGGTGAATCTAATGATAGAATGTAGTTTTTTCGGTGTTAAGAGTTATAATATTTTAACATGTAATACAAATGTTAGATATGTACATTTCTATATTAACAATGTATCACGCTCAGTCCAGCGCTCTTGGTTACTTGATACCGGCGCGTCACTTTCCGCTATTACTCGGAAGGCCTTATCAGAACAAATTCTTTTATACAAAGACAACATTGTTATAAACGGCAGGTGGCAAAACATACTCAGAGGGCTATGTACATTTAACTTTACGAGCAGAGAACGGAAGCTGTTTCAAACACAAATTTTATTTATTTGACGATTTACCATGTAAATCTGACGGAATTCTAGATCTAGATTTCTTATCACAGTTTAACTCTTTAATTGATTTAAAAAATAATTCACTAATCCTACGTAACGAATATACTTTGACTATACCTATGTATTCGACACCTAGTGTGCCGCACAATTATTTAACTATTCCCGCACGAAGCGAATCAATCCATTATATACATGTAAACAATTGCAAAATAAAAGGAGATTGCGTAATATTACCGAAACCATTGCACGATGATTTATTTTTGGCAGCTACTGTAGTGAAACCAATAAATGGTATTATACCAATTAGAATATTGAACGTAAATAACGAAAGTATCACCATACCTACATTCCAACCTGAGTTAAATTCTTTAAACGAGTATCAAATATGTCAGTTCAGTCAATGCAAATCAAGTTCAGATCGTGCTCACACATTACTATCATCTTTACAACTAGATCATTTACACTCATCTGAACTAAGGAAATAGAAGCCATTTGTTCTAAATACAATGATATTTTCCATTTACATGGTGATAAACTCACAACCACTTCGTCATATGAACATAAAATTTATTTACAACCCAATACTAGTCCCACATATACTAAACAGTACCGTTTACCTAATAGTCAAAAATCAGAAATAGATAGGCAAGTTAAACAAATGCTAGATGATGACATAATAGAAGAAGCCCAAAGTGAATGGTCAAGTCCTATCCTATTAGTACCAAAAAAATCAGCAAGTAGTAATGCAAAATGGAGATTAGTAATAGATAACAGGAAATTAAACAACGTGATCCAAGTAGTGAGTTATTGGGCATTCTACCCCACCTTAGTTCCATCGGTTATCTTCGATAACCTCAGTCACGGTGGGGTAGAATGCCCAATAACTCTTTGTAAAATCATTTACCTAAGCCAACGTTCCACATTTTAATGCCGTTCAATACACTACCGTTCCGTCAATGGTTAACCAATTTCACTTGCTAGATGATTGCTTTCGTACAGCAAACTAACCCGATGCATGTTTGTTAAAATGAACACGTTAAGATCACATTTTTAAGATAGATAATTTATACGTTAAAACTTTAGGTTAGAACTTATGTTACTGATACATAAAATAACTAAAGTATCACTGGATATTCACATAAAATTTAAATAAAGTGTTTTTATGCACAATATAAATCTTTTTTTTATAAAATTTCAGACATAGGTGTGAAATAGGTGTGTAATAGACTAGAAAATTATTTATCATAATTATTAGTTACTTACACGACATTACTTCTTATTTTCTGTCTTATTTTAAAATCCAAGGATAGATAGAGTACTTAGTAGGTATACTGTATGTCCACAAAATGCCGTGCAGCATGTCGTGGGAATAGAATGTGAGACGTTCTTCGAGTATGGGAACGATGATACATGTCATTATACACAAGTAACACACACCAGAACAAACTGCTGACATTACCTTAGCTTTGTTACGTTGTTACCCGACTGTGATAGAAAGAGGTGTATGAACAAAATAAGTATTGCTAAATGAATATTTTTAAAGGAATAAATAATAAAGGATAAAAATATTTAATTAAGCGTAAGCGTGTATAACTTATTTTTAACACTTTTATTGGAAGCTCAGTTCAAACAATTTCAATTCTAAACAATTCAAATATTCAAAGGACTTCAAATTGTTATATTTGTAAAATTATTGTGAAATCACTTTGAATGTCATTTAACATTTTAATAATTTCCTTCGATTTCTCTAGGATAGATTTCTCTTTATCGTTAAAACTTAATCAAATTTATATAAACCACCTGTACTATAGATTCTACCTTTCGAATAAAGATAATCAATAAAATCGTATTAGGTACCTATATAGAAAAAAGTTATGTTAAGATTATGAGAAAAAACACATAAAACCACATACAAATAAATTAGGTACCCACCTCCTTTTTTAGTCGGGTAAATAACTATATGACGTAGTCGTTCTTATATTGAATTGCCGACTACACAAATTCCGATTAATTCCGACGAATGTTATGATATGTGTATGATACATATAAAATGTAATTATAATTTATGTAGGTATGTTCGTTGATCGTCGTCGATAAGTATATGATATAGTAACTGTATAATTATGTATAGGTACATGAAAAGTATTAATGAAATATACTCATACATTGTGCAGAAGTAAAATTATGCAATTTATGTAGGTAAGGACCGTCGTCTATACCTAAATCACCAATATAAGCTGACCGTTAGTACACGGTAGGTATTTAATTATTTTTAAAAGGTAGACGTACCCTGGAAGTTAACTAGTTTACGTCACAATTATAGAAGTTTCAAATTGCTATGCACGGTTTGCATGGGTGTGTGTGTGTGTTAGTGTGTGGAAGCAAGGTATCTGTTAGTTTACTTACTCAGCGATACAATTTTAAAACGACATCATTTTAACCGACTTCTTAAAAAGGTGGTTACTTTATTTATCTGTAGGTATGTTGATTTATGGTTCTCAAATTTGATACAAGGTATGGTTAACGGTATTCTATTAAAAATCCTTTGGAATCGTTTAGATAAAAATAATTTTACAAAAATATTACTACAGACTTATCCCACAAATATGTTAACAAACATTACAAATAATCATTTAAAATATAACTTTTATATATTAGCAAATAGTTTTGGTATGTGCTTAAACTATATGGTAATACACCTCTTTTTATCCAAGTCGGCTAACAACGTACCTTTATACAAAGCTACGACCAATGTTAAGTCAGCAGTTTGTTCATGTATGTTCTACTTGTTTACCTATGTGTGTTATCGCCACATCGTCACATCGTTCCTATACGCGAGGAATGTCTCATATTCTGTTCCCACAATATCTACCATTTGCATCGAGCTACCAACCACACGGTGCATACGTCCTTCAGAGGATTAAAAGGAAGACCCAAAATAAAAGCAATGTCATGTAAGTAATTACTAATAATGTTAATTATTTGATATATAATTCTTTGTTAGTTTACCTACTAAATATCTAATTTATTAGGCGACGTAGTTTTAGATGGAAGTCCTTTAAATTTAATTTTATACGATTATCCTTAAATTTCGTATAAAATTTAAGTTCTGTACAAAATTCAAAAAGTTGTAAACAAAATAATGAACGCTGAAATATTTAATCTCTTGCTAGCACTTAATTGCACATAAAGTAGAATATTTTATCAAATTTGAATAGGCTCTGGTGTCTCAATTAGAGTAGCTTCCGAAGAAGTTGCAGGTTTGACATATTCGGACTACATTTGCTGATTTTCAATAATTAGACTTAAACCTATATTTAATTTTACCCCACCGTGACTGAGGTTATCGAAGATAACCGATGGAACTAAGGTGGGGTAGAATGCCCAATAACTCTTTGTAAAATCATTTACCTAAGCCAACGTTCCACATTTTAATGTCGTTCAATACACTACCGTTCTGTCAATGGTTAACCAATTTCACTTGCTAGATGATTGCTTTCGTACAGCAAACTAACCCGATGCATGTTTGTTAACATGAACACGTTAAGATCACATTTTTAAAATAGATAAAGGTGGGACAGAATGCCCAATATCACTTTGGATTGGGAAATAACGTAACTAAACGAATATTCCACATTAATATCATTTGAGCACGCTGTCCCACTGTTCGTACGTTCGCTGAAGCTCCTTACTACTACTTGTAGTTATAAATATTTATGTTATAAATTCATCTTTTCATTACGAGTCCATCAGTATTACATAGCAAACATGAAATTCGTTAAACAAACACAATCGTTACAGGTCAATACAATCTGTGACGATTTGACAAAAAACAAGTTACGCCATGGAGAATTATTACCGAATACAGTACGTTGCATCATTTGCGGACCATCAAATTGTGGAAAAACTAACTTATTAATTGGTCTTCTATTGCATGAAACTGGATTGACATTTCAGAATGTTTATGTATATTCTAAAACTCTCCATCAACCAAAGTACATCTTTTTAGAAAAAGTTTTACAACGAGTACCAGGTATCACTCTCCAGAAATACCAAGCAAATGATGACGTTTTGAAGGTTACAGATGCGAAACCTAATTCTGTGATTATTTTTGACGATGTAGCATGTGAAAATCAAAGTAATATGCGTGATTATTTTGCAATGGGAAGACATAAATTGATTGACAGTTTTTATTTAAATCAAACTTATACCAAAATACCTAAACAACTTGTAAGAGATAATGCTAACTTAATTGTGCTTTTTAAGCAAGATGAAGTTAATTTGAAACATGTTTACGAAGAACATGTTAACACCGATATGTCATGGTTGAAATTTCGAGAAATGTGTTCCCTAATATGGAAAGAGCCTTTTGATTATGTGGTAATTAATAAAGATTGTTCGAAAAACAACGGTTGCTATAGAAAAACGTTTGACACTTTTGTATTATTAGATGAAATTTGAATATTTAAGTAGACTGCAGTCACGTTATTGTTATTCTTTAATTGGTTCTTATCCGATTACCACCTATTTTACATAATGAATAAATCATTGAAAAAACAAATTGTTGATGCGACACAAGCTGTCAGGAAAAAAATACGTAAAATGAAGGATTTAGAAGATAATAATAGACATGCTCTTGATACAGTTTTTAAGCCTGTTACAGAATCTCTCAATTTAATAGCCAACACTAATAACCACTTAGCTCTAACAAAAAATGAGGAAAAAGGAGAACTCCAAGAACCACAAGACCAAGATATGAAAGAAACAGATGATAGCAGTAATGATAGTAACGAATCGGAACCCTCATCGGACTCTTCATTTCAGTCATTAGTCGATACTAATCCAGATGTATCATCTTGGTCATTATCTTCACAAGTACTATCGGATGTACCATTTGGTATAAGAAATAACCGTGGACAGTTAATGTTAGGTTCCTCTAGCATAACGATTGGAGATCAAGTTATTACTGTAGCCGGACACAAGTACGAAAGTACACCTGGGTTGCGAGAGTGACTGTTAAAAAGAGACATTGATCTAAGCTTGGTTAATGACTATGACAAGCAAAATTATAAGGCAATGTTACTTGTAACGAATGCACATCGTCGTGATTTCGATTCAAAAAAACCAATTAAAAGTAATAAAGGACAAAAATATTTGCAAGTTCTTAAACCACTTTTCGAACAAGAAAGTAAAAGTCCAAGTTGTAGACAGAAAGTAGGAAAAGGATTACCTTTAACAAAAATGTGGAAAAAAAATACAGATTTTGTATATTGGCATGATCCCAATGAATTGGTTGATAGATTAAAATTATAAAATGCTTCTCGAGATGCTGGTAACACAGGAATAGACAATGAAATAATATCTATTATTGAAGAACTACGTGAAAGCAAAATCATCAAATAAATAAATCTACTAATATTATATGTGTATCATTTTACTATATACCGTTCAACATAATACACCTTTAATATGAATGTAGACAAATTTGGTCATTATATTCATAAGCGAATGCGTATATCGGAAATACTGGATTTTAATGATAACGCATTAATAAAATCTGATCGTGGAGATTATGACTTGAAGACATCGAGGTTAAAAGGTGTCAAACCCCCTCAAGACGCAGATGATGCAGTGAATAAAGCATATGTAGATGAATTTAAAGGTGTACTAATGAATGACTTACAAAAATTGCAAAGTTCTATTCCAAATAGTGTTCATAACCACATAGAGAAAGCTTTAAAAACAATAATGTCTGAGATAGTGACTCATTTGGAAAACAAATTTTACACAAGAAACGCAGTTGATAGACTAATTCAAGACGCAATTCAATCTATATTAAAAGATCGAAAAACATAGACCTTAAAGTTTATCAAAATGGTGAAACAACAAATCGTCAATGAAATACATAAAGCAGCACGAAAAAATTTTCCTCGACGATCTGTAATTTTAAAAGGTATTGATGATTTGTGGCAAGCAGATTTAGTTGATATGCAAAACCTAAAAACCTTTAATAAAGGATATAACTATATTTTAATAGTTATTGACTGCTTCTCAAAGTATGTTTGGGTGGAACCACTAAAAACTAAATCCAAACATGATGTCTCTCATGCATTTGAAAAATTACTTTCTACTAATCATAGGATACCAACTCATCTGCAAACTGATAGGGGTACTGAGTTCTATAATTCTACATTTCAAAAGCTTTTACAGAACTATAATATTAATCACTACTCAACATTTTCAACCAAAAAAGCTTCAATTGTTGAACGAGTTATTAAAACGATTAAAAATAAATTGTACAAATACTTTAGCTTGAACGGACACTATAAGTGGATAGATGGTGGCTTGAACGGTGTTATGAAGACATATAACAACACCAAACATCGTACTATTAAATTTGCACCTGTTAATGTCAATAAGTTTAATGAAACGGACATTAAAAATAATATTACAAATTCCATGATAAAGGTAACCCAAAAATGTCGTCCAAAGTTTATAATTGGTGACAAAGTTCGAATTAGTAAGTACAAATATATATTTGAGAAAGGATACACTCCTAACTGGTCAACAGAATTATTTACTATAAAAAAGATAAATAACACTGTACCAATAACATATCGCATCGAAGATAATCAAAAACAAGTCATATTAGGAACTTTTTACGAACAAGAGCTTCAAAAGTCGTCCTGCCCTGGTGTCTATTTGATAGAAAAGGTATTAAAAAAGAAAGGAAACAAACTGTTTGTAAAATGGTTGGGTTTAAATAACAAAGAGAACAGTTGGATTGATAAGACTGCAATAGTGGAATAAGTTAATTATATAAGTGATATATAATTTTAAAGTTTATTCATTATTCTTTAGACGATGCAAGGTGGTGGACTAATAAACAGTATCATTAATCATTTACCATTCGAACTTCACATACCCGGTTATAACTATTGTGGACCAGGAACAAAGCTTTCAAAACGATTACTACGCGGTGAGAAAGGTGTAAACAAGTTAGACGAAGCTTGTATGCATCACGATATCGCATACGCAAACTACATAGACTTGCCTAACCGTCAAAAAGCCGACTTACGTCTTATAGATATGACTAAACAAAGACTTAAAGCAAAAGATGCTCGAACAGGGGAAAAGATTAGTTCGTGGATAGTAAACAAAATTATGAAAGCTAAATTGAAGTCTGGTGCTGGTGTTAAGACCTTTAATAACTTTGTTAGGAAAATAAAAAGAAAAATCAAAAAACTCTCGCCTAAAGATAATAAGTCACTAATAAATATAGCTTATATGGTTGCTAGAAAATTGGTTCCATGCATTCCAAAAGTTCGCGTACCTCGAATGATACCTATACCAAAAACTGGAGGCATTCTACCTTTAATCCCAATTTTTGCTGGTTTGTCTGCTTTAGGAGCATTAGCTGGTGGTGCAGCTGGTATTGCTGAAACAGTGAATGATTATAAAGACGGTCAGAAAAAATTACAAGAAACTGAACGTCATAATAAAACTATGGAGGCTATAGCAATAGGTAAAGGTTTATACATTAAACCACATAAGCAAGGTCAGGGATTGTTTATAAAACCATCAAAAAACTAATTGATCAGCTACCTAATCGCGCTTTAACTAATATCGATATTCAGAAGTATGCCTATTGTATTCCTTACTTTCGGGGAGTTTACATGAAGGATCAGTTACCAAAAACACCTAAACGAATTGAATGTGGTATAGTTAACCTAGATAATTCAAAAAATGATGGAACGCATTGGGTAGCTTATGTTAAAATAAATAATTATTGTGAATATTTTGATAGCTTTGGCGATTTAAAACCGCCAAGAGAATTAATCCTATATTTTAAGAACTGTGATGTTTATTATAACTTTAGTAGATATCAACAATTTAACACAATAATTTGTGGACATTTGTGTTTAAGATATTTGCAATGTTTTTGGAATAAATACTATAAATTTTATATCACTCTTTCATTTCCATCATTTGCAAGATGTCACTCACCTTATCGATAACTGGAAACTCATCGGTATTATCTACCTATTATCCAAGCAC
Source organism: Nudaria mundana (assembly GCA_963556515.1). Taxonomy (NCBI): domain Eukaryota; kingdom Metazoa; phylum Arthropoda; class Insecta; order Lepidoptera; family Erebidae; genus Nudaria; species Nudaria mundana. The sequence continues at coordinate 15,673,094 of OY748299.1, read as the reverse complement.
GCTGCCATTAGTTAGGGAGTATGAATGTGCATTTTTACATTTCTCTACATATAATTCTATTCCAAATTTTGATAATACAAATAATAAATTATATTATGGTTCTAAAAATGTTATCGAGATACCTGAAGGAACTTATGAATTACAAGATATTAGCGACTATTTAAAAACTGAGATAAAAGATGCATCCATAAAACTCAATTGTAATAACAACACCTTAAAAACTATGTTATTTTGTACATCAACTATAGATTTTACTAAAGAAGGTACATGTGGAAGTTTATTGGGATTTAAAAACAGATCTTAGAAGCAAATAAATATCATGTATCAGAGTTTCCAGTTAACATTTTGCCTACGACTGTCATAAGGATGGAATGTGACATAGTTAGCGGTTCCTATATAAACGGTCAATCCAGTCACATCTTACACGAATTTGCACTTAATGTTCCACCTGGATACAGGATTATAGAAATTCCAAAAAACGCAATCTACTTTCCAATAAACCAAACCAATATAAGCTGCATACAGATAAGGCTGTTAGATATAAATAATAACTTAATAAATTTGCGAGGTGAAGAAGTGCAGTTGTATCTACATATCAGAAGAAAACATGATAGATTATAATAAATATGTGGTTCATTCAACTAAACATAACAGTCCTGCTCAAACTATCAAACCAATAAGAGCTCGATCCAAAAAGGTCATAAAATTGAACAACAATAATAAAGCTTTTCTTAAAGCGATTGGTTTGTTAAAATGAATATACTAGATGTTTTATCCGCTCCTGCATACAACAACTCTGTGGAAGGAATTGAATTTCACTCTTACAAGCCTTACGTAACAAGTTTCAATAGAAGCGATGAAATCAGGATACCTATTAATCAACAAGACTTGTATATATTACCATCAGCAAGCACTTTGTTTTTGGAAGGAACTATTGTTGTAAACAAGGCTGAAAATTCTAAAGAGAGAGTCAGTAGCGTTCATTTCACAAACAATAGTTTACTTTACTTGTTTCAAGATATAAGGTATGAGATAAATGGAGTGGAAATAGATAAAATAAAAAACGCTGGTATAACTACCACAATGAAATCATTAATATCAATGAACGAAAACGAGGCTAAAGTATCTAATGCTTGGGGTTGGAATATCGATGGTATAAATAGTACAAATGGGGGTAGCTTTTCTGCTTCCATACCCCTCTGTAACATTCAAAGGTGCAAAGGGGCTCTACCAACATCTATAGGGCCCCAGCGACCTCACCTGCTAGTGGCGCACCTGCTGATAAACGGACGAGGCTCGTTAATTTACGGTACCTATGGAGTGGCTTCGGCCCCTACGTGGGTACCAGGTGGTACAACAGTGTTGGTCCGGGGGGGTACCACCGTGCAGCTGTGCTAAAGCCCCCCAAGTAACCCAGCCCAGGCTGGGTTGCGTTAGGGGTTCAGCAGCTGCACCGCCGGGCCCAGGGCGATGTATGGTGCAGCAGGCATGGGACCAGTGGGGGCGAAACGGAGTCTAGTGTGGGTGGTGTGGGTCGATTCGCCGGCCAGGGAGACCCTTAGCAACGGCGTTGCCGCGGCCGCCCGCAACACAGTCATGGGGCCCGCCTGGGGCCAACCACCCCAGGAGGCTGCCCCACATGTTGCGCATAATCCTGATGTGGGATCGCCGCTCCGGGTGGTAACCGGTGTGGGGTAGCGGCGGCCTTGCATCAGGGGGGTTTGGGAGCCCTTCCGTCCGGCGGGTCGGCTTCGACCTAACCACACGGTTCTAGACAAAGCTAGCCCCTACGCTTTGTCACTTACTGCTGCACCAAATGTCGCCCTGTCTTCACGCTTCTTCTTCAAAATCTACAATGGCAGTGCAACAAAAAAGAAATAAACGTTACACAGCGGCCCTAGGAAACCCCACAACTTCACATTTCGAGGTGGAGTTCACTAACGTCCGTGGACTCCATGCGAACCTCGATACCGTCCACCACCACCTTGAGACGGCACGGCCCGCTGTGATGTTCCTCACGGAGACACAAATACGCCGCCCTGACGACACGTCTTACCTGTGTTACCCCGGCTATGTCATCGAGGAACAATTTCGAGACAAAGCCGGGGTGTGCGTGTTCGTTAGGGCGGATGTTTGCTGCCGCCGGTTGCGCTGCCTAGAGAACCCCTCCAATTCCGTCCTTTGGCTGCACGTAGACCATGGCTCTATGAGCCAGATCTACGTGTGCGTCTACCGATCCCACACAGGGGATTCTGAGACAACAAAGCTCTTCCAGTACCTCAGCGAGACGGCTGATGAAGCGCAGGTGCGGTTCCCGAACGCTGACCTAGTGTTTCTGGGGGACTTCAATGGCCATCACATTGAATGGCTGGGGTCCCTCAAGACTGATCATGCGGGTAGAGCCGCCCATGCGTTCGCTCTCTCCCACGGTCTGACCCAGATGGTATGCGGGATCACCCGGATACCAGACAGGTCAGATCACGCGCCCGCTCTGCTGGATCTACTGCTGACGAGTCGCCCAGCCCAGTACAGTGTTTCGGTAGGAGCCCCACTGGGTAGTTCCGACCACTGTGTTGTTCACGCTGGCATGAAGGTGTCACCTCCTGCACGTCCTGTGCAAACGTCACGACGACTATGGCACTACTCGTCAGCGGATTGGGACGGTCTACGCGATTATTTTGCGTCCGTCCCCTGGAGCCAGCGCTGCTTTGTAGGAAAGGCTCCTTCGGATAGTGCTTCTGCTATTGCTGGCGAGATCAGTTTAGGGATGGATTATTACATCCCTTTCACTGATGTCGCCAGTATCCGCAGAGCCCGTCCCTGGTTCGGGCGAGATTGTGCCAAAGCTGTTCGACAAAAACAGTCGGCATATCGCGCCTGGATCAGGGCCCGGGCTGTGCGCGACCCAAACGTGGGCCACCTCAAAGCAGCGTACAACCGGGCCACAAAGTCGAGTAAGAGGGCCTTTAAGAGAGCGGATGCCCAGCGCGTCGCGCGGCTTGGTCAGGAGCTCACTTCCCATCCCACGGGCAGCCGTGGATTTTGGCAACTGGCCAAAGCCGTGCAATCTAACTTTTGTCAGCCCTCGCTGCCACCGCTGCGTTACCCAGATGGAACACTGGCTCACAAAGCCCAAGAGAAAGCGGATATGCTCGCAGACCTCTTTGCGGCTAATTCCCGGGTCGACGACCGTGGCCTGCAGCCCCCCGCCATCGCCAACTGTGGCCACACAATGCCTGATATTGTTATCAGGCAATGTGATGTACGGGCAGTGCTGCGGTCACTCGACACGCGGAAAGCCAGTGGCCCTGACGGCATTCCGGCGGTGGTGCTACGAAAATGTGCAGCTGAGTTGTCTCCAGTATTAACGCGTCTGTACCGCCTGTCATACTCTTCAGGGCTCGTGCCGGAGGTCTGGAAGGAGGCGAACGTACAACCGATCCCCAAGAAAGGGGATCGGTCCGATCCAGGCAACTATCGACCCATAGCTGTCACCTCAGTCATTTGCAAGGTGCTTGAGCTCCTTATAAATAAGCAGCTCATGCAATTCCTAGAGGATCACTCGCTAATCAATGATCGACAATACGGCTTCAGGCCAAAGCGATCAACGGGTGATCTTCTGGCATTCGTAACGCATGTCTGGGGTGGGGCTATGGAAAGGCACGGCGAGTCCTTGGCTATTAGCCTGGACATCGCCAAAGCCTTCGATAGGGTCTGGCATGCTTCGCTCCTTTCCAAGCTTCCGGCATATGGTCTACCTCCTCAACTGTGCAGCTGGATTGCCAGCTTTTTAAACGAGCGCCGAGTGCGGGTCCTCTGCGATGGCCAAGCTTCTCGCTTCTTGCAAGTGAATGCCGGGGTACCGCAGGGGTCCGTACTATCACCAACTCTCTTTCTTCTGCATATCAATGATATGCTATCCCTCGGGAACATTCATTGCTATGCAGATGACAGCACACTGCACGGGAGTTACTCGGTTCGTCCGACGGCGGGGCGATCTGAGATTGAGGAGGAGAGACGACGACTCGTGGCTGATCTCGACCGTAACCTCGACAGTATCTCTCAATGGGGTACCGAGAACCTGGTCGAGTTCAATGCCCGCAAAACACAGGCGTGTGCATTTACTGCGAAGAAATCCCCTTTCCTTCCCCTACCCTCTCTTCAGAATGCATTATTACCAATGAAGGACAACCTTGATATCCTTGGCATAGACGTTCGTCGAGAGCTCAATAATAAAAACTACATCGAAAGATGTATAGGGCTAGCTTCACGGAAACTAGGAATACTGAATAAGGTAAAGAGATTCTTTACACCGGACCAGAGGTGTCTGCTGTACAAGACGCAGATTAGACCCTGCGTCGAATACTGCTCTCACCTCTGGGACGGCTCCGCGAAGTATCTGCTGGACGCTCTCGACGCTATGCAGCGACGGGCTATCCGTATTATTGGTTGTCCGGAGGTAACGGGAAGCCTTGAGCCGCTAGCTCAGCGCCGAACAATAGCTTCCTTGGCCGCATTCTACCGTATTTACCACGGCGAGTGTTCTGAAGAGCTCTTCAATCTGATCCCACCCTCTTCCTTCCGATCCCGAACGACTCGTGCCGGGCAGAGATGCCACCCCCACACAGTGGATAGCATGTTCGCGAGAACCGAACGTTTTAAACGTTCGTTTCTCTGCCGAACGATAGTGGCCTGGAACGCCCTGCCTGTGCACGTGTTTCCTCCCACATATAATCCTGGGTTCTTTAAGCGGAGCGTGAAGAGGCACATCAGTAGGTCGTCAAGTTGAGGGCCACTCTCAATAGTAATGTGTGCTGTGAGAGTGGCCCACAATCGCTAGACGTCGTCACGACTTACCACCAGGCGGGCGGCGTCAATTTGGCGAACCAAATATAAAAAAAAAAAAAAAAAAAAAACATTCTTGGTTTTGCAGAAGATTTCAAGAAAGTAGTGATAAACAGCAAACATGAATTAATATTGTTACGAAGTAATACTAATCTGAACGCCCTAAAACTTAGCGCTGGTGAGACGGTAGAAGATATTATTATAAATAAAATAATATGGCGACTACCACATGTCAAAGTATCCGATAGAGAAAAAATAAATATGTTAAAACTGTTAGAAAAAGACCGACCACTCCAGATGATATTCAGGAATTGGGATTTATATGAATATCCGGCTTTACCAAAAACTACTAAACATACTTGGTCCATAAAAACATAATCGCAAATAGAGAAACCAAGATTTGTTATTATTGGTCTGCAAACAAATAGAAAAAATAATCCTAAATTGGATATGTCTCAGTTTGATCACTGTGACGTTCGTGATGTTAGAGTATACCTAAATTCAACCTACTTCCCTTATGAAAATTTAAATTCAAGTTTCTCGAATAACAGAATTGCGTTAATATATGAACAATACACCAGATTTCAACACTCATATTACGGAGGTCGTCGTGGTGAACCTTTATTAAGTGAGAAACAATTTAAAAATATTGCTCCGTTATTTGTCGTAGATTGTTCTAGACAACCAGATAATCTTAAGTCGGGTCCTGTTGTGGATGTCAGAGTGGAAATTGAAAGTGACATTGATATACCAGATCAAACTTCGGCATATTGTCTTATTTTGAACGACTGTATAATTGAGTATAAACGATTAAGCAGCACTGTGAGAAAATTATCATGAACCCGAATACGATTATAGTGGATGTCCAGGGCTTTAAAGACACTTGTAATAACTTTATAGTCAAGGAATTAGCTCTGGCCACTCGTGTTTATACCCAAACGTTCTTAATAAAGCCTCCATACTTATTTAAATACTTAACTACGAATGAAAAAAAACAAGTTACGTGGTTGGAGAGAAACAGAGGGATTTACTGGAATGAAGGTTATATCGACTATAGAGAATTTCGACGTATAATTGTTCCTTATCTAGAAAATAAAGAAATTATTGTGAAGGGCTTAGAAAAAGTTAAGTGGATTCAAGATCTTTGTATGAATTGTATTTGTATAGATCTTGGTGAAGACAAGTGTCCAAATTTATCACTGTTGCATAACAAATATTCAAATATTGAAACCAGTTTTAATTGTATTAATCATATTAAACAATGTGCACTTAAAAATGTTTTATGTATAAAGAACTATTTAATAGAGCAAGAAAGGTAATATGTCTTCCTATACGCAGTTTTAATAAATAAAACAATTTTTTAAAGTACCTAAATGGTTTTTTATTTTTTAACACACATTTTTAATATTTATAATTTTTTAACATATATTTTCAAAGTAAATATTTTTTTTATAAAATCTAAATATGTCATCACTTTATCTACTAGTTACATTAATAAATTATTACCTGATTAAAAAATATGATATGAGTAGCCACACAATTATTACCTATGGTTTTTATTTTTTAACACACAACTTAATATTGAAATTTTTTTAACACATATTTTCACAGTAAATAAAATTTTTATAAAATCTAAATATGTCATCACTTTATCTACTAGTTACATTAATGAATTATTACCTAATTAAAAAATGTGATATGAGTAGCCACACAATTATTACCTATGGTTTTTATTTTTTAACACACAACTTAATATTGAAATTTTTTTAACACATATTTTCACAGTAAATAAAATTTTAATAAAATCTAAATATGTCATCACTTTATCTACTAGTTACATTAATGAATTATTAACTAATTAAAAAATGTGATATGAGTAGCCACACAACTTTTTTGGAAATATTGTGAATTAATTTTTCAGCTTGATCCGATATCTCATCTACCGTATCTTGTACAATATACTGTGCAGTGATTATCTCCTTACCTTCATCTTCGTCGTCTCTTGACTCACTGAGTTCCTTGATCGTAATTTTTATTAAACGTCGTCCTTTTCTTCTTTCACTGTTTATAATATAGGAATTCAATGCACTGCGTTTGTTTGTAATTGGTCTTCTTCGATTAGTTTTCTTTTTGTTTCTTTTTACTTCTTCATTGGGTGTTATTATCCAAGGTCTATTCATTGCTTTGTCCAAGTCGAACTGATCTTGCAGGTCTCGAAGATATTCAGGAGAGCTCTCTTCTATTCCGTTTGAAAATTTGTTTAAGTTGGTATTCTGAAAATTATTTAAAACATTAGTAATAAATCATACTAAGTATTTTGTAAATAGATTGAAATTTTCAATAGATTGAAAGTTATAAAATACCTACCATGTTAGATATGCTCGTATTGACTGTTTAATAAAGAATGAACTAGGTAATAATATTTTTTCTAACGCAGTTGATATATCAAATTATGTTGACATAAAGTATTTATTGGTATGATGATCAAGTTAGAACTTGAAATTCAACCATTCAATAATTCGTATGTGCATAATGTTATTGTTATGCACCTACTTAATAGTTGTGAAATTCTTATGAATTTCAAACGTGTTGTAACGTGAATGATGACGTATTTCGTTATCAATATCAGGTAAGGAATATAATAAAAACACAATAATTATGTAATTGCTTATTTTAATTTATTCGACATACTAATATAGAATCGGGTGACCAGTTAAATACTTATAGGCACCTTATCAGTTAGTATCATACGAAATAAACTACAATAGGTATTCCTAATATTTCATATTTTGTATTGTCTAAACTCTCCAGCTATTCTAAAGAATACCTACATTATTCCTTACTGATGATATTATATTCTACAACTTCTTTGGGAGCTACTCTAATTGAGTCACCAGAGCCTATTCAAATTTGATAAAATATTCTACATTATGTATAACTACGTGCTACTTTAATTTTACACTTTTTGGAATGACCAAAATATATAGGTATCTACTTACAAATTGATTATGTGGTTCACCGCGCTGTCCATGAGTGTTCCTTGTCAATTTCTTCCGTGATGATAAAATATCTGAAAATAAAATTAAATATAGGTTTAAGTCTAATTATTGAAAATCGGCAAATGTAGTCCAAATATGTCAAACCTACAACTTCTTCGGAAGCTACTCTAATTGAGACACCAGAGCTTATTCAAATTTGATAAAATATTCTACATTATGTACAATTAAGTGCTACTTTAATTTTACACTTTTTGGAATGACCAAAATATATAGGTATCTACTTACAAATTGATTACGTGGTTCACCGCGCTGTCCATGAGGGTTCCTTGTCAATTTCATCCGTGATGATAAAATATCTGAAAATAAAATTAAATGTAGGTTTAAGTCTAATTATTGAAAATCGGCAAATGTAGTCCGAATATGTCAAACCTACACAACTTCTTCGGAAGCTACTCTAATTGAGACACCAGAGCCTATTCAAATTTGATAAAATATTCTACTTTATGTGCAATTAAGTGCTAGCAAGAGATTAAATATTTCAGCGTTCATTATTTTATTTACAACTTTTTGAATTTTGTACAGAACTTAAATGTTATACGAAAATTAAGGATAATCGTATAAAGTTAAATTTAAAGGACTTCCATAGAAAACTACGTCGCCTAATAAATTAGATATTTAGTAGGTAAACTAACAAAGAATTATAAATCAAATAATTAACATTATAAGTAATTACTTACATGACATTGCTTTTATTTTGGATCTTCCTTTTAATCCTCTGAAGGACGTAGTGCACTGCGTGTTCGGTAGCTCGATGCAAATGGTAGATATTGTGGGAACAGAATATGAGACATTCCTCGCGTATAGGAACGATGTGACGATGTGGCGATAACACACATAGGTAAACAAGTAGAACATACATGAACAAACTGCTGACTTAACATTGGCCGTAGCTTTGTATAAAGGTACGTTGTTAGCCGACTTGGATAAAAAGAGGTGTATTACCATATAGTTTAAGCACATACCAAAACTATTTGCTAATATTTAAAAGTTATATTTTAAATGATTATTTGTAATGTTTGTTAACATATTTGTGGGATAAGTCTGTAGTAATATTTTTGTAAAATTATTTTTATCTAAACGATTCCAAAGGATTTTTAATAGAATACCGTTAACCATACCTTGTATCAAATTTGAGAACCATAAACCAACATACCTACAGATAAATAAAGTAACCAAATTTTAAAAAAGTCGGTTAAAATGATGTCGTTTTAAAATTGTATCGCTGAGTAAGTAAACTAACAGATACCTTGCTTCCACACACTAACACACACACACACCCATGCAAACCGTGCATAGCAATTTGAAACTTCTATAATTGTGACGCAAACTAGTTAACTTCCAGGGTACGTCTACCTTTTAAAAATAATTAAATACCTACCGTGTACTAACGGTCAGCTTATATTGGTGATTTAGGTATAGACGACGGTCCTTACCTACATAAATTGCATAATTTTACTTCTGCACAATGTATGAGTATATTTCATTAATACTTTTCATGTACCTATACATAATTATACAGTTACTATATCATATACTTATCGACGACGATCAACGAACATACCTACATAAATTATAATTACATTTTATATGTATCATACACATATCATAACATTCGTCGGAATTAATCGGAATTTGTGTAGTCGGCAATTCAATATAAGAACGACGACGTCATATAGTTATTTACCCGACTAAAAAAGGAGGTGGGTACCTAATTTATTTGTATGTGGTTTTATGTGTTTTTTCTCATAATCTTAACATAACTTTTTTTCTATATAGGTACCTAATACGATTTTATTGATTATCTTTATTCGAAAGGTAGAATCTATAGTACAGGTGGTTTATATAAATTTGATTAAGTTTTAACGATAAAGAGAAATCTATCCTAGAGAAATCGAAGGAAATTATTAAAATGTTAAATGACATTCAAAGTGATTTCACAATAACTTTACAAATATAACAATTTGAAGTCCTTTGAATATTTGAATTGTTTAGAATTGAAATTGTTTGAACTGAGCTTCCAATAAAAGTGTTAAGAATAAGTTATACACGCTTACGCTTAATGAAATATTTTTATCCTTTATTATTTATTCCTTTAAAAATATTCATTTAGCAATACTTATTTTGTTCATACACCTCTTTCTATCACAGTCGGGTAACAACGTAACAAAGCTAAGGTAATGTCAGCAGTTTGTTCTGGTGTGTGTTACTTGTGTATAACACCGCACCAGAGGTGTCTGCTGTACAAAACGCAGATTAGACCCTGCGTTGAATACTGCTCTCACCTCTGGGACGGCTCCGCGAAGTATTTGCTGGACGCACTCGACGCTATGCAGCGACGCGCTGTTCGCATTATAGACTGTCCGGAGGTAACGGGAAGCCTTGAGCCGCTAGCCCAGCGCCGAACAATTGCTTCCTTGGCCGCGTTCTACCGTATTTACCACGGTGAGTGTTCTGAAGAGCTCTTCAACCTGATCCCACCCACTCCCTTCCGATCCCGAACAACGCGTGCCGGGCAGAGATGTCACCCTCATACCGTGGAAACCGTCTTCGCGAGAACCGAGCGTTTTAAACGATCGTTTCTCTGCCGAACGATGGTGGCTTGGAACGCCCTGCCTGCGCACGTGTTTCCTCCTACATATAACCCTGGGCTCTTTAAGCGAAGCGTGAAGAGGCACATTACAGGGTCGTCAAGTTGAGGGCCACTCTCTATAGTATTCCTGTGTACTGTGAGAGTCGCCCTCAATTGCCAGACGTCGCCTCAGCTTACCATCAGGCGAGTGGCGTCAATTTGTCGACCTAAATATAAAAAAAAAAAAAAAATAATAAAATAAAAATAATAGACATGTATCATCGTTCCCATACTCGAAGAACGTCTCACATTCTATTCCCACGACATGCTGCACGGCATTTTGTGGACATACAGTATACCTACTAAGTACTCTATCTATCCTTGGATTTTAAAATAAGACAGAAAATAAGAAGCAATGTCATGTAAGTAACTAATAATTATGATAAATAATTTTCTAGTCTATTACACACCTATGTCTGAAATTTTATAAAAAAAAGATTTATATTGTGCATAAAAACACTATATTTAAATTTTATGTGAATATCCAGTGATACTTTAGTTATTTTATGTATCAGTAACATAAGTTCTAACCTAAAATTTTAACGTATAAATTATCTATCTTAAAAATGTGATCTTAACGTGTTCATTTTAACAAACATGCATCGGGTTAGTTTGCTGTACGAAAGCAATCATCTAGCAAGTGAAATTGGTTAACCATTGACGGAACGGTAGTGTATTGAACGGCATTAAAATGTGGAACGTTGGCTTAGGTAAATGATTTTACAAAGAGTTATTGGGCATTCTACCCCACCGTGACTGAGGTTATCGAAGATAACCGATGGAACTAAGGTGGGGTAGAATGCCCAATAACTCACTACTGATCCAAGATGATAAATTCCCATTACCAAATATAACCGATATTATAGAATCACTATCAGGAGCGATATACTTTACTTATTTAGACCTCAGTCAGTCATATTACCAAGTTACTTTAAATCCTGAATCAAGGAAACTTACAGCATTCACCACTAATACGGCGCAATTCCAAATGAAACGCATGCCGATGGGGCTGAAGACGTCTGGAAGCTCATTTTCAAGGGCTATGACGATCGCAATGTCAGGTTTGACATACGACAAATGTTTTATATACTTAGATGACCTAGTAATTATAGGAAGAACTTACCAAGACCACAATAGAAATTTAGTAGACGTATTTGAACGACTTAGAAAGGTAAATCTTAAACTGAATCCAGATAAATGTCAATTTTTAAAGAAAGAGCTTTTATATTTAGGACACACTGTGTCAGCAGAAGGAATACTACCAGATAAAAGTAAAATTAAAGCTATTGAAAATTACCCTGTACCCAAATGTACAGACGATGTAAAACGTTTTGTTGCATTTTGCAATTATTACAGGAAATTCATTAAAAATTTTGCAGAAATAACTTTACCTCTAAATAATTTATGTAAGAAAAACGTATCTTTTATTTGGTCAGACGAGTGCGAAAAGGCATTCCAATTTTTAAAGGAAGCATTAGCTTCACCTCCTATCTTGCAATACCCAAATTTTGCAGAGGAAAATGAATTCATTTTGCAAACAGACGCTTCAGGCTTTGCCGTTGGAGCCGTACTGTGTAATAAAGATTTAAGACCAATTGCATATTCTAGTAGACCTTTAAATAAAGCCGAAAGGAATTACCCTACAATACAAAAAGAGTTAGTAGCTATCGTATGGGGTATAAAACATTTTCGAACATATCTATTTGGTAGAAAATTATAATGACGATAATGACGGATCATAAACCGTTAATATATTTGTTTGGCATGAAAGACCCGTCAAGCAGATTACTAAAATTTAGACTATTATTAGAAAAATACGACTTCAAAATAGTATAGACTAAAGGTAAAGAAAATTCGGTAGCAGATGCTTTATCTCGAATACCAATAGACTCAAACGAATTGAAGTCTTTAAATAACAATTTATTAACAGTAATGACTAGGAAACAGAGGAAGGAATTAAAAGATAAAGAAAATGAGAGCGAAATAGAACGCGATTCTATTATTAATAGTAATACCGAAACCCGGCCTGATCAACCGAGAATCGTTGAACTATTAAAAATACCAAGCGAAAGCGTAGAAATGAAATTAGTAGACGGAAATGATTTGAATAAGTTTAGGAAACAGAAGAGCATAGATGTCGAAACCAAGTGTTTTGCATTCAATCAGAGTAAAAGAATATTATACATTAATCTTGATTTTAGAACACAATACACGCGAGACGTTTTTGTGAATAAATTAAGTAGATTATGTGATGAAATAAATATAAAAGAAATATGTATATTAAAAAGGAAAGACAATGCATTGTTCATTAAAAATTTAATAGAGGAGATAAAAGGTATAGATAAATATACAGGTCCTCGTATTTGTATTTTGAGAGATATCGAAAGAATCTATAACGAAAATGACAAGAAATTTATAGTAAGTGACTATCATTTACTGCCCACCAGTGGTCACTGTGGTGTGCGCAGGATGATTAATAATATAAAACGAAAATATTACTGGCCTGAAATTGAAAATGACGTCAAAACTTTTATAAACAAATGTGACATATGTCAAAAATCCAAATATTGTCAAAAAACAAAAGAGCCGATGGTTACTACCACCACAGCTTCTTATGCTTTTGAAAAGATTTATTTAGATTTAGTTGGACCTCTAGATAAGGATATAGATAATAATAGTTATAAACTCACGCTACAATGCGAATTAAGTAAATTTGTTGAGGCTTATCCTCTTCAAAATAAGGAGACAATTAGTGTTGCCAAGGTTTTAGTAAATAATTTTATTTTAAGATATGGAATACCGAAAACAATAGCCACAGACAAAGGTACAGAATTCATGTCTTCTACCATGACAGAAATCTGTAAACTTCTAAAAATAGAAAAACTAAACTCTACCGCATATCATCACGAATCAATAGGTTCTTTAGAAAATGCACATAAACATCTGGGATCTTTCTTGAGAACTCAATGTAATAGTTTTCCAGAAACATGGAGCCACTGGCTACCATTTTGGTGTTTTTCTTTTAATAACACTGTCCATACTTCCACAAAATATGCACCTTACGAACTAGTGTTTGGTAAACCTTGCGATATTCCAACTAGACTTATTAGCGATGTAGAACCATTATATAACCCAAGTGATTATTGTTTAGAATTAAAATATCGTTTACAAGTTGCGCACCGAGACGCGCGAAATAACTTGTTAAAATGTAAACAATTAAGGAAAGATGTATACGACAAAAATGTGAAACAAATTAAATACAAAAAGGAGGATTTAATATTGTTAAAAAATGAAACAGCAAGTAAACTAGATAATTTATTTAATGGACCATATATTGTCATCGAAGATATGCAACCAAATGTAAAAATCTTAAAAAATAACAAAATTATAATTGTACACAAAAATAGAACCAAATTGTTTAAACATTAACATCAATATAATAATATTTTGTAACATTTAAACCTACATATATGTAACATTTAAGTTTAGATTGTAAAAATGTATATTATAATCTATTTCTACTTTATGATGTATAACTTTAGTATTTTAACAAAAAATGTTCAATAATATTTAAACATTTTTTTTTCTTGCACCCCGATGGTGTAGTGTGGTGCAAAAACCTATATGTACTACTTACAAATACTTACTTAAACCTAGTACTATAAGCTAAGCTAAGATGTAACAGTGTGAAAACAGTCTCATTAAACCCTTCATAATGTAAAGACGTGTACATTAATATTTGTGACTCCTAACACCTCCCCGCGCCCCACACCTCAGTAATCTTTATTCTGTCTACTAATTTATATTACTTTTTGTTGTCTATTCATTGGAAATAGTCATAAGAAACATACACCAATCCGATTTATTCTTAGTGGACACAAGCCTAAATAAAATTTTGCGGGAAAATTTTCTTGACAGAACCCTTTGATAATTTTAATCAAAAAGAACACTTACCGTCATCATTCACTGTACCTCTTCCTAACCCAATTGGGGTCGGCTTATTCTAGTCTAACTGCGATGCGGCTGAACTACGATATTCTCCGCGGTGCGATTGACAATACATACCATTATTCTAAAGCTAGCTCTTCACTCTTGTCGAGGTTAGGCGAGGGAGCGCGAGCACGAGAGTGAAGTCGGAGCCCTCGCGTCACATCGCCACGCCTCACCTCGCCTCGCCTGGTCTCCGTCTGGAGTCGGTTTTTTGGGTGCGAGTCAAAGGACGCGAGGTGCGCGGGTAGACGAGGCGAAGCGCGGCGTCCACACCACATTCTCACGTTCATTCAATCAGTATGCCACCAGACTTTGTTGTGAGATGTTGTCAAATTTTATTGCGGAATAATACTTACGAGTGGACCCAGGACGGTTCAGTTAAGTTTATATTGATGATCTACGTGGTATTTGATTGATAGCCCGTATGGCACCACTTTCATCAACTACATTTCGCCAAGTTCCAGGTTGAACTAGTGTCCCATTGAGATCATAGTTGTCTACTATACCTGAAGTCATTGTATATTTCCGCAGAAATTCTACTTCGTTGAAGAAAATTATGTAGCAGAACGCATGTCATAGTTATTACCGAAGCTTTTACTGGTTCTAATGATCCGGGAGAGGAGATGACGCTGGCAGACTAAGAGCATTAGTATTTATTTTTTGCCATAACTTCGAGTTCCTCAACACTCCACCTGATTTTGCCTTGACTTCCAATATCGACAATAATAAAACTATAGTCACTATCTACTAGTGCCATAAGTCGCGGCACTTGTCAGTTCGAGCACGACCATTATGCACGCGACACAGAGAGAACTGAGCAAAGGCAAGAGTGAAGATGGATACAAACTCGTGTTGTCTCGCCTCGGATAACTTCGTCAAACCTCGCCTCGCCTGACTTCGACGAGAGTGAAGAGCTAGCTTAAAAGGCCCCTCCTCTGCAACTAACATACTACCGATATTCTATACGAGTATAGTTAGTTGTATCCTTAGTAGAAAGAATAGAAAAAGAAAGAAATAATATTTTTTATTGTTGCATCACAACTCTCAACGTTACACAAAGAAAAATATAACTTATCTGTGGTCATGATGGCCAAAGACGTAAAATTGACGTAAGAGACACGGTCGTGTCACAAACTGTCACAACACAAGTGTGGTTTGGTTTGACACTTATGAGTGACGTATGTGTGGCAGGAAATACGAGGCAAGCACGTGCCGCGTTTACGAAACATAATTATAATTTAATTATATACATTTATTGCATAAATTGGCCAATTCGCATTCAATACCACTCACAGGTACCCACGTACAGTAACTTTTAAAAATTGCGACGCACAATATGTATAGGATGACACGCAGCGTATTGTACTGAGACGAGCACATTGCCTATCTCAGTACATCTGGTTTTAAGACGAAGGTAAGACTTCTAGACTGACATTGATTGAATGCACAGACCAACAAAATGGTCCCTGTGAATGTATTATTAAATCACTAAGGATAAACAATGTACAGATGCAGACCGTAAGTGTTGACCACATACAATGAGCGAGTTATGAAAGGTTATATATAAGAAAATGAAGTAACCTTTAAAGCAAAGCAAATCTTAATAAATTTCGTGATGTTTTATAACATAATGTATTTAAACTGAAATAATTAGAAATGCAGAACTTATTTTTACCATTATTCTGTTTATATTATAAACTCCTGTTAGCAAAAATAGGGTTATTTTTTTAAATATGATAAGGTTTTAATTACTATTCCACTCAATCAATTACTATAATATTAACCAGAAGCTATAATAATATAGCGAGAAGCTTAAACTTGGTGGTATCAATTCCCTCAGTAAATAAAGACCACTTGATATTCCACACAACGTCATTGGTCTGATACTGGGGGTCGACCCGGATCACTTTAATCGTTATTAGCCTCTTTGGTTATAAACTACATTAATTTTGGGAGTATTATAGAGACATTTTATTGAATTTAACTTATTGGGTAAAATATGGCTAAAATTATTTGATTACAGTGATGGTTTACTCATCCACCGAGCCTTTTCCTAACGCAGTTGGGGTCGGCTTTCCAGTCTTACTGCGATTCGGCTCAACTTTGATATTTTCCGTGGAGTGACCATGTGACCATGTGCGCGTGCCATCTGACCTTCACAACCCATGGGCGATATCGACCGGTCGAATTTTTGTTTTAGGGCTCCAATTACCCCTAACGACTACCATAGTTGTTTAGAGGCGTTTTAGAGGGGTCTCAAAATATCTTAAGAGATGGTCACCCATCCTAAGACTGGCCTGGCTAGATGATGCTTAACCTTTACAATGTCTTAACATAGTCGGTTACCACTAGACCACGAATCCCTCGAGGGGTTGGCTTACTGTAACCAAATAATTTTAGGTATCTTGGATTAGTCGTGTTAAGTATGGTTGACTGGCAGCAGACTTTAAGGCCCTAGTGCACAATGATCAGTGATGGGTCATGCTCTGCAATTCCCTACTGAAAGCTATCATCACGTAGGTGTTCACACAATGGTGCATAGCTCGTTGCTGCCTGGAGAAATAATTGCGACAGACTTGGAAGGGTCTCAAATTGCAACTCAGATTGACAATTGATATAACTCGATAAATTTCTGTTAATTCACTGTTTGAATAAGCCAGGCCTATGTCACTTGCCTAACAATCGCAAAAAATACGTGACGTCAGCGACAACTTAAAGTTGAAAGTCTTCTTCTTCTTCTTCTTTTAAAAACGTGGCTCCATCGATAATGATCGATGATTCGCCAATGTCAAGGTAATGCTTGATTAGTTGATAGTCGCGCACAGAAGAACTAGTTATTCCTAACTAGCTCCAGGTGCAGTACAAGAAACGTTGTTCGGTATGTGAGTATCTGGGAGCCCGATTTTTGCGGAGCGCCAGAGGTAACCTAAAAAGCCACCAGCCATGCGCTCAGCTAAAATCGAACTCCCAAATTGTAAGTCAGTAAGGGTTGTCTCTTGTTTGTGACACGGCATTGACCATAGAGTTGATATTGAGGCATTAACTTCATAATTATTGGTCAAATTATGCTGGTACTTTCCTGACAACCCTAATGTTCGAATTATGTTCTATGTAAACAAAAGAATGTGCTTTAAAATAAAAATAAAAACAAAAATTGTTTATTATCAAGCTACAGGGGCTCATAGTGTTTTAGTACAATTGCTTAAAAAGACTATGTTAGTAACAACATATATTTTATAGAAAGTACCTACCACAGGCAGATTCATCAAGATGCCGATAAAACGTGCAGCTTGATGAACCTACCAAGGATAGGACCATCCAACCTCTCAGCATACACCTTCAGGATGCTGTTAGTGCTTCCCCTCACTCTGCGCAATATTGATGCCACGTTCTTACGCATAATTGCGTAGTAGTCATCCGTATGCGCGACAGCAAACATACCGGATGCACTACAATAACGTGGAAGCCTTAACAGCGCCCTGAAAGCATTATTATACTGGATACGTAGGGTGTTGTCTGATTTTTGGGCATGATTACCCAAGAGTCCGCTGGTGTAAAATGTTTGGCAGTACGCCTTGTATAGTGTAATTTTAACAGGAACTGAACAACCAGCAAACCTACGAGCCACCATATTACCCCTCAAAGCCAAAGCCCTACGCTCCCTATCCATGTCCAAATCATCTTGTAAATCTTCTGTAACAATGTGACCCAGGTATTTAACTTGTTTCACATGCTCCAGACATGACCCATTCAATAGTACTGGAGGGACATATATTGGACATTTATTTTTCCCTCTAAACACTAACAGCTCACTTTTCTTAGGATTATACCTCAGACCGTGTTGCTCAGCATACAATTCACACATTGACAGCAACTTTCTAATGCCGCATATTGATGGACTCAGCAGCACCATGTCATCTGCATAACTCAAGTTGTTGGGACATACCCCATCCACATGGCAATTAACATGTGTGCTGCTGAGTTCAACAAGTAGTTTATTGACATACATATTATTATTAAAAAGTCTAGGTGAGGTCAAACCCCCCCTGCCTAACACCACATTCAAGGGTATATGGGTCCGACAATGCATTCGACCACCTAACAAAGTTTCTTTGACTGTCATACCAGATAGACAATATGGTTATCAGTGATGTAGGTACCCCCTCCCCCCGTAACTTTTCCCACAAGAGGTCATAGGAAGGCTTTAATTAACGTCGGAGTGCAAGTTCTGTATGTAATATAAGTACTATTCCCTATTCTGTGACTAAGCTGTCTGTAATAGACAAAACAATTGCCGACTCACCAAAGGCCACGCTATGCAATGCTTTCTTTAAAGTGTGCTGTGTAATAAAACTAGGTATGCAATACATTCTGCTGTTGCAATAATTGAGCTGAGTTTGTCGATCCGGGTCGAACTCCTAAACGACTGGACCGATCTTTATGAATTTAGATATATGCACTCACGGTGATGGTCACTATGACCGTGCCAAATTTCAAAAAGATCGGTCCTGTCGTTTAGGAGGAGTTCGATCACGAACGAAATACACGAGTTGCCTAAGAAAGAGCTTCGTAAACTCAGCTCAATAAAAAATAAAAAATAAAATAAAATAAAGAAATGCACCTCTGCTGTCCTCTTCGGAGATATAGGTGTGATGATATGTATGGTTTAATAGTTACATACGAGTATCTTAGAAACCCGTTTATATTGTACAATCAAACAAAAAGAAATTTCAAGTTAAAATCTCAGTTCCGTTTTTAAGACATATAAAAAAGAGGTAAGTTATCTATTGTTTACCAAAAAGTACGTTGAGTTTAACTTTCATTCTGCTTCTATTCGACCTCATAAATTAAGGGCCTTGTGAAATTGTGTTTGGTTTATTTAAGCGAGGGATAGGTAATTGAAATTAAAGCGAGCCAGTAGTTAAACGATGTTAATCTTTACCTAAGTTAACAGTCTTTAATGTTTAAATAGGCAGTAGAGGGAGTTTATTACTTAACTGCCAATTACTGACCAAGTCTTGGTTCCTTACTACTGTATCTCGAAATTATTCGATCATTGATTTCTGTGTTTAACTATAATTGTACCAAAGTAAACTTAAGATCCCTTTACCTACTTGTGTATTGACTTTAAACTGACAGATTGAAATAAAGAAATACTATGCATAAAATTTGTAAAATCGCGGAACCGTTTCCAACCTTGGTGGCTAATTTTGTTAATACTCGTATTTGATGGGATAGGAACATCCCATCTAGATTTCCAACAAGATATTTTTCGCCTGAATTGCTCAGTCTTATCAGAATGTTTTTATTTATGTACACACAGTATATACATTATTGTGAATGGAAACATTATATACATGTATACATAGGCACCATTTATCTCTAAAGAAATCTCTTCCAATGGGCCTGATAGAGGAGACGTGAGTTCAATCATGTACTGGTGTGGGTGCAGGTTAATACTGTTATTCAGGTTAATAAACTTACATACACTTTAACTACATAAATACACAAATACATACATATTACCATAAATACATATTATCATTAATATAAATACATAAACATACAGATTGTTAAGGAAGGGAAGCGAGATAATGTTCTTTCACTCTCTTCTTGAAAACATGTACAGTTTTGCAGTTTCTTATAATATATCTACCGGCAGAGCGTTCTACAGCCTAACAGCATGTACAGAAAAAGAGTAGGAGAACAGTCGGATTTATGGGAAGGATAGTTGAGGCGGTAGGAGAGGTGAGGAATAATCGCTCCCGCAGGCAGGAAGGATATGAGGGATTGTGTGTTCTTGAAGAGGAGATATAATAACCGAGTATTCCTACGAAGGCGGATTGGGAGTCACTTGAGTTCCTTGCGAAATTGAGAGACTTAGTCATACTTACGTAAGTTAAAAATAAATCGAATACCTAAATTTTGCAACCGCTCGACTTTGTTTAAGAGCTCCTCAGTAGCATCCAGACAGCAAGCATCCGCGTAGTCTAAGATGGGCAAAATCAGGGTTTGGGCCAGTGAAATTTTGGTTTCCTGATGCAGAAAACTCTGGAGACCTTTCAATGTGTGAAAAGTGAAGTGAACCTTTTTAGAAAGACGAAATTATATTGAAATATTGTTTTTGTTTAACAAAATTTAAAACGAAACCGGCGTTAAACGGGATTAGTTATTTCCATATAATTTCGTCTTTCTTACATACATAATACGTATTTTAATGTATCATGTCTTGCTCTGTAAATAGGTCTTCGACTTTATCCACCTTATCGGACAACGAGGTATAATCAAATTCTAACTGTCTAATCCATATTATGCGTCCTTTTTCGGCTGGTGTGTCCGAATACCCGGATATGTGGCATGCTCTCAAACCCAGAAATATGAGTATTTTTTATAGAACTTCTACTTTTGATTTCGTGGGATATAGGTATTGAAACTTTACGAAACTTAACGTTACTTTGTTGTTGTTGATTGAGTTTGTAGTAGTCTGAGTGCAATTTAATGTCCTTCGTCGTATCTTTTTACGATTGTACGTTAGTTCATGTTCTGGCTTCGGTACGTTTGTTCAGGCTTCATAAATATTTGATAGCTTATAGAGTTGTATAACGTATCATTGTTCCCTATTTGTATGAACAATTAATTCTATATTATGGACCTAGTTAATGTATGCACTATCAACTAGTAATATTTATTATTGAGTGAAGTGAGCGAAGCTCAATAATAAATCTCCTTCAAACTTACCACAGTGATAATGTGTGGTGTGAGGGTGGTTTAGAACAAAAAAAAATATAATCGGATATACCATCGAGGAATAATCACCGTAAAAAAACAATGGTCCCATTGAAATCAACGTAAAATTTTTACGTGCAGAATAGAATTTTCGAAATGTAAGTATTGAAAGTCCGAAATTAATTGATTTTCATACGTTTTGCAGTTAAAAAAAAGTCTGAACATAAAAAAAGTAAATCGTTGTCGTTCGAAAATTTAACACTTCGCTCAGTTTTTTGCAACAGCAGAATAATATTTTATTATCTGACGAGCTATAATCAGATTTTAACTGGCTAATCCATATTATGCGTTCTTTTTCTGCTGGTGTGTCTGAAGACCCGGATATGTGCCATGCTCTCGAAACCCAAAAATATGAGTATTTTCTATAGAACTTATACTTTTTCATGGGATGTATTGGAATTTGTTGGGGCAACAATGTACGTGGAATAGCGGGTACTGGTTGGATGCAAGTGGCCCAGGATCGGGTGGAATGGTATTGTACTGTAATGGTACTATGGGAGAGGCCTATGGTACTATGGTAGTAGGCTATAGAGAGTTGATAATGATGATGACTTGTAGAAATACTCTTATCTCATGACATTATCAAAAGGTATGCGTTACCTTTGATAATGTCATATGTTCAATAAAGTAGTGGCTTATGTACACAAGTCACCTTAGTTTTGAGAATTTAGTTTTTAGAGTATTTAATGAAAACCCATAGTACAGTAAAGTCTTGCAAGTTGGACGACTTGTGACGTGTGCTATTTGGACAGTTATTTAATGTTGTTGTTGTTGTTGATAGAGTTTTTAGTAGTCTGAGTGCGGAGACATGGAAGGTGCGACTTGAGCAACCAAAGTGGGGAACCACCATCATCGCGGCGGTGAGACCGATCATGGAGGAGTGGCTGCAGAGGCAGCACGATGGCCTCACGTATCGTGTGACACAGATCATCACCGGGCATGGAAACTTCGGTGAGTATCTATTTCGCATGCATCGTGAGGTCACACCCGCGTGTCAACACTGCGAGGCTTCCGGCGAAGACACGGTGTTCCACGTTGGTGGAATGCTCAGCGTGGGCGAGTCAGCGACGGGACCTCGTTGTGGGCCTGGGCGTAGATACTCTCTCGCTGGAGACCATGCTACGAGGCATGGTCTCTAGCGAGAGCCAGTGGAACGCGGCCGTTTCCTTCTGCGAGCAGGTTTTGCTCGTGAAGAAGGCGACCGGTAGGGTGAGGGAGCGTATCGCATGGGCAAGCCGTATCCGTCGTTATAGAGAGCGTGTAAATAGATACTGGCAGAATCGCATCTTCCAAAGTGACCAAAGGAAGGTGTACCGAGAGTGGGAGGGAACTGGACAACGTTTGAGCGACGGACAACTGCCAGATGCTCACACCATGAATCAATTTTGGCGTGACATATGGTCGGTGCCCGTCGAACATTCGGAGGGCGACTGGATCCGTGTCGTCGAGCGTGAATGCAGTATCATCGAACCCATGGAGTCTATTACCATAGACTCCGAAGATGTTAGTTGTGCAATTCGTAAGGCCCCGAACTGGAAAAGTCCTGGGCCGGATGGATTGCACAACTTTTGGATAAAGTGGGTTCAGAGCTCGCATGAACGCTTGGCAACACAGTATCAAGAAGCCCTCGAGTCTGGTTCCTTACCCGCTTTTATGACCACTGGCATCACCTTCCTGCTCCATAAATCAGGTAGTACCACGGAACCTAAAAACTATAGATTTATCACTTGCTTACCTACCATCTACAAGCTCCTTACATCCATTCTGAGAAGTAAATTAAATTCACACATAATGTCTAACAATATTTTAGATAACGCTCAGAGGGGATGTAGGGCTGGGTCACGTGGTACTAAGGAGCTACTCCTTATTGACATGACCATTAGCCAACAGGTCAAGCGGAGTAGGGGCGCCCTCTCTACTGCCTGGATTGACTACAAGAAGGCCTATGATTCGGTGCCTCATTCATGGCTGAGGAGGATTTTAGAGTTGTATAAAATTAATCCGACTCTTAAATCCTTCTTAGTCTCGTGTATGGGGCAGTGGACCACAGTCCTTCGTAAACCAGGTAGTGGTGGGTACGCCTCTGATTCGCATGACTTGATAAGGATTGAGCGTGGTATATTCCAGGGCGACAGTTTGAGTCCATTGTGGTTTTATTTAGCACTGAATCCACTTAGCACATTGCTGAAGGATTCAGGGCTAGGCTATCGGTTTCGTAGAGGGGGTGAGGTTATTTCTCACCTGATGTATATGGATGACCTCAAACTATTCACACCGAAGTACCAAGATTTAGTGACATTATTAAAAACTACGGAAGTTTTTAGTAATGCCATTAAGATGGAGTTCGGTGTTGATAAGTGTGCGGTTATGCATGTACAGCGGGGGAAGGTTGTAAATTCACCGAATCTACAACTTTCTGAGATAATAACTCTCAGATCTCTCACCGAGACCGAAACATACAAATACCTACGTATGTCAGAGTCATTGGGTATAGCGGTAGAGGATATTAATAAATCGGTGAAAGAACGTTTTTTTGGCCGCCTGACAAAAGTTCTTAACAGTTCTTTGTCCGGTGGTAACAAAATGCGGGCTTTCAACGGTTGGGTGATACCTTTATTGTTGTACTCTTTTGGCATACTTAGGTGGACTCAAACGGAACTAGACGCCCTGGATAGGCGAGTCCGTCAACAACTGACATTGCATCGAATGTTACACCCACGATCGTCTATCATGAGACTGTACATTCCACGGAAGTGGGGGGGTCGAGGCTTTTTGAATGCCAAGAACCTCCACAACCGTGAAGTGTGCAGTCTCAGGGATTACTTCCTACAGAATGTGCGTGGTGGCCACCTGTGTGGCCACCACGCATTGGCCACACAGGTGGCCAAGGTCCGCCGGGTGCCACTGGGAATTCTCTGTGTCTACCGAAGGCGCTCGGCAATGGAAGTAGGTGCGGCCTCAGGCCGCGAATTTAAAACAAAAAAAATTGTCTGAGCGCAATTTAATGTCCGTCATTTCTTTTTAAGGTTGTACGTTTGTTGTTTGGCGTCATAAAAATTTGATAACTTTTAGAGTTGTATAACATACCATTGTTCACTATTTGTGTGATCAATTAATTCACTCGTATAAACTTATTTATCTATTCTATTATCGTTATTATCTATTATCATTGTTCACTATTTGTATGATCAATTAATTCACTAGTATGAACCTAGTTGATGTATACACTAGTTGATAAACTAGTAATATTTATTATATTATAACAATATACTATCCAAGAGTATTATAGATTTAGGAATAGAAACTACCTTTTCTTGTGACGTTCTCAACCTAATTATATGAATTTACAATATGAGTCGCAAAAACGATAGTCTTGGGCCGAACTTGAACAAGCCCCAGTTCCATTTCTACGAGGAACGTTAAGACACCAGACCACATAAGGCCCAAGCCCTCGAAATCTACAACAATATTGTCAGTGTGCTACTAACGGGCTACGGCTTAAGTCGTAGTTCGATGTTTTCAAACTGTAGAGTATCAATGTTCGATAATTAATCATTGTGTTGGAAAACTTATACCCAAGTGGGAAAATAAAATATTTCTGATGACCTCAATTTGCACCGTACAAAAGAATAGTCGACAATATTTTGTGCCGAGTGCAGAAACTTGTAAGCTTACCGGACGCTTTCCACTCGATTCTCTCTGAATTGTTCAGATCGTTCAAATGTACCATTCAAGCTACTAATGGGTACACGGTGGGGTACTGGACGTAAGAGCATTTATATAAAACCAGCTGATGTTCACAGTTATGCCCGCGTAGAATAGTTTAAATGACGACTTTGTTGTGACTTTTGATGACCACCATCCGATTTTGATGATAGGTATATAATTTGATGATAGGTATATGTATATAGGATCGTAGAGAGCACGTCAAGCCGTCTGTTCCGGTTGTCATACAAATATCTATGGCAGTCGTTAGGTACGGGTATTTGGAGACCTAAAACAAAATTCGAATGGTCTAACTACAGAGCTTAGATATCGCCGATGGGTTGTGCAGGTCAGATGGCAGTTGCTCCACAGAAAATATCGAAGTCCAGCCGCATCGCAGTTAGACTGGGAAGTTGACCCCAACTAGGTTGGGAAAAGGCTCGGTGGATGATGAACATCGTAGGTAAGTAAATATTTCTCTGAGATGAGCAAAATCCAAAGAAAACCAGTTTTGAAACCTGTTTTGATATAGTGTGTTAGTTTTAACATCGGCGACACTAATTGTTAATTATATAAAATGTACAGCCATACATTTCTGCTGACTTGGTTCGAAATATAAAACCTACTTCAAAGATTTTTATAGTCTCTAGATCTAAGCTCAAGAGAGCTCACATCTTGTTCTAAATATTACGTTGGAACAACATTATATCTGACGAAATCGGGTCCATATTGGCTCACATAAAATTTTTAATCCTATTCCTTTTCTTACTACCGATTTGTGTTTATAATCATCACTCTTCATAATTTTATTTTTCATACTTTTTTATTCATACATTTTTCTTCATAATCATCATTTATCTTCGTTGTTACTATGAACATACTTCAACTAAGTAATTATCACTGGCACTCGCCGGCCGCTGCACCGCTCGCTTCGCTTGCTCGGCTCGTGCATAGGAGGTCACAGTTTTGACCTAACCTAACCTACCCATTTTGTTTACAAATATTACAAATTTTACAAATATTAGAATAAAACACATTTATGAATATTATAGTTATTTATTCGAATGATTATGAGTTACGATCATTAGTATAAACAAATATATTAAAACAAATATTAGTAAAAACTAAGTGTACATGGGGCACACTAAAAGTTTTGCACTTCTAGCTAATCGGAACTATTTGAATTTCGAATGTTATATTTTTTTTAACCTTGCATCCTTCTTAGTAATAAAAAAAATTGGCGGGAAATCATTTGTCAATTGTTTTTATCACACATCAAAGTTCTACGTATGCAACGAAAATGGAATTAAGTCGAAAAGATTTTAGAGCGATGATTTTTTATGATTTTAAAAGTTCTCTCTCTCCGCAAGACTGTGCCGCTCGTCTTCAAAATGCTTTTGGGAGAGAAGCACCTTGTTTGAGCACCGTGAGGTGATTGATGGTTTGCTGTATTTGAGAGAGGTCGATACATGACGAATTTCGTGAAGGGCGGCCCTCAACTGCCGTCAACGAAAAATATTAGGATCGGATCGTCTACAAAGCAAAATGTTCATAATGTGCTTTTGTCTTCTCAAGCAAAAGGTCTATGTAAACAATGGTGACCACATGAAGAGATTGTACTGGGAGCAAATCGTACTAAATTTATTTGTGTCCATATGTCAAGTAGTCTATAATTGAAAACTGCCTGTAGACAAATCGTTCATGATGCATTATGTTAGGGCTAATAAAAAAGGATATTTAATAAATAAATAATGTGCATACATACATCCTTCCTGCTATAATTTAATATAATTAATACTTGTAAATAAAGGTGGCTCGTCAAGGTGGAGATGTATTAATCGTGATAGCTGTAGTGCTACGGTGACAATAAATAAAGAAAGAAATAAAATTCTCCGTCAAGTAGAACATACGTGCAAACCCAATTAAATATATTGATGTCGTTATGAATAATCATCATCATATCAGCCCACTGACGTCTCACTGATAAAGCATTATCAGAATTCAATGTAAGGGTTTACAATACCCTTAAAGCATAAGGGTTCGTTTAAAGAGACGCGGGGCGTCGCGCCGCTCGTCGCTTGGGCAGCTACAACTCAAACAAACGCTTGCAAAGACACTTCTCCTTGAACGCTCCAAACATTGCCGTATGTTTGTGTTTCTGGCGGCCCGCTTCGCGGACCGCACCGCTCGAAACGCCACGTCTCCTTAAACGAGCCCTTGGCCTTATGTAGTAGGTAGTTACAAGCCGTGCTCATTAACATGGCACCTGGCTCGAAAAGAACCCTCCTCCCGCTTCCCCGCGCGGAGCCCCGCTATCGTCCGGCGAGACCGGTAGCGTCAGAGCGTCAATTCAGCGTCACACTCGCCGTTGCACATTTCGTTCCGTTTGAGTTGTTTTGAGTTATTTGTTACTGAGTTTTTGTTATTGTTACGTTTGGAACTTTATTTGTTACTAGCTGTTGCCCGCAGCTCCGACTGCGTGTTACTTTAGATCTACATAACTTTTTTATTTATGAAGCGATTGAAAACCAAACCGCAAATTCAAATCAAAAAATCAAATCGTTTCTGAGATTAGCGTGTTCAAACATTCAGACAAACACACAAAAGTTCTAAAAACCATTGTTTTGAAATTTATTGCGTTCATAAAGCCGCCCTACACCAGTTTATATATTATACCTTCTATTATATTCTGTATTATACGAGTACCATAAAAATTCATCTTAAGATACGAAAATATGAAATATTATTTATCATCTACGTCGTGTGTGATAGTCCATTGAATTGTATGGCGAGCGATATTGTATCTTAAGTTAAAATATTATAGTACAGCTGTTCTGAAGAGCTCTTCAATCTGATCCCACCCTCTTTCTTCCGATCCCGAACAACGCGTGCCGGGTAGAGATGCCACTCCCACACAGTGGATAGCATGTTCGCGAGAACCGAACGTTTTAAACGTTCTTTTCTCTGCCGCGTATATAACCGCGCATATAACCCTGGATTCTTTAAGTGGAGCGTCAAGAGGCACATCAGTAGGTAGTCAAGTTGAGGGCCACTCTCTATAGTATTGTGTGCTGCGAGTGTGGCCCACAATCGCTTGACGTCGTCACGAATTTCCACCAGGCGGGCGGCGTCAATTTGGCGAACCCAATATAAAAAAAAAACCTACGACGTTTTGCACGTTTTGATTTTATTACGGCAAAGAAGTAGTATAGTAGTTTTTTTTGCACTCATTACTTTAAACGTCATACGTTAGAGCCAGGTGCCATGTTAATTCACACGAGTTGTAGGTGTAATAAGTCCTATCCCACACTGTTTCCGATTGTCGATTGTCATTCAACAATAGTTATGTATTGTGGACGGTTTGCTTCGTAGCCAATATGCTGGTTAGACATTTTCGCAAGACGTCATTAAAACAATTTTTGTTAACATTTTAAAATGTGGACGATTTGCTCTCAAGTCTTATTAAATTGTGGGTAGTCTTAGTCAATAGACATTTTTTTTTGTCGGCGACCCGATCCTAATTCAACGAAAATAATGTGGCTACTGTAACGGTTAATTGAAGAAAATCCGCGGATTACCTATGAGACAATTCGAGGACTATTGGGGATTGGTATGAGTCAAATCCAGAAAATTTTACACGAAGAATTGAAAGTTTGGAAACTTTGTTGTCGTTGGATCCCTCATGAGCTGACAGCGGAGCAGAAGCGAGCTCGCGTGGAATGGTGCTCACAGATGCTACTGAAGTACGACCACGGACATTCTAATGCTGTTTATGACATTGTCACAGGAGATCAAACGTGAATTTATTGTGTTGAACCCGAAAAAAAAAACAGCAATCTTATGAATGGGTGTTTGAAAATGAGAACAAGCCAACCAAAGTGAAGCAGGCGAGAAGCGTTGGTAAAAAAAATGTTTGCGTTTTTTTTTCTCAGCTACGGGTCCCATCTGTACAATTCCACTTGAAGATCAAAAGAGTGTTCATGCCGAGTGGTATACTACCATTTGTTTACCCGGGGTGTTAGAAAAAGTTCGCGAAAGACGACCCAAAAGCCGCGTTTTCCTACATCATGACAACGCTTCTTCACACACGGCCAACAAAACAAAATCATTTTTAGCTTCCGAAAAAGTACAACTCGTCACCTATCCTGCGCATAGCCCCGACCTAGCACCCTGTGATTTCTGTATTTTCCCCAAAATCAAAGATTTGATGAGAGGTTTCACTTTTACCAACTCCGAAGAGGCAGTGATAGCGTTCAATCAGCACGTAGAAAACATGCCTTCAGATCTGTGGTCCTCCTGTTTTAAAAAATGGTTCGATCGCATGAAAAAATGTTTAAAATGTAAAGGAGAGTATTTTGAAAAGCAATAAACATAATATTTTGGTTTTAACATGTTGTTTTTTTAAGTTACGCAAAACTTATAGTGTGACCTACGTATAATTTGTGATATTATGAATTCAAATGATTATGTTTTTTAATATTTAGTTTTAATTTTTTTTTATTAATAACGATCTTTATAATTTTAAATGGTATGAGAAACATTTTCGGACCTCCGATGATAGGAGTTAAAAAGTTATGTAAGACAATGCGCACCCGACGTAATCCTCACCAACCGCTTCTAGGAAAAGGATTATATGACAAAATTTGTTTCCAATAAACTATTTATTACATCAAAGTTGAATGAAGCCTTACTCCTTATCACTTGGAACAGTAACCGCTAATACTTGGTGCCGAGTCACATAATCCCAATGTAATATTCACACATGAGCAGTGACTTCGATCGCAATTCAAGGAAGTTCGTTCTATTTTACACTCTGGTGAACTTGAAACGACTTCATTGAAAGTGGTCATTGTGACGTTACCTATTAATTTCCACCCGGTGTCAAGGCTGCAGAGTTGCTGGTGCCCGGACTTCCCAAGTAGGTAAGTACGTGCTAGGTATTTAAAATCGGTCCTGGCTGATGTAAATTAGTTTCGGGTGGTTATTAATGGTGTTAGGTTTAAGTTTGCATCCTAAGACGAAACAGGAATATACCCTCCTCGGGGATATAGGCGTGATTATTTGCATAATTTTGTATCTTTATTCGAAATCACAAGGGCTTTTGCTATTTTCAAGCTTCCAAAAAAGGAGGAGGTTCTACATTCGACTGTATGTTATTTTTTAATTTTATATTTTTTTATATTTGTTACCATCATATCTTTGGACTAGGTTAACCGATTTTGTTTTTTTTAAATGAGTCCTACTACTTCTTACTTACATGGTCCAATTGCAATTTGGTCCCATTCCGACAATTGTTTGGTCCACTGGAAATACCTTGCCGGAAGCCCGGTAACGAACTTGAGAGTGGACGCGGAAATACAAAAAAAGTTGTTATGTAAATTTTTGACGTGTATTTTTGTAACTCAATCACACTTGGTTCCGTAGTTCAATGTTGAAATCACAGTTGAAAATTTAATATTCTAGAACCATTTTTTCAGCACTACTTAGTAGGTACATGTTTTCCATCAATCTAAATAAAAGCATGCTATTCTTTATTTAGTCTACCTGTACAGTGGTAATAGGGGGCAAGCATATTGCACCTTAAATCAATATACATTCTGCAATCCAAGTATAAAGTTCTACAGCCAAGATCTATGCTTTATACCTACCAAATCGTAAGCCGAATATGACAGTCAATCATCAATCAATGCAAAAGGTTCATAATTCCCTATCCTGACAAAAGTCTTTCTCATTTTCTATAGAATCGCGCAATGGTACCAAAAATGCAACATCTACCTCAACGACACGCTGACCTCTTATTATATCTTACTGCTTAAATCTAACCTATTGGGTCTTATTGGCCATAAGATAAAATCAAATGGGGACATAATTTTACTGACCATCCGTATTGCAGTTTTATACGTCCGACATATGGAATAGTTATGTGGTACCTTTTACTTCTTTAAGCTATGGGTTAATAGTTATTGAGGGTTTAGGTACGCGGAATAAAAATACTGCATCGTAGTTTTTTTGCCTGTTACTACAATAAGGTAACCAACGACAACGCTGAACCAGTCAGCCTGTGACCACAGCTGGTGTAACCTGGGCGAAACATGGTGATTGTTTTGTATGTACCTACTCATTCTTAACTACGCCATGTTTCTGTTAATTACTTACCGTGGAAAAGTAAAACATTAGAAATAAAATTTGAAAGTTTTAAAAGGACCAAAAAAGCTTCGGGCAAAATGTGGGTATGTAATGCAACTTTTTCCGAATTAGTTATGTAATCGTCCTCGAAGCTAAACTTTCTTGATGTCATATTAACCGCTATGTAAAATGCCCTAAGAGCAAAACGTCCACAATTGAAATAGTTTGCTAGTTTTCGAAGCATAATGTTATTGTTGCTTAATGTTCGCAAAGTAAAACCTACTGAGAGCAAAACGTCCTCAATTTGTGTCGTTCGACGTTGAAACAAGGTAAGGACTCGCACCGACTTGTTTCAAGGTGAGCCTAATTTAAAAATCAGAGTCAAAATAATTTATTCATTCTAATTTATTTATTCTTAAATTATGTTCCTGTTTAATTTAAATTTACACTTGAGCTAATAGAGTTAATATGTAACATTTAAAATCTTTTTTTATTAAGTATTGTAATTCTTCTTAAAAATTCGTAAGGTGTGATACTCTCTTCTTCTAATTTCTTCTTTTCTTCTGTGTACCGGATGTTGAAACTGATGTTGACTTTCGGCCCTTGCTACCATGAAACATAATATGTACTGTTTTTAAATCTTATCTCCTGCAACTTTGCTTGTTTCCTTAGAACGTAGAAGAGATTTTATCTAAAGAGGTTTCATAAATGGCAAAAACAATACATTTGCATGAAAGAGCTCATTATGCATTAATCTCTATAAAAGCTGCTACATTATGATTTTATGTTATTTTCCGTTAAAGACAGTTTGCACTAAGGACTACATGAATTGAGGACGACTTGCTCCTTGGCCGTTTTGCCGTTGAGGTCAAATTATTCTATAGACGTTTTGACTAGTGGACTAACTCATTCAAAAGACATTCAGCATCGAGGACCTTCAGCTCAACAATGCTTTTTCCACCTTCTCGGGGATATAGGTGTGATTACTGTATGTATAAGGGATCTCCCATTTCATTATACGAGTACATCCAAAACCCTTCATTTAGGGAATCTTAACGCTGGTGTTACCTGTTCTAAAACAATGATTACCGTAATAAAATTATGCTCATGCATTACATTTTCAAATTCCCATGGGTATGTTATGGGAGGTCACGTTTGAGCGATAAAGAAGTATGTAACTGCAACAATTTTAGTCTGAACCTCAGATCAACCATCTATAGATAGATGGCTAGTGTCACCCGTTTTCTTCGTGGCGACTACTAAGCGGCTCTGATATAGGTTGCCCAGTATAATAATATGTTTGCGTTCCACTAGTGGCGCCACATTATATCGAAACACGTCAACAACAAGATCTCAGAGCAATAACTACAAACAATAATTAGTTTCATTTTTGGCCACACGACAACTTAAACTGGGAAGCTGTGGTGACGTTACGTCATCCGTGACTGTTTGACTGTTCAGACGTGCAGAGTGGTTGTTAGTGGTTCAGACAGGTTATCAGCGCTCTATACATACGTAGTATAGAGATAGTTGCCCTGAGGTCTGAACCATCGCCTTTAACGGTAATCGTAACACCAAAATGTATTTGGGTTGAAGGCGTGTGCCTCCAAATGTAATTTTGATGATTATATTGCAAACAGATGTTCAAAAAGAATTGACCTGAATGTTTTAGATTTTTAATATTCTTTCCTTAATCGTTTCTCGTGTTTTACGATTTGTTGGTTTATTAGCTTACACTTGCGGCACACAATGCTTTAATATTTTGATAATTTTTGAATTTACTGTTTATGCGAACTTCTACACAATAAAATTGGTATAGTTTTGTGTCAGGTCAATATTTGTACGATCTTCAAATATCAGTGCATAATTATAAAACAAACTCCTCGGCCGCGTCTGTATGTCTGTTCAAAAAAGTGTCAAAAAAACTAAAGCACCGATTTTCTTTCTGTTTTCATCAATGGATAGAGTGGTTCTTGCGGAAGGTATAAGTTACTAGGTGTGCACGGCGGGTCGTAGTGCAAAATTGAGCTGAAGCGAGGCTTTCTAATTTTTTTTTTTTTTTTGGTTTTTTTGGTTTTTTTTGAACTGATGGTCTATTTTACCTCTTTTAAGGTTATAATTATGTATGGCGCACGCATTATGTGTAATTGTCTCGGTATAACCTATACAGGTTTTTCGGTGATTATTCCTCCTTCAGCCGTTCAGGAGGAGTATTCGGTCAAGCGAAAACCCTCGAGTGTAGTAATAGGAGCTTCGCTCGCCTCCGGCTCGCTACAGCTCAATAATACTAAGTACACGCGGGCAAAGCCGCGGCCATCCGCTAGTTATTATTTATTTATTTAGGCCCTCTATGCTTTACGTGTTTAGTCTACTTGTCGTCCTTTATATTCTGTACAACATGCTTTTATCTACTTCAAAAAGAAAGAAACTTTGACACTGTCCCTGACATCTATATTGGTTGTGATGTCTAGTGGTTCAAGGTAGTGATTACCACAGTAATATGTTGTTTATTTAAGCCTCTCAGTAATATTACTTTCTTCTTTAATAGCTTTACATCACGAAACATTGGTAATTAATAGATTACAGAAAACCATATGAAAGAATTGAATGGAATTCAACACCTTTGATTATTTACTCTGAGTATATTTGTAGAAAAAAAGTATTGAACAGCAATCGAAGAACAACAATATAATGAAATATTACCATTACAATAATATTCAAATTGTGACTTGTCAATTGTTGAATTTTGCATTGCAACATAAAGCTAAATGACCATTATACAATTGGACTATAAGCTAATACAAACGTACATGGCACATTCTACTTTGCTGGCAATTAAACTACTAGTTTTGAACCCTATGTTTGCAGTGACTTGGATCAAAAATGAGAAATTTTCAAAAACTGAAGTAATCAGAAAACTCTACAACTCTGAGTTAAAGTTGTTAACCCCTCACTGGATTGTGTCAGGCTTCTATATAACAACTAATCCAGCTGTGACAAACGCAATAACGCTATTCAGGATGTACACAGCTGCGCAAATGATTATTATGCTTGGGTATGCAACAAAACCTTTACCAACTGTCTTCACCGAATTTGCCCTTATTATTTCCTATTTTATTACACTATATATGTCTGTATATGTATTATATACTTATCAAGCTGCTCTATAAAATCTACTTATACAAATCAATTACAAACTTGTTTGATTCCGTAGTGCAAAATCTCAGAGTCGTTTTAAGAAACTACGGAAATTGCTTTTTAGATTGTGTTCAGTTCAATGTAGAGTATAAGGAAACGAATTGACTTTGTATTATTGATATAAATGTTTTACAATTGGAAAGAAAATGAGAAACTGTTCGCTTCAAGAGAAGTTTAAACTTGCCCGTTTGTCTTCAGGCTAGGTTAGAGTCCAGCCCCACTGACGCGTTTTTGCGTCCGTTGCGTCGTGGTTGTACATACAAATCAGTGTGTCAAACCGCAAGATTCGGCGATGGCGGTGAAGCACTGCAGCGCAAAAAAACTACGTTATACACGCGGTGCCGCGGTGCAACCACTGGGCGCACCGCGTCCTCCTGATGAGAGATGTGATGACAAGCACTCAGCACAGTTTTACACGACACCTCGTGTAAAACGCGACACCGTTTGTCACCCTACACCGTGAAATATTGCGGTCCGGACCCAAAACGCCCGTGAGGCATCAGCCTTATATTTTCATATTTTTTATAATAAATATTTTTGGACATTCTCACACAACGTCATCTAGCCCAAATTAAGCTAATATAAGCTTGTGTTATGGGATCTAGACAACTGATAAACATACTTACATTTATATTTCTAAATACATACATATTATATATAGAAAATACCCAAACTCCGAAACAAACATTTGTGGATCACACAAATAATTCGATTCGGCCCGGAATCGAACCTGGGACCTCAGGGGCGGCAGTCGCATACTCATACCACTGAGCCACCGAGGCAGTCAAATTATACCTATGGAGAATTATGAATGGAAAATTGTACGAATAGATTTAGAAGCTGTTGTTTTTATTCTTGAATTAGAGGACGACGGCGGCTTTATCCGCGTGAATTAGTTTTATAGTCTAAAACCTTCCTCGAGAACCACTCTATCCATTGATGAAAACACCATGAAAATTTTCTTGATGTTTGATGTTGTATTTTAACAATTTTACATACAAATCTTTCATTTAATTTTCCCGATAGTTCGAAAAATAAAGTCTGAATTTTCAAACTCTGTGCTTCAATAAAAGTATTTAATCGAAATTCAATTAAGGTACATTCAAAACCAAACTACAATAAGTGTTTAAAACTCCAGTTAATAAATCTGTGAATTGATCGAAAGTGCTACAGGCGTTTTAAACTTACCACAATTGTACGAATAAGAGAAACTATAATTATTGGATAGAAACAGGCGTTACTTGGCGAAAATCTCAGAGAGAACAGCACTGCTGTTCTCTCTGAGACAGTCTTGATAATGCCTCGTTTAGAGGCGAAACAATTGTCGACGTTTTGTTGTCTTTTTGATTCTGCGAAAAATTAATGCTATTATATAATTTAAAAAGTTTTTTCTTAAAACATTTTACTTACCATTGTTTAGAAACTATAATGTTGTGAACTGAAAATTTAATTTGTACATGAGCAAGTTATTTGGTTTTGCGGTTTTCCCTTACAGTCCAGTATTCGTGTTTAACTGGAAACCTGCAAATTAAATATCAGTTCATTATTATGTATTAGCTTTGTCCAAAGGTGTGTTTGACCTCAAACACTGACCACTGGCTGGGAGGTAATTTAGTTATGTTATAATTACTTTATATAACTAAGACAAGAGAAGGAGTTAGTCGTTTCGTTGTGTGATTTTTTTGTTATTTGTGCTCAACAAAGATTTAAGGCCAGTTTATTAAATTAGGTTTCAGTCAATATCTATCTGTAGGCACCTATTTGGGAATTGGACATTTTGAAACCGTTGTGCATTTTGAGTATTGGACATTCTGAACCTGAACGACCTAATAAAATGATCTCTACTTATAAAATTCCATAATAATGCTTATGGAATATTAGTATCTAGTCTAGTCTTCTTAATAAGTAGAGTTCAGAGATCATCGTTCAAAATTCCGTAGGTAGGTAATGGAAATTCTGCTAACCAGAGGCGCTCAGCAACGGACGTAGGAGCAGCCGCGTGTTGGGTCGCAGAATTAAAATAAAATAAATACTGATATTCCTTAAATTGTAATGTAGGTAAATAACAGTCTATAGGGAAATAGCATTAGTAATTGACTGCGTCGGTGGCGTGGTTGGCAGCGCATCGGCTTTCGACTCTGGAGTCTGGTGTTCGATTCCCGGGTCGAATCAAATATTTGTGTGATCCACAAATCCAAACTGGATTGACATGCTGAGTTCCTTCGGAATTTTAGGTACATACTCCATACTCACGATAATCGAGCCAAATAATCTTATGTTAGTGGTCTCTTGAAGCCTGGTAAAGTTATAATATAGGAAAAGACCTTTTTTTTTCATTTCGCGGCCCAAGGACGGGGCCTCTCTCACGTCCGTCACCGGGCGTCTCTGGCTCGCACGTAGAAGGTATTTCCAGTGGCGCCCGGCGGCCTTTGACCACCTCTAAGGGGGTCTGGTAGCCTGCTTCTGTAAGGACGGCGGGATAGTCACCTGCCGACTTCGGAACTCGGTGGGGAGGGTACGCTCCCTCTTCCTCTCGGCCACCTCCTTCGCGAAGGACCACTCCCGCTGGTGACCATGGCTTGAAGCATGGTCTCCAGCGAGAGGGTATCCACGCCCAGACCCACAACGAGGTCCCGACGCTGATTCGCTGACTCGCACGCTGAGCACTCCACCAACGTGTGAAGTGCGGTAGGAAAAGACCTGAACATTAAATCACATCAAGACCACAATCTGTTTCAGATCCAGATGTGGTTTAGGTGGGCTCTTGAGAAAGTAATTGTCGTTTAAATCCCTAAATGTCGTTTTAGGTGAACATAGCATACTATGTTCACCAATATAGATAATCAAAGATTCACAGCTATCTCGGTTAAAATTACCCGGAGACGGCGATCATACCCATGACAAGTAACTAAAGAAGTATGCGATAACGCCGCCCTTAGTACATTTTGTTGCAATAAATATGTTTAGGTAAGTACTATGTTCTCAACAATGACGAATCTATATTAGAGGGAGGTCCTAGTGTATTGTGGTTGCAACAGAGGCCCGGCAACATTGCAGTAATACCAGTGAGGCTGTGCAATATTGCAGTTAGGTATTACCCGGCAATAGAGGTAATCATGTTTTGTATTGCCACTTATTTATGGCCGAGGCAAGGGTTGCCTTTTTGTTTGCTCAAATTTACTGCAATATTGCTCGGCCAGTTTAAATGCCCCACCGTTTATTTCGTGTATCAAGCAGAAAGAGGCGTAACTGTATACATATGTATAAAAACCATAATGAAAATACTTAAATTACGGTAATACTTTACTTCTAAACTATAAAATTCAAGCAATAAAAAAAAGGTGTGTAGTATAAAATGAAGAACACTATGTAGGCACGCTGACAGTGTTTTCTTACGTTGGAATTACAGTAGCTTGTCATTAACTGTACATTCGAATAGGAATATTTTATGTTATTTGCTTATAATGCATTGCGATGATGGTATATTACAGCAAATCCCATGTAAGACAGTATTACAAATGATATCATATTAGCAGCATCTGCTATCTTCTTTGGTACGCACATCAAATAACCTACAGCAATCAATATTCTGGCAGCGACAAAGACTCGAAACAAGCTCAAAGCAGTATTAGGATTAGGGTTTGTCGCCAAATAAAACGCTGCTATAACCCAAAATGGTGTGAGATGCTTCAAATCACTCACACTTGCACGAATCACTTTATCTGGTGTACAAAAGCGTGTAGTACTTGCTAAGGCACCTAGGACCAAGAGCTTCAAAGCTAAAACAGATGAATATAGATTGTATGACGACAGCAAGTTAGGAAATGGTTTCTCACAAGACATTGTTGGATTTGTGTACAGTATCTTAATTTATTTAATTCTTTGTTGATGGTTTTCTATTACTTTCACATTTTATTATTTTTATTTTGAGTTTTTTATTTATTTGATTACACAATTACACTAGAATTTGACATTGACAGGGGTTATAAACATCTTACGTAGTATTGTATTCTCTTTGGTTATAAATAAAGAGTAAAATAGAAAATAGTATAACATAGAGAATAAAGAGTTATAGTATACTTTATATATATACCGGGTGTTACGTAAGGGTTATATCAACCCGAAGCCCGCTCCATCAGCTGGTCGACCCAGAACCCGTTTCGATATGTGACGACCACCAGAGAAGAAAAAAAAGTTCATAATAAAAAACATTATTACCGAATGAAATACACACTTGTTTAAACAACACTAGCTAAAATCAGCTGCTTGGGTCATCGACATCAAATAGGTACAAATAATGCGCGCCTGTGAAAAGCCTTCCGTCTCACTCCTGGTAGGAACATTTTGTCTCTGTTTCGCATCAAGCGATGCCGCACGAAGCTCGGTCGGCAGTCGGTCGCCATTTGAAGTTTCCTAGAATTTTATTTAAAATCATTTAGCAAGGTCACAGGTCAGTTCAGTTGCATTCTTTGCTTTGTGCAGTGAGGTAGCTAAATAGTTGTTTAGTGTGTTAATTTGTGAGTTGTGTCAAGTTGTGTGTGATAGTCATTGTGTTGTGTAGTAATGGCTCTGAGTAACGAAGAGTATTACGAGATGATGCTTTGTGTAGGAAGGTCAGAAGGCAATTTGAGCGCTGCCCGGGAGTTGTACCGTGAGCGTTGATACCTAAAAATACTGTGTATTGTAATGTTGTAATTTTTGTAGTGGCATTATTCCATTTTAGTTGGTTGAAATTTGCATAATATAGCGGCAACACTGGCTTTTTCCTGATTGGACGCTGGACCACGTGACTTGTGTGACAGCCATTTTATACAAGCGAGCTACGCCCGCATCACATATTTATATTACAATTTAATTTATTGTAATTTATTTCGAAGTTTGGTAAGTTTTAGATAAAATGTTGTTTTGCTGGCGTGGGTGAGCGTATGTTCTGTATAATTTGACAGTGGGTTCTCGTTTCTTACAGGTTTGTGTTTGAACGCACACGTGTTGCGTCTGGAGTTGTCTTACTAAATTTAAACAGGAATCTTTACCTGATCTGGCCAGGATTGGCTCGAGACCGACTTACATGATACGCATGCATGCTTTGCATGTGTTAGCCGGATTTAATCGGGTGAAGCTTGGATATTCGCCTCCGAAAGGTATGTACACATAATATGTACGACGTGGTAGGCGCTTAGATATTAACAGTGGCCATAATGCATGGAATAAGTCTTTAACTCCTGTTACAGGAGGCTTACGGTACTACCATACTACCTGGGTGAGAACCCAGCTTCCTTCTGCCTGGAGTGGGCAGAGACCGGAACAGAGACGGTGTCTGCCGGCTTGCAGGAGTGGCGTATTTCACCGGGAAAGTATCCTATAAAATCCCTTAACCTATAACCCTTAATTACCACAGTATCTTCATAAAGATACTCTATCGTTACCGACCAAGCGCACCAACCATATATCCTGTATTACTGAATAACATAGCACCTAGAATAGACCTAAATTGTATCCTAGGCTAAAAGTAGGCTTTTCGAATACCTCAGCGAAATGGCTGACGATGCGCAGGTGCGGTTCCCGAACGCTGACCTGGTTTTCCTGGGGGACTTTAACGGTCATCACGTTGAGTGGCTGGGGTCCCTTAGGTCCGATCATGCAGGACGATCCGCCCATGCATTCGCTCTCTCCCACGGGCTGACCCAGATGGTACAGGGGATCACCCGGATACCTGACAGGTCAGACCACACGCCCGCCTTGCTGGATGTACTGCTGACGAGTCGCCCAGCCGAGTACAGTGTGTCGGTACGCGCCCCACTGGGCACTTCCGACCACTGCGTGGTGCACGCCAGCTTCCAAGTGCCACCGCCTGCTCGTGCTGAGCAAATGACTCGACGACTATGGCACTACTCGTCGGCAGACTGGGACGGTCTCCGCGATTACTTTGCGTCCGTCCCGTGGAGCCAACGCTGCTTTGTAGGAAAGGCGCCTTCGGATAGCGCTGCTGCCGTTGCTGGCGAGATCAGTCTAGGGATAGAATATTATATCCCTTTCACTGATGTCGCCAGCATCCGCAAAGCTCGCCCCTGGTTCGGGCGTGAATGTGCCGAGGCTGTCCAGAGAAAACAGTCAGCGTATCGCGCCTGGGTCAAGGCTCGGGCGGCACGTGACACGAATGTGAACCGCCTCAAA
Organism: Nudaria mundana; assembly: GCA_963556515.1. Lineage (NCBI taxonomy): Eukaryota > Metazoa > Arthropoda > Insecta > Lepidoptera > Erebidae > Nudaria > Nudaria mundana. Next base: position 15,632,582 of record OY748299.1, on the reverse strand, counting down.
GCAGCGTACAATAGGGCCACTAGGTTCAGCAAGAGGGCCTTCAAGAGAGCGGATGCCCAACGCGTCGCGCGGCTTGGTCAGGAGCTCACATCCCACTCCACGGGCAGCCGTGGATACTGGCAACTGGCTAAAGCCGTACAGTCAAATTTTTGCCAACCCTCGCTGCCACCACTGCGTTTTCCTGATGGATCACTGGCTCACAAAGCCCAAGAGAAGGCGGACATATGCTCGCAGACCTCTTTGCGGCTAATTCCCGCGTCGATGACCGTGGCCTGCAGCCCCCCGCCATCGCCAACTGTGGCCACACTATGCCTGATATTGTTATCAGGCAATGTGATGTACGGGCAGTGCTGCGGTCGCTCGACGCGCGGAAAGCCAGTGGCCCTGACGGCATTCCGGCGGTGGTGTTACGAAAATGTGCTGCTGAGTTGTCTCCAGTACTAACGCGTCTGTACCGCCTGTCATACTCTACAGGGCTCGTGCCGGAGGTCTGGAAAGAGGCGAACGTACAACCGATCCCCAAGAAAGGGGATCGCTCCGATCCAGGCAACTATCGACCCATAGCTGTCACCTCAGTCATTTGCAAGGTGCTTGAGCTCCTTATCAATAAGCAGCTCATGCGATACCTGGAGGATCACTCGCTAATCAATGATCGGCAATATGGCTTCAGGCCAAAACAATCAACGGGTGACCTCCTGGCATTCGTCACGCATGTATGGGGTGAGGCTATGGAAAAGTACGGCGAGTCCTTGGCTATTAGCCTGGACATCGCCAAAGCTTTCGATAGGGTCTGGCATGCTTCGCTCCTTTCCAAGCTTCCGACATATGGTCTACCTCCTCAACTGTGCAGCTGGATTGCCAGCTTTTTAAACGAGCGCCGAGTGCGGGTCCTCTGCGATGGCCAGGCTTCTCGCTTCTTGCAAGTGAATGCCGGGGTACCGCAGGGCTCCGTACTATCACCAACTCTCTTTCTTCTGCACATCAATGATATGCTATCCCTCGGGAACATTCGTTGCTATGCAGATGACAGCACACTGCACGGGAGTTACTCGGTTCGCCCGACGGCGGGGCGATCTGAGATCAAGGAGGAGAGACGACGACTCGTGGCTGATCTCGACCGTAACCTCGACAGTATCTCTCAATGGGGTGCCGAGAACTTGGTCGAGTTCAATGCCCGCAAACACAGGCGTGTGCATTTACAGCGAAAAAATCCCCTTTCCTTCCCCTACCCACTCTTCAGAATGCAACATTACCAATGAAGGATAATCTAGACATCCTTGGCATAGACGTACGTCGAGAGCTCAATGACACTAAATACATTGAGAGATGTATTGGGCTAGCTTCGCGGAAACTAGGAATACTGAACAAGGTAAAGCGATTCTTTACACCGCACCAGAGGTGTCTGCTGTACAAAACGCAAATTAGACCCTGCGTCGAATACTGCTCTGAGTATTTGCTGGACGCACTCGACGCTATGCAGCGACGCGCTGTTCGCATTATAGATTGTCCGGAGGTAACGGGAAGCCTTGAGCCGCTAGCCCAGCGCCGAACTATTGCTTCCTTGGCCGCGTTCTACCGTATTTACCACGGTGAGTGTTCTGAAGAGCTCTTCAATCTAATCCCACCCTCTCCCTTCCGATCCCGAACAACGCGTGCCGGGCTGAGATGTCACTCTCGTACCGTGGAAACCGTCTTCGCGAGAACTGAGCGTTTTAAACGTTCGTTTCTCTGCCGAACGATGGTGGCTTGGAACGCCCTGCCCGCGCACGTGTTTCCTCCAACCTAAATATAAAAAAAAAAAAAATTACATGAAATCCTTGCCGAGGGGAACCTTCGGTTCCCCTACATTATCTAAAAGGTTCTTGCAATAAAAATATAGTGGCTTAAATGAATACTTTATTTCTATCCTTGACATCGTAACATCCAAAATAATAAACATTACATGGCGCTCGAACTGGTTTGTTGGTCTGTGCGAATATTTTTCCTCTCAATAATCATTGCTTACTGAAAGGTTGGTCGGTAACAATACAAATACATAGTATTTATTAGTGTTAATTTGGTATTTTTAATAGGTGTACCACATACACAAATTTATATTGTTCTCACTACGTACCCAAATTGTCAATAGTAATTCAACAATAAGTTTTCCTTAAAAACGTACCAGTAAATTACATAACTATAGATGTGGGTCACCGTGACCAAACGTTGATCTTACTTTTTAAATTTTTCTTTGTTTGTTCTTTTGAAAGGTGTACTATATACAAGTCTTATTTGACAATTTACAAATATTCCTTATACACGACACTATTGTGTACTACTTATCTTCTTTATCATTGTAATAACTTGTTTTTTTTTTGTGTATTTCAATAACTGTGTATACCATAACTTTGGTTTTTTTTGTATACATTAATAACTGTGTATACCATAACTTTTAACATAAGTGTACTACTTATGTGCGTTGATTTAATTGTGTACAAAATAAGTGGTATCTTAGAAATACCTACGGTAAATTGTGTGTTGGTCGGTCACGCTAGGTATTTGAACCTATAATTTACTTTACTTACTTTCCCTACATTAGTTTTATACTACTGAAGAATGGAGGAAAGGCCAATCCAATTCCATCTTTTAAATAAAGATGAACTAATTTACGAAGTCTCTATTCGTGATGAGGTCCCTGAATCTACAGTGGACAAGCTGCGTTCACAAATTAGAAAGTTAGCAAAAACATTACCTACTGACGAAGTCGTCGAGTTCCAGGGGGATTTAACAGCAGAGTTAAATTCTATTAGTACTAAAATTACAGAGTTGGGTGCCTTGTGCTCTGTTAAGCCCCCTATGCTCAAATCCTTAAACCGCATAAAGGCGTTGGGTAACCATTTGTTCCATCGCTTAGGTAGGGCTCAACCGTCAAATGAAAGTGTGGCCGACCTTAAAACTACACTGGATGGCAGATTGCAACAGGTATGTGCTTCGGGAGATAAACTCCTTATAGCATTTAAGTCTAGCCAAGAGGAAGTACCCGGTGCCAGTACTCTTTTGATGGTACATGACGACCGTAGTAAGGGTGACCATACACCGTCAAGTATAAATAAGGGTGACCCCACATTATCAACCATAAATAAGGGTGACCACACACCGTCAACCATAAATAAAGGTGAGTTCACACTTACAGGTGCCGAGACAATTGCACGCCCAGTGATTACTTGCGATAGATATTCAAATGTACATTCGTTAGGTGTGAAGTTTAATGGCAAGGGTTGCGTCATCGAATTTATTGAGCGTATACAGGAGCTTTGTTTGTCGCGGGGTATATCAGACCAAAGTCTATTGGCATCTGCTACTGAATTATTTACAGAGGAGGCAGTATTCTGGTACCGAGGCATCAAGACGGAAGTCACGTCCTGGGCTCAACTAAAGACTTTTATGCTCGACGAATACCTACCTTTCGACTTCGACCATCGTTTTTTGCAGGAAATCCGTTCTCGGACTCAAGGGCCCGATGAAAACATTGATACTTATTTAAGCATAATGCAGAATTATTTTTCGAGACTACGATCTCCTATTACCGAAGCTGAGAAGTTAACCATAGTTACTTATAATATTAGGCCTTTCTATTCCACAAAGCTGGCACTGCAGCAGATCAGTACTTGGTCGGAGTTAAAGAAATGTTATCGTCTACTTGAACATGCAAAGAATAGGGCAGGTATGTTTTCCGAACCACCGCAGCCAAACGAAAAAATGCTCGCAAGCGACCTGGCTTACAAACCTAATAAGTCTGGAACATGTGCGGCGGTAGAAAATACATTAATTAAGTTTTGCGTTCGTTGCCGCATTAACGGACATTCACTTAAGGAGTGCACAGCCCCCAAGATAGTGATTTGTTATAGATGTGGAGAACATAACGTCACTGCCTTAACCTGCCCCAAGTGTTCAACAAAGCGGCAACTGCCAAGTGATACTAATTCAAAAAACGCGTAGGCTTGAACCGGGGTAATGGTGCCACAGTTTCCAGTAGAACGTTTACCAATAGTAAAAAAAAAAAATTTTTAATAATAAAAATAAGTGTACTGCCCCCCGAAGGCATAACACATCTCTCGGCCTCCCTATGAAGGACAAGCCCTTGGTTCACGTTATCGGCGGCTTTGATACCCGCCCCTTCTTACCCTTAACCATTAATAAAGTTAATTACAAAGGCCTGCTAGATTCAGGCTCTGAAATCTCAATTATTAATAATGTTATTTTAAGTACACTCTTTAACATTAAGGTTCATGTATCTCATGATTTGGATACAATCACTACAGCTAATGGTTCGGTTTCCCCCGTCACCGGCTATGTGCTTTTACCGGTCACGGTAGGAGACAACACCAAGGTCGTAAAGTTTTACGTTATCCCTGGAGTTACTACGGCCCTACTACTGGGTATAAACTTCTGGAGAGCTTTCAATATTGCCCCCGAAATTATATCAATGTGCAATAGGACCACTTCGGACACCAATAAGTTTGATCAGGTTTCGGAGGTGCGACAGCTGCACGATTTTGATTCTCTATCCGAACACCAAAGAAAGCAGGCGGAACACATCGTGAGACAGTTTGAAGGGATCGCTGCTGAGAAAAAAAGTTTAGGCCGCACCCATTTAATAACACATAAAATAGACACTGGTGACTTTTTTCTTGAGCCAAAAGCCTGTATTAATATTATGTTGCTCAAAGCTTGGTCTACTTTCTTTTGAAAAACCGCAAAAAATCAATAGATCCGGAGAGAAAATCACACAGAGCACCTATGGTTACCGCCAAAACTATTTTCTATTTTATAATTTTTTTTATATCTATATAATTTTTTTTTATAAATGTCTATGTATAAGGCCGCGAAACTAAAATGGGAGTGGGCGGGCCACGTAAACTGGATGAATTCTGACCGTTGGGCGAGGGTCGCTAGTACATGGACACCGAAAGGTAGAAGACGCCGCCCGGGTCGGCCCAGACAGAGATGGCGCAAGGATCTGGACGGATGCCTACCACGAAGACTGGTTTGAGATGGCGTAAGAAAGAGCACATTGGAAGGAGTTGGGGGAGGCCTTTGCCCAGCAGTGGGACAGTACAGGCTGAAAGTTAAAAAAAATATCTATGTACAAAAACAGCGCCGAACAATTGCTTCCTTGGCCGCGTTCTACCGTATTTACCACGGTGAGTGTTCTGAAGAGCTCTTCAACCTGATCCTACCCTCTCCCTTCCGATCCCGAAGAACGCGTGCCGGGCAGAGATGTCACCCTCATACCGTGGAAACCGTCTTCGCGAGAACCGAGCGTTTTAAACGATCGTTTCTCTGCCGAACGATGGTGGCTTGGAACGCCCTGCCCGCGCACGTGTTTCCTCCAACATATAACCCTGAGCTCTTTAAGCGAAGCGTGAAGAGGCACATTACAGGGTCGTCAAGTTGAGGGCCACTCTCTATAGTATTCCTGTGTACTGTGAGAGTCGCCCTCAATTGCCAGACGTCGCCTCAGCTTACCATCAGGCGAGTGGCGTCAATTTGTCGAACTAAATATAAAAAAAAAAAAAAAAAAAAACATTGATATCTACTTTTTTATTGAATTTTTTTGATACACAATTCTTCATTTGAACATAAACCGACTTCAAATTACCGGAATGGGACCAAATAATTGTCGGAATGGAATCAAATTGAAATGGGACCAGTCGGGAACTTCGTAGCTTTATTTAAAAAAAAAACAAAATTCGTTCACCGGTTCACTCAGTCAATAGATAAACAAAAAGTAATACAGTTGAATTGAAAACTTTCTTTATTGGAAGTCGGTAAAAAATGCTAGGTTTCTACAAAATGATCTAAAGAGGATTGTAGTTGAAACGAGATTAACCAGCGCAGAAAATAGACAGTTAACATGAAATGGAAATTAGGGGTAAAGCAGACAATTCCGAATTAAATAGGGTTTTTGTAAAATAAATTGCTTGGGAAAGTTCCGTTCGGTTCTGGTAACAAAGACATTTGCCTACCTTTATTTAACGTATGTTGTAAACTTTAATTTAAACTACACACACTCATCAATCAGTTGAGAAGGCGTCGTCATTTCGGCCTTTGAATATTTCTAGCGTTAAAATAAATATTAAGAAGGCACCTGACCCTAAGCAATTCGCCCAATCCGCTACCGCTAACCTCGCTCCCACTATCGCTCAAGTGAAGGATAGCGATATTCACTTTCCAAAGGACAGACAGAGATCGAGCGCGTTCTCGAAAATTTAACGTAAGCGACAAAAAAAACTATGAATTAAAAAGACGAACTATAATGATTTTGAAAAAAGTATGTTGAGCAAATGTAGGTTTTATCAATGCCTTTTTAGATATTAAAAAATATTAAAGAAAATACAGCAAACTTAAAATATCTAAGTTAAAATGTGATTAAAACAAGGTTTTTTGTAATAAAAAAACTATCGAGCATTTTTTCAGTAATCGTGTTTTCATCTTGAGCATTTAATCTTCATGCTGAAGTTACTTGTATAAAAAAATCAGTCTCCTAGACCTTATAGATTTTGAGATTTAGGTCAGTAAAGGTAGTCAAGTTCGCTTCAGACCCACGGTACCCCTGGCCATACCCCTGGTGGTACCGTGGGTCTTTTAAAGTTAAACGGTACCGCCGACTAATAGTGATGTGATGTTAACATCTACGACTGAAAAAAAACGGATTATTCCCAGTTCGTTCAGCTTCATGGAACTCATGAAACCTCATTTGTTCCATGTCATTATTTAAATAAAAATTATTTTAATTTTAAATTGTTTTATTTTTATGATCGCCTGGTACTTTTTCAGAATGATGAGTTCAAACATTCAATCGGTTTTCACTGAATTTAAAAGAATTTAAAATCTTGAAGGCTCTAATGTTGTTATGTATTCCTGGTACATTTGAGATTTGTGTCTTTTATAATGGACAATCATTTTCATCTGTACTCGGTGCACCTGTTGACACATTTAAATAAACTAAACGGATCGAGATTCGAATGAGATTTCGAGAGCTTCTTTTTTTTTTTCTTTTTTTAATTCCGCGAGACCGCGGCCGCTCCCTTGTCCATTGCTGCGGGCGTCTCTGGTGACACTGACGGCATTTCTAGTGGCACCCGGCAGACTTTGGCCACCAGTGTGGCCTCTTCGGTGGTTTGGTCGGAAAGAAAATCCCGCGTCGTTGGGTTGGGTTTTATCCCGCGTCGGTGAGTGAATCTGGTTGCGTGCTGTGAGGTAAAGGCCCCGCAGCACGCAACCCTTCTAGCCTGCTTCTGTAAGGACGGCGGGTGGCTATCCCGCCGTCCTCAGGCCCCGATCATGGAGGTCGATGGTCCTGGGCGTAGATGAGTCTGCGGCGCCCTGGCCGCTGACTGCGAAACTCAGCGGGGAGGGTACGCTCCCTCTCCCTCTCGGCCGCCTCCTTGGCGAGCATGACTTGCTCGCAGAAGGACATGGCTGCGTTCCACCTACTCGCACTGGAGACCATGGCTTGGAGCATGGTTTCCAGCGAGAGGATATCCACGCCCAGACTCACTACGAGGTCCCGGCGCTGACTCGCCCACGCTGAGCACTCCACCAACGTGTGGAGTGCGGTATCGTCGTCGGAAACCTCGCAGTGTTGACACCGGGGTTTGACCTCACGATGGATGCGAAACAGATAGCTACCGAAACATCCATGCCCGGTAACGATCTGCGTCGCACGATACGTGAGGTCACCATGCCGCCTCTGCAGCCACTCGTCCATGATCGGTCTCACCGCTGCCATGACGGTAGTTCCCCACTTTGGTTGCTCAAGTTGCACCCTCCAAGTCTCCATGAGATCCTGGCGGAGTTGGGACCGCTGGTCCTCTCCGGAGATCGTGCGGTACTCCCGTATTGTTTTGACGGCCAAGGTTCGCAGTGGTCTGTTAAACAGAGTCGCGTTCACCCTGACCGCCAATCTATCCGCCCATACGGGAACCCCGTATAAGGCCATACTCCGCACGATCCCCAGGTACAGTCTCGGAAATATAATAATATACCCAGTAGTTCCATAGATACACAAACAACAAAAGTAGTAGGAGTACAGAACTACAAAAGAGCACTCGCCAACTCTTATCTCGCTCAGTTTGGTTTATTCAAAATGTGTTCGAAGAAGTTTTGTTCAGAAACCGTTCACCTTTGATCGTGCTTAAAAATGTCATATAGATTCTTCTGTTTTATGCTTTGATGAGGTAGACAGAGCTGTTTATTGTACCCATATTTCGTTAGTCACATTGATGTTGAGGCCATCTTTTATTATAAATGACACGCACCTTGAATAAAATACTAGGACTACAGAACTACACAAGCACTCTCGAAATCTCATTTGAATCTCGATCCGTTTAGTTTATTTAAATGTGTCAACAGGTGCACTTCTGACCCACGGTACCCCTGGTACAAATGAAAATGATTGTCCATTATAAAAGACACAAACCTCAAATGTACCAAGAATACATAACAACATAAGAGCCTTCAAGATTTTAAATTCTTTTAAATTTAGTGAAAACCGATTGAATGTTTGAACTCATTATTCCTAAAAATTACCAGGCGATCATAACAGAATAGGAAGTTCTGGTTATGAATATGGATTTTTTTTCATTGTTTCATAACCAGTTATCAAACAATACATTTTTTTTTCAAAACCAGAACCTCCTATTCTCCTAGTCACAGGTAGGTCAACACATCACTAGGGTCACTTACTTGGTGGTACCGTTTAACTTTAAAAGACCTACGGTACCACCAGGGGTATGGCCAGGGGTACCGTGGGTCTGAAATGGTCAAGTTAAGGTCAGGTGGCGTCTTAAAAGCAATACGGCAATTCTGCACCAATTTTAAACAGTAATAATCTAAAAAAAATACACGTCAAAAATTTACACAGCAACTGACTTCAAATTACCGAAATGGGAATAAATAATTGTCGGAATGGGACCAAATTGAAGTGGGAAGTTTGTAAGGAAGCTTTCATTAATAAAAATGAAAAATGGTTCACCCAGTCACGTAACAAACATAAAAATAAAAAAATCATACAAACCTTTTTGGAAGTCGGTTGAATATAGGAAGCTTCAGACTCGAGCAATCATTGAGCGAAGTGAGCGAAGCTTAATCTTAGGCGAATCATGTATTTCGTTTGTCCGCATACTCCTCCTAAACGCCTGAAACGATCTCCTTCAAACTTACCACAATGATAACGTGTGGCGTAAGGGAGGTTTAGAACAAAAAAAAATAAAAAAAAAGTTACAAAAGAGTTTAAAAAAAATAAATCGGTCGTTCGAAAATTTAACACTTCGCTCAGTTTTTGCAACAGCAGCATACATTGCATACCTAGTCTATATTATCCGAACCATATCATAATATTGTATACGTTATTTCTTACCTTTTTTTTTTTTTTTTTTTTTAACCCCGCGGCCCTAGGCCGCGGCCGCTCTAACGTCCGTTGCCGGGCGTCCCTGGTTACTAGCAGAGGGTATGTCCAGTGGCGCCCGGCGGACTTTGACCACCCCTGTGGTCTCTGCGGGTGTTTGGTCGGGACGAGAATCCCGCGTCATTGGGGTCGGGTTTTATCCCGCGTCAGTGAGTGAATCTGGTTGCGTGCTATGGGGCAAAGGCCCCGCAGCACGCAACCCTTCTAGCCTGCTTCTGTAAGGACGGTGGGTGGCGATCCCGCCGTCCTCAGGCCCCGATCATGGAGGACGATAGTCTTGGGCGTAGTCGCGTAGTCTGGGGCGGCCTGGCCGCCGACTACGGAACTCGGCGGGGAGGGTACGCTCCCTCTCCCTCCCGGCCGCCTCCTTCGCGAGCATGACTTGCGCGCAGAAGGACACGGCCGCGTTCCACCTACTCGCACTGGAGACCATGGCTTGGAGCATGGTTTCCAGCGAGAGGATATCCACGCCCAGACCCACTACGAGGTCCCGGCGCTGACTCGCCCACGCTGAGCACTCCACCAACGTGTGGAGTGCGGTGTCGTCGTCGGAAACCTCGCAGTGTTGACACCGGGGTGTGACCTCACGATGCATGCGAAACAGATAGCTACCGAAGCATCCATGCCCGGCAACCATCTGCGTCGCACGGTACGTGAGGTCACCATGCTGCCTCTGCAGCCAATCGTCCATGATCGGTCTCACCGCCGCGATGAAGATGGCACCCCCCTTGGGTTGCTCAAGTCGCACCCTCCATGACTCCATGAGATCCTGGCGGAGTTGGGACCGCTGGTCCTCGATTTCTCGAGACGCAGGCCTGTGGTCCCGCTCCAGCGCCATTGGAACAATGACGCAAGGGCTCTCGCTTCCAGGTCCCATGGAGGGGTCCCGGCTAGGAGACATGCAGCCTCTCCGGAGATCGTGCGGTACCCCCGTACGGTTCTGACGGCCAAGGTTCTAAGTGGTCTGTTTAACAGAGTCACGTTCCCCTTGACCGCCAACCTATCCGCCCATACGGGAGCCCCGTATAGGGCCATACTCCGCACGATCCCCAGGTACAGTCTCCTGCAGGAGGCGTTGGGTCCCTTTAGGTTGGGCATCAGTCGCGAAAGCGCGACCGATGCCTGCGTCACCTTGGGGACCAAACTTCGGAAATGTGGTCCGAAGTTCCATCGGCTATCAAGTACGATCCCTAGGTACTTCATCGAGGGCTTGATGCCGATGCTAACGCCTCCCACATTTATGCTGGAACCTTCTGGTGGACCGTTCCGAGGTCTGTGAAAACACAGAACCTCGGACTTGTGCAAGGCCACCTCCAGTCCCAGCTGCCGTATCCGACCCACGACTCGAGCAACACCCGTCGTGACCTTGAGTGCTGCCTCCTGGTACGTTGCACCCCGCGCCGTGACGAGGGTATCGTCGGCGTAGCACGTTACGCCGACACCCCTAGGCAACGCACCCCGCAGCACCCAGTCGTAGCCGATGTTCCACAGAAGCGGCCCCAGGACCGACCCCTGCGGAACACCGCACGACACATCTCGCCGAGCTGGCCCGAGCCAGCTGGGGAAAGCTATGGCCCTCTCCGAGAGATAGGCCCCGACAATACGACGGAGGTAGAGAGGCGTTTCGTGATACACGAGCGCCTCCCTAACGCAGCTCCATGGCAAGGTGTTGAACGCGTTGGCGATGTCAAGAGACACCGCCACCACCACCTTGCCCTGCGAGACTGCTTCCTCCGTCAGGCTCTTCACGCGCATGATCGCGCTCACGGTGGAGCGTCCCCGACGGAAACCGAACTGGTTATCCGCCAGGTCTGGCCCCACACTCGTGAGATGCTCGACGAGGCGTTCCGCGATAATGCGCTCAAAGAGCTTACACACCTCGTCGAGCAACACGATCGGCCGGTATCCGGACGGTGAGTCCACCGGCCGCCCCGCCTTACGGATCAGGACCAGTTTCCCCGTCCTCCACACCTTGGGAAACTGGCCCCTTTCGAGGCATGCGCTAAAGAGCCCCATCAGTCGAGGCCCGAGTTCTTCGAGGGCCAGGACCCATGCACGGCCAGGAATGCCGTCGGGTCCGAGGGCAGTGATTTTCCGGCGTTTAAGCCGGAGTACTGCCGCACCTAGCTCCCCCACCCTGACTTCGGGTACGTCGTCTTCGCTGGTGCTATCCGCGTCGGGCAGAGACGGAGCCATGCGCGGAGGGACGTGCTCCTCCGCGCTCGTCGGAAACAGGGAGCCCATGACCCGCTCCAGCTGCTGCGGCTGGAGACTCTGGGTCAGTGGGGGCGCCCTAGGTCGGAGTTTCTCCCTGACCTGTAGGTACGGGCGCCCCCATGGGTTCTACTGCAGGGTCTGCAGGAGCTCCTCGCGGGCCGCCGTCTTGGCCCGCTTTATCATCTCCTGGAGATTACCTTTAGCCTCCCTGTATGCCTGAAAAAGCTCCGCCTCTCGGGCTGCCGCGTCGTCTGGGCGGCGACGCCTCCGGCGAAACCTGGTGTACCGGCGGCGGGCGGAGATGCATGCTGCGCGCAGCTCTGCAATCTCCGGCGACCACCAGTACACCTGCTTCCTGGCCGGTCTGGGTGTAACCCTAGGCATCGCCGCATCACAGATTTGCAACATGGCTCTCCTGAACCACTCCGCCTCGGCATCCACATTGGCAGGCCGGTCCGGCGCCGGAATCCAGGCCTGCACGATGGATGCCTCCAGGAGAGCCTCCCGATCAAGATGGTGAAGTGCCCAACGCGGATCCGGGGGATTTGCCACCGGCTGTGGGAGGTCAGGTGGGGGGACGACATCGAACCGGATGTACCGATGATCCGAGTGCGTCTCCTCACCCTCCTCCACGCGCCAGCCTGTAATACGGCGGGCGAGGTCAGGGGATGCGAACGTTACGTCCACGATCGATTCCCCCCCCCCGCCGCCAAAAGGTGGCGACATTCCCCCGGTTGAGGACCTCCAGACCACGTGTTCTGGTCCAGTCCTCAAGAAGCCTCCCCTTGTCCCTGGTTTCCCGGGAGCCCCACGCCTCACTCCAGGCGTTGAAGTCTCCCAGGAGCAGGACAGGGCGAGGACGGCACGCAGCGAAGACGACGTCGAGCTCAGTGAGCCATAGCTCAAACTGAGACTCGTCAATGTTCGGCGAGATGTAGGTGGCCACGACTGCCAACCCATCATAGTCCGCCGCAACACACCCGCGGCCCCTTGCAATGATCGCAAGGTGCGAGTTGTCTGCGGCGGACCCCCCAAAGATACAACAGGCCGAGCCGTCCTCGTCCACCGGGCTTCCCGGGTGGACGTAGTACGGCTCGGCGACCACGGCCAAGTTTATGGACCACTGCCGGATGCTCTGGTACAGAAGATCCTGAGCAGCACGGCAGTGGTTCAAATTCACTTGCAGGATACGGATACGGGCGTCAGACATTAATTGACGTCCATAACCGCATCCCGCCGCGAAGCAACTGGCCGCGCAAGGGCGGCACCCCCACCGCTCTCAGCGGACGGACGAGGTTTTGGCTTCGAGGCGGCGCAGGTTGTGCTGCCGACCCGGTGATCCGCGATCTTGCCCTCCGCCTCGCATCTAAAGCAGCGAGGCGGGGCGTCACAGGCACTTGCCTTGTGACCGGGCCGGCTGCAGCGGAAGCACCGATCGCCCACGGTGACTTCCGCTGTACACTGCACTCCGACGTGCCCCACCACCATGCACCGGAAACATCTGGTTTCCCGGGCACGAAGGAGGTGCACCTGCGCCTTTAGGAAGCCCCCTACGAGGAGGCTTCGTCCGTCCGCCACTTTCAGTGCCGCCGCGACGGGGCACTGGACGACTGTCATCCCGTGACCAGTGGAGCCGAAGGAGATATCTGAAGCCTTCACCTGGTCACGGGGGCAGCCGCCCGCCTCCACGACGGCGGAGACAACTTCCTCCGTCGTGGCCGCGTCATCCAGACCCGTGATGCGCAATGCGGCGCATTTGGTGGGTCTGGTGACGCGGACGGCTTCTTCGTCCAGCGCGACCCTAAGCTGAGCCGCTAGGGCGTCAGCTTTAGGGCCGCTGGAGGCGCCGGGGACCTCGAGGAGGCGAGCCCCGGTGCGTGTCGTCTTGCACCGGAGCCCCCCTTGTATTTCGAGGGCCGAGAGGTTGACTGAGGACTTCACGGTCCTCAGTACGTCGGCGTACCCCACCCCTTTCTCCACACCTACCGTCGTCACCGTCAGGACGACGGCGGTGGAGCGAGGGGGGCGGGGCCTCTTCGGCGCCTTCGCCGCGGCGGCTTTGGCCGCTTTCTTGGCAGCCTTCGTCTTCCTCTTCTTGGCTCCCACTACTTCCCATCCCTCCCGTCTGGAGGGATGTAAGGAAGCAACGGGAGCGACGTTAGAGGAAGACGAGGCGGCAGGGGTGCCACTCTTCTTACCGCGCCCCTTGGCCTTCCGCGCCTGGGCCGCGGTCTCGGCCGGCATCCGGTTCGCTGAAGCGGACGGGGGCGGAGCGGGGCGGCGGACAGCGGGTGTGCCGCTTGGACCCGGAGCGGGAGCACCGCCGACAGCCGCCGCGTATGAAAACGCGGGACGCGCTAGCGGAGGGCGGTACGCCCGGTCCTCCAGGACCGCGAGGCTCCTCTCGATCGCCGTCAGGACCTGCACCGTAGTCGGTACAGGCTTCGGCGGCGAGCCGGGCGCCATGGTGGGCGCGGTCCTAGGCGCCGTCTTCGGCGCTGGTCCAGCCGTCAGAGGAGGAGGCGGCATGGGACCTGGAGGTGCCTTGACCGCTTTGGTCAGCTCAGCGACCTCCCGACGGAGATCTTCCATCTCCTTTCGGGAGGCAGTGAGCTCCACCTCCAGGCTCGCAACCTGCTTGCGGAGCTTCGCCTCCTCCTCTGTGACGCTCCGCTCGAGGAGCTTGTCGAGGGAGGATTGGGCTTCATCCACCAGTGAAGCCACAATCTTCTTCCTCCCCGACATATTTTTACTCCCCCGCATGGCCGCGTTCATGCGGGAGAAAATACTCATTATCGCGGGCGGCACACCGATATCCCTGCGACTGCGCAGGGACGGCACAGATGACGGGGGTGGTGTTGGCGGGCGCTTTCTGTAGGCGTCGAGACGCGTGCGCACCGTCTTCACCGGCACCTCCTCCTCCGAATCGCTGGAGAGGAGGGACCCCCACCCAGAGCAACTAGTGCTCCGGTCGCGCGGCAGCCCCCCCTTCTCGAGGGTCCTCTTCTGCGAAGAAGAAGGGCCCTTACCCCTCACACTACTGGGAGCTGACCCATCGTCAGTCCCAGCAGCAACATTTCCTTGGGGCGTCGACGTCGCGCTGCAACTAGGCGGCGCGACGCGAGCCCCCAAATCAAAAGGCACCGAAGTCCGTTGTTCGCGCAATATGTCGTCGGCTGAGACTGCCCGGGGAAGGGCAGTGTCAGGACCGGGGGTCTCTTCAGGCTTCATAGTGCGCACAATTTCTTCTGTGTTGGCCACTCAAGTTTCGATTTCGACGTTCGGTCACCCAACTTGCCACTGCGTTACCGTGGTCAAGTTGGGGTCCAGGGCGGACGGCGAGGACGTAGTCTAATCTCTTGGGGCCCCGCCCCTTATTTCTTACCTTGATATTATCAGTAAGTATAAAAACGATTATTCAGCTAAAAGAAAAAGAGTAGGTAATACCACAGAATAGGGAATAGTACACAGATAGTACTACGATAATACATCTATCATAGGTTTTTATACTACACAATAAACAAAGTCAGCTGTCCATAACATCAAATGCCCATTTCTGAGAAGTAATTAACTTCAAAGACCACAAATCTTCTTACCAAATACATAGTTAATAGCGTGTCGGATCGTACGCTCGTAGCTGTGCTCGTAGGTACTAAAAGTAGGTACATTAATCTGAGATGTACTTCACAAGCGGAAGAGGCTTAAGCCCCGACCTTAGAATGTTTGTAGTGACACTCGGAAGTCCCTTATTTTATCCCTTTTAGAAATTCTTATAAAAATGCTAGGCATTCTTATAAAAAACCGTGACAAAGGTCGCCGACCTTTGTCACGGTTTTTTCTGGATTAACAGGAAGATTAATTTAACAAAGGTAAGTGTAACATGTAGTTACCAAGAGTTTAGCAGGCTTAGTTTGTATTCAAAGATTAGAACAGAATAGTAATAAAATGGCTGCTTTTATTAGTCTAGTTTAGTCAGTTCAACAAACTTAGAATCCTGCTTGAGGTTTTCTTTTCCGAACGATATATTTAGGAAGTCTAATCAAAACAATACTTACAGAATGTGTACTGGTGTAATGAGTATTCTCAGGCTGACTTTTATAGCTTCACTTACAACAAACGATATGGCTTGAATTTCAAAAAGAATTTAAGTACAATCAAAATAAATCATCTATCAGATAGATTTATATCTGTTAAAAAGCAAGTCATACTATAATTTCAGCGTCAGCGGAAAAGGGTTTTCTTGCA
Organism: Nudaria mundana; assembly: GCA_963556515.1. NCBI lineage: Eukaryota > Metazoa > Arthropoda > Insecta > Lepidoptera > Erebidae > Nudaria > Nudaria mundana. The sequence continues at coordinate 15,616,669 of OY748299.1, read as the reverse complement.
GATTTTTTGTCATGATAGTCAAAATGTATATTAACACCATTATTTTGGCAATGACTTGGCTTTAGTGACAGGACTTGGCTTTGATAGGTGTATAAATAGAAAATCACACAAATGTAAATAAAAGAAACGCAAGGTTGTAAAAACGTGCTTTTATTAGAGTTCATACAAACGTTGATGCTATAAAATAACTTACTACAGAAAGATTTACTAGTATTTTAATGAGTAGACTATGACAACAGCAGACTTACAATTTCAAGTTGGACGAACTAAACCGTAGAGTTTCCGTAAGTACGATATTTAATGGACTGCCTTGGCACAGAATAGGGAATAGTACTTACATAGCCTTGGTGACATAGCCGGTTGACATTACGGCCAGAGGTCCTGGGCTCTTTCCAACTTCGTAAGTGTTAAATGTACTCGTATGTGTAATTGAACTAAAACATTATTTAACATACAGTTAAAATGATTGTGACTGTGAAGCTGAATGATTTCAATAAGCAGACAACTTAATAATTAATTTGCAGTCACTTCAGTAGGTACAAATATTCATAGAAGCAAAATTAGAGGCAATAGCAGCAAGATCTATTTATAACTCACAACCTAAGTGATTTTGTTTATTAAGTAGATACAGTAGATATCGAGACATTTAATAAAGTTCTTAAGAGACTTATTATTATTATATTACTTATTTTATATTAGTATGATCAACTTCTGATTTACGGGCCCGTAAGCTTTAATTAAATATAACTTCTTTTTTAACTACGCAGTACCGACACATGGCCTATCTTCTAGCGACACATAAGCGGCTATTTTGACCCATAAATGCTTGTTACACAGAAGTACTCACGCGTTATGAGAATTGCAAAGTAAATTGGGCCTTGAAAGCTATTTGATGCCGATTTTAAGTGATAAGGCGGTAATTACTCGGTCAAGTTGGCCTATATTGGGAAAAAACACGGCTCTACAACATTTCTAACACAGGACTTAACCAAACAAAATGAAAATATGGGTAGTAAAGTAATTAATAATTGTAACTGCCATATCTTGTACAGTTGCGAGTAATATTCAAAAAATTATAATTCATCAAATCGCAAAAATAAGTATGTTTGACAAAAAAAAATATCAAAATTCACTAGTTACGAGTACATACTTTTGCATACTTATTTCTTGAATTGTGATATACATATTTTGCTCATGACTGTACTGATTTAAATTGGCTCCATATCATTATCATTCGATGTGGTCATTTTGAAACTGCAATGATATTCGTCGACAGCAACACACCTTTTCTGAGCTTCTACATCGAAAGTACTGTTGGTACTGCTCCCCGGAGAACACTTCTCCAGTTCCTTCGGATTAGACGTCATAGGAGACATACTCGGAATCGATGTGCCAGCATTCTGAAGAGAGGATTATGAATAGATTAAGTATGACTGCAAATAACTTTATCAAATTGCCGTTTCTCTCTCAGTTTATTTGCCAGAGTCTCGTACGTTTGTTAGCAGGTGTACCGCTTGTAGGCGACGATGATTGCCCTGGAGATGTTGGTAGAGCCCCCGAGCACCCGAAACAGAACAGAGTGTCTAGTACCAGTTCCTTACGTTAATTTGCTCGAAATAAGTTTTCGTATTCCCCATACCCACAGTTCCCTGACGCTACCGCTAGGGGCGCTGGTGTGAAATGTATGTGGAATACGAAAACGTATTTCGAGCAAATTAACGTAAGGAACTGGTACTAAACACACAGGATAGTATAATAGTACCTAATTAAAAACCAGCCAAGTGCGAGTCAAACTCGCGCACAAAGGGTTCCGTACCAACCGCTAAAAAATCACGTTTGCTGTATGGGAGCCCCCATAAATATTTGTTATATTCTGTTTTTTAGTAGTTGTTGTTATAGAGTAAAGGCAGAAATACATTATCTGTGTAAATTTCATTTTTCTATCACAGTGAGATATAGCGCATAGATAAGAACTTATTCAACAATCTTAGGCGACAAGTGTTAATCGGTTGTCTGCCAACTCCTCCGAAACGGCTCGACTGATTTTGACCAAATTTGGCATGCTGGTCGACATCATACCCGGGAGTGCATATCTCTGAAATCATGAAAATAGAGCTGACCACGGAGGAATAATCACCGAAAATGTCCTGGACATCCCCGAAAAACTAGATGATTAAACGGTAACCATTTAATGGTTGTCATGGAAACACGTGCGTCAACAATGAAAATATTTTTATTTTCATTCGATTAATTAATTTAAGTGTTCGATTCTGATATGTAATAAAAACATTTGCGCCGCTCAACATTTGCAACCCTAAAATATTAAAGGTTTATTATACCTAATTGCTATAGGCAGTTACGAGTATTAAACACTTACATTTAAATTACTTTCAGTTATGCTTTCAGTATAATCATTAGGTCTTAAATTATAATACTGAGCTATGATGCAGCCCAACATTATAATATCTGTATTGTATATATCTCTTCAATTAAAATAAATAAGATATTTATTTTATGGTATTTTTGAGTAACTATTAAAAGGAAAACTTAATAAATTACGAAATGTATACTTGACAATTTCAATGAATTCTTTAACTGTCAATTTAAAAATAAATAGAAAAGGAGGATATTACGTATAACATTTAATATCTGGCAACTTCTAGGTTCATAGTATAGGTGGTATAGGTATGTAAGTACTATTCCCTATTCTGTGGATCCCTATAGGTGTCATTTACTGTTGTATTGTTTTGTATAATTACGTTGTTTTGTTAATTGACAATGATTGAAAAAGAGTGGCGGTGAGATTTCGACTGGTGGTATGGTCTCGGGTTTGATTCCCGGTCGGGACAAACTTTGTGTGATGACACATACACTTGTACCGAAGTCTGGGTATTTCCTATGTATAATATGTATTTATTTACAAAAAAAAAGTATTTATATCAGTTTATATATCTATACTCGTATATCTATCAGTTTTAAAAACATAGCGAAGCACTAATTAAGCGAATACGCAAGCTGATAATTGTCTTCAAAAAAATAAGATATATAGGTGACTCAAAGGTGATTAAACAAGTCTACTATGCACTTTGTCAATCAATATTAACATATTGCATTACGTGATGGGGAGGAGTAGGTAAGTCCTTGCTTTTGCCCGTCGAGCGAGCTCAGAGAGCAATCCTTAAGGTATCAACGGTCCGCTCTTTCCTATTTCCCACTAACCTCCTGTACAAATCATGTGAAGTATTAACAGTCCGCCAGTTATCATACTCAGCACAGTACTAAAACAACACGCATCACTTCCCTACAGCAGTGAAGTCTCTTAAAAAAGAAGGAAAGATATTGTTTGCACTGAAAGAACTGCGATAAAACACGAATACACAGGCAAATTGTATTTGTTTTTAGAGCCTCTCTTGTACAATAGGATAAACGCAACAACAAATATTTATCCTCTAAATTATGCTCATTGTAAGCAGGTAGTACAGAATGCCCTCCAAGGGATGTCCTACGATGACACAGAGGAGTGAATATCTGTTTTAAAATAATTAGTGATAAGTTGATTAATTAAGACAATACCTTATAGTTATCAATATTGAGCCACTTTGGCATTGTACTAGTTCTTATTATATAATATGAATAACCTATCCATGTATGTAACGTATTTGCTTATTATTAAATTTTGACTTAACTTAACTGAGCGCCGGAAGCACAGGACTACCTAGTTCAGGCGCAAATTACGTTTATACGACTACCTATTCATAAGACAGCTAGATAGATATATATGTAAATAGGTATTATTATACATACATACTTAAGTTATTGATGCACTAACTACAATTTTAATAGCGCACAATTATAATTAAGACTCTTTGTAAATTTTAATTTTATTGTACAATGTTTACGAAATAAATGATTAATTATTAATTATCTAGTACTCACATCACAAACTCTGCTTAGTTTGAGACTAGATGGCGTTGTGTGATTTATCCTAACCAGAGACTTGGGATGCCGCTCGCTTCGCTCCCTTAAGTCTTAACATATTTATTTATTTTATTTCTTGCCAGATTCTTACTAACAGTACACAGGCTCTACCTGTTGTTTTGCCATTCTGGTAGTAAATGTAACTACATGTAAAATAACTCATAATGATTTGCATTAGTGCCCTTTGTGAATTATATGATTAAACGATTTGAATATTGACTCCTGCGTGGAATATTATTATGTGTCTGCCTCAGTGGCTAGCTGTTGAACGTAGAGATATGGACCAAGAGCCCAGACGTCCCAGACATAATATGTTACTTTATAAAGGTTAAAATTTGGGCCTCAGGTTGGGTCAGGATTTTTTTCTCCCGAATTCCTGTAGATTTGACAAAAACCCTAGGCTCTTCAACCCCCATTGCAGAATCTTTGTTAAAAACAAACGTTCCTTGTTGTAACGTTATATTTAAATTCAGTAAAGTTAACATAAACACTATCTTAAAAACTTTTAAATCTTTAAATATCAAGAAAACAGCTGACCTCTGGGGCATCTCTGTGTATTTAGTAAATTCTTTTATTGAAATGGTTGCTCCTGAACTAGTAATAATATTTAATAATTGTGTTGATAGTGGTGTGTTCCCTGATTTAATGAAATCTAGTAAATTAATTTCCCTGTTTAAATCGGGTAGTACTTCAGATCCGTCCAATTTCCGTCCCATTTCTGTACTACCTACATTTAGTAAAATTTTTAAAAAATTATGCTTAATAAAATGCAAAATCACTTTAACGTTAATAAACTATTACACACAAAACAATTCGGTTTCACTCGAGGTCGGTCCACCACTAAATTAAATTATTAGAGTGTATGTACAGGGCCTGGGATGAGTCATATGATGCTTATAGTGTATTCTGTGACTTATCTAAGGCCTTCGATTGCGTTCAGCACCAGACTTTAATTAAGAAACTTGATCATTACGGAATCCGGGGGACGGCCTTGAATTTCATCAATTCTTACTTAAGTGATAGGGTCCAGAAAGTGGTGATCAATGGTAAACAGTCACCTGGTTCTCCTGTAGCAATAGGGGTACCGCAGGGTTCAATTTTGGAACCTTTTCTTTTTCTAGTATATATGTTAATGATCTCCCTCACCTCATAAGAGACGACTACGAGGTAGTTTTGTTTGCTGATGACACTTCTTTAATATTTAAAGTCAAACGTGGACAGCGCGAACTTGACGATGTAAACATTGCCCTCTCTAGGATAGTCCACTGGTTTTGTGCTAATAATTTATTATTAAATGAAAATAAAACTAAATGTGTAAGATTCACCTTACCTAATGTAAGACTTGTTAAAACCAGTGTTAAGGTTAGGGATGATATAAAAGAATTGGTCGATGACACTGTCTTTCTGGGCATAACGTTAGACTCCAAATTGCAATGGGGGCCTCATATCTCGAAAATTTCGTCCAGGCGTAGTTCTGCAGCCTATGCTGTCAGAAAGATCCGACAACTTACAGACATTAAAACGGCGCGTCTTGTCTACTTCAGCTACTTCCACAGTATCATGACATATGGCATACTACTGTGGGGTAACGCTGCCGATATTGAATGCATCTTTGTGTTGCAGAAGAGGGCTGTCCGGACTATCTATGTAATGGGGTCTCGGAAGTCATTAAGAGATAAGTTTAAGCATATTAACATCCTTACAGTGTATTCACGGTATATTTATGAAATTTTATTGTATACCCACAAGAACAAAAGTAAATTTGTGAAAAATGGTGATAATCATAATCTAAACTTAAGAAATAAGGATAAACTGGCTGTTCCTAAATTTAGGCTTCCTAAAGTGAATAATTCTTTTGCGGGGAACTTTATTCGAATGTACAATACATTGCCAACCGAAATAGCAAATTTCATCTGTCAATAAATTTAAAAAACTAATAAAAAGTCAATTGTGCCATAAAGCTTTTATAGTATTAATGATTTCTTAGATGACAAGGCTACCTGGTTGTAACACGAATTGCTCCTTTCTAAATAACTCTGTATTAGATTTAAGATGAAATATTGTGAAAAAAGCCGAACTGAGTTTCTTGAGGGCTCTTCTCAGTCTCGTTGCATTTTGGAACCCTCGGTAGAGTCACACCAACTTTTGACGAATCTAAATAATTTTCTAAAAATTTCAAAGATAATAAACGTTATTTTATTTTATTTTTAAAGTGATAAATTTTCTCGAAAATAAGGCTAACTTAAGTTATTTTCCAAAGGCTGATATAATAGTGTGAAACTGCTTCACCAATAAATGCAAACATCTAATCAATAAAGATTTGCTAATGTTTGCCTCGGTGATTCTATGTTTCCCACCCATAAATATATTAAGTAGGTGTATATTTAATTTTAAAAGTATCATGTATGTTGTATCTATCAGTTTTCTAGAACACTATTCACAGCACAAAGCGTCTACTTAGTTAGCGACTAAATAGCTCTGTACTCAATTGCCTTTATTATTACTACATTTATTTATTGACCGAGTGAGCGAAGCGTCTCAGTTTAAACTCGAGGACTGGCCGATTTGGCGTTGTTGGTAAGTATGTGTGTCAGTTCCGGTCTACAGGCCGCATTTTTCAGCTGATTTTCATGAAATTTGGCACAAGTGTTCTTTGTTGCAAGGCGCAACTTTTATCGAAGGGATTTTTCGATTGGGGGGAAAATGGGGTAGAAATGGGGGGAAAATGCATTTTTCAGCCGATTTTCATGAAATTTGGCACATGTGTTCTTTGTTGCAAGGCGCAACTTTTGTCGAAGGGATTTTTCGATTGGGGGGAAAATGGGAGAGAAATGGGGGGGAAATGCGAAAATAACGCGAGGTCTACTGTTCACAGAACCACTAGTTTAATATTTTAATAACTTATTATTAGGAATTAAACGCAGAATAAATTAAAAGAAAAGGTTTATTCACAAGAAATAAGTAAGTCAGGATTTTATACAAAAGTACCCACTACATTTATTAGTTTTAACAGTAACAATTACACAACTTGTATTTGCAATATCCGATACTAACGTGAAACTACTCTAAACAGGGTCACATGACCTTTATATAATAATAATAATTGTTTATTTGCAATCCACAAACTAAAACTAAAACATTTGACAGTTGAAGATGGTATGGACAAAATGCAGTAGTTTAGAGTGTTGAAAGCTGGTGCCTGTGGTAGGTAACGAGACCTGAATTACAGGTCACCAGCGACCCACTGACAGATGTAAAAAACTGACCACAATCAGCCCATGTAGCAGCAAACATCGTACATTAGAATCAAATAATCAAAGAATCAATTTCATTTATTCAGTTTAGGCACATAAAGAGCACATATGAATGTCAAAATTTTACTATTTTGTCAAGTAATATTATAAAAATACTAAATTAAGTAAGTACATAAATAACCATTAGAAAATGATTCTTTCGCTGGTTCGGTAAGTTGGTTCTCCTGAGAAGATACCAGCAAGAAACTCAGGTAGATTATCCATTTTCTTTTTTAATATTGTTTTGTTTACATTGTTACAATTAGTTTATATTGTATTATACGAGTGGCCAACAACAGAAGATTAGGGTGACCATGCATTTATATCATTAAGATATTCGTCTACATTATAGTAGCCTTTCATCATCAAACATTTTTTAACTACTATTTTAAACTTATTAAGAGGCATGTCAACCAAATCCTAAAGGTAAAGCGATTCTTTACACCGCACCAGAGGTGTCTGCTGTACAAAACGCAGATTAGACCCTGCGTTGAATACTGCTCTCACCTCTGGGACGGCTCCGCGAAGTATTTGCTGGACGCACTCGACGCTATGCAGCGACGCGCTGTTCGCATTATAGACTGTCCGGAGGTAACGGGAAGCCTTGAGCCGCTAGCCCAGCGCCGAACAATTGCTTCCTTGGCCGCGTTCTACCGTATTTACCACGGTGAGTGTTCTGAAGAGCTCTTCAACCTGATCCCACCCTCTCCCTTCCGATCCCGAACAACGCGTGCCGGCCAGAGATGTCACCCTCATACCGTGGAAACCGTCTTCGCGAGAACCGAGCGTTTTAAACGATCGTTTCTCTGCCGAACGATGGTGGCTTGGAACGCCCTGCCTGCGCACGTGTTTCCTCCATCATATAACCCTGGGCTCTTTAAGCGAAGCGTGAAGAGGCACATTACTGGGTCGTCAAGTTGAGGGCCACTCTCTATAGTATTCCTGTGTACTGTGAGAGTCGCCCTCAATTGCCAGACGTCGTCTCAGCTTACCATCAGGCGGGTGGCGTCAATTTGTCGAACTAAATATAAAAAAAAAAAAAAAAAAAAAAAAATCCTGAGGAATTTTATTATAAATTTTGATATATTTGCCTACAAACGAATTACCAACTTTATAAAGTCAAATTTTTGTCATTGCCAGTTTATTTTTATTTCTTGTATCTATGTTCTTCCGTGCATATAAGATGTTGTCGTAAACATATTGAGAAGCAACTGTTAAAATATTAATTTCTTTAAATAGTTCTTTCAGTGAGTCACGGGGTCCGAGTCTATAGATTGCTCGTATAGCTCGTTTCTGTAATATGAATATTGTCTCAATATCGGCAGCTGAGCCCCACAGCAGCAGACCATATGACATAACGCTATGAAAGTAGCTAAAATAAATTACACAAAACAATGATAGTTACACGGATTTCTGTAGCAAGTGTGAATGTGCACTTAACGCGCACCTGAATATGTGAGAGTGTACAAGTGCCATGTGTGTGCGTGTGTGTTCGTGTGTGAGTTTGCGTTAGTGTGTATAAATGTGTAGGGATGTGTAAAAGAGAAAATAAATTTAAAAATTAAAGAAAGTATAATTTGATAAATTGAACTAAAATTAGGAGGGTACAACCAACAGTTCCTCAATAATCAAATAGGTTTGCTGGAGTAGCCAGGCTCTAACCCTCACCCTACAGTTGTGGTAATTAAGAGAGTGAATGTCTAGCAATTGGTGAAACTTGTTGTAGAGATACGGTCCTAGGAAAAAGTAAAATCGTCGAACGAAGGAGGTCTTTATGGACCTTGATTCAGCCACAAGATGGTTTCGTGTGGAGAGTTCACCATCGAAGCACGTCTCAGAATGCTGCCTAATGACCGTCGCAAGCATAAACAATTGTCTCACCGTCAACACTTGACAAAACTCATACAGTTCGGTGGTTGGGAAGAGACGAGGCTTATAACTGTACACCTTTAGAACACACCTCTGCGCTCGCTCCACTATCAACATGTGTGTTTTGGCAGCATCACCCCAGGAACCTATGCAGTAGCCTAGAATGGACTGGCACAAAGCAAGGTACACTTCATCACCTCAGGACTGGCAGAGCCACGCAGCGACCCGAAAAAATGTACCAGCTTTCGAGTCCTGTTAGACAAGGCGATAATTTGCTCTTGGAAGCTCAGACCGCTGTCCAACACAACGCCAAGGTACTTAACAGAAGACACGTTGTCTACAGCTAGACACGGCGTTATATTTGCAGATACACTCGGGCACTGGACAAACCTGTTCCGACCCGCCACCGTCTGCAAGTCTCCCGTGAGTAGGGTAGAATTTCGCAACCCGAACATCAGTACCTTGGTTTTAGTGACGTTGAGCGTAAGCAAGTTAGAGTCCAGCCAGGCTCCAGCGGTGTCAAAACCATTCTGAGCCAGTCGGAATGCATCGTCCCATGTATCCGAAACAAACACCAGAACCGTGTCATCTGCGTAACAAAATACCCTTCCCCGGTCGAGTGAGAGGTTACAGAGGTCGTTAATGGTAGACTAAGAACAGCGTCGGGCCGAGGATACTGCCCTGCGGAACACCATGTGTTACCTGTAATTCCGAGCTCCGGGTGGACCCAACCACACTGAACTCTGCCAGTCAGGTAACTGCTAAAAAGTTCTAACTGTACTCCTCTAACTCCCACACGCTCCAGTTTGGACAGCAAAATCGAAGTAGGGACCGTGTCAAAGGCCTTCGCGAGATCCAAGAACAGTGCAACACACTTTTGCTTCTTGTCGAAGTGAGTGACAATATGGTCAGTTAAGCAGTGGACAGCATCTGCTGTGGATAGATTTTTCCGAAAGTCAAATTGGTTCGCAGATAGAAGCTGGTTATTTTCTAAGTAATGAGCAAGTCTGGAATTTATGATTTTCTCAAAGACCTTCTACATGGCGGGCAAGATTGAAATAGGCCTATAGTTTTTGACTCGAGTTTTGTCGCCGGATTTATAAATGGGACGCACGAGCGCCCTCTTAAAGAGGTCGGGGAAAATACCTGTAGAAATGGATCGATTACATGTATATGTGAGTGGGGGAACGATCGTGTTTTTATGCTGTTTCAGAAAAGAGGAAGATATACCATCTATGCCAGCAGCAGCACCAGCTTTGAGTGACATCACTATCCTTTCAACCTCCTCCTCATCAGTTTCCAGTAGTACAAAGAAATCTCTGCAGTGTGTAAGAGGAGTCACCTGTTCAGCTATAGCTTCCCACATGCTGTATACAGCATGTGGGAATTTTTTCAGCTAGCAGTTTCCCATTCCGCATTGGCAAAGTAGGAGTTTATGGAGTTCACCACGGAGAGGCTATCAACATTGTCGCCCAATAGAGCAGCGGCTGGAGTAGAGGGTTTATTTGTGTTAGTAATAGATTTGATCACCTTCCAGAACTCCTTAGAGTTATTCCCAGCCTTACTGAACAGCTGGACTTCCTGCTCTCTCTTAGCTTTCCGAAGCAATCCGGTACCTTTTATAAGAGATTTGTAAAATCTCATTTGCCGGATACATTTTAGCCTTTTTATATAGGTTATCCCTGTGGCGCATGCACCTAAGAAGACCCCCCGTAATCCAAGCTTTAATAGGCCTACGACGGCGAGAGAGAGTAACAGTTCTGGTATTATTAGATATGGCAGATACAATAAGTTCCAGCAAGTTCCTGGTAGCCACGTTTGGGTTCTCCGCCGCGAAAACTGTGTCAAAATTAAGGAGAGATATGTCCCGAGCAAGAGCCTCATGGTCAATCGAACAAGTATATGACTGTCCTTTCACGGACTCCCTAGTCCGAAGAGCAATCATAACTGCTGAGTGGTCCGTAACTGTTGTCTCCAAAACCAGCACCTTTGTAGATGATGGTGCTTTTAAGTTGGCATGGTCAAGGCAGGTAAGACCGTGGGTCGGAAAAGTATGGCCTGGGAAAAGACCATGCTGCGCAAGTAGATCCAAGTAATCAAGAGTGGTCACCTTTTGGCAGGTCGGAACAATATCAATATTAATGTCGCCGATAAGTACTATATTTCTGTACATTTTCAAGTCGGTAAGTAGTCGGTCCAGTGAATGTAAAAAGTTAGTTGGATCTGCGAATTGCCACGGACGGTACACTGCAATGATAGCCAATTCAGAACTAACAGTCATTAAGAGGCAGCTAGAATCCCGCAATCCGGGTTCCGTAATATGTACGTTCGACAGAGTAGATTTGACGGACATTACGACACCATCATTTTGATTATTTATATTTAAAGACCTATGGAAATTATACCCCTCCAACATAGGCACGTTCGGATTACAAGACAGCCAGCACTCCGACAGTACAACAACATCACATAGAATCCGCATTCTCTGTACCATAGTTCAAAAATCTGAAAAATTTGCACCTATGCTGCGAATATTCTGCGATAGAATGGTTATACGCCAGCGGTCAGGTGTCGCAGGCAATACGGATGAACATGTTTCCGGGGCACAGGTAACTGAATCAAAAGGTATAACATTATCTATATTCTGAATCAAATTATTTAAATCTGCGAATAGTGAAAGTAAAACAAACTCTGTGGCGCGAAGCAGTCACGAATTATACAGTAAAAATGTACTAGCAAAATATATATTTTAAACTTATAGTAGGCAGAATAAGCGCCTAACACTCTCCGGTATTCGCAGTCAGATAAAACAGGTGTTAATTCACTGCAAACAGAAAAATACGCAGAACAGCCATTAGTTTCCCTATGCAAGGTACCTACAGCGAGTGTATGTGTTGTATGAACGTAGAATCTGTCGTGTGTGTTTAATAATAATTTGTAACGGAAGCAATACTGTACAGTTATAAAATAAATAGTGGTATGTTGTACAACATTCAGCGATTTCAGGTGAAACATGATTAAGTAGCATTCACACAATAAAAATATTATAAATAACACAGGTATTAAACATAGTAGTGAATAGTTAATTAGATGGTAAAGATGCATTTCCCAGATGACCCCACATAGGATTATTAAGGCAATAGGAACCTCAAGTACACAAGTATAAAATAAATAGAATGATTTAAACAGTTCAGCGTAGTAATCCTGATCTGGAAAATGGTACAATGGTAAAATATACAACAAAAGTAACATATTGATAAAGGTACTTAGGTACATCATCGAGTAACACTCCGAGAAAAATCGGTATAACATAGAAACAATTTTAAAACTAAGACACAGTACTTTATAATATTAAAATCGACAAAATACAGGTTCCATGTCGGAGTCCGAGCGTATGGGTATGGCACGATCGCCAGGTTTGTTTCGAATGTAAATACGCCCGAATTATGTTAACGCCAACTAACTTTTTAAATAAAACTTTATATGAAGGTTGCAGAGCTACAGCTAAAACAGTAATGACTTAATTCTAAGTTTTGTGGTTCTTATATACTAGTTAAATGCTAACAAAGCATTGAGTGAGAGAGGGTGAGTAATAACAAAAAGGTCACCCTCGATAATAATAAATTAGAAGAACAAATAGCTTCACATTTGACACATTGACATTTCAAAATTGTATGCAAATAAATGCATATTGCAAGTAAACCCCGTTGAGAGGGTCGATACATTTGTCTCATTGTTTTAAGTTAAGATATGAGTTCTGAAGTGTAAGAGTTATTTATTGTTCGGGTCTAACGAACAAGAGTTTTGTATTGCTTATTTTGAGTTATTGTAAGGACTGACATGTCTATGTTATTTTGGTAACTTATAGAAAGTTTGTGCTTAACATAAATTATACAGAGTTATTAGAAACACATGTCAATAGATACAGTTTAAGTGAATGAATAATATAATAATTTATGTGAGAATGGTATGTCAATAGGCTCCATACATAACTCCTCCCCCCTCAGATCAGCAACTATTTTTGATGTGATAACCGAAAATTTTGCTGAACGTGCATTTGTGGCTCCAGGCTCGGTGGGCTCCGCTAATTCTCGTGGGCTCCAGGCTGTTTGGCTCGATTGACTTCCCTCGATGTGCTGTTGATGATTTTCACAGGTACACAGGTTGGCGATGCGATAGTGAAACACGGAGTGTATAGGAACATATTCTTATAATGGTTGTAGACCTCTCGTCCTCACTTGTTGTCAACTCTGGTCTCGTATAAAAAAAAATCATCAGCGTGATGTTCTTAATAGCTCTGTCGAATACTGGGCAGATCATCTGCCGCACAAAATAACTTCTTCAGCTTCTTCACATGGGTTTGATGGATCAGAATGTGAAATTTTGATCGTTTCTGTGGCGGTTTCAAACTTCTGCATTTCTTCCCTAAATATTTTAAACTCTTGTCTATCTCTTACGTTTACTAAGGTTGAGTCTAATTGTAATTTACTTTTTTCAATATAATTAATATCTCTATAATTAACTTCATAATCTTCTATGCTACAAGTCGGGTTCTTGTAAACACTAGAAGGTTCTGTTTCCACCAACCCATTGGATTCACAGTTATAATTTGGAATAACTGTGTTGTCGGGTTCACTGTTATAATTTTAAATAACCGTGGTGACGTAACCTTCACTACACTTAACTAATGCGGCGGGCATTTTAATCCCTTTCTTAAACTCCTTACAATCTAATATAGCGTCGCAGTTCAATACATTGACTGGAAGCTTAACCTTGCATTCGCTGTGAGAGGGTAATTGGTATATCTCTATCGTGGTCGGTTCATATTTTAAGGGAATATTTGTATTTTTTAATTCCAATATCTGACTCCCCATATTAATCGTAACCTTTAATTGTTTAAGTAAGGTACTACCTATTAAACCGTCGTACCTATCATCTACATTATAAATATAAAATTTATGTGACTCTTTACATTTAAAAGTACTCGGTAAAGGTATCCATTGTTTGGTCATGAACACTTGAAGCGTGATTGATTTATGACCGGTTGACTCTCTTGAGCGACCGACATCAATGGCCTACTAACTGGTTGAGACAAAAAACGGTTATTGTTCTCTCTTGTATATGCATGATAATTATTTTGACCAAAGATTTGTTGTTTAAATTTTCTAAACTGCTGCGAACTATTTGGTTTGAAGGACGCATTTGCACTGTTATTCGGTACATGTGTACTCGATATATTTTGACGTTGGTTTTCAGAATAAACTATGTGGGACCTATTAGATCTATTAAACTGACGACTGTCGTTTGTTTTTGAGTTATATACAGTTTGGAAGTGTTGTTCTTCCAAAACTATTTTTAACGCGTCTTCTAATTTTGAGACGTCTTGTAACCGAACGAGTCTAACTAAATACTGGGGTAAACTATATAAAAATACAATAAATGCCCTACTACCGTAAATTGAATATTTGGCCCTACGCAAAGGTTCATTGTGTACAGATTCCGATATCTTGGAAAACAAAACACTTCTTACATGTTGAATCCTATGACAGAATTCCATATAACTTTCGCCCTTATTAATTTTGCAACTTTCTAATTCTAAGGCTAAACATTCTTCCGTGCGTGGATCACCAAAGTGTTGAATAAGGAGATTTTTTAGTTCTTCCCAAGACTCTATGTGATCTCTCTCGCTTACTAAAAATGCGGCTTTATCGGATAACCTACTTGTTAAAACGTGGAACAAGTAAACATTCTGTTCTGCGTCACCCGAGAAAAAAGTTAAAATGTATTCACATTTCTTAATATACAACGGGAGTGTTCGCGCCTCACCACTGAATACAGGGATGATTTTAACTATCTCCGATGGAACACGGACAATTCCTTCCATTGTATACACAGTTTATTTCAAATTCAAGAAATAATGTGTAAAATAGACACAATATTACTAACTTGAAAAGAAAATAAAATGTGTAAAAACGTAAACCTAGCTAACTAAATACCTATAAGTAATTTATGCAAGTATTATCGCGGCGTTTTCTAATCCCTAATAATACACACAACATAAAATTACACAAGGTTGGAGGCAATAGGAAGTGCTGAAAGGAAGGTGAAAAGATTTACTCACAGTTCCGCAGCTATCTTCATGCACCGTGACTACTGCTTATCTCGGCTGCTTCTGCTTTTATCCCTCTTGTGGCCTCTTAATAAACCGTAGAGACGTGTAAAAACCCTCCTACCCACTACCTAACTAATATAACTAAATATTATAACTAAATATACTAATATATAGCTCTATAAACTAAGAGGGAAGAAAGGACTATAAATAAATACAGAAAGAAAGAAAGAGAGACTAAGAAGAAGGAAAACCTAGAATATGGAAGGAATTATATCTAGAATAAATTGAACATGGATTATATTTTTTTTTTTCAATTCTGGACGGAGAATCTGAAATACATGGAAAGCTGCATTATAATCGTCTAAAATGATTATACTAGTCTATCTGATAAGATGATAGTATATCAACTATATAGTTCCATTTAGAATACCTATAATGTACTTCTAATATGAACTTTTACTGAAGATTGGCCAAAGTGATCGATCGTCTAGTGATTAGTAGTAGGACTCTACGTTGTGTCATAGCAAACCGGATTCTTTTTTGTGATTATGCGCTCAGAACTATAATGTAAGACCTAAATAGTGCTTCTAATTTCAAACCTAAATAAGTGAAGTTAATTTCTTATAGTGATTCTAATTTATTTGTTAGACCTAACTAGTGCTTTTAATTTCCTAAACCTAGACAAGTTGTTCTAGTAACTCAGATTGTCCTATCAGTAATAGATGAAAGGTATTTTAGTGTCAATCGTGTACATAACCTAAAAGTGACATTAATATTGATAATAATATTCTGGATTACTGTAATAAATTATTAAAGCTTTAACAACAAGTGAGTACCTATTTATTTATAATAAGATATTGAATTATAGTGGTTATTATAGAACCTAGGGATGTAGCATACAGACTAGTTGCAATAATTAAATGTTTATCGAATGGTCATGATAATTAGGAGGGGTAATGGACTGTAGATAATTAGGTATCAATGTGGGGTTGGAAATAGCCTTCACTGCCCCAGCCACGCAGAGGCTGACTGAGAATCAATCCATACACCATATTCTCTCGTGAAGATATTTTTGGATGATGAAGCAGCTTGAACAGCTGATCACGAAGGGATTAGAACGAGTTCCAGATCCACAAAATTGATGTTAATATTATCAATAGGTAAGTATACCCAGTGATAGCCATAATAGTTCAGCTAGGAGTTATGCTTGGCAAGAACCTCCAAAGCTTATTGGTATATCTGAGATCATGTTCATACAAACAGTCTCATGATTTATAAAATGACGAATTGTAGAAGATCCGAGGATACATCTACCGTAGAAACCCTGATCCAATGATACATCAACTCTATCTCAATCTGGTCCAGTCAAGGAAATCCAGTGAGTCCGGAGCAGTGCTCAAATTCACAAGGGCTGCCCATGAAATACAATCAGCAATACACGATACAGTCTATCTCGTCTTGCCCTTAGGCCAAGAGAGTCCGGACCATCGGTAAGCCAAGTTGCAACCATGCCAGCAAAGTGGTTGAAGTTGTAAACATATGAATGTCCGTACCACAAACACTCAGATATACATCAAGATAGTTATCATTAATGTAACATAAATCCATTCTGAACTATTTTAGCAGATAGATACAAGTATTTAAGAATTAGCTTCTGGTAACCCGAGTAGGATTAATATAGGATGAAGGGATAAGTAAGTATGGGTTTTATGATTATAGTTTATACATTTGCTTGACCACAATGGGAAAAGTAGGTATAATAAAACAACCATATTTATTGTAGAGTATTTATTGAATAATTACCTTCACCTATGTAGAATAGCCTTCTTGACAATGTATTATGTAATTGTTATTTACATTCTACGGATAGATCAGAATAAGTACTATAAGGAGTGGGTAAGTTGGGTAGGAGTTCACTCAATATTCCATTGTTGTGCCAAGTAATATCAAGCTAGTCTGACTTGGATATCGGAGTTCTAAACGAACCAGGCTGTTAGAACTACTTAGGTTTCTCTTATAAATTCCATTCCAATCTCCTCTGGTGAGACATAGCTCCGAGTAGACTGGAGGATACCCAGGTATGTTATAACCTTGAAAATATGCAAGCGCCAAACGCTTAGTAGACCAAGATTTAATCGATTTCTGAGATGAGCAAATACAGCTACATCTTCATGTATATCAACTGAAGCTTGTTCAGCATACCAGGAAACAATTTAACCCAAGATTAAAATGTTTCCATCTCAAACCATCCGCTATCCAAAATCTTACAAAATTGGAAATTCCTATAATAAAACACATGGGGGGTAGTATTATTCTGATACTATCATTCCATTAGCGGTTTCAATAATAAAGGTATGCGAGATGAATTCAAGAAGGAATTCCCACAGGCTTATGAACCAAGTTACCTCACCTATTACCATGATTCACCAAATATATAATTAGGTATCACACAGTAAAGGTTACTAATATAAATTAATTTAGTTTATGCCATCCTAGGCATAGCTCCGACAATGGACTGGTTTTACCAATCATTGCATGAAAGATTTGGCGAATATAGACACACTCAAGTATGCTAACATAATTTGTTTCAACCTCACCTAGGTGCTTCTGATTACGGACGAGGATTACCAATCATTACAGGAATGATATAGCGAATGTGGTACACTAAAGTGTATATGTAATTCAGATCAATCCTCCTAATGGTTTATGACTCTGTTCATACACCTCAGGTTATTCGCTGGTTAGTTCAGGGTGGTCAAGCAACGGTATGAAATATAATATGTATGTAGGTAATATACAATAAAGATATTAGTATCAGCATTGTAAATATATTCAATTTTGGACAACTTTTCGATTCACAATATTCATTAATTAGGTAGGTAGGTAGGTAGATATGTAGTAGGTAGTAAGTATGATAATATGACCATTATTTACGGGTAGTTCCTACCACGCTTCCTACTTCGGTTCAAGACGATTTCATCAAAATTATCTCGTTAAAATTGGCTAAGTAGTGATTATTTAGTCATTACTACACGCGCTAACAGACCTAATTAGAATTGACACTGGAGATTCAATTATGCTGTCACAATCATTGAACTAGAATGTGCCTAGAATGTTGTACGCACTACCAGGACAATATAAAACATTTAAATAACGCTGGATATCTATAAACTACACTGGATTTATCGCACCTACACATCCTCAATCTGAACAAAATGGACGCTTGTCTTACGACAATTACACTGAATCATGATTTTATCCTTACTTTATCGTTCATGTACGCATTCCGAGCCCTTAGACAAATTTTACCATAATTCTATCATATTCATCAGTTTACACACTAAAACTCTAGAAATTATTCGTCAGTTCGCTGTCCATACGGTGTGACCAATTTCTAAATTATCAAAAATATGTGGGTAAAACTTCATGACATTGGTAAATACATGGAGGGTATTTGGAAAAATAATTCACAAAGATTTTAATAGATGAAAAGATCTGACCTCAAATGACGTCTTCCTCGACTCCTCGTTGCGCTGCAGCTGCATCTTGAATCACTTAAATTAGTGCTAGCCTCATAGCGCGGACTAGTATGTAATGTCGTACACTTATCGCCAAGAGACCAGACTCAATCTCTTTCCCAAATGCAATAGATATAAAATATCTATTCATTTCTATCCCCAGAAGTCTTAGAAGCGATAAATGCTTGAGTAAAATGTGTGTGTATCCCTCTGAATAGAATCTGGCCAGGACTCTAAACAAAGGCGTATAATAAAATAAATACATATATTTAATAAATAATTGTAGGGGTAGGTGTATTGTGCAGGTACCTAAGATACTCACATGTCGACGGTCGAAACGCGCACTAGGTGATACCGACCACTCAGAGGACAAGCAGAGTTCCGATACTATCGAAATTGCGAAAAGAAAAGAGGACGTTACCGACGAAATTCCGAAAATCAAAAGAGGACGAGAATCCCGCACCCTCGTTTTTATAACCTTTTCCTAAACCACCTCCCATATCCGTATCATTCGTTCTTTTCCCGTAAAACCCATTCTATAACCTAGCAACACCGATCTACACTCTTTCCCACTTCCAACAATTCCAATAACCATTAACTAACTTTAAATCTTAATTATATAATCTAAACATACAGAACCCATTCAAATGTACCTAAATTCTAAATAAAATTAATAAATATAATAATGGTTTAGAATACCTCATTATCTTTCTCTAATAAAATTAATATTTATGAATAAGTGTTTTTGGAATATTCTAGTACGATCTCTAAAGAATTGTGAAAAGTCCAACGTTATATCAATTAATTTACTATTTATCTAAATTTAGTGCCAAGAAATTTCATTCATACATGTATATTATTTCTAGCAATAATAACTTGATATAAACCTATCTGATATGTATTTCAACCACTTTTAAGAATATTAGGCTTTATGAAGTATTCTAACAATACAATATTGTAACATTTTAATCTGTATTGAAGTTATTAATTTTGGTAATCTAAATTTTCTATCTAAATTAATGTTTATCTGGCTTCTACCTATTATTCTGATATCTACATAGATTCTACTTATAAGAACTTGTCACTCTTCATCATGGGACACCTCAAATTTGAAGAAACAATCGTAATGAATTGTTAAAATTTTGGTAAATTAATCTTTATTTTCTACCACTAAACTCCTAATATTTCCTACTTCCCTGCTATATTCTACTTTATATGTAGTCTACATTCCTCAGATATGTTAGTATTTCATAATAATTACAGGCATTAGCATAGTTTTAACAGATTGAATTTTCACTATGTTACTGGACCAATATTTTTAAGTATAATGTGAATTTATCAATTCTTAAGCAAACTCATGTTTATAACTAACAGTGATACCTCATGAACTTATAGGAGTAGAATTTATCTCATTTTTAGCATATTCTTTTGGTTAAATGTGAAATTTTAAGATATTTTTATAGCTTACTTATCCTGAATTTTGAATGTTTGGGATTCAATGTTTCTACTACATAACTTAATTGGTACTTGGCATTCTAATTGAATTTACATAATACATAGTATATATTTACTTATTTAATAGATACATACATCAATAATAACTTGTATTCAAAATTATACCTAGGGTCTAAGTTAGACTAAATTGACTGTCTTTTCTATTCAATACTTTCATATTTTTGATCATAACTTTATTATTAATTGGAATTTTAATGTTATATTTTGAATGGTAGTCGTAGGTACTGGCACAATCAATATTCTAACATCAATAATTGCCAATCTATCAATAATTTGAAATCCAACATAAACCCTAATTCCCTTCCTAAACTAATATATGCATTTCCAGATTTACGAATTCTACTTCTACATTGGCTATAAAGTGACAACTAATGAACCAATCACCCCTAAGGTACTGTGTCTTACTTATACTTACGTTTAATAACTAGATATGCTGAAATTAAGTAAATTATTAAAATTTAATAAATTGATTCATTTAAAATTTATAATTAGCGCCATCTAGTGATAATAGGATGAACTAAGTACTATTTGCTTAGAGAATATAGTGTATCCGACATTGATTTTAAATGTAATTGTTAATTGCCAGCAGATGGCAGTTATAAATAATTTTTATCATATCAAAATGAGATTTATTCAATTAAGAATGATATTTTTTTTTTTTAAAGGGGAATTAAAACAATCGAATCTTATTATTCTTTATTTTATGTTTCCAATTTGAAGGTCTTCTTCAAGAAGAATTAGCGTTGCAGACATAAATTTATCATACGGATCTACTCGTGTGAGTAGAGATCCGTTACAGACGGACGTCGAAGTTCTTCGTAGAATTTGATACTATAACTTGACTACAAGGACAACTACCGGCTGCGCCAATTATGTTAACGCCAACTAAGTTTTTAAATAAAACTTTATATGAAGGTTGCAGAGCTACAGCTAAAACAGTAATGACTTAATTCTAAGTTTTGTGGTTCTTATATACTAGTTAAATGCTAACAAAGCATTGAGTTAGAGAGGGTGAGAAATAACAAAAAGGTCACCCTCGATAATAATAAATTAGAAGAACAAATAGCTTCACATTTGACACATTGACATTTTAAAATTGTATGGAATTAAGTTATTGGGTTTCATTCTCATATTGCATTAAACCCCGTTGAGAGGGTCGATACATTTGTCTCATTGTTTTAAGTTAAGATATGAGTTCTTAAGTGTAAGAGTTATTTATTGTTCGGGTCTAACGAACAAGAGTTTTGTATTGCTTATTTTGAGTTATTGTAAGGACTGACATGTCTATGTTATTTTGGTAACTTATAGAAAGTTTGTGCTTAACATAAATTATACAGAGTTATTAGAAACACATGTCAATAGATACAGTTTAAGTTAAGTACAAATGAATAATATAATAATTTATGTGAGAATGGTATGTCAATAGGCTCCATACATAACTCCCTCGTTTACACTATGCGAACTTCCACCCATGTGCCTGACAAGTGTCCCGTACTTTTCGAAATAACTGGCGATTTGCCTTTGTGAGGCGTTCATTTACGTAAAACCGACGCGCAGGACCAGTCATGCCGATGTCGACCGACGTTACACTGCGTCGCTCACGAGCGCATTTTAACAATTCGTCGCGTAGATCGCGACGCATCAAGCGCACCGCTAGAGGGCCCGGGTGGCGCTCCGGACCCTGTGAGTCAGTCGCTAACAGATAACGGGAACCGACACGATCCGCGCTTACGATATCCCGTTCTTCCAGTTTCATGCCGAGTTTCGCAGCAACTAGAAGCACCGTATGCACCGGGTTCTCACCTGTTGGTTCAGTCAAGTTGGATATCTCAACATCACCACTCAGTAGCTCCTGGTCCCGGTCATTTAGGTCCCGTTTCAGCTGTTCAATGACCTCATTAGGTAAGATTTGATCAGCCGGCCGCTCCCTCTCCAAGACTCCAACCCTCTCCTCCACAGCATCGACCCTAACATTGCACTCCCTCAGCGAGATGACGATGTCCGACAACTCCGACTTATATTGTTGAACAATTTCGTTAATTGATCGCAGGCTGTCTCTGAAAATTCTTAACTCCGCCGTGATATCGGCGGTCAATAGGTTCGCTTCCGCAGAGGTATTAGTTGCAGGACTGTTCGATAAATCTAGCTGAGATGCAACACCACGGACCGGAGTGACGGTTTCATTATCGGTTGCTACGTTTTTCTTGCATTCTGGACACAACCAGGACGGAAGTATGGCGCCAGAAATCGGCAAGGCAACGCATTTCCTATGATATAGTATACGGCACTTGGTACATTCAGTGCCATCTATCGCATTCGCCGAGATATATCTCCCACAAGCGCCACACTTACACGGTGTCATGATTCCAGTTAATAAATCTAGTACTCCAGTCGAATGTCAGATACTACTACTACTACACTCCGTCACGAGATGGCGCAGTTACAGATATTATATTCTATGGCGATGATACACGAAGTTGCACTGTAAATGCCAAAGGGAGCACCGAGGAACTGCGCCACAAACAATATTATAGTTAACTTGCGCACTTTTAAGTATTTACTTTATAAATCACTATTGACGGGTAGATGGGACTGCTAGCAGACTTGTTTTATTTGTTTTGCGCACTCCCAGCGCACAAAAACACTCACAAACACTTCGAGATAATTATTGAAGTATATTTACTATATTTATAAAATGAAGTTAAACAGTATTTGACTATAATTCTATTTTATTGCGATATGTAAATACAGAGGTCAACGACCGCGCTTATGTCAGCTGTCAGGCGATATAACAACCGACAGCAATTACTTAAGACATGTTATCGCCACGAGAGTTGGAAAACGACTGTCCGATCTATTCTCGTCGCTCCGTTTATATAGGAAACGAAATAAGGGTGCCGCGTGTGAAGGTACATCCTAACATTATAATTTCATAGTTAAAAATATCGACAAAAAAGAAAGTGATTTCTGTATTTTTGGACCTAGCTAAGGCTTTCGACACGGTCTCTGTTTCAATATTGCTAAAAAAAACTAGAGTATCTTGGAGTTAGGGGCCACCAGTTGAAATTGTTTGAGAGTTACTTGACGGGAAGAACACAGTGTGTTAGAATTGAAAATTACACTACTCATAACCTGCCCCTAAATGTGGGAGTCCCACAGGGTAGCATCTTGGGTCCGACATTGTATCTTATTTATATCAATGATCTCTGTCAATTAAAACTGCCAAAATTGTAACATTTGCTGATGATATGGCACTTTTATTTAGCGGAGACTCATGGAACGAAGTTTTTTCCTATGCACAGCGAGGTTACAATGTGGTAACAAAGTGGTTGAGCGATAATGTGCTAACTCTGAATGTGGCGAAGACAAAATAACGTACAGTTTGAGAAATACCACGGATAACATTGAGCAATATAAACTGACATCCCACAACTGTACAGATTACAATGCTTCAAATTGTTCCTGCTCCTATATTGAAAGGGTTAATGTAATTAAGTACTTGGGAGTCATGCTTGATGATAGACTAAAGTTCAGAGAACACATTGGCATAGTGGCAAGGAGCTGTAAATTTTATTTAAAACCCTAAGACTTGTGGCCAACTACGATTTATTAAAGACAGTTTATTTTGCTCTCTGTCAATCGCAATTGAGCTACTGTATATCCACGTGGGGAGGATCGGCTAAAATCCATATGGTAAAGCTTGAACGAGTTCAAAGGGTCGTTCTGAAGGTGAGTCTCTTTCTGCCTTTTTACCATCCAACCGTAGATGTGTATGGGCGGAGCGGGGTTCTTTCAGTGCGTCAACCATACATTCTACACTCTGTTGCCATACAACATACTTAGGTGCCATATGAACCTGAAGTGATCGAGAAACGTCGCAGAAAAGACGTAATTTGTGCAAACACTTTGTTTAGGACGAGTTTTGCGCAGCGATTCCTCTGCTACCAGGGTGGACACCTATATAATATATTAAATAAAGCCCTATCCATTTATTCACTGCCTAGAACTTAACTTAAGACGAAGGTAAAAGATTGGCTCCAGGTTTTAGACTATAATTTTACAGAGAACCTACTTCACTAATTATATACATATATATATATATGTACATATATTATAGGCGTACTTGGTTTGTATTATTTTAATACACACTTTCTAACACGCACGCATACACACACACAACACACACAACACACACACACACACACACACACACACAACTCACACACCACACACACAAACATACACACAAATAGAGTTTTTCACGGGGATTTTTATAAATTTAGTAACATTTATTCATAGCATATAGGTACATTTTTTATTACTTTGATGTCCTGTCTCCAACACAGTTTTAACTTATTGTCTAGTTAATTACCTAGTGCCGTTTATAAATTTTTACTATACTACCAAGGGGCGAGGACCTGGTGATCTGTAATACAGGTTTTACACCTACAACAGACAACAGCTTCTCACATACAATTATTATAGGTATTATACAACAAATCATGTATTCCTGATTTTTTTGCTTTTTGATTGTATTGTGAGGAGATAATAAAGATAATTTGAATTGAATAATAAGTAGGTAGGTATATAGGTACCTTAAATTATGATGAAACAAAGCCGTTAATAAGTTGCACCAAGTTTAGCTTAATCTCTGAAAACTGCACGAATATTAGTTCAGTAACTTCGGAATATTAGTTCCGATCCAAGAATCGAAGCTTTCGAATTTTTAACGAGAACGTACCAAAGTTAAATACATTGTGTTGTTTACATTGTGCTTGTGGACACTGTGGACGTAGATCGACAAAACTATCCAGACCGTAACAGCCAAGTAAATATTGGAAACGTAACTTTTTGATCAAAAGTCGAACCGAAAAACCGTAAAACAAACTCGTGTTACGATGTTTTGTTGCAACGATTTTTGGTACTTTGACGTTTCACTCCCAATACCACCGTTACACATGTTTACTGCGGGCGTGCTGCGAGGCCTCAGCCCCACAGCACGCAACCAGATTCACTCACCGACGCGGGATGAAACCCGACCCCAACGACGCGGGATATAACCCGATCAAACCCCAGTGCAGAGGCCACACAGGTGGTCCGCCGCGCCGGGCGCAACTGGTAATACCTTCTGGTGTACCAGAGACGCCCGCGGCAATGGACATAGGAGCGCCACCGGTCTTGCGGAATTAAAAAAAAACCCTTATGCCCATCAGAATTAAAACTCCGTTAAAATGCTCTACTGTGTACGAGCGGGTAAATTAAATGCAGTCATGAATAATTTATCAGACAGCCAGTAAATGAGAAGACTTTTGTACAGGAATTTGACGTGCGGTATTTCTAGTTTTATTCATACCGCAATTTCATACCTAATAATATGAAGTGACGTGAAATGAGAAGCATTTCAAATAATGTCAAGTCACGATATTTTGGTCTTGTAAAATAATTGTATTTAAGCTGTGTTTTTAAATTAAAGCAGGTAACGTAAGTACATAATGCATGGGGTAGGTGCTATTTAAACTTAGAAACCACTATTCCTTAAATACCGGCCAAGATCGAGTCAGACTCGCGCACAAAGGGTTCCGTACCAAAACGGCAAAAAAATCACGTTAGTTGTATGGGAGCCCCCTTAAATATTTATTAGATTCTGCTTTTTAGTATTTGTTGTTATAGACAACAGAAATACTACCATCATCTGTAAAAATTTCAACTTTCTAACTATCACGGTTTACTAGATACAACGTGGAGACACAACAAACAGCGAAGTCTCAGTAATAGGATTCTCGTTTCACCCTTTGGGTACGGAACCCTAAAAAATACGACGAATTCAGAAGAAACTGAAGTCGTCGTCATCTACGAGCCTTTTCCCTTTGAGTTGGGGTTGACTTTTCAGTCTAGCTGCGATGCGAATTGGCGAATTTCTGAATTTCGATTTTTCCTTGGAGCGACTGCCATCTGACCTTCACAACCCCAGGGGGATATCCAAGTTCTGTAGTTGGACCAGTCGGATTTTGTTTTAAGACTCCAAATACCCGTTACGACTTCCATAAGTGCTCTCCGGGGCATGGAGAGGTCTCAATGTTTTAAGAAAGGGTCACCCATCCTGAGACCGGCCTGGCTAGATATTGCTTGACCTTTGCAATGTGTTTCCACTAAGCCTCCAGCCTCTCCGTGAAGTCATATGTTAATAATATAATACTAAACAAACCTGCTAAGCGTGAAATATGATGATCATTAATTATACAGTTGCATATTATAGCCCGTTTTAAAAAGAAAAAGGACAAAGAGTTTTTACACAGACTAACTATATTAATTACATTCTTGTATAAGAATAATTTGCACAAGTTTCCCTAGAAACTTGTGCAAGTTATTCTTCAGGTATTCAAATGAAGGCAGGGCACTGGGTATACGGTTCATTTGTTATGTAAGAAAACATCCACGAACAGATTTATTATTCATGCACGCTTTATCATCAGTTGAGAGATCGTGAGGAATTTCCTCCAACAATGTTGGCCAACTGAATATGAAGGTAAACTAATGAATTTTAATATACAATTTAATGTTCTTCTTTATGAAAAGGTCGTATGAAGGCTTCTTTGTATGTATTTATTTATAGAAACTCAAAATTGGTCATTTCTTGTATCGTCTCTTTTTTTTATTCTACGAGACCGCGGCGTATCCGGTACGCACCAGAAAGTATTTCCAGAGACACCCGGTGGACCTTGACCACCTGTGTGGCCTCTGCACTGGAGTTTGGTCGGGTTTTATCCCGCGTCGTTAGGGTCGGGTTTCATCCCGCGTCATTAGGGTCGGATTTCATCCTGCGTCGGTGATTCTTGTCACGTCTGTGAAAAACTCACTAATGACCGTATGGGTGCTAAGAATATCACCCAAAGAGTAGATACTGTTTATAATATAACCTTGGACCTTTCTTAATGGTTATCATAACACTTTCAAACTAGACTTTCTTGAAGCCTGAGATTGAGTCGCCCGCGACGTCGTCCACGTGGTAATTTGATTTTTTCCCGTTCCCGTCGCATCACCCGTAATAAATAACCTTTGCACGACTTATGTCAAAAAGAAAAATGTACAATCACATAATAATACCCAACTAGAGAAACGCCTAATCTGTAATATATCCAAATATAAATATGTCAAACTGTAAAAACTACCAAATATAGAAAAGTCTAACTAGAAATTCGGCCAGATATAAAAATGTCCAACCAGAAAAATTACAACCTAAGTTAATGTCCAATATAGCAAGTATCATAGGTGTGTATTTCTCTTTTTACATACTGGCCACTTGTGTTCAAATGCCTATTTACGAGTATAAACGTTATGACAAATGTCATTAGAATATTTCGCAAAGTGAATGTAATATTGATTTAAATTGTTATATTAATTCACTTTTTACTATGAATGAAGACGACATAAGATTCGTGAAGATTCAGAAAGGCAAGGACACACTCCTGATGGGAAAATTTCGGTATAATTATAATGTAAAAAATAAGGGTGGTAGTACTCTGTGGCGGTGTGTCAATAGATCAGAGTGCAGCGCATCTGTGACAATTAACAATAATAGAGACAAGGTGGTACGTTCATCCGAGCATACTTGTGCGCCAGATGCAATGGAAAATGAAGTATATCTTTCATTGAATAAATATTTAAGATTCGAAGAAGCAAACGCATGGCTTTTAAAGGAAACTACACGGTTTTAAACGGTTTCTCCATTTAGGTATTTGATATTTTTAATTGGACATAATTATTATTTCACTTTTATTGAATTGGACATTTTTATTATTGGAATTTTTTATAATTGGACATATTTATTGTAGAACATTTTTATTATTGGATATTT
This sequence comes from Nudaria mundana, assembly GCA_963556515.1. Lineage (NCBI taxonomy): Eukaryota > Metazoa > Arthropoda > Insecta > Lepidoptera > Erebidae > Nudaria > Nudaria mundana. The sequence goes on along the minus strand of OY748299.1, from coordinate 15,588,529 downwards.
TTATTGTAGGACATTTTTATTATTGGACATTGGCCGTGTACATTTTTCCTTTTGGACATAAGTCGTGCAAACACCTAATAGCTCCGCAAATAATTATTTTAGAACGAATTTAATTTCCATAAAATATGTTATAGTGAGTTAACCTTAAACGATATATGCTACCGCGGACTTTGTTTTTAAACTTTTAAAGAGGAACAATTCTTTAGTACATTATTTTAACATAACATGAACCGTTTGGCCAGCTCACGCAACGGAAGTTCTTAAAAGAAATAATTTTCCCCTTTAACGGTTATAAGGATCTAGATGAGATAGAAAGATTTGGTTTTCGGATTTGTGTTACATAAGATGCCTAAAATAAAAATTGATATAATTTTTTTTTTTAGCTCTTTTTTAATTGGTGGTAAGAATATTCCCTCTACCTGTTTGAGAGTAATAAAATGGCGGTATGTTTTTCCAAGAAACTAAAAAAACAACATAAATCTTACATTATAAACTTTATTAAAAACACACAGTTGAATACCAATAAGAAGATAGAAACAAAAATAAAAGAAAATTACATTTGTTTATGAAAATTCGAAAAGCATGGTGTTATGAATAATGGATTTTCAAAAATTTTTAAGATTTTTTTCTAATTATCGGATAGGCCTGGCATTAGATGGTAACACGCGTGTCGGAGTCATTGGAACACTATCAAAGGACTCAAGCTGTGGCCTAATATCAGTCCACGAGGTTTTTTTTCACGCTTCTTCATGTCTGTCAGAATCACTTGCTTCTGACTCTGCTTCTGATCTGGTGGCGCATTATCTTCGGATGAATCGCTGTCTTCATGTCCAGCCCTACTTCCTAGCCTCGTCCTAGCTCCACGTCCCGTTCCAGTTCCAGCTCCTCGTCCTGTTCCAGATCTACGTCCCGTTCCAGATCTACGTCCCGTTCCAGATCCACGTTCCGTCCTAGCTCCTCGTCCTCTACCTTTTACAGGTAACTCACGTGAAATAGGAGGCTCAGCAGGCGGTAGTACATCTGGTGGCAGCACATTAGGTAACGGCACTGCAGATGAAGATGCAACAGGTTCTGTCACAGTAGGTGGAGGTATTACAAGTAAAGGCTCACCGCATGGGACCTCCGCATCAGATGATATAGATGGTTGAGGCGATAATGATGCTCGTATTGTTGCAGTAGATCAAAGGTCTGCTTCATCTAAATCCCCTAAAATTCGCTGTAATTTCGCGACATTGTACGGAAGGTCATCGTCTTCTGATTCTTCGCCATCTTCAGACTCTTACGGTTCTGACAAATCGAACATACTGTACAACTCCTTCTCAATTTCGTCATCTCCGAGTATTTTCATTTTCAATCAATCTGCAAATAAAAATCAAAAGCCATGGAAAAACCACACCTAGTCCTGAGGAAAAGCAATAATAAGACCACCAAAACCTTTATTCCTTAGTCGCAAAGCAATAAAAACAGAAACCATAACCACAATAAAGGAATATTTTCTCTAACCTTATTAGTAGAAAGCGGATACTTTAGCGGTTAGAGGGAATATTCTTCCCACCAACAAAAATCGACATAAATGAAAATTCGTGGCAGATACATAAAAAATACGTCTTACATCTATGAAATAACATTCAAAAGCACAACATCTAAAAGAACTTAACCTTTTTTCACCACTCTATTGCAAAGATATGTATCAATTTCTCTCGCAGTACAAAAAACGCCAGTTTTAAATATTCACCTCAAGAACTTTCAGAAAAAATCAATCTGTCAATGTCAAATAAGTACAGAAACAAACGTCATAATATTACGTTAGTGATGTCAGGTCGAAAAATAAAATTGCAAATAGACATTTTGTTTTTTTTTCGTTGATTTTTATTGGTGGGAAAAATATTCCCTCTAACTGCAAAAGGGTTAAACATATCACAGTGCTGCTCCACTCCTATTGGTCTTAGCGTAATGTCATATAGCTTTCCTCGTTAAATGCACTTCTCAACAAAAAAATAATTTTTCAAATGGAATAGAATAGTAGGTCTCTACACATAATTTGATGAAACAAACCTAATCAAATCAAATCAAATCAATCTTTATTTCGGGTACATGCCCATATAAAACTTACATATTTTTTTTATTTTTCTCCGTAACATTATGAATAGGTACCTAATAAAAATTAAATTTTGGAAATATTGCTGAGTTTAAAGAATGACTTCTGGGATGAAACCCACAGCAAAAGAGTATGATTAGTAGATACCTATTTTAAACTTTTAACGAGCTCTCTTGTTCTACCGCGTACAACACGCTTTTGCTCAGAAATTTTTCATTGTAGTACATAGCAAAGACGCTGAAATGATATTTTATTGTTAGTCTAAAAAAAGGGTTGCAATATTACTGAATAAATGAATGTTGAGCATGAATTCATTAAGATTGTTGAGTCTTTTCAAAGTTATTTTTCCTGAAATTGACTAAAATTTGAATTTAATTTGCATTATAAAACTAGATTGAAATTTTTATCAACCTCTCGCGGATATGCTTTTTCTTCTAAAGTACTGTTTGGACCACAAAAGTATTGTTTATCTGTCATCCCTTAACTTTTTTAATATCTTTTGGGTAATAAAGAAACACAGAGCTACTGGATGGTAAGTTCCCTAGGAAAGCTTATAACGCTTCAATAACAAGTACCTAGGTATTATATGAAGGTATAGGCATTCGTACATTTTTACTTTTAACACAAAGATTACGTAAGTAAATTATGTAGGTATACCATCGGGATTCTAATTCTACGATAAGTAGTAGTTCGTCATGTAAGTAACATACCGTTTATTGCCGGAAGTTTCAACCATGTTGCATCGGTTGTGATTACATGCTGACTTTTTCAGTCGCCGATAGCCACCCAGAATATGAAATGGGGAAGTTTAGCAGACCGTTATATGACATAGGTGTAATAGGTAAATGAAAGGGTGGTAAAGGAAATACGTTCTGCCTGTAACCAGAGACGCCCGGCAACGGACGTTAGAGCGGCCGCGGCCTTAGCTACGGAACTAAAAAAAAAAGGTCCGTTACTGTAATTTCTCACTTTTTTTAAGGCTATGCAATTTCTCTTCATTTTTTTAGGTCCCGCGACGTAAAGTCGTGGTCGCTCATACGTCCATTGCCGAGCGCCGTCTGGTGAGCACACAGAGAATTTCCAGTGGCGCCCGACGGATACAATTTCCCTAGTGATAGTATAGATATAGTGTCGATTAATGGTTTTTCGACTCAGCGTCAGTGTATATACATTGGGTTACCATGTTAAAATGGGGTTTAATTATTTAGCAGACACAATATAATTTAAGTACTGTTCCATTTTAATGTTTCCGAAAGATTCCCAGTGGTTAAGATGATCTACAATACATGGCGTGGAACACCGTCCTATCTTTCAACAAATGCACCGCGTGAAAGTAAGATTGACTTGGCCTCTTTAGCATCAGTACATCGTATGATACTTTGTAAAATACTGGGTTTTCATTATTTGTAAACATTTTCACGATATTCTGGCTAATAAATAAAAAAAACTGACTTGAAAGTACATACCTAACGGGACCTAATCATTCTCGTAATGGCACTAAATTACAATGGGACCACTTGAGAAGCAGTAGTTTTCAATTAAAAAACTTTCAAAATCGACGCAGTCAAAAGATATATATAGTAGGTAAATAAAAAAAATTGAGTTGTTGAATTGAGAACAGCCTCCTTTTTTTAAAGTCGGTTAAAAATTTAATGTAAGTATTTCAAATAAATTAACCTTAACTCATTATTTAGCCATAGTCTTCTTATTATCATAGACCTTCCCGTGAAGAAATGAGTATTCCTTGCAAAGCAATTCTAAGTTATTTATGAATGCTATATCATAAAGAACAAGTCAGATAAGATCATTATTTAGTAATTACGGCATAAGGTATTGGTGCTTTTCAATTACTTAATGGAAAAAATTGGTACAGTACCTTCACGAAAGTAAATAACAGAGTATTTGACAAGGATACCTACTTACATGAGATTTTTCCTGACAAGGTGTTTCTTAACCTTAGCTATTTTGCAAGTATGTGGAAAAGATTTATGGCATTTTACTAAGTTTTATGATTTTATAGTTTGTAACTTGTTTAGCATAAGCATGTAAGGTTACACACTGAAATTATATACACATATTTTTGTATTTTTAAGGCAATGATTAAGGTAGTGGTCATCGTAGCTCAGTTGGTCAGAGCACTCCCCCTGTTAGGGAGGGGCCGTGGGGTCGAGTCCCGCTGATGACATCAGTTTTTGTGATCTATTTATAATTTCTTACTTAATATTATATACACAACTTCCAAACTCAAATTTATTAGATACCTACCACTCCCTCTCACTAGCAAGTTAGCAACTATAGATACCTTCACATCACAGTTCACTTGACTAGACACATACTTACTGTGTTTTCCCACGGTTTACCTAAGTATCAGAGTTTCTGATCATGTGTCCGAGTCCCGCAATTTGCTCAAGTGGCTCCCAATTCGCCTTCGACGAAATACTCATTAGGCAAGCGGCGAACCCCCTGAAAAACTAAAATGACTGACCAATCAGTGAAAATGTGATTTCCCCTATATAAATGAAATTAAAGGAACCCAGACTATTTATTAAACTAAGGCCGTTAACTTAAATTAAAACCGTTTATCGTACAAATTCCTTTAACAAAAGTCCTTTTGTTTTCCGATTCTTCTTCCGGACTATGCGGCCAAAGAACTCCAATATTTTACCTTGATAAATTATCTAAAGAGTTAATGAAATTTTACAATTGAATTATTCCAGTTAAGTTATTTCAAGTTCCTTATTGTTGAGTCCCACGTTGACGAAGTCTGCTCCCTTGAAAGTTACCCTAGCCCTATTCCGAGCCCATAAAATCTAATAAAGTCTGTGACAAAATGGATGTAGGTAAGGTACCGTCATAATATAGTAGGTATATATATTATAAGTAAAACAAAATCGCTTCCGTTCACTATGTATGCTTAGATCTTTAAAACTACCCATCGGATTTTCATGCGGTTTTCACCAATGGATAGAGTGGTTCTCGAGGAAGGTTTTTGTGTATATAACTTGTAAAGCGGCGAAGCCGCGGGCTAATACAATATAAATCTCATACACCAAACTTTTACTTAAATAAAGAACTTTGATTAATATGATAAACAATTAAGATACTGTGGAAGATGATAAGGCCTTTGGTGTGGGACGCTACATGCGTTGACACCTTAGCACCTTCACACCTTCCAAGCACATCCGGATGTTCCGGCGTTGCTGCTGCATCGGCTGAAGGCCTCAAACGGCGTAAATATGCTAACCTGCAGGTGCATATTTGAGCCATTTGGGGTTGAGACACTGGGGTCATGGGGTCCGAGTGCTCGCCGCCTTTATAGAGACATTGCTAAACGCTTAATCGATGCTTCTCAGGACCAGAAGCCTGGCTATTTTCTGGCCCAAAGAATAAGTATCGCCATCCAACGTGGCAACACAGCCAGCATTCTGGGAACCTTCCCAGTCGGCAATGACGCGGAGGATCTTTTAAACGATATCTTGTAATGTAAATATTTTTAGTACATAATTATGTATATTGTAATTCTTATTGTAAATAAATGATATAATCTTTCCTCATTAAGTTACTACAAAAAGTTGCATCCTTCACTAGGTACCTGCCGCTTCGTCGTGTGCCGATATACGTATACTTACGTGGATTAGCAGGCGCTGGCGCCTGGCTGAATGCAAGTGCAAGGTTAATGTAAAGTGGCACAATTGGAAAGGCCTTCCAACGGGGCCAACGTAATACGTAATGATCACAATAATAATATGATAACATCATCATAATAATAATAACATAGTATAAAAACAAAGTCGCTTCCGTTGTATGTCTATGTATGCTTAGATCTTTAAAACTACGCAACGGATTTAGATGCGGTATTCACCAATGGATAGAGTGGTTCACGTGGAAGATTTTTGTGTAGATTATTTGTCAAGAGAGCGAAGCCGCGGGCGCCCGCTATTTACTAAATATAGGGCTGGTGTGTGATAGACAGACTGACTAACAAATTTACAGTATTACCTATTGTACTGGCATAAATTAACGACATATTGCAATACATACAATTATACATTATAGTCATGACAACTAATTTCATACATTTTGAAAAGACACTGTTATACAGAGGGCTCAATCAAAATTCAAGGATACTTAGTTTTTATTAGACAACCTGACAGTATGCATGAGTGATTTAAAACGCCTATACCTCTTTTTTAAAGCATTTTGGTTTTTGAAATTCAAAACGTTGCGCGTTGGGAATGATCAAATAAGGTTTCGGTTTGAAGCGTGTGTTTTATGCAAATGAATAGATCGGGCGCTAGAGGTAAGTGAGTATGCAAAATGTGAGGACCGAATTCCACCAATGGATTTAAGTTAAGAAAAGGTCAAAAATTAATAATGCGGATCTTGCCGGTCAAATATTTGGTCCATTTTTTTTACCCCTCTACTCTTATTTGTAAAGGAAATGTATGAGTGTTTCCTGTTTCATACCAATAAAGTTCGGACCATTGCATTGGTATGAATCGCGGTGGACGATTTTTGAAGTGGGTGTTTCACCCCATGGGGTGAAAGACCCAGTCTTTTTTTTTGGACTTCCGCATTCATACCACTGCCACTGGTATACTGATACTAATAGAATTACTGTTTTTGGGTTCCAGATTCGAAGCAGTGTTATTTTACCACTACTGAACAGTCATACACGAAAGTGTTATTACATCAATTCATTTTTATTTACTTAGATGTAAGCAAGATATTAATAGTAGATCACCATGCTATGTTATCGTTATCGCTATGGGGATTCAAACTATGTTTTTTGCTTCGATGCAATATTAAAATAATAATTGTGTGGGTGCTATATATAAGGTAATACATAATTATATAAATAATGTAATAAACTCAACTCCATCCATTCTAACATTAAGCAGGGCTTATATATGATTGGCTACTATATTAAATTGAGTAAGATTTAAATAAATAAATATGTTAGAACACTCGAACTCAACGCCATCTAATGTCTATGTTTAATTTATATAAAAAAACTACAAAACGGACTTAAAACTTAGTTCCGCTATCACATGAAGTATATTATAATCAATATTAAAACCACGTTACCCTTAAGGGCTGAGACCGCGCACGGATAAAGTCGATTTTGAGCGACAGCAGCGCTATTGTTGCCCGAATCATCCGACGGGCGGGTGAATGACCCAGAGAGCGCGATTTTGAAAATGTTTTGCGACAAACGTTCCACGTTGAGTTATTGTTATTGAAGTTGAATATTTACAACATAACAAAAATGTTGAATTATTGAAAATAAACGACTGCCTATTTGTAAAATATTCCAAGAGTAGTTTTCGTTATAAAATGATCCTAATTACTAGATAAATAAATAAGAGTAGTTTGAGACACAATTTTTATGATTTTCTATTTATAATAAACAATCAAGAGCAGGTCCGGACTGACCTTTTTGTATTCTACTTACCTAAAATTCCAACTACGAGTACCTATGTATTTATTTGTAATTTTACTACCAAAGTTTATTCTTATTTCGTAAAATTTTCATTCAATAAAATAATTGCAAATTCAGTAGGAAGTACGGTCGAAATAACATCACGCCTTTCCTCGCTAGTGTTTATATCTACGCAAGGAAATGTGCCTATTGCGTAAACTCAAATACTTTTTGCTTACGATCACCTCGCAATCTAAAAAATCTTCTAGGGTTGTACAAAAAATTGTCAATAAATGAAACACAAGTATAAAAATGGTTCATATAATTAAAAGTAAACAAAATATGAGTCGCCACCTAAAAAGCGTGCTAGGGTTGTACAAAAATTAGTTATAAACAAACATGAAATTTATAAATTATTCATATACTTAATTAAACGAAAGTAAATAATAACAAAATATGAGTTTAAGAGTTTCTAATGTTTTTTTCATTTTAATGATTACTGATCAAATTCTGATTTCTACTAATTTGATGATAAAATCAATTGCTATTGCAAAACCTATCAGAATGAAAATGTTACCAGCTGCCCGATTCACGTAATAAAAACCGTAGCGTAGCGTAGTGACTTAAAAATGTCACTTCGCACACTTTTTAACCGACTTAAAAAAAGAAGAAGATTTCGCAATTCGCTGTATTTTTTGAACCGATTTTGATGATTTTTTTTTTATTTGAAAGCTGGTGATCCCGTGTGGTCACATTTTAATTTCATTAGGATCGGACCTTGGGTTTACACCAGGTAACTCTTCAAAATCGTATAGGAATTGTATAGAAATTGAGCTATTGGAAGATTTATGACAATCCAAGACTAGATAAGTAAGTGCGTTAAAAACAGAAAACCAAAAGGCGATTTCTAAGTTTCTAAGTTAAAACGACTTTTGAACTGGCGTGTTTACGTGAATCGACCGGCTGGGTAGTTAAGTTACCTCAGTCTCTTTCAAAATCATTAGACGTTCTTCTCTTTCAAAACACGTAAAGCTCTTTCTTTCCTCTCTTTCATAGCCTCTATGACATTGGGCGGGTCACGAATAGGCATGCTTCGTGACTGCCGAGGATCAACTAATTCTGGAAGGAGGCAATCGTAATAAAATCTAACTAATTTCATCTCCATTTTCTCCTTCCAAAATTTGTCGTCCTTTTCTATAATATAAACTTTCATAGGTACAGTAGCACCAAACCAGATGCCAAGCATGCAAACGTTTCTTTTAGTTATATGTAGCTGTCCCTGAATTTGGAAATACCAGTAATGATTTTTATTTATGACATAACCCTTGGAAGCCTTGTCCTTAACCCAAAAGGTATGTTTGGCCATTGCTTCATCAAGAGTCATGCCAGCTAAAGAATGTGGGCACTTAATTTCAATTAAACCGTTTGCATAAATGCCATCTGGTGTAGTACCAAGAAATTCATATTGATCGTCGACGAACAAACCGCAACCTTGTATACTAATATTCTCTTGAATTTCTAACTGTCTAATTGCAGTTTCTTCGTTTTCGATACCGTACCGTACAGCAGGCAAACTGGAGATATTACTACCATAAACGATTTTACAAACAAGAGCAGCACAACTTGTGCTCTCTCGTTTTTTACAAACTTCCCCGAACGATGATGAGGTTAGTAATTTTCTCCTTGTACTCATCCACTCAGCACTACTTCTTTGCAAATGGGTCGACCTTTCAAGCTCCTCTCTTTCAGCACAAGACAACTTTAAATCAACTAAAAAAAATGACTTGGCTTTCTCATATAATTCTGGACTCAGATCAGGTTTTTCGCAGTTTGGTCCATAGTGAGCGTCTTTCGATACAGCGCTGTGGCTTTTTTTTCAATCTTAATTTAGGTTTAGCAATTAAACGGTTTCTACGATTACTATTTTCCACTTTCGCGATCAAAGGATTAGGACTAGATTTAAATATGACTTCATGAGTTTTACTATGAATCGATCCCGTATTCAAAAGACACAACAGCAGCTGCGCATCGGCCCGCATAAGAACCACGGGAAGAATAATTTACACGCTTACCCCCAACTAATTTGGCAATTACTCCGTTAAAACTTTCAACTATATTACTTGTGCAATTATGAATTAAACTTCTAGAATGATATGACAGTCTTTTACTTAAAATTTCTACCGCGTCCATTAATCCGCATCCAACAATTGCTGGAAGTAACCCAACAGGTTCTATTCGACGAGTGTCAGGTCTACAAAAATACTCCTTGCAATGTTGGTGATTACCAAATACGTGTTGTGGACCATTTAGAATATCTTCACTAAGATTTTTTATTTTTTCTTCGAGTGACTGATTTTGATCCCCCCAATATTTAATCGCGCATTTTACACCCGTTCTTAAACGCAAATACCTTTCTTTTAGGAATTTCCGCAACTCGCAAGGATACTTAGTGTCTTTCGACAATTTCTCCAAGCTATTGCAGTAGTTTCGTAAAAGATGATTTTTGCATTCAATTTTCTCTACTATTAAATTATCGTACGGACGCGAATCTAATATTTTTTTATAAGTACTGGAATCGCCGTCTGCTACAAATTTATTATAAATTACACCGTGATCAACAAAGGAACGTTTAAACCCCTCAACTATTATGGTCGATTCCATCCCGGTAGATGATCCTGAATAATTCTTGAAACAATGGTGTTCCGGGGGCTGACTGTTGTTCTTTGCGGCTCGTGCACAGACTACGCAGTATTTATTTTTAACTCCAAAAAACAATACTTTATTAGTTTTAATGCCAATTATCGCAGCTGCGCCGGATAAGGCGGAAAAATTCTTACCATAAGATCTCTTGCTCCAACAACCGTCAACAGCAACAGATATTAATGGTGTACCATTTTTATCAACACTACCTATAGACACTGCGTACTCCGCTTCTTCCTTGACAGCTTCTGCCATGGAATGTGCTGCTGTCTTTTCCCACCAATCGCAAACCGTATTATTAATTTCATTGTACAATGAAGGTGACATGATTGGTAGGGCTACTGCGGCACTTAATGTTTTTAACTGAGAGTAGCTCCCACCAGATGATATGATACCAGACACAATTTGATGATTCACTTCCATGCTATCTTCTTTCTTTTCAACCAAACACACAGTAAATTTCATATTACACATACTACATTTTATGATGAGTTTTGAGTCCAGACCAACTTTTACTTCACCTATTATACTGAGGTAACTTAACTTACAATCCATTGGACCGTGGTCCCCTATGGCCTGAAGAGCTTTAAAAAAAAAAGAAATATCCACTACTCTACGCCCAACTTCCACTTCATCCACCTTTCCCTCTTGACGGTTGTCAATAACTAGTTCCTGTAAAGAAAGATAATGGCTTGATTTTTATTATAAAAAATAATTCAAAAGGTATGGGCCAAATTTCTTCAAACATAGCTAAGAACTCCCTTAGAATACATCTTTGAAACACAGAACACTAGATCAAAATCTTAAACGTTTTTATCAGTCTTCGTCAATTATGAAAGTGAATAAATAAACATAATAAAAAACTGGTTGCTTGTAAAGTCGGTTTAGGACGATAATTTTATCGGATAACGTCATAATATTATTCTCCATCGCTTGTACTGCGCTCTCGCTTGACCCTAGCGTGACATAATGTGACACTTTTTTGTGCGTGTTGCCGGTGTTCATCGATTTATAAGACGTTATCACGTCATAAATTTAATAAATCCGACTATATGCATAAAAACTCAAAAGGTAAAAAGAAAACAAGTCTACGGTCTTGAATTATGTTACATAAAAATAAATAAGAACACTATTGTAATAAATGGAATTCAACAGTTGAGACCCATTGAAATCCTCACAGGCTCGAAGATATTCCTGACTAGCTAAATATTTCTTTAGAAATAGGCCCCGACTGCTAAATACGCTATATTACAATGGTGTTGTTATTTATTTTTATTACACATTTTCATTTTTTAATCTGTCGGGTTTTAACATTTTTATTGTTTATTTATTTATATTCATAACTGACGAAGACAAATATAAAAGTGCAAAAGAATTCATACAATATTATGTTCGTGATGAACAGAAATTATAAATTTCCTTTACGCTATACGTATTGGTTTTTTATGGCGTCACTTATTCTATGTCACTCGGGCTTAGAAGACAATTCTAATGATACTAAAAACATTAAAATCGGTTCAATAATTTTGAACTTATCGTGCCACAAAGATATATTACTTAGTATACATACATACATACGTACACCAGTCGCGTAAAAGATAATATTTTACAAAAAAAATTCTTGATTTTGGTAAAATACGAGATTTGAACGTGAATTTTCTTTTGAGAAAGTAATTGAGAAGTATGTGTTTGTCTCACAATGAAAATAATAAATATTGCAAAAAAAAACTGTAGGTACTGAGATTTTGTCTTCGCCCATCACTAGCTAGTTTGTTTATTTATGTAACAAGTCTACAAGAATTACGTATAACAACTTACCTCTATACAGCGCGTAGCAGTGTTGCTCGGAGTCTCGGCCTGAAGGTTTTCTTCATTTTCAGTACTGGAAATATTATTCATCAATATCCACTTTTTATTTATTTTGTAATTTTTGTACAACCCTACGCCAGGCACTGTCACTAATAATAGTGTAAGCAAACTCATTGCTTTTTTTTTTTTTTTTTTTTTTATATTTAGGTCGACAAATTGACGCCACTCGCCTGATGGTAAGCTGAGGCGACGTCTGGCAATTGAGGGCGACTCTCACAGTACACAGGAATACTATAGAGAGTGTCCCTCAACTTGACGACCTTGTAATGTGCCTCTTCACGCTTCGCTTAAAGAGCCCAGGGTTATATGTAGGAGGAAACACGTGCGCAGGCAGGGCGTTCTAAGCCACCATCGTTCGGCAGAGAAACGATCGTTTAAAACGCTCGGTTCTCGCGAAGACGGTTTCCACGGTATGAGGGTGACATCTCTGCCCGGCACGCGTTGTTCGGGATCGGAAGGGAGAGGGTGGGATCAGGTTGAAGAGCTCTTCAGAACACTCACCGTGGTAAATACGGTAGAACGCGGCCAAGGAAGCAATTGTTCGGCGCTGGGCTAGCGGCTCAAGGCTTCCCGTTACCTCCGGACAGTCTATAATGCGAACAGCGCGTCGCTGCATAGCGTCGAGTGCGTCCAGCAAATACTTCGCGGAGCCGTCCCAGAGGTGAGAGCAGTATTCAACGCAGGGTCTAATCTGCGTTTTGTACAGCAGACACCTCTGGTGCGGTGTAAAGAATCGCTTTACCTTGTTCAGTATTCCTAGTTTCCGCGAAGCTAGCCCAATACATCTCTCAATGTATTTTGTGTTATTGAGCTCTCGACGAACGTCTATGCCAAGGATGTCTAGATTGTCCTTCATTGGTAATATTGCATTCTGAAGAGTGGGTAGGGGAAGGAAAGGGGATTTTTTCGCTGTAAATGCACACGCCTGTGTTTTGTGGGCATTGAACTCGACCAAGTTCTCGGCACCCCATTGGGAGATACTGTCGAGGCTTCGGTCGAGATCACCCACGAGATGTCGTCTCTCCTCCTCTATCACAGATCGCCCCGCCGTCGGACGAACCGAGTAACTCCCGTGCAATGTACTGTCATCTGCATAGCAATGAATGTTCCCGAGGGAAAGCATATCATTGATATGCAGAAGAAAGAGAGTTGGTGACAGTACGGACCCCTGCGGTACCCCGGCATTCACTTGCAAAAAGCGAGAAGCCTGGCCATCGCAGAGGACCCGCACTCGGCGCTCGTTTAAAAAACTGGCAATCCAGCTGCACAGTTGAGGAGGTAGACCATATGCCGGAAGCTTGGAAAGGAGCGAAGCATGCCAGACCCTATCGAAAGCTTTGGCGATGTCCAGGCTAATAGCCAAGGACTCGCCAAACTTTTCCATAGCCCCACCCCATACATGCGTGACGAATGCCAGGAGGTCACCCGTTGATCGTTTTGGCCTGAAGCCTGAAGCCTTGAAGCTTTGAAATACATAAATATATGAAAACTAATACTATATTATGTAATAAAATTTATTATTATGAAAATTGTTCCTATAGAAATTGACTTTATTACTTATATAGATATTGAAATTACGTAATTATTACCTACTGGACATTGTAATTTTTCTTCTTAGACTGACATACCTAATTGTGTACCTATCTAATTACATGTCAAATCAATATTTACATGCTGTTGTAGGTATATGTCTGAATCAGGCGATCTAAATCATTGTACCTATTTGCTTTGTAATGTACCTACCCTGTTCAAAATGCAAATAGATTATATTATTATTACTACTAAGACATGATAAGCATACACACAAATAAAAGTAATAAAACTAGGATTTTTACTTGACACTAACACAAATCTAGTAAATTTTTTCTAGGTATTTAGGACAAGACGTAGTCAAGTAGGCAGGTAAATAAATTTTAATAAATTTTATTAAATTTTAATATTTAATTTTATTCCGAGATCTTTTGGCTTTCACGTTTTTATAATGCGTACTAAATTTTCTTTTCGCTGGCATGGCACTCAGCAAATTATCCTGCGAAAAGAGACCCTCGATTACCAATTACGTTTATGATACCTATTGCCTTTATCATGTTGAAAAATCTATGTATGTCGTGCAGAGAACTATATACCCCGCCAGTTCATATCTCGAGAAAATAAGGTGGGCAGGGCTTTGATTGTTTCAAGCCTGAATTGATACCTACTTTACAAGGTTCATAAAATGACCTACGCAACAAAGTAAATAATTTTGTATTTCTTACGATTTATATCTAGTTCCATCATAGTTTTCTTTCAGACTTTCATTATATCGGTACTTTCTATTTACTGAAAGTAAATTAGTTATAAAAATATTGTACTTACAGTTTTTCACAAAAAACACAAATTCACAACACGTAATTTTGCTGTAGCATCCGACACGCGTGGAGTCACTTTGAAATTCTATGGCGCACTGGCGATTAGTTGCGACGATCGTTCTATCGGGACGCGTTTGAATTTGCATACATTTTTCTATGGAGAATTTACGTAAAACATATCTAGATTTTAGGGCTTTAAAAGGGGAAGTCTTTGTTTGTAAAGGTACAAAAAAAAGTACATGGTTATATTTATTGGCTTTTTCAGTGTTCAAAAAGTGTTTCTTTTTATCAATTTGTGTTGATTTATTGGGTTAAATCTGAAAAATACGAAGGCAGGTTTTCGAATTTTTTCTCAATTTTGTGCGTTTGTTGACGTTTATTATATAACAACTACAGGGTTTTAAGAGTTAAAATTAGCACTAACATCATTTTTGGTCTTTCATTTTAATATATACAAATTATCGTTGTTATTAATCATATGTAAATAGGTTAAATATGAAAAATCGTAACACTCTTTTCGGTGATTTTCACGATCTGGGCCCTTAAACCGATGCAAAACGCTCAGGTAAACGCTAGTTCGTTTCTTAAAATAAGCCAATAGGCGAATAGCTTGTCTTTTTACGTGCTTGTTAGTGTGATTGGTAGACGATTACAATGACGTTGACGTTTCTATGCAGTTGGTTTTAGTTCCAAGACGAGCGTTGTGCGCGTGAATAGTGTTTTTTTGGTAAGTACTTAGATTTTAATATTTTATTTTGATTAGAATTTTTATTAGTTTCTTTAAGATATTATGTCCATTACATACCTTTGTTTTATTAAATTTTAAATATATATAAATATGTACATATTATACATATAAAATAACCAAGTTCCATCCATACAAACTTTAAACTTTATAACATTAGTAGAAAAATAGATTAATTATTATTAAATTGAAGACTTACTTAGTAAATTGTATTACAGGATTTCTGCCTTTAAAATGTCGGAAGAACCGTCTACTTCACGTGGTCCGTCTATTACTACTACACAGAATTTTAAATAACCAAGAGAGGGAATACTAAAGGTACATTTTTCCCCATTCGATACAAATGATTTAGTTATTTTTTTAGTTTGTTGTAAGGATAATCAACCTTCAATCTGTGATTTGAATAATAGTTAAAATGTTTTATAAAATACCTCACTCAATTTGTAATTTTTATTAGCTGTTGAGTTAGACTAATCTGTAATCTATAAATTATTTAGTTATTTTTTTAAGACTATTATTAAACCTTAGTCTTTGATTTTGTTTTATAGTTAAGATGTTTTATAAAACTATTGCAACTCAATCTGTGATTTTTTTATCAACTGTAAGTGAATTTGTTAGTTTAATATTGATATTTTATTTAAAATATTTTATATTTACCTATATTTACACTTTAATACATTATAATATCATTAAAATCGTTAAAAAGAGAAACTTAGACTTTACATTATTTTTTTTACAACTCATAGTTTCATTAAACCTTTTCTTCCCGACAGTATTACCAAATATTATAAATGATCTTTTAAACGATATCTTGTAATGTAAATATTTTTAGTCTATAATTATGTTTATTTTGTATACTGTAATTCTTATTGTAAATAAATGTTATTACCAAAGTATATAAAATAATAAAAAAGTAGTAATGGTCCGAATCTGGAACTCTAAAGCAGTACTTCCGCATTCATACCAGTGGTATGAATGCGGAAGTCCAAGTCAAGAGACTGGGTCTTTCACCCCATGGGGTGAAACACCCACTTCAAAAAGCGTCCACCGCGATTCATAACAATGGTCCGAACTTTATTGGTATGAAACAGGAAACACTCAAATGTATTGAGTACAATCTATAAAATCATTTTAATGATTATTTCAGAAGTATACTTTTTTCTAATTGAGAAAGTGAGAAAGATTTTTAAATGAAAAAAATAAAAGTAATAAAAAAGATTATACACGCTGATTTTATCATCGTCAGCAGTCGAAAGGGTTCGCTCTCAGAATAATATTTGGATTCCTTTTTTAACATCTAAATTACTGTACTGATAATAATAAAAAAATTAGTCATTTCTGTAATTCTTCTCACTCGATCAAGTTTAACATTAGTAGCAGTACGATATTTCATTGATGAATTGACGCGGACGGGCGCGGCGCTCTCGCCAGGCTCAAGGCTGCACGTCTCGCACACACACATCCATCCTTCGAGCGCTTCTAAGTACCGCGCAAATCATGTGTTAGGGAGCAATGACCCCTCGCAGCCACTATGGCCAGTATCACTACGAAACATACCTACTTGAACATAAAATACACACTCCAATTACTCCTTCGTACTTTACACGGGCTTAGGACCGTCGTAATACCTACTTTATTATTAACAATAGCGACTTAATGACTTTTGAACTATGTAATAATAATAATAAAAATACACTGAACTACAACTGACTGCGAGCTATTTACAAATAAAATCAAACTTACATACCTATTTACAGTTTATTTACACTAATTTACAGTCCTTTGTACCGAAGTAACTGCTCGATATGGAGTCCTTTCCTTTCGATACACAAACGTGCACGTGTTAATTGATTGTCTTTCAACTTGTTTGATGTGTCTCTATAACTTTTCACAATATCAAAAGCGTCCACTATCGCACTGCGTCGTTCTTCGCGGGTTTGATGACTTCCATTTGGGAATAATCATTCAAACGTCCTCGGGCTTGTGCATGTAACGGTGACCGGAACTGTCCGTGGTCGAGTAAGCGCTGGGTTGCAGCCAAGATGGTCCCGCGTGTCGGCACTTGAGGATCACTGACTCCTCGTAGCCGTAACGCATTTAAGTGCTCCGGCTGGGAGTACAATCGCCTAGCCTCTTGTAGGTTGTGGTGAGCAATGGCATACAATTGTACTATTGCTAGATACTCCACGTTCGAATATTCGTACTGACGACTCATTTTACTCACTGACACACACGATTACGCAACAGATACCGGCGCTGTCACGAGGTGTACTGGACAGGCGAGCCGCAGCCGCAGCCCGAAGTGTCGGCGAGGTGGGGGCCGGCGGCGGCGTAGGCTTGCTTTGTGCCAGCGCATTGTTGAATGAAAACGAACTGTACCGTAACTACCGTTGTAAAACTTAAGTATTTATTAATAGAGTGAGTCCACTACAACGGGTTCTCATTTGATGTCTAGAAAATAAATATATTTTTTTAGATTTCTAAAAAAAATGTGTTTGTTTTTCAAAGTAATGCTGCCAGTTGGTTCAAAACTTATTCCGAAAGCGAACCCTTGCGTAGTGCTGACGGTAATAAAATCAACGTGTATATTAAAAAAACAGTAAATTTAAATAAAATATAGGTACAAAATAAAAAAAAAAAATAAAATAACGTTTATTATCTTTGAAATTTTTAGAAAATTATTTAGATTCGTCAAAAGTTGGTGTGACTCTACCGAGGGTTCCAAAATGCAACGAGACTGAGAAGAGCCCTCAAGAAACTCAGTTCGGCTTTTTTCCAAAATATTTCATCTTAAATCTAATACAGAGTTATTTAGAAAGGAGCAATTCGTGTTACAACCAGGCAGCCTTGTCATCTAAGAAATCATTAATACTATAATAAGCTTTATGGCACAATTTACGTTTTATTAGTTTTTTAAATTTATTAACAGATAAATTTGCTATTTCGGTTGGCAATGTATTGTACATTCGAATAAAGTTCCCCGCAAAAGAATTATTCACTTTATGAAGCCTAAATTTAGGAACAACCAGTTTATCCTTATTTCTTAAGTTTAGATTATGATTATCACTATTTTTCACAAATTTACTTTTGTTCTTGTGGGTATACAATAAAATTTCATAAATATACTGTGAATACACTGTAAGGATGTTAATATGCTTAAACTTATCTCTTAATGACTCCCGAGACCCCATTCCATAGATAGTCTGGACAGCCCTCTTCTGCAAAACAAAGATGCATTCAATATCGGCAGCGTTACCCCACAGTAGTATGCCATATGTCATGATACTGTGGAAGTAGCTGAAGTAGACAAGACGCGCCGTTTTAATGTCTGTAAGTTGTCGGATCTTTTTGACAGCATAGGCTGCTGAACTAAGCCTGGCCGAAATTTTCCCGATATGAGGCCCCCATTGCAATTTGGAGTCTAACGTTATGCCCAGAAAGACAGTGTCATCGACTAATTCTATTATATCATCCCTAACCTTAACACTGGTTTTAACAAGTCTTACATTAGGTAAGGTGAATCTTACACATTTAGTTTTATTTTCATTTAATAATAAATTATTAGCCCAAAACCAGTGGACTATCCTAGAGAGGGCAATGTTTACATCAAGTTCGCGCTGTCCACGTTTAACTTTAAATATTAAAGAAGTGTCATCAGCAAACAAAACTACCTCGTGGTCGTCTCTTATGAGGTGAGGGAGATCATTAATATATACTAGAAAAAGAAAAGGTCCCAAAATTGAACCCTGCGGTACCCCCATTGCTACAGGAGAACCAGGTGACTGTTTACCATTGATCACTACTTTCTGGACCCTATCACTTAAGTAAGAATTGATGAAATTCAAGGCCGTCCCCCGGATTCCGTAATGATCAAGTTTCTTAATTAAAGTCTGGTGCTGAACGCAATCGAAGGCCTTAGATAAGTCACAGAATACACCATAAGCATCATATGACTCATCCCAGGCCCTGTATATACACTCTAATAATTTAATTCCGGCATCAGTGGTGGACCGACCACGAGTGAAACCGAATTGTTTTGTATGTAATAGTTTATTAACGTTAAAGTGATTTTGCATTTGATTAAGCATAATTTTTTCAAAAATTTTACAAATTGTAGGTAGTACAGAAATGGGACGGAAATTGGACGGATCTGAAGTACTACCCGATTTAAACAGGGGAATTAATTTACTAGATTTCATTAAATCAGGGAACACACCACTATCAACACAATTATTAAATATTATTACTAGTTCAGGAGCAACCATTTCAACAAAAGAATTTACTAAATACACAGAGATGCCCCAGAGGTCAGCTGTTTTCTTGATATTTAAAGATTTAAAAGTTTTTAAGATGGTGTTTATGTTAACTTTACTGAATTTAAATATAACGTTACAACAAGGAACGTTTGCTTTTAACAAAGATTCTGCAATGGGGGTTGAAGAGCCTAGGGTTTTTGTCAAATCTACAGGAATTCGGGAGAAACAATTTTCAAATTCGTTAGCGACCTCGAAGTCTGATGTTGTTATTTTACCATTTATATTATTTAATAAAATATATATATATATTTTTTTATTTAATAAAATTAAAGATCCCCACCGTACTGTGGTCACCCTGCAGAATGCACTACCAACCCGGTGATTACTAAAATTGAACATGAGCTCATTCGACTTACGCATATGTTCTGTAATACAAAAAAATATCAATATCTTTGCCATGTGTTAAACAACCAATATTTTGATGCCCTATGTTGATATAATTTACATTTTTTGATTTGGTTTGATTTGGAGGGCATTTTTTAACAAAATTAATATTTGTAACTAAATTTAATTCAATTAATTGACTATGTCTGCTAAAGGGTAATATTGCCTCTGTTATCGTAGAACTTAATTTAAATTACTTGGAACAGATTCCAAAGTCTTAACACTAAATCTACATTGCTCAATAAAAGCAGTTTTGTCAGCCAAGTTCTTGGCTAAAGTGTAAAAATAATTGAATAGCAAACTTGCTATTTGTCTCTTATAATGCTTTGGTAGAAAATACCTACCTTTGTTTACATAAACAATATGTTTGTTATCGTTAAACTTACTGTCAGAAGTTGACAAATTGTATTTATATACAGTTCTCTTAAAAACAGAATTAAAGTCAATTACATGGAATTTATTATTATATTGGCTAGTTAAATTAAGTTGTAAATTTATCTTATATCTAAGAGAATTTTCCACGTCTGGCACACCTTTTATATATGGTAATGTAAACATTACTACATGTTCAACATTTAAGTTTTGCATTTTGTCAAAGTATAGGGATAGTTCATTTTTGTTAATTTTACCCCTGTTTGAGCAGAAAATAATTATTTTACTGTTTGAGTCAAAATTATATTCTAATATCTTTTGCATAATTTCATTTAAAGATGCACCTGGATAACAGTTATTAATAATTGAATAACAATTTGAATTAAATTGTTGTATCAGAAAAGAACCAAAATCAGTTCCAATATCATCACTAAATAAAATTAGTTTAGTATAACCAGTATGACTATTACTTTTTACACTGTCACACAATTCATACACTAATGAAGTAGAAGGAGAGCAAGTTGTAAGGGAAGCCTGGTGCTCCAAAGATTGAGGAGGACTTGTGCAGTTGATGTTGCACGAGTGGTTATTTATAAATGTATTAAGGCGCTCAGTATTATAATTAGATGTTTTGAGTACCTTATCTATACTTGATGAACACTTATTAAAGTCTTTTAGAGACCATTCATATTTTTTAGTTACATACTCTAATTCAAATTGCAAATCTTTTATTTGTGACTCTAAGCGTTGTGTCAGTGTAATATTTTAAATGACTTTGTTTAAGTTCTAACATAGATAATTTAGCTTGTTCTCTTAATTTTAAACTAGAGTTAACATTTTTACACTTTTTGATTAAGATTCTATGATATTTTAATTGTTTCTTTGATTTTAAAATGAATTTCTTTATTTTTAGGTATTTTTTTAGTTTATTCCTGCTGCAGAAATAAACTGGCTTGTCCAGTTGGTATGAACTGTCATTGGTAAGATCTATAGTAGACAAGTCCAGGTTTGGAACTGTTGCAGAAGGAACAAACTGCGGAGTACCACTCATTAGCTCGTTATAAAGGTTATCCGTTTGTTGGACTACGACTTGCTCGGCAGCTGACTCCAGGTGTAAGATGTGCCCCTGGGCATCCCGTAGCTCCTGTTCCAGCAAGGTAGTCCTCCTCAAAGTCCCTTCATACTCGTCACTGCACTCTTGAAACCTATCTACTATTGATTGAAGGTGGTTCCGCTGCATTACAATTTCATCATAACTAATATGAAGCCTAGCTAGTTCAGATTTTAGTTTTTTACTATCGTCTAAAGCACCTATCAACAAGTTTTCATTTTCTTCTCTTTCTTTTTCTAATTGTAAACAGAGCTCTGTTTTAGATTTAAGTTCCTGCAACACCAGCTGAAGTTTGGGCTCCTCCTGCTGGCGGGATAAGGCTCTACGGCTACGGGTATTCATATTCTCGACAAATAAGTGCAATTAAACGCAATTTAGAAAATACAAGTAGGTAGTTCGAGGTTATGTTAGGTACCGGTAAATTAAAATCAAAACTTTTCTGTACTTACGAAAATAGATCGCTTCAATGTTGAGAATATTGTAACGCCATCTCGTAGCGAGTAATAAGACTACCAAACTCAGCGCCATCTAGTAGCAAATCGCAGTACTACTACGTAACGTCTTTCGGGAATGTTCTGTCAAGGTACTTCTATGTAACGTGTTATCTAGAAGCATCTCGAAGGTGTGGAATGTTCGCGATATTTCTTCCGTGAAAATTCCAGAGTAATCTAGAGTAATGACCGCACTATAAAGGCGGAGCACTTCGGTGGCGGATCATCAGTATTTCCAGAGCGATAATACGAGTTATACCTGCGAGTTCAAGTGCGATTAAAAGTGTTTAGTGAAGCTTTATAGTGAAGTGTAAATTAGTGGTGTAATAAATAAAGTGTTTTGTGGTAGTTTGATCGGCATTTTCCATTCCGTAGAACCCCGGCTCGTAACAATATGAATAAACACGTATAATAAAATAATTTTACCTATTATAGGAGAAACATTATGTATTATTTACGTAAAATAACATTGAACAATACGGTCAGCTGATTCGTCACTTTTTAGCTTATTTTTATATTAATATACACAAAATTCTTTGAAATGATTATTTATGCATTACTATTGTGATGATATTGGAGTTATCTGATGTAATTTGTATTTATTTCACTAATAAATTTATAGGAGCTAAAATTTTACGACTGTTCAATAGTGTTGCCAGACGCAGAAAATAAAAAAATAAAAAAAAACACACACGTACACACACGTAAACATACACACGTACACATACATAAAGTAGGTAAACAATTATTCATTTATATTTAGACAATTGTTATTAATACATTTACATAGAGAAATACAAAATAATTTTGATTTTTTGCAACTGCAAGACATTGTGCGACAATTTGTAGTACATTTACAACGTAGAATTAATACCTCTGGTAAAGGCGGCTTAGTCATTTGTCGTGTACGTAAGTCACCATTCAACTTTTCATAATCAGGTACTTGAATTACAATCAAACCACTTTGAAGCTGATTCAAGAATGTTTTGCCATAATGTTCCATGCAGTAAGGATTCAATCTGCTCATATTATTATAATCAGCGCTGATACAGATGTATTCATATTGGGAATATGGTTCTCATACAAAGAAACATTTTCTAGGATGCCATTTAGCTGCTGAATCACTGGGTGAAAGGATATGCGATATTTTGCCAGCATTACATGCTATAAGTGGTTGCGACACTATTAGCAGATTTGGCAGTAAAATGTAATGTTTGAAAGCTGCGTCTGAAGATTTAGTACACACAGCCCTTATATCTTTGGGAAACCTTGACCTAAATAATTAACAATTGAAATAGTTAGAAATAGATTGCACTTATTTCTAGCACTAGTTCCCAGAATTCTGAGAATTTTTTATTTAAATTTACTGTTTTTAATATAATATAATCAATTTTATTAATAAAAAAGATTTTATTACTTTTATTTTTATTTTATTTTTTTTCATTTAACAATCCAGGATGGATTTCACCATTAGAAAAAAGTACAAATTATTACTGAAATAATCATTAAAATGATTTTATAGATTGTACTCAATACATTTCCTTACAAATAAGAGTAGATGGTAAAAAAAAATGGACCAAATATTTGACCGGCAAGATCCGCATTATTAAGTTTTGACCTTTTCTTAACTTAAGAGTCCGTATGCAGAATCGAAACGGGCGGAATTAGGTATTTGACACATTTTGTGCGTGAGTCCGGAGTTACCGATGGTGGTCAGCCAGTAGGTACGGCGATTACATGGTTTTGATCTTTTTTTTGTCATTTTATAATAATAGTGTCTTGTGTGGGGGAGGTGAAAAGAGGGCTAGGAGGGGGGGTGTTTTTTCTCTCTCCTTAAATTCAAGAAAAGACCCTCTATACTCGTATGATCCCGTAATCAAAACTCCTCTACCTTTCCTCTGTCGTTGCACTCTCAAAGGGGGGGCGAGGGCTAATTTTTTTTCCTAATCAAAATCATTTGACCTCCTCTATACAAAGGGGCTCTACCAACATATTTAGGGCCCCAGCGAACTCATCTGCTAGTGGCGCACCTGCTGATCAACGGACGAGGCTCGTTAATTTACGGTACCTATGAAGTGGCTTCGGTCCCTACGTGGGTACCGGGTGTTGGTCCGGGGGGTGCCACCGTGCAACTGTGCTAAAGCCCCACAAGTAACCCAGCCCAGGCTGGTTGCGTAAGGGGTTCAACAGCTGCACCGCCGGGCCCGGGGCCATGTATGGTGCAGCAGGCATGGAACCAGTGGGGGCAAAGCGGAGTCTAGTGTGGGTGGTGTGGGTCGATTCGCTGGCCAGGGAGACCCTTAGCAACGGCGTTGCCGCGGCCGCCCGCAACACAGTCATGGGGCCTGCCTGGGACCAACCACACCAGGAGGCTGCCCCACATGTTCTCGCGCATAATCCTGATGTGGGATCGCCGCTCCGGGTGGTAACCGGTGTGGGATAGCGGCGGCCTTGCACCAGGGGGGTTTGGTAGCCCTTCCGTCCGGCGGGTCGGCTCCAACCTAACCACACGGTTCCAGACGAAGTTAGCCCCTGCGCTTTGTCACTTATTACTGCTGCACCAAATGTCGCCCTGTCTTCACGCTTCTTCTTCAAATTTATAATGGCAGTGCAACAGAAATAAGTAAACGTTCCACAGCGGCCCCAGGAAACCCCACAGCTTCACTTTTCGAGGTGGAGTTCACCAACATCCGTGGACTCCATGCGAACCTCGATGCCGTCCACCATACCTTGAGACGGCTCGGCCCGCTGTGACGTTTCTCACGGAGACACAAATACGCCGCCCTGACAACACGCCTTACCTGTGTTGCCCCGGTTATGTATATATGTATCGAGGAACAATACCGGGGCGCCGCAGGGGTCCGTGCTGTCACCAACTCTTCCTTCTGCAAATCAATGATATGCTATCCCTCGGGAACATTCATTGTTATGCAGATGACAGCACATTGCAGGCGTGTGCATTTACAGCGAAGAAATCCCCTTTCCTTCCCCTACCCTCTCTTCAGAATGCATTATTACCAATGAAGGGCAACCTTGAGATCCTTGACATAGACGTTCGTCAAGAGCTCAATAATAAAAACTACATCGAAAGATGTATAGGGCTAGCTTCGTGGAAACTAGGAATACTGAATAAGGTAAAGCGATTCTTTACACTGCATCAGAGGTGTCTGCTGTACAAGACGCAGATTGGACCCTGCGTCGAATACTGCTCTCACTTCCGGGACGGCTCCGCGAAGTATTTGCTGGACGCTCTCGACGCTATGCAGCGTCGAGCTATCCGTATTATAGATTGTCCGGAGGTAACGGGAAGCTTTGAGCCGCTAGCTCAGCGCCGAACAATAGCTTCCTTGGCCGCATTCTACCGTATTTACCACGGCGAGCATTCTGAAGAGCTCTTCAATCTGATCCCATCTTCCTTCCGATCCCGAACAACGCGTGCCGGGCAGAGATGCCACTCCCACACAGTAGGTACATGTTCGCGAGAACCGAACGTTTTAAACGTTCGTTTCTGTGCCGAACGATACTGGCCTGGAACGCCCTGCCTGTGCACGTGTTTCCTCCCACATATAATCCTGGGTTCAGTAGGTCGTCAAGTTGAGGGCCACTCTCTATAGTATAGTGTGCTGTGAGTGACCCACAATCGCTTGACTTCGTCACGACTTACTACCAGGCGGGTGGCGTCAAATTGGCGAACCCAATACAAAAAAATAAAATAAAAAACTACCTCTATAAAATTATTACTCATTTTGACTCTACTCGGGAGCCCCCCTTGGGGCACTGGACTTTACATTTCTGCAAAAAAAACATAGGTACCTTCCCCTCCACCATCAAGGAGAACAATAAAATTGTGTCAGTGAGTGAGTGAGTAATCCAGCTTTATAAAATATAACAGCTTTTTTTAACAAAAATAATGATAAATACATTCTACATAATCACTTGTTGTATTTAAAAAGAAGCCTAATCATCACAAAATAATAACTAATATTACCAAAGTATCAAAATCTCACGCCACGCTATATTCGTCTGTAGACGGCGTCGAATTTTGGCGCGCAGAGCGACACGTCCTCTCCCTGTAAGCGCTTGGCGCGGACTGTTTACTTGAGGCATGCGTCGAGTATTATAAAGCGAAATTTAGGTGTTTTTAAAAGATTATTTACAGCCTATTTTTTATTATTCAGCTTTTTTTTTTTGGAAATGGATTGATTTTGAACCAAGGTTTATTTATGTTGTTTTAATTTTATGAACGAGAGTTTTATGTAGCCGAAATAAGAACCAATTCATTGCCCATTTTCTCTAAAATTTGACTCACTTAAATATTTGTTTACTCAATTTTTTTTTATGAAAGTGATAAAAAGTAATCCATACATTTGATAGATGACTTTTACAAGAATACACTGTATTTTTGTAATACTTTTTAGACGTCAAAACGATTAGTGAATTTGTGATATTCTAGACCTCTTCCAGCAAAAGATAAGAAAAACTACCGATTGTTTTAGGTCGATTAATCAAAATTTAATGACAAAAATAAGAAAGTAGCTCACTTATTAGATCATTATTGAAATGATATTTCATGTTGTGCATTAAAACTTATAAAAATACAGTATTTTCAGTGTAAAAACACGTCTGTAAAATCAGCGAAAACGGTAAAATTTAATAGGAGGACTCTTAAATCCATTGGTGGAATTCGATCCTCACATTTTGCATACCTACTCATTACCTATAGCGCCTGCACTAGAACGTTGGACGAGCGTATCGGCTCACGTTCAAAGTGTATTGAATTTAGAACGACGTTTTTATTGACACGAATGCTTCAATTTCGTTAAAATTCTGTCAACGTGATCCAATTTCATATTTGGAACATTTGTAATTTTACTTACTAGGTACGTACTTTCTATATTTAAAATATTTTTAGTCATTGCTACACATTACGGAGTCGCTATTAAAGAACCTCCTTTTGAAATTTGGTATCTTTGGTAAAAATACAATAAAAAAATATTAATTAAATACACCCGTTTCTAAAAGAGACATTCCTCAAATAGATGGCATTTCAATTACGTGGAACGACGGAAAAAAGTTACCTTCCAAAATCACACAAAACTGACAGCGGTGATAGGTTTTTATTTTATGATAAAAAAGTTGTGTTCACACACAATATGGAAATGTGGTAAGAGGATAATAGGAACCGTATAAATGGATCAAACTTTATGATTACAACATGCTGCCCACAATGAAAAGAAATGTTATTATTTGTCATTCAACTTTTTATTAGAAAACAACTAAGTTTGTCTGTGGTTAGACCATAATTGTTTTTTGAAGAAGGCAACCCTGGGCGACCCCAAGGGTCACATTCATGCAAAGTTAAAATACTTGTCAATAGATTATACATAGGCAGGTATCATACTAGCTAGTAGCCTCGTCCGTGCCATCAATGTTTTTATTCTGAATTCAACTTTGACTAAGCATGAACTATTTTAATACCTAAAAGAATTAAATAAAAAAATTAAAAACTTTTGCAAAACATACTTTTTTTTTAGTTCCGTTTAGGCCGCTCTAACGTCCGTTGCCGGGCGTCTCTGGTTACAAGCAGAATGGCAAAACATACTAGGTTAATATTAACATATCAGTCTATCTACATAGAACAATATCTAGTTTACAGTATTTAAATTGCCTCTACTGTCCCTCAATTTCATACCAATAGATACATTTGCTAGCTTCTTAAGAATTCTATTACCGATTGTAATGATGAAGTTGAACAATTTGAAACAAAAATCTCATCATGATAAAGCTAAAGAATTGCATTACACACCGCCAATATCCAGACATCATTATCATACAGATTATTTAATTTTATGTTAATGTTGTCTGGAAGGAATATTTTCCCACCAATAACCGCTTTATGGCTGTTCATTTTTCATTTGCACAGGTAGAATCCTATCCGCCCATCCTAACCGTGATGGAATTTCGATAAACGCCGCTGGGTTCGGCGACGTTCCGATGCAAAAATTGACGTGCCTTACGTAGTTCTATCTTGATATTTAGATACCTACTACCTTACTTTAATCTACGTAATTTACTATAATCTACTTAATATAACCTATATACCTAGTCCAGCCATAAGTTTTGTTACAAATGAAAATACATTTTTTTTAAATGAAGTATGTACTTAATGTAATATTACTAAAATTTATACCTACATAAATATTTATTAAAGTCTTAGCAAAAAATTTAATATATTTTATTCGACATGGCTACCTTTGGCTTTTATACAGGCTTTTAATCTGTTTGGCCACGAATCAATGGATTTACGTACTATTTCCAAGGGAAATTTTGCCACGGCTTGCTTCAAAGATTTTTAAAGAGACTCAATTTCGCCGTGTCGTTTAGAGCAGGCCATGTCCTCTAAAACTGACCATAATTTGTAGTCTAAAGGGTTGAGGTCTGGGCTAGATGAGGGCCAGTCTTCAGCTCTTATAAAGTCCGGAACGTTAGTTTCTAGCCAGGCTTGGGATAGTTCGTGCCTTGTGACCAGGAGTAGAGTCCTGCTGGAAAGTCCACGGTAGGTATATTTTTAAAAAGTGTACTGCTGAGAGGTTTCACAACATGATCCAAGACAGTATCTTGAAACACTTGGCCGAAGTTTTCACTCCTTTTTCACAAAAAATGTTATTTTGTAACTCCCTGATAAGACACGCCCCACCAAACCATCACTGACGCAGGATGATGACCACGTAGTACCTTTCCGACCACTTGAGCAGCTTCCTAAGAACTGTGAGCGTACACTTTATCATTTTGCTTATTGTACTGTTCTTCAATCGTGAACATTTTTTCATCGGTAAAGAGGATATTTCTGTGCCTTTCACCTGCGTATCGCGACAGAAGGCGCTTTGATCGATCCACTCTCTTTATTCGTAAATATTGATTTAGGGCATGTCCTGTATATCGACGATAAGCACCGAGCTTCCGTCTTTTTTTATAACACGTGACAGAGTCCTATCGGGAATCTTCATTTCTCGGGATAAGATTTTTTGCTTCCTTATGTATTTCGACGTTTTCGAATTTGGTTTTCGACGAATTCTTGCTTTAACAGCATTAATAGCCTTTGTAGTCTCACGCAGCCGCCCCGATCTTTTCTGGTCTTCGACAGACGAAGTGTTGTTGTATCTATTGATAGTATGATATACGAACATACGGCTGATACCAAGTTTTTGAAGTGTCTGGAATATGACCGACGGCTCCATACCCACTTTGTGTAAGGCGATCACTGCGATCCTATTTTCTTTAACACCCCCTTCCATATTGTAATTCGATAATGAACACGAAAAAATATGTGAAATAGCGCGAAATCGAAAGAAGTTTTTAAAATAATATACGTGTTCCAAATTCAAAATAATTAAAATATTGAAAAAAAGGAAAGTTTTCATGTATCAGTATTTATGGCTAGACAAGTTATAATAAGATATAAAAAAAAACAACAACTACGTACTTGTTCCTCACCGATATGTCAGAGAACAATTTAAGGGGCCTTTGATATTACCACAATTAACACCCGTTTAGTTATCGTGTGTTTAGTGCGCGCCTACTAGCTGTTGGAGAGTGGGAGTCAGGGTTATGGATTCAGGCGCTTCCATCACCCAACATCGGTACAATGTTGGACGACACAACCTTCCGTATTGCCACTTGCCTTCGGCTGTGTATCTTCGCATCATTGTAACTGTGGAGTAGCCGTTGATAATCTGGAACACCATGGCCTTCCAGCCATGGAACCCAGCGCCCCACACCAAAGGCCTTCTCATCTTCCATGGTAGCAAGGACATACCGTCCGGTTGTAGAGATTTGTCATTTCTTGGAATCCGGTACTATTAATAAAACGACTCACTTGCACATTATGTACTTTATTTTTTTTTTTTTATGAATAAATTTGAGTCCGTTTGGCCGCAATCTTACCTGATGTTAAGTAACGATGCGGTCTAAGATGAAGCACGCAAACTCAAATAATTCCTTTGCGGTTCGCATGATGAAAGATGAAGCGAATCGAGAGGTACGAAGAGGTGGTATATCGACCACATACGGATGGAATCTCAGACCACACCTTGATGTCCGATGATGGAATGGTGCTGGTGGAATTAATTCATGCAATTCCTGCGCACACTCTCCAAAATGTAACCTGTAGAAGACACACAGACTCGCAACCAGACAGCGATGGTCGAGGCTCTCAAGTCGGTTGCTTGTGAGCACCTCATCGCTTATAAGTTTTCTGGCGCGTCTGTCAATAGCTTCCAGGGCCTCAAGCTGGTAGCGGGCGGATCCATCCCAAAGGTGCGAGCAGTACTCTATGCAGGAGCGAACCTGTGCTGAGTAAAGACTCATCAGTTGATTCGAGGTAAAATATTTACGCACCTTAGAGAGGATGCCTAGCTTTTTCGAAGCTGTTTTATCCCTGGATTCAATGTAGCTTCCAAAGTTCAGGTTGGATGATAAGTCCACCCCAAGGAGCTGGAGTTGCTGAGTCACAGGTACAGGGACATCCCGGAAAGTAGGAGCCTTGGTGAACGGGTTCTTTTTGGCGGAGAAAAGACACGCCTGGGTTTTCATGGTGTTGAATGTGACAAGGTTAGCATCGCCCCAGTCAGACACTGCCTGCAGGGTTAAGTTGGTGCGTTCAACCATTGCCACTCTAAGATCGTCGATTTCCGGTTTTTTGGCCTTTGCGCTGGAGATATCTCTCTGCAACCGTGCTATCGTCCGCATTCCCAAACATACCGGGTCTGAGCAGGTCGTTTATATGTAGCAGGAATAACGATGCCGAGAGAACAGATCCCTGTGGTACCCCAGCGTTAATTGCTAATAGATCAGACGAGCAGCCGTCAACAACCACTCGGATACATCGTTCCCTTAGGAAATCTGAAATCCAAGGACAAAGACTAGCCGGAACTCCGTAAGCAGGAAGCTTGGCTATAAGGGCTTCGTGCCAGACCCTGTCGAAAGCCTTCGAAATGTCAAGTGACACAGCAAGTGCCTCACCATATCTTTCAAGAGTCTCACCCCAGAGGTGCGTGGCATACACTAGAAGATCTCCAGTAGAACGGCGTTGGCGAAACCCGTATTGTCGATCACTTAGGAGGTCATTGTCTTCGAGGTATGCCAGTAAACGATTGTTTATTACACGCTCCATCACCTTGCAGAGAATGGAGGTGATGGCAATTGGGCGGTAGTTGACAGGGTCTGCACGACTACCCTTTTTTGGTACTGGCTGTACGTTAGCTACCTTCCAAGCTTTCGGAACTTTACCAGCCCGGAAAGACATACGGAACAGGCGTGTCAGGACAGGAGACAACTCGGCTGCGCAGTTCCTCAGAACAATGGCAGTAATACCGTCGGGACCACTGGCTTTATTCACATCCAGAGTGCGTAGTATTTTGAGAACCTCCTTTTGATGAATGCGGATTTCTGGCATTTTGCAATCACTAGGAGGTAGCTGAGGTGGTGTTTTAATACCAGCATCTAGCCGTGAATTTTCAGCAAACAGAGAGGCAAACAGATTAGTCTTTTCCACAGCTGTGTGTGCCAGTGTTCCATCAGGTTTCTGCAAAGGAGGGAGGAGGATCGACAAAAGTTCGCCTCAACACATTTGGCTAGAGACCAAAACTCCTTACTCCCAGATGAGTAAGACGAGAGTCTGGCTCCTACGTGGCCAACGTGATAGAAGCGCGCCTTCATCAGGACCCTTTTGCAGGACTTGGCTGCCTTGTTAAAGGCTTTCTTCTTTTTACGCGTATCCGAAGCTTTGCGATTTCTGGCATCAACCCAAGCTTCATAAGCCGACTGTTTGTCTGCCTCAGTTTTCAAACAGTCAGAGCCAAACCAGGCCTGAGCTCTGATGCCAGATGGCCGGTCAGAAAACGGAATAAAGTATTCCATCGCCCGACCGATAACCCCGGCAACAGCAGACGCGCAGCTCGACGGATCGCCAGAAGAAAAGCAGACTGACAGCCATGGGTAAGATACAAGGAAATGTCGCATCTCATCCCAATCCGATGACTTGTATCACCACACCTACCTAGTGCCTCTAGGGCTGGAGTCAGGTGGGGGACACAAAAGTATGGACTTAACCAGACAGTGGTCAGAACTGCCAAGGGGGGCTGAAACTGACACTTGATATCGGTCTGGTTCAGTCGTCAGCAGAAGGTCCAGACAATTGGCCGTGTGGCTCTCAATGTCAGGTATTCGAGTTGCCTGGTCAACCAGCTGGGAAAGGTTCATAAATAAAGCAAACTTGTAGGCCTCTCTACCAGCATGGTCTGTTTTCTGGTAAGGGAACAGCCACTGCTCGTGGTGGGCATTAAAGTCCCCCAGAAAAACGATTTGAGCGGTCGGATACCTCTGTTGAGCCACATCGGCGGCCTCACTCAGATGGTCAAATAGCCTAGTTGTCTCGTGATCTCCGCTGTGCGATCTGTATACACCCACATAAACAATTTTTTCGATGCCGGTGTCTACAAGCACCCAGATTGAAGAAGATGAGGGATTTTCTAAGTTACGGGGACGCCTGGCGCAGATATCATCACGCACATAGAAACATACCCCTGCATTTGAACGGAAGTTGTGCTCGAGGGTGTAGCCTGGGTAGTTTAGGTAGGAAGTATCAGCAGGGGTTGAGATTTGCGTTTCCGTAAGCAAGAGCAGATGCGGTTTTGCAGCCTCAAGGTGGTGGTGGACTGGGACGAGATTGGAGTGCAGTCCTCGAATGTTAGTGAGGTGCACTTTCAGTGAGAGACCGTGCATCCGCTGCTGAAACCTCATTTTCTTAAATTGTTTTTGCATAATATTTTCAAGATCAAGGGAGGAAATAGGCAAAGAGTAGCAGTTATGTGAGGCACCAACCGGACCCCAACGAAAGTTACAGCACTGCCGCACAGTGAGGAAACCTAGCTTGGAGACCGCGGGGACGCCCGGACCCCCCCAGAATTGCCTGTCGAGGCCTCTCATCCGGCTGCCAACCGGCTCAACAGGAGCAACTCCGGGATTATACGCGCGATGGCGGAGCAGCCTTTCGCGGATGGCTAGTCCACAACGGGCTCCCAACTATCGGCGGGCGGCCAGCGGAAAACCGTTTCTCTGGATCCCGCAGCCCTCCAAACTAAGCACTGCGTGCGGCAATACTGCAAGGCACGTCTACGGTACACCAGAGGGTGTAACTACATAGACCTACTCTTAGAGGGCTGCTCAGGGTTCACAGGGTGGAACGCGCGAACGCTTGGCACTCTGATTTCAACCCAGAGGGTGGTGACCAGCCACGGCCGAAGCCTAACACCGGAAAGAGAGTCGCTCTTTAGCACCACCCGGGAGCCACGTGTAGGAACTCGAGGGTAAGGCCTACAGACGCGAGCCCAATAATATTATATATATAATATACTTTATATTTTTACCACTTCATTTCGCATTCATACACATTTTAAACAATCAAAATACTTTCATCTTTCAGCTGTTAATTACTAAACACGAATAAATCATCTAGCATGTCATTTTTATTTATTACAAATTCAAATTCAAACTCAGACAAGTTCCATCGCTTCGTGCAAACCCATTTAGCTCACGTACGGCCGGAAGACCTGCGGTGGAAATCCCTACGAATTATGTCGTTTAAAATATGCCGAGGTATACAACCTGCGCTTCTGCTACAAGAAAGGGGTAAGTAATAGATGATATAACAACAAAATCTCTAATAATAGGTCTTTACCTATGAAATTGCTGTTTGGCCTTTGGTCGACAATGACGAATTAAAGGTGATTGTGGAAGCCGATACACAATCTACGGCTGAATTAGCAGCAGCTTTCGACGTTAGCGTCAACCTTGACGTTACCTTGCCAATTTGACGCAAATGGACCAATATTGGGTCCATTTGCGTCAAATTGGCAAGGTAAAAAAGCTTGACAAATGGGTGCCCCACGAACTCAATGATCGCCAGCGCAAATTACGCGTCGAGACATGCCTTGCATTGCTCAACAGACACACAAATGAAGGAATTTTGAACCGCATTGTTACTTGCGATGAAAAATGGCTTCTGTTTGATAACCGCAAGCGCTCAGCAAGTTGGTTGGATCCTGGTTCAGCACCTAAACAATGCCCTAAACGAAAACTTACCCCTAGAAAATTGATGGTCACTGTTTGGTGGTCTATCGCCGGTGTGATTCATTACAGCTTCTTACCAAACGGGAGGAGCATTACTGCAGATGTGTACTGTGAAGAACTGAACACAATGATGGAGAATCTGGCACATCTCCAACCAGGATTGGTCAATCGCTCGTCTCCGCTGCTCCTGCTCGACAATGCGCGACCTCATACTGTACAGCAGACGGTCTCCAAGTTGCAAGAACTGGAGTTGGAAGCTCTCCGTCATCCGCCATACTCACCAGACCTTGCGCCTAAAGACTACTACTTTTTCCAGAATTTGGATAACCTCTTGGCGGGAAAGAAATTCAATACCCGATAGGCAGTACAAAATGCCTTTGAAGAATTTGCTGATTTCTTTAAGAAGGGCATCAATAAACTCCCTTAGCTGAAGGGCATCAATAAACTACCAATAAGCTTAATTCTGTAGTTTATATAGGTAATAAAACCTGAGGTCCATTATAATAGTTTATTTAGTACATTATCTGATGCTTTTTCAGACACATTCAAACAAAAATGCCAAAATCGTAGTGTTAAAACGAAATTCTGTGAGTGGGCAACAGTAGGCATTTATAAAAGTAGACGAACGCTGTTTGATCTATATGCACAAAAACGATACAGATTTGATAATAGTTTTATTGAATATGTTAGGAATTACTCCAAAGTATTCAAAAAAGTATGTAGACAGGCTAAATCCATTCACATCATAAGGAAAATATTTGAGGCTCCTAACAAAATAAAAGAAACATGGAAAGTTATAAACAAAGAGGCAGGTAAATGTAAAATGAGGGATACTGTTACTAAAATTAAATTAGAAAACAAGAATATAACCTCTCCGAAAGATATTGTAAATGCATTTGAAGATTATTTTACCAACATTCCATTTAAAGTCTCTTCTTCTGTTAATTCATGTGCCCACAGTTCGGTGGCCCTTCTTGAAAGTAATATTGGTTCTTCATCTAAATTAAACTTCAAACATATCGACTCCAATGACATCTTGAAAGCATTTAAAAATCTCAAAATTAAAAAGTCGGAAGATCACTGGGGCATATCAGTTAGCTTAATCAGTAATGTAATTGATATCATTGCACCTGACTTGGCACTAATTTTTAATGAATGTGTAGATGAAGGCATATTCCCTAACCTAATGAAAAATAGTAGACTAATACCATTATTTAAGAAGGGATCTAAGTCGGAACTTGGTAACTACCGCCCCATTTCCATTTTGCCAGCTCTGAGTAAGGTGTTTGAGAGAGTGATGCTAAATCAAATGCAAGTCCACTTCACGACCAACAATCTTTTCCACAGCCAACAATTTGGCTTTACTCGCGGAAAATCTACCACCGATGCGGGAGTAACCCTTGTTAGCTTGATTTACGACGCATGGGAGGGATCGCAGGATGCCATTGGGGTATTCTGCGATCTGTCTAAAGCATTTGATTGTGTTGACCATCAGACACTTTTGCTTAAGTTACGTCGGTATGTTTTAACAAAAAATCCTTAGAACTATTAGGATCTTACCTGACAGATAGGCTGCAGACTGATCATGTGAACAACGTTAAGTCAAACGGAACTAACGTCCAAATAGGCGTACCCCAGGGATCAATTCTGGGACCTTTTTTCTTCTTGGTTTATGTTAATGAATTGCCTTGCATGATCGAGGCACAAGCTGGCATAGTAATGTTCGCGGATGATACATCACTTACATTCAACGTAAATCGGCATAGTACAGATGCAAATAATGTCAATAATATTTTAAATGATATTTCAAATTGGTTTTCTACAAACAACCTATTGTTGAATGCAGAAAAGACCAAATGCGTTAAATTTACATTGCTCAATGTCAGACAAGCAAACGTCCATGTCGTGCTGGGTAGCCAAAGGTTAGAATTTGTAAATAACACTACCTTTTTAGGAATAGCAATAGATTCTAAATTACAATGGGGTGACCATATCACCATTTTAGCTAATAAGCTTAGCTCTGCTGCATATGCTGTGAGACGGATTAGGCAGTTGACAGATGTAGCTACTGCTAGGCTAGGTTACTTTGGTTAATTCCATAGCTTGATGTCCTATGGAATACTACTTTGGGGAAATGCAGCAGATATAGAAACAATTTTTATATTACAAAAGAGGGCAGTCCGTGCGATTTATTGTTTAGGTAAGAGAGATTCTCTTAGGGAGCGATTTAAAGATATTAATGTTTTAACTGTAGCTTCCCAATATATATTTGATAACATACTGTATGTCAGGAAAAATATATATAGCTATACTAAAGTAAGTGACGTTACAGACAGAAATCTACGTAATAAAAATAAACAACTCCCTCCGTGTTATCGGCTTAGCAAGGTTAGTCATTCTTTCAAGGGGAAAGGTATATGCTTTTATAATAAATTGCCTGAATCGGTCCTTTGTATGCCCGACAATAAATTTAAAACCTTTATAAAGCCCACTTTATGTCAAAAAACATATTATAAGACAGTTGATTACCTTAACGATAAAAGTGTCTGGCTTGAGCATGGTGCAGGCGCCTCCTAAAATGCCGTAATTGTAGCATATTTTGTACTTTGGTGACTATATTTTTTTATGCATATATATTTTTTTTTGTTGCATTAAACACGCCCTCTTTGATTTTGACACGAGACCAATGTACATTCGTCCACATTTAGTCTTAGGAAAATGTGTAAAGGAGTTAATTATTAAAAAAAAGTGACCGAGAGTTTTATTGCCAGGTTCTTTCTCTCGGTTCTACTTATTGCTTTGCGAATCTGGCAGTACATGTAAATATAGGAGCAATGACATTTTTTTTATTTTAAGTACTTACTGACGTTTGTAAGAGCCATTTAGTGACCTATACAAATAAATAAATCATTTCATTTCATTTGCCGCTGCGTTGGCAAAGATGCATTGATTTCATGGGCAATTACTTCGATTAATACAAATAAAAAATACATGAAAAAAAAATTGTTTAATTTTTTTCATACAAAACGGCAATTTCATAGGTAAAGACCTAATATTAACAACATAATATAACAACGGTACCTATAATTTTATTTAATATAGCGATTAGTTAATGTAATGAACGATTGATATAATTTTAAAATAACTATTTTTATAAGCATAACATACATTAAATATAAAGTCGTTAGACATAACATACATTAAATATAACATCGTTTGACATAACATACATTAAATATAACATCGTTTGACATAAAATACATTAAATATAACATCGTTTGACATAACATACATTAAATATAAAGTCGTTTGACATAACATACATTAAATATAAAGTCGCTTGACATACCACTAAAAAGATATAAAACTTATTTGGTCTAATTTTTATACTCGTATAATTCTACTGTACGTGTGTATGTCACTGAACTCCTCCTAAACGGCTGGACCGATGTTGATGAAATTTTTTGTGTGTGTTCAAGGAGATTCGAGAATGGTTTAGATTCACAATTTGGTTCTTTTTTTTTTTGCAGGACAACGTCTGTCGGGTCCGCTAGTATGCCTATAATTTTTAAAGAATTAAAAACACCTACTTAAAAACACAAAGCAAAAGATAGGTCGACGGAGCCCCGCTCCGCAGGGCTCCTATTTCTGGGTGGTTTAAAAAAAATTGAGTCGGGGTGTTAATCATAATGACGTTTTTTATATAATATATTAAACGTTAGATCTAATGATTTTCGATTAAAAAAACAATATACATATTAAACGTTAGACCAAATTATTTTCGATTTCATAAACGTTATATGAAACAACGTTATACTAATTAAGTTTTAGAATAAATAAATGTTATATGTAAAGAAATTATATCAACAGTTGGTACATATATCTCACGTTCATTATATCTTATGAACGATAATAAAATGAAATTAGACCAAATGAGTTTATACGTTATGAAACGCACCCGTGGGGCGCTACGTACCTTGACACCTTCGCACCTTCACACCTTTCAAGCACATCTGGATGTGCCGGCGCTGCTGCTGCATCGGCTGAAGGCCTCAAACGGCGTAAACTAAACCTAGCAGGTGATTACATATTTGAGCCGTCCGGAGTTGAGGCACTGGGGTCATGGGGTCTGAGCGCTCGCCGCCTTTATAGAGACATTGCTAAACGCTTAATCGATGCTTCTCAGGACCAGAAGTCTGTCTATTTTCTGGCCCAAAAAATA
Organism: Nudaria mundana; assembly: GCA_963556515.1. Taxonomy (NCBI): domain Eukaryota; kingdom Metazoa; phylum Arthropoda; class Insecta; order Lepidoptera; family Erebidae; genus Nudaria; species Nudaria mundana. The sequence continues at coordinate 15,550,322 of OY748299.1, read as the reverse complement.
AGTATCGCCATCCAACGTGGGCAACACAACCAGCATTCTGGGAACTTTTCCAGTCAGCAATTACGCGGAGGATTTTTTAAGTGATATTTTGTAGTGTAAAAAATGTTTTGCACATGATTATGTATTGTAATTCTTCACGTCGCTTCAGGGAAAATATCGAAGTTCAGCCGAATCGCAGTTAGACTGAAAAGCCGACCCCAATTCAGTTGGGAAAAGGCTACCGGCGGTCCCAACTCCGACAGGATCTCATGGAGTCATGGAGGGTGCGACTTGAGCAACCCAAGTGGGGTGCCACCATCATCGCGGCGGTGAGACCGATCATGGACGATTGGCTGCAGAGGCAGCATGGTGACCTCACGTATCGTGCGACGCAGATCGTTACCGGGCATGGATGCTTCGGTAGCTATCTGTTTCGCATCCGTCGTGAGGTCACACCCCGGTGTCAACACTGCGAGGTTTCCGACGACGACACCGCACTCCACACGTTGGTGGAGTGCTCAGCGTGGGCGAGTCAGCGCCGGGACCTCGTAGTTGTTCTGGGCGTGGATACCCTCTCGCTGGAGACCATGCTTCAAGCCATGGTCTCCAGCGGGAGTAGGTGGAACGCGGCCGTGTCCTTCTGCGAGCAAGTCGTGCTCGCGAAGGAGGCGGCCGAGAGGGAGAGGGAGCGTACCCTCCCCGCCGAGTTCCGTAGTCAGCGGCGAGGGCGCCGCAGACTCATCTACGCCCAAGACCATCGACCTCCATGATCGGGGCCTGAGGACGGCGGGATCGCCACCCGTCGTCCTTACAGAAGCAGGCTAGAAGGGTTGCGTGCTGCGGGGCCTTTACCCCATAGCACGCAACCAGATTCACTCACTCACACACACAGTTGGGAAAAGGCTCGGTGAATGATGATGATATAAATTGTAATTCGTATTGTAAATAAACATTCACTGACAGTTTAAATACCAGTTATGATTAGTAAAATAAAAAAAATATATAGGAAGGTAAAGTAGGTACTTAGTTGAGCTACAGATAAGCCTACTACTTTTATAACTTGTACGGTGGTGCGGGTGGTACCTACACCGTGTCTAGTGAGTAACATACATGCAGTGCATACATGCATCAAAATAAGATTATTTAAATCGCGTTCTTAAATAAATGTAGAGTTAAAAATATTTAAAAAGTCGCGGGTACAGCTAGTATACCTTAAATGGGCCTTAGCTTCCACGGGGTGAAACCGGAACTGCCGTTAATTACCTCTTTTTGCGACATCGTGTAATTAATGGAGGTTAAAAGTGGAACATCTCACCTGAGACTGCCCTACACGTTTTGTTGCCACTTTTTATTTCTTTCTTGTCTTTTTAGTGCATTTTCAAATTCATTCTTCAAAATTAAGTTGCAAGATTCCACCGGTACAAACATATTACGTCACTGCAGATTACATACATAACTATATTGCAAGTTAAATAAAAGCTCGTAATGAAAGGAGCGCTCCGCAAAAGTCCGTTTGTGCGTCTGTCGCTCGCTGCCTATATCTCATTGAGACTGTTGGCAGTTGAAGAAATAAGTTCCAATATTTTTCCGCAATATGTCGAGGTTTTTTATATTTGGTCAGAGTTTACATTATAGCTGCCGTGTGTGGATTCCCTTATCTCCATGTGAAACCGAGAACTTTTCGCCTTCAGTCAATAGTCCGCTCCGCGTCAAGTCTATCAATATTTTTCTACCGTTTTTACTCTATGCTACGGGGAATCCCAAAAAAAATTGTTTCTGAGTTTGGGTGTTTTTTAAGTATATTATGTTTGTACTCTCTTATCCAGGATGATGGGGAAATCGATCGTACAGTGAAGCACAGAATTGACGCAGGTTGGATGAAATGGCGGCAGGTCAAAGCCACTATATGCGACCCCCAATTTCCTCCGAAACTTAAGGGGAAAATTTACAAGACTGTCGTCAGACCTGCCGTCCTGTATGGACTTTCATGTTTGGCCGTAAAAGCGACGGATGAAAGACAATTGCATGCAGCGGAAATGCGAATGTTAAGATGGATGTGTGGTGTGACAAGAATGGATAGGGTAAGGAACGAGTATATTAGAGGAAGTTTGAAAGTTGCACCAGTGAATGAAAAATTGAGAAGCGAGCGGCTGTCATGGTATGGACATGTTATGAGAAGAGAGGAAAGCAATGTCGTTAGAAAGGTGCAAAGTATGACTGTAGAGGCTTTAAGAAGTAGAGGTAGGCCAAAGAAAAGATGGATGGAATGTGTGAAAGAGGATATGACAAGGAGAGGAGTGAATGAAGAGATGACTTCTGACAGAGGTGTGTGGAGGAGAAAGACTTGTTGCGCCGACCCCAAATAATTGGGATAAGGGCAGGTAGATGATGACTTAGGAGTTTATAAGTATGTTTATCAGTTGTCTAGATCTCATAGCACAAGCTTAGTTTGGGCTAGGTGACGTTGTGTGAGAATGTCCAAAAAAATTATTATTTATTTATTTTATTATCGTATGAGCCGCCAAGTTCGATTAAGACTGACGTCAACCTTTTTTGGACGTATATTTTTCAGTAGTATCGAAGTGACTGCTGTAAATTTATTTTTAGCAGGCGCCCAGACTAATTCGTCTCTTTGATTGCGAACGATTGCAATCGACTCTTGAAGTCCAAGCCTGATTACTCGGAAACCTTAAAAAAGGAAAATAATTATTGTATTTCTTAAATAATTTAATTTGCTGTAAAACCGCGGCTTGTCTATGAAAAATATTAAAACAACACGAATCATTAAACAACAAATATCTATACTTATAATAAATCTGTAGAAGTGAAAATGCTGTACGGTGTTACTAGACCGACACCGAACCCAAAAATGTGATTAAAAAAAATTTTGTCTGTCTGTCTGTCTGTTTGTTCAGGCATCACGCAAAAACTACCGGTTCGATTACGATGAAACTTGGTATAATTATTCTCATTATTCTTTCTTATTATTATATTATTATTATTCACACGAGGAAATAAATCGGAGTCCATAAAACAGTCCAGAGTACGAATTATTGCATAAAAACAGAAAAAGCACACAAAACAAACCATCGACCAAAAAGCGCGGAGTATTGTGATCTGTCAAAGTGACAAGGTAGGACATCATTGGCTGGCTGTGATTGGCTGGCGGCCTGGCGCACGGGTCCCACCCAACTCCCACGGTTATAAATAATCGTTGATAATCTTATGAAATCTAGAGTTAATGCCGGCTTCTATTGGAACATTTAGATACTTGTAAAATCTCAAAATAAACAATAAATTACTTTGGCATACATAATATTTATGGCCGTTTTTAAATAATGATACAATTTTTGCCATTGTTCTTTAATGAATTAATATAGTGAAAAGTTCATCTCGAAATAAGGTGGAGGTTGTGTTTGTGGCCATAGATAACCTCCTAATAGATTCCGCATTACTGTAATTTGTTCCTTACCGAGTTCACCTGTTTTGGCGGAATGCGAGGGGCGCGCGGAAACATGTAAGTGCGCTATGATTGGCTGTTTCAAGGTCAATCTTCGAATGCACCGAATACTAGAGATGGGATAGGGATGAAAATGTGTCGATAAAATTTTGATAGGTATATTATAATTATATTTTTATAATTTGATTATATCGTTTATTCCTTTATATTTTTATTTTATACATTTTTAAATACATTTATAAAAAATACAAATACATTTAAAAATATAAATATTATTATTTATTATTATTAATTTAATAATATATAATAATAGTTCATCGTCAAGTGATGAGTATTTTTCCCCGCCGACGTCGCCAACACCTGTACGCCGGCGAGGGAGAGGCCGGCCGCCGAGCAGTTTGGGGCCCCGAAGCCTACCAGCTTCGAGTAGGGTCCCCACTACCGGTGGTATTGTGTACCGCATGCGATGGACTTCATCCATCAATGAAAACGTCATGCGGGCATATTATGAGGCTACAGAAGGGGAAACCAACCTGACTGCGTACCGTTCAAGGATGCTCCCTTTGTTTCAGGCTCTTGAACCAACAATGACCGTTGCCGTCCAGCGACTATCGGATCAAGTGCGGGCTATCCAACGATGCAAGTTGTTGGATCAACCTGTGCTTGATCGACTACGCCTGGAAGTGTTATCTACTCGACCAGCTCCAGCGTCAACGAGAGCACCGTCACCTGCTACACACACGGTTGCAACTAATGCCACTTTAGTTGATACCGTGCTCGACGTGGGAGATGATACGAGTGATATATCTGTCCAGGTAAGCGAGCAATTAAGGAGTACTTTAGAAGATGTGATCTCTCAATATAGGTTTGCACCTAATTCTAGACCACGGCTACCACGCTTACCCATGCATAGACGAAATCTGGCGTTGATGGGAGCCCTGAATGCGTTGCTAGCTCCGTACTTACGGACTAGCAATGATTTGCTCGATACCCACTCGATTCTTTACTGTGGAGCTATTACCGCTTGTCGTGTTGCACGCGTTAAATTCCCTTAATTTAACCGTGCACCACGATCGGGTGGTGTGCCCGTATGGCAGGCAAGAATCGAGCGACGTATCGGCACATTTAGGACTGTCATTGCGAAGCTTATCTGTTTTAGCCGGGGAAATAGTGGTCCCCGGGTCATGCGTTTCGTGAGTCAGGCATTCGCTGGGACCGGTATTCGTCCCCAGCAATACTTAACCAATGTCACGGAACGTATTGACTTTCTGAAACAGAAAGTGTATGCATGGGCAAGCCGTATCCGTCGTTATAGAGAGCGTGTAAATAGATACTGGCAGAATCGCATCTTCCAAAGTGACCAAAGGAAGATGTACCGAGAGTGGGAGGGAACTGGACAACGTTTGAGCGACGGACAACTGCCAGATGCTCACACCATGAATCAATTTTGGCGTGACATATGGTCGGTGCCCGTCGAACATTCGGAGGGCGACTGGATCCGTGTCGTCGAGCGTGAATGCAGTATCATCGAACCCATGGAGTCTATTACCATAGACTCCGAAGATGTTAGTTGTGCAATTCGTAAGGCCCCGAACTGGAAAAGTCCTGGGCCGGATGGATTGCACAACTTTTGGATAAAGTGGGTTCAGAGCTCGCATGAACGCTTGGCAACACAGTATCAAGAAGCCCTCGAGTCTGGTTCCTTACCCGCTTTTATGATCACTGGCATCGCCTTCCTGCTCCATAAATCAGGTAGTACCACGGAACCTAAAAACTATAGACCTATCACTTGCTTACCTACCATCTACAAGCTCCTTACATCCATTCTGAGAAGTAAATTAAATTCACACATAATGTCTAACAATATTTTAGATAACGCTCAGAATGGATGTAGGGCTGGGTCACGTGGTACTAAGGAGCTACTCCTTATTGACATGGCCATTAGCCAACAGGTCAAGCGGAGTAGGGGCGCCCTCTCTACTGCCTGGATTGACTACAAGAAGGCCTATGATTCGGTGCCTCATTCATGGCTGAGGAGGATTTTAGAGTTGTATAAAATTAATCCGACTCTTAAATCCTTCTTAGTCTCGTGTATGGGGCAGTGGACCACAGTCCTTCGTCAACCAGGTAGTGGTGGGTACGCCTCTGATTCGCATGACTTGATAAGGATTGAGCGTGGTATATTCCAGGGCGACAGTTTGAGTCCATTGTGGTTTTGTTTAGCACTGAATCCACTTAGCACATTGCTGAAGGATTCAGGGCTAGGCTATCGGTTTCGTAGAGGGGGTGAGGTTATTTCTCACCTGATGTATATGGATGACCTCAAACTATTCACACCGAAGCACCAAGATTTAGTGACATTATTAAAAACTACGGAAGTTTTTAGTAATGCCATTAAGATGGAGTTCGGTGTTGATAAGTGTGCGGTTATGCATGTACAGCGGGGGAAGGTTGTAAATTCACCGAATCTACAACTTTCTGAGATAATAACTCTCAGATCTCTCACCGAGACCGAAACATACAAATACCTAGGTATGTCAGAGTCATTGGGTATAGCGGTAGAGGATATTAAGAAATCGGTGAAAGAACGTTTTTTTGGCCGCCTGACAAAAGTTCTTAACAGTTCTTTGTCCGGTGGTAACAAAATGCGGGCTTTCAACGGTTGGGTGATACCTTTATTGTTGTACTCCTTTGGCATACTTAGGTGGACTCAAACGGAACTAGACGCCCTGGATAGGCGAGTCCGTCAACAACTGACATTGCATCGAATGTTACACCCACGATCGTCTGTCATGAGACTGTACATTCCACGGAAGTGGTGTGGTCGAGGCTTTTTGAATGCCAAGAACCTCCACAACCGTGAAGTGTGCAGTCTCAGGGATTACTTCCTACAGAATGGATGTGACATTCATTGCGATGTTGTGAAAGTTGACAAGGGCCTTACACCTCTTTCCTTGGCTAACGAGAACTGGCGTAAACCAAAGGTGTTAAGTACTGAAGACCGTAATGACGTATGGAAGAGCAAGGAGCTACACGGGCGGTTCTACCGAGTCTTAACAGGACTCGATGTAGACCTGCTCGCATCGGTGACCTGGCTGCGTTTTGGGGACCTCTTTGGGGAAACTGAAGGTTTTGCCTGTGCAATTGCAGATGAGGTTATCAAGACGAACAACTATCGGAAATACATCATGAAGGACGGTACGGTCGACATTTGTCGAGCATGCCACCGTCCTGGTGAATCACTTCGCCATATTATTTCCGGTTGTTCGTATCTTGCTAACACCGAGTACTTGCATAGGCACAATCAAGTAGCCAGGATCATCCACCAGCAACTTGCTCTTCAATATGACCTTATTGAGTCTGAAGTACCGTACTATAAGTACACACCAGTGCCAGTTCTTGAGAATGGTCGTGCATTGCTCTACTGGGACCGATCAATCATCACGGACAGGACTATTGTTGCCAATAGGCCCGATATCGTGTTGGTTGATCGGACCCAGCGTCGGGCAGTGCTCGTCGATATCGCCGTCCCGCATGACGAGAATCTCGTGAAGGCAGAGAAGGACAAACTTAGTAAGTACCTCGATCTGTCCTTCCAGATAACCGCCATGTGGGACGTAGACTCGACGATCATTGTCCCGGTGGTCGTTTCGGCAAACGGATTAATAGCGAAGAGTCTCGATCAACATCTCAAGAGACTCTCGTTAGATTGTTGGATCAAGAGTCAGATTCAGAAGGTTGTTATCCTCGACACGTGTCGTATTGTTAGGAGGTTTCTTAGTCTGTAGCCTCCACCACCGGTAGTTTGGGTCCTACTCCGCTACTGGTGGGTCACTATTTTTTATATTTTTAAATGTATTTGTGTTTTTTATAAATGTATTTAAAAATGTATAAAATAAGAATATAAATGAATAAACGATATAATAATAATAATTAATATTATTTATATATATATATATATATATATATATATATATATATATATATATATATATAAATATATATAAATGAATAAACGATATAATAATAATAATAACTGGCAACTCTGAACGTCTCAGACATCATTTTCATTCTTAAAATATTTTAATATTTTTATTCATATATTATTACCTAAATTTATACAATTACTTCAGATTTCATAATAATATCAGCAAAAAGTCAATACATAAAGGATTTTATAATATTTTAGAACTTTAGAACAATAAACATAGTCTACAAAATATGCAACGAAGATTTGACACATGTCATTCAATTAATTCAAAAATATCAACAACACATTCAATATTATGGTCAAACAATATGAAGTGATTGTGAGATGCAAACAAGAGCCAGAAGCAGAAATGCGCAAATAACACCCCCGGACTCGTCACTAAACTCCGCCTCGCAGGCACCGGACCGCACATCGCTGACACAGGTGCTCGCTGAGGCGTCGAGCTCTTCAAGTGACGAGTATTTCTCTCCGCCGTCGTCGCCAACACCTGTACGCCGGCGAGGGAGAGGCCGGCCGCCGAGCAGTTTGGGGCCCCGAAGCCTGCCAGCTTCGAGTAGGGTCCCCACTACCGGTGGTATTGTGCACCGCATGCGATGGACTTCATCCATCAATGAAAACGTTATGCGGGCATATTATGAGGCTACAGATGGGGAAACCAACCTGACTGCGTATCGTTCAAGGATGCTTCCTTTGTTTCAGGCTCTTGAACCAACAATTACCGTTGCCGTCCAACGACTATCGGATCAAGTGCGGGCTATCCAACGATGTAAGTTGTTGGATCAATCTGTGCTTGATCGACTACGCCTGGAAGTATTATCTACTCGTACAGCTCCAGTGTCAACGAGAGCACCGTCACCTGTGACACAGACGGTTGCTACAAGTGCGACGTTAGCGGAACCCGCATTCGACGCAGAAAATGATACGAGTGATACGTCTATCCAGGTAAGCGAGCAATTGAGGAGTACTTTGGAAGATGTGATCTCGCAGTATAGGTTTATACCTAATTCTAGACCGCGGCTACCACGCTTGCCAATGCATAAGCGAAATCTGGCGTTGATGGGAGCCCTAAATGCATTGCTAGAACCGTACTTACGGACTAGCAGTGATTTGCTTGATACTCACTCGATTCTTTACTGTGGAGCGATTGCCGCTTGTCGTGTTGCACGCGTTAAATTCCCTGAAGTTAACCGTGCACCACGACCGGATGGTGTTCCCGTATGGCAGGCAAGAATCGAGCGACGTATCGGCACATTTAGGACTCTCATTGCAAAGCTTATCTCTTTCAGCCGGGGAAATAGTCGTCCCCGGGTCATGCGTTTCGTGACTCAGGCATTTGCTGGGACCGGTATTCGTCCCCAGCAATACTTAGCCAATGTCACGGAACGTATTGACTTTCTGAAACAGAAAGTGTATGCATGGGCAAGCCGTATCCGTCGTTATAGAGAGCGTGTAAATAGATACTGGCAGAATCGCATCTTCCAAAGTGACCAAAGGAAGGTGTACCGAGAGTGGGAGGGAACTGGACAACGTTTGAGCGACGGACAACTGCCAGATGCTCACACCATGAATCAATTCTGGCGTGACATATGGTCGGTGCCCGTCGAACATTCGGAGGGCGACTGGATCCGTGTCGTCGAGCGTGAATGCAATACCATCGAACCCATGGAGTCTATTACCATAGACTACGAAGACGTTAGTTGTGCAATTCGTACGGCCCCGAACTGGAAGAGTCCTGGGCCGGATAGATTGCACAACTTTTGGATAAAGTGGGTTCAGAGCTCGCATGAACGCTTGGCAACACAGTATCAAGAAGCCCTCGAGTCTGGTTCCTTACCCGCTTTCATGACCACTGGCATCACCTTCCTGCTCCATAAATCAGGTAGTACCACGGAACCTAAAAACTATAGACCCATCACTTGCTTACCTACCATCTACAAGCTCCTTACATCTATTCTGAGAAGTAAAATAAACTCGCACATAGTATCTAATAATATCTTAGATAACGCTCAGAATGGATGTAGGGCTGGGTCTCGTGGCACTAAGGAGCTACTCCTCATTGATATGGCCATTAGCCAACAAGTCAAGCGAAGTAGGGGCGCCCTCTCTACTGCCTGGATTGACTACAAGAAGGCCTATGATTCGGTGCCTCATTCATGGCTGAGGAGGATTTTAGAGTTGTATAAAATTAATCCGACTCTTAAATCCTTCTTAGTCTCGTGTATGGGGCAGTGGACCACAGTCCTTCGTCAACCAGGTAGTGGTGGGCACGCCTCTGACCCGCAAGGCTTGATAAGGATCGAGCGTGGTATATTCCAGGGCGACAGTTTGAGTCCATTGTGGTTTTGTTTAGCACTGAATCCACTTAGCACATTGCTGAAGGATTCAGGGCTAGGCTATCGGTTTCCTAGAGGGGGTGAGGTTATATCTCACCTGATGTACATGGATGACCTCAAACTGTTCACATTGAAGCACCAAGATTTAGTGACATTATTAAAAACTACGGAAGTTTTTAGTAATGCCATTAAGATGGAGTTCGGTGTTGATAAGTGTGCGGTTATGCATGTACAACGGGGGAAGGTTGTAAATTCACCGAATTTACAACTTTCTGAGATAATAACTCTCAGATCTCTCTCCGAGACCGAAACATACAAATACCTAGGTATGTCAGAGTCATTGGGTATAGCGGTAGAGGATATTAAGAAATCGGTGAAAGAACGTTTTTTTGGCCGCCTGACAAAAGTTCTTAACAGTTCTTTGTCCGGTGGTAACAAAATGCGGGCTTTCAACGGTTGGGTGATACCTTTATTGTTATACTCCTTTGGCATACTTAGGTGGACTCAAACGGAACTAGACGCCCTGGATAGGCGAGTCCGTCAACAACTGACATTGCATCGAATGTTACACCCACGATCTTCTGTCATGAGACTGTACATTCCGCGGAAGTGGGGGGGTCGAGGCTTTTTGAATGCCAAGAACCTCCACAACCGTGAAGTGTGCAGTCTGAGAGATTACTTTCTACAGAACGGGTGTGACATTCATTGCGATGTCGTGATGGTTGACAAGGGCCTAACACCTCTTTCCTTGGCTAACGAGAACTGGCGTAAACCAAAGGTGCTAGGTACTGAAGACCGTAGGGACGTATGGAAGAGTAAGGAGCTACACGGGCGGTTCTACCGGGTCTTAACAGGACCCGACGTAGACCTGCTCGCTTCGGTGAACTGGCTACGTTTTGGGGACCTCTTTGGGGAAACTGAAGGTTTTGCCTGTGCAATTGCAGATGAGGTTATCAAGACGAACAACTATCGGAAATACATTATGAAGGATGGTACGGTCGACATTTGTCGAGCATGCCACCGTCCTGGTGAATCACTTCGCCATATTATTTCCGGTTGTTCGTATCTTGCTAACACCGAGTACTTGCATAGGCACAATCAAGTAGCCAGGATCATCCACCAGCAACTTGCTCTTCAATATGGCCTTATTGAGTTTGAAGTACCGTACTATAAGTACACACCAGTGCCAGTTCTTGAGAATGGTCGTGCATTGCTCTACTGGGACCGATCAATCATCACGGACAGGACTATTGTTGCCAATAGGCCCGATATCGTGTTGGTTGATCGGACCCAGCGTCGGGCAGTGCTCGTCGATATCGCCGTCCCGCATGACGAGAATCTCGTGAAGGCAGAGAAGGACAAACTTAGCAAGTACCTCGATTTGTCCTACGAGATAACCGCCATGTGGGACGTAGACTCGACGATCATTGTCCCGGTGGTCGTTTCGGCAAACGGATTAATAGCGAAGAGTCTCGATCAACATCTCAAGAGACTCTCGTTAGATTGTTGGATCAAGAGTCAGATTCAGAAGGTTGTTATCCTCGACACGTGCCGTATTGTTAGGAGGTTTCTTAGTCTGTAGCCTCCACCACCGGTAGTTTGGGTCCTACTCCGCTACTGGTGGGTCACTATTTTTTATATTTTTAAATGTATTTGTGTTTTTTATAAATGTATTTAAAAATGTATAAAATAAGAAGATAAATGAATAAACGATATAATAATTAATATTATTTATTATTATTATATCGTTTATTCATTTCTTATAAATAAAATAAATGAATAAACGATATAATACGTCGTAGTTACGTCCCACATGGCGGTTATCTCGAAGGACAGATCGAGGTACTTACTAAGTTTGTCCTTCTCTGCCTTCACGAGATTCTCGTCATGCGGGACGGCGATATCGACGAGCACTGCCCGACGCTGGGTCCGATCAACCAACACGATATCGGGCCTATTGACAACAATAGTCCTGTCCGTGATGATTGATCGGTCCCAGTAGAGCAATGCACGACCATTCTCAAGAACTAGTACTGGTGTGTACTTATAGTACGGTACTTCAGACTCAATAAGGCCATATTGAAAAGCAAGTTGCTGATGGATGATCCTGGCTACTTGATTGTGCCTATGTAAGTACTCGGTGTTAGCAAGATACGAACAACCGGAAATAATATGGCGAAGTGATTCACCAGGACGATGGCATGCTCGACAAATGTCGACCGTACCGTCCTTCATGATGTATTTCCGATAGTTGTTCGTCTTGATAACCTCATCTGCAATTGCACAGGCAAAACCTTCAGTTTCCCCAAAGAGGTCCCCAAAACGCAGCCAGTTCACCGAAGCGAGCAGGTCTACGTCGGGTCCTGCTAAGACCCGGTAGAACCGCCGGTGTAGCTTCTTACTCTTCCATACGGTCCTACGGTCTTCAGTACCTAGCACCTTTGGTTTACGCCAGTTCTCGTTAGCCAAGGACTATTATTATCTGGGGGCACGGCAGTGGCCCCCGCCAATTATTATTAATATATTTATATATACAAAAATTATTATTTATTATTATAATTTTTATAGGAATAGGTTTCGGGACTTAATCAATAGGGACAGGTATTATCAACTCACAGTTCCTATTTCCTCAAACTTTAAGTAAAAAATTTCTACCTATTCCGATCTCTGATGATCGCACATCTACCGAGCCTTTTCCCAACTCAGGATCAGCTTTCCAGTGTAAATGCGATGCAGCTGAACTTTAATATTTTCCGTGGAGCGACTGCCATCATTCTGACCTCCACAAACTATAGGCGATATCAAAGCTCTGTAGTTAGACCAGTTGGATTTTGATTTAGGGCCCCAAATACCCGTAACGACTGCCAGAGATGTTCGTATAATAAGGCGGCTGCTTAACGTGCTCCCCGAGACACGGAGGTCTCAATTTCTCGTGAATTTTCTTCGAGATCCTAAGACCGACCTGGTTAGATGTTGCTTAACCTTAGCAATGTGTTAATATCTGGGGGCACGGCAGTGGCCCCCGCCAAGTCGAGCGCAAAGCAAACACTGCCGTACCATCCTTTACTGGAACCATTTCGCCGCATTTTCAGGCCACTATTTGAGTACCTCTGGATAAGACCAGAACGCAGAAATTTTCGTCATCCAGTAAGCTATAATCACATACTTAAAGTCCAAAATTTCAAGTCTGTAGGTAATTTAGTTCCGAAGTTAAGCGAAAGCAAAGTTTCGCATTTATGACACTCGCTCACTTATGATCATCAGAATAGAACTAGTACTTCCCATAAACTCAGAGAGCTGATATTTGGTACAGAGTTAGGGTTTAATAGCCACATAAAGGGAAAACCATAAAAACTAGGATAATCGAAGATCTAGAGTACCTGGTGACCCTGATTAGAAAACACAAGAGCCCAGCCAAACTATTAGAGATCGACATACTGCCTTTACAAAAAATATTCAACTTGGTGTACCGCTTCATTTGATGTCACAAATCGAAGGTCTGAAGTATCTGATGAAGAACCCTCAGCTGGTCTCAGCTGTAATTAGAGATATGGTAATGCCCCCGTCTTATATTCTAGAGGCGCTGGAGAGGAACCACAGGCTTGCGTCTCGAGAAATCGAGGACCAGCGGTCCCAACTCCGCCAGGATCTCATGGAGACTTGGAGGGTGCGACTTGAGCAACCAAAGTGGGGAACTACCGTCATCACGGGGCGGTGAGACCGATCATGAACGAGTGGCTGCAGAGGCGGCATGGTGACCTCACGTATCGTGGGACGCAGATCGTTACCGGGCATGGGTGTTTCGGTAGCTATCTGTTTCGCATCCATCGTGAGGTCACACCCCGGTGTCAACACTGCGAGGTTTCCGACGACGACACTGCACTCCACACGTTGGTGGAGTGCTCAGCGTGGGCGAGTCAGCGCCGGGACCTCGTAATGGGTATGGGCGTGGATATCCTCTCGCTGGAAACCATGCTCCAAGCTATGGTCTCCAGTGCGAGTAGGTGGAACGCAGCCGTGTCCTTCTGCGTACCCTCCCCGCTGAGTTTTGCAGTCAGCGGCCAGGGCGCCGCAGACTCATCTACGCACAGGACCATCGACCTCCATGATCGGGGCCTGAGGACGGCGGGATAGCCACCCGCGCCGTACTTTCAGAAATTAAACCGTCTAAAAGAATAAATAATGAACGCGAATGGGCAATACGAAAAACTGTTGCTACTGTACAAGAATCAGAACCGGAAAAAAGGAAAAGAAAGATTTGTAATAATAAAAAAACTACTATTAAAAAGAAAAAAACTGTGTCATATAAGAAAATCTAATAAAATAAATCAATATGCTCACGTTTCTACAAAAAGAAGTGAAATCCCACCAAAAACATTCTGTAAAAAACTAGCCAAGTCAAAAAGTAATGAAATCTAGACAAAGTCGTGCCAAGTTTAAGGTTCCTTACTGCGATTTCTTTATTATTATAGTTAATGTTGTGTGACTTGGCCGTTGAACATCTTTATATGATAGTGTGTACAAGTCAATTTTGTTTACATGTAATGTTATATTTGTTGTAACTACCTATGTTAGTTAAACGAGATAATAGCCCATACTGGTATTGGTAATTGGACGCTAGTGTAGGGTTGCCATACGTCCCGGTACGCCGGGACATGTCCCGGTTTGAAGAACGGTGTCCCGGCGTCCCGGCCGATAAGCAAATTGTCCCGATTTAAAAATCATAGTTTTATATTAGAGGGCTGGACTTGGTAAACAGTAATATACCTACAATAAACGCGACTACCTAGCAAGGCTATTAATACGTGAATAGAACGACGTAAGCGCTGACATTTGTCCGTTCACGTTTCACGAATTTACGTTAACAGTGTCAACACATTTCGGGATCGCGGACTCTCGGCGTTGACAGAGAAAGAGCGCATCAAGACCTCTGTGGACCTCAAGGCCCTCGAGATACAGGGGAGGCTACGGTGCAAGACCACCCGCACCGGGGCTCGCCCACTCAAGGTCTCCGGCGCCTCCAGCGGCCCCAAAGCTGACGCCCTAGTGGCTACGCTGAGAGACACGCTGGACGCAGAAGCCGTCCGCGTCTCCAAACCCACTAAATGCGCAGCAATGCGCATTCCGGGCCTGAACGACGCGGCCACGACGGATGAGCTTATCTCCGCCGTCGTGGAGGTGGGTGGCTATCCCCATGACCAGGTGAGGGCTGGATAGATCTCCTTCAGCCCTACCGATCATGGAACGACAGTCGCGGCGGCACTTAAAATTGCGGGCGGACGGAGTCTCCTCATAGGGGGATTTTTCAAGGCGCAGGTGCTCCTCCTGCGTGCCCGGGAAACCCGGTGTTTCCAGTGCATGATGGTGGGGCACGTAGGAGTGCAGTGTGCAGAAGACACCGTAGGTGATCGGTGCTTCCGTTGCAGCCGGCCCGGTTACAAGTCCAACGCCTGTGACGCACCGCCTCGCTGTTATAGATGCGAGGCGGAGGGGAAGACGGCGGACCATCGGGTCGGCAGCCGTTCCTGCGCCATTTCGAGGCCAAAGCCTCGTCCACTGCCTGAAGGCAGCGGGGGTGTCGCTACTGCGCGCCCAGATGTGATAATTTTATGTTTGTTGATTACATAGTGTGCTAATTTAAAAAAATGATGACAGATACTTAATACTTACTTTAAGTTAATGTTGATTTCGTAAAAGTATTTGTAATATTATCAGTCTCAAAAGCATGCATTGAGTTTTACAAGTAAGTAAAGTCCCCAAAAAAATTGCTATATTTGTTGATTAATTTATTATATTTTGTACTACCTAATTAAAAAAAATGCCATGCTTAGATGACGATATTACCTAGTCCAGCCATAAGTTTTGTTACAACTGAAAATGCAATTTTTTTAAAATGAAGTAATGTAATATTATTAAAATTTATACCTACATATTTATTAAAGTCTTAGCAAAAAATAAAAATATATTTTATTCGAAATGGCCACCTTTGGCTTTTATACAGGCCTTTAATCTGTTTAGCCACGAATCTATAGATTTATGCACTGTTTCCAAGGGAAATTTTGCCACTGCTCGCTCCTGAGATTTTTTAAGAGACTCAATGTCGCCGTGTCGTTTAGAGCAGGACATGTCCTCTAAAACTGACCATAATTTGAAGTCTAAAGGGTTGAGGTCTGGGCTAGATAAGGGCCGGTCATCAGCTCTTATAAAGTCCGGAACGTTGGTTTCTAGCCAGGCTTGGGTAGTTCGTGCCTTGTGACCAGGAGCAGAGTCCTGCTGGAAAGTCCACGGTATATTTTTAAAAAGTGTATTGCTGAGAGGTTTCACAACATGATCCAAGACATTATCTTGACCAACAGCTCCATACCCACTTTGTACAAGGCGATCATTGCGATCCTGTTTTCATTAACACCCCATTCCATATTGTAATTCGATAATGAACACGAAAACATATGTGAAATGGCGCGAAATCGGAAGAAGTTTTTAAAATAATATACGTGTTCCAAATTCAAAATAATTAAATTGTAAAAAAAAAAAGTTTTAATGTAACAGTATTTATGGCCAGACTAGTTATATTTGATGATTATATTTTGTGTTAATTTAAAAAATGTGCCATGTATAAACGAGAATGTTATATTTCTTTGTTAATTATATTAAATTATAATAAAAGTTCCTATTTTTGTCCCGGTCTGAGTCCCCACACTTATGGCAACCCTACGCTAGTGTCTCATTTTAGACTGTTGTTGATTGTGCAACACATGCATTCAGCATTGACAATGCTGTCTTCTGCTCTCTTCTTTTTGGAGCGTCAAATCGACCACCGATCTAACATAAAATAGACGTACAGACGGACTTCTATCAATGATTAGAAGTCCGTCTGTACTGGAAATATTTTTTTATACTGTTTGTTTCAGGCTCGCCTATACATAAGTATTATCGAAATACGCAGCTTTATCAAGCCTACAATTGACTGGTTATTGAATCAACGTTTTCCAAGTGACTATTTTCCATCGTCAATGGGTAGCGGTTCTGGCGACAGATTGGTGCAATGGTGTCATGGAGCACCTGGTTTTGTACCCCTGTTTACACTTCCACGGCCAAGTCACAGAACATTAACTATAATAATAAAGAAATCGCAGTAAGGAACATTAAACTTGGCACGACTTTGTCTAGATTTAATTACTTTTTAGAGATAAACAAGCAGCTCCATTGAGACTTGGCTAGTTTTTTACAGAATGTTTTTGGTGGGATACACGGTTACCGCTAAGCCACGAGCCCCCCAACTCTGATGATGATACATTATAATTTTATATTTTTATTCATTAGATGTAAAATAATATAATTTATATTAAGAAAGAAATTATAAATAGATCACAAAAACTGATGTCATCGGCGGGACTATAATTTCTTTCTTAATATTTTACGTTGTTATTGGTGGGAAACCAACTCTCCCCACGAGATGTTGCATCTACCCATTTCTTTTTTCTCTCGGGGCATCCAGGAAACCTATAAAATAAAATATATCTCAGTTACATTGCTAATACTAAATCACATTAGCTGCGAAAAAAAATTAAAATAATGCCAACTCACAAATTGGTCGCAAATAAATCGCAGCTTACCGAAATTCAAGCGGGTGCAGTCGCGGGCGACAACATGTTGCTTATTTATAGGTACTACTTTTTAAAGCACCTACGGCAATAATACTGCAAAATATCGATGACGTACTATATCATACCGATGTCCCATCACTATCGATTCAAGTGCTATTGTAATGTATTGTTAGAAAAGGGTAGCTATTATAATTTGGCTAATGAGTGAAAGAGTAATTTTAAAAAGACATCAACGGGTTCGAAATTGTTTGTGTTTATGTTCTATTACCAACCAGAATAAATTGAACTCCGGTGCCTAGTCAATTTTATATTTACATTTATGTCTAATTTACTTACCGGTGAAATGTAATGCCATCTTTTTGGTAATTTGATGTCTTCGCCGACTTGCCACACCATTTCACGGAACAGGAAGCCATTTAAAATGTAAAATGCTCACAAAAACAATTTTTTTTAATTATAAAATCGCACGTGTTCATAGCATAGGTCGCGAAGTTGGTTGTCACTGACGGACGTCGTGATTTTAGGCATAGCTTTATATGCTTGCGAAATCAAGTATGAGTGGCGCGCGTTTGTTGCCCTGCATGCGGAATCTATTAGGAGGTTATCTATGGTTTGTGGCAGTCTGTGGTCAGTCAAAGTTAGCCATTGACCATTGACAAGACAATATTCAATTCAATTTTTTCCTTGTTCCTTGTTGTCTCTGCTCTTTCTTTCTTGTTCTCTTGTCGGTGCTCGGCGATCGTAAAGTTGATTATTGAAATTGAAACGTAGTTTTAGTTTTTATAAATATTTTATTTCATTGCTAAAAGCAATAATCAAACATGAAAGGTGTAATATTTGTGTGTTTATTATCACTATCGGTGTGCTTCAGCGTACCGACTCAAGAAGGTAAGACATTCAAAGCATTCTTGTAATTTTGTTATTTGGAAATTTTCTCACGTTTGAGGTATAATACATGATAATAATTGCACTTTGTGTGATCTCGTATTACTTCAAAAATTTCAACCCTTAATGCGCAGAATTCTATACGTGGTTGAATTATCCCACATAGTTCATCAAGGTCAAGGGAAATGTCGAATTCCCGATAAAACTTGTTAATTTTTTTATGACGCAGCAGTGTTATTGCAATTCTAGCGCACATAATTCAATAATAGCAGTAACTGGTTATTGAACTCAATTAGACGCAATTGAGACAGATCTGATTTAAAAATTCATACATATTGTGAATCATTATTCTAGGCCAAAGCATATTCTGCATTCTGCTATGCACAAAATCCTGTTAGAATTGTATGAAAACCTATTTGGTGTAATAATATTGTGTAACATTGGGTACATGTCTGACAAAGACAATGTATTAGTAGGAGACAGATTCTTACAACATAGTATGTAAGTAAATAGGCAGATTTTTGACTGAATCACTAAATTTCACTAGAAAAAGAATCATATTGTGAAGTGTTCTACATGCTTATTCAAGTCTTATCATTACATATCTGGTTCACAGAAACATTTCACAGTTAAGTTTAAATAAAAACCATAATAATTACTTGGCAGTTCAGTCAATCTGCACTCTCATTACATTTAGCAGTAATGTGTGATTCAGGTATTGAATTACAGACCTTTATACTATAGTTGCACTTCAAACATTAGTTCACTACTGAAAATATAGTTTTTTTTTGTAATTGTATTCTCGAGTCGAGAATACAAATACAAAAAAAAAAAGAAAATGTTAATACAGTTATATACCTACCAAATGTCACCTACCAAATTATTACACACAAGCTTACTACATTTTTGTTACATTTATTACATTTTTGATTCATGAATTTGTCAGTAGTTGCACTCACATTGCATTTGGCAGTAATTTTTATGCACTTCATGTGAGTACAGACCTTTACTAAAGTTGCAATTCAAACATTGGCCATATTATTGTATTGGTCGAGTTGATTTAACCAAGTGTATGACAAGCTTACCTTTTGATGTGTATTATCAAAAAGATGCTTGTATATTGCCAAGATAGAGACCCATTGCTTTAGAGACAAGGTTGGCCAGATAAACTTTATCAATTTTGTTGCCAAATTTCATTACAATCTGTTGGCTCATGTAAATGTAAGAAAAAACCAGCCAAGTTACCATTCATATTATTAATATACGCTCATATTTAAATATTAAATGAATCAGTGTAGTATTCTTATAACTTCTGAATACAGGTACATTTTGTGACTCAAAGTGGATTTTATTTTAGAACATACTAATATACATTGATTTAAATGTTTTTATAAGTGGTCCGTAATTTGTAACTAAATAATTAAAAGTGATTTTTAAATGACTCGTAATTATTAATAATGATGACTCACATAATTAAAAATGGTTTTACCATTAACTATAGCCTATACAGAATAGGCTCTAACAAGTATAAAAGTTCCTAGGAAGCACTAATAGGCTTTGCTTTATTATGTTACCATCCATTAAAGTTACTGCGGAAAAGTGGGTGTATAATTTACTTCTGTGTGGCCCTATTAGGCACCCCAATGTATGTAAAGAGACACGGCATCTCAAAAAGACCGTTATTCTATACTACATCTATTATGAGTTTATGTAAATAACTTTCGCTAGGCTAGGCTAGGCAATAGCCATAATGTAGAATGAACCCAATTCTTTGTGATGGTGAATCTGTTTTTATAAGGTAGACTATTCTTTTATCTGTGCATACATCAATATCAATACATATAATAAAATTGTAAGTGGTCGATGTCTGTACATCGAAGATATAATAGAGAAACTGTTCTAGGGGGGGCTTTATGAACGCAATAGTACCCAAAACAATGGTTTTAAAAATTTTTGTCTGTTTGTCTTAATGTTTGAACACGCTAATCTCAGAAACGGCTTAACCGATTTGAATGCGGTTTTAGTAATGCGTTGTGGTTTATTCAACTTAACATTTAAGGTTTTTTTTATTTCAATTGGTTCATAAATAAAAAAGTTATGTCGATATAAAGTACCACTCAGGAGGAGCTGCGAGCAACAGCTATCCTACTAATACTATAAACGTGAAAGTTTGTGAGTATGTATGTATGTATGGATGGATGGATGGATGTTTGTTACTCTTTCACGTAAAAACTTTTGAATGGATTTTAATAAAACTTTACAATAATATAGATTATACATCAGAATAACACATAGGCTACAATTTATTGTGTGAATTGTTCAAAATATGACGCGGCGCGACGAAACGGGAAAAAAACGCGGGCGACCACTAGTTCATAATAAATCAGTAACAGTGGTAACAGTAACAGTAACAGTGATCAAGAAAACTATAACACGCAGGCGAAGCTGCAGGCAACAGCTAGTACATACTATGTTTAATGTCTGAGACCTAACCTGCATAATTAAGTTTAATTACTGGGATTAAACTATTTGTATGGTTTCATTCATACTAGCCTTATATTACAACGACCTTCACTCACATTACCATGTGTAGTAGTGAGTATATGAATAGCAATGTTAGTAAACTGACTAAGAAAATCAAACTGCAAAGAGTAAATTTTTTACGAAAAATATTATACAGGTTTCTGTAATTTTTCATAAAAATGGTTTAGGTAAAAATCGCATTAAAGTCTAAATAGGGATAGATTGACAGCGGAAGCGACTTTGTTTTATACATTTTTTTAATATTGGGTTTGGCAAATTGAGCCCACCCGCCTGGTGGTAAGTCGTGACTACGTCTAGCGAGTGGGCGACTCTCACAGTACCTACACAATACTATAGAGAGTGGCCCTCAACTTGACGACCCAGTGATGTGCCTCTTCACGCTCTGCTTAAAGAACCCAGGGTTATATCTGGGAGGAAACACGTGCGCAGGCAGGGTGTTCCAGGCCACTATTAGTATAGTTCGGCAGTTCTCGCGAATATACTTTCTACTGTGTGGGAGTGGCATCTCTACCCGGAACGCGTTGTTCGGAATCGGAAGGGAGAGGCTGGGATCAGGTTAAAGAGCTCTTCAGGACACTCGCTGTGGTAAATATGGTAGAAAGCGGTCAAGGAAGCGATTGTTCGGCGCTGGGCTAGCGGCTCAAGGCTTCCCGTTACCTCCCGACAATCTATAATACGAATATGTTATGATATGATTTGCTGCTCATATCGTCCAAAGATAGTACAGACTAACTTATAAAACCACAAAGGTCACATCATCACTCACTTTTGATGCTCAAATATATATACCTATAGTAGTAATACCTACACACACAGTCGGATTGACGTCATGCATACTTTTGTTGATGATTTGGTACAAATAGGTATAACAAAAAACTAAAAATATAAAAAAAGAGTTGCTCTTGTATGTAACTATTATTTATTTTTTTATTTATTTATTTATTCATTTATGTACACACAGTATAAACAATATTGTGAATAGAGATATTATAAACATGTATACAAAGGCTCCACTTATCTCTAAAGAGATCTCTTCCAATGGGCCTAGGACAGGAGAAGTGAGTTCAATCAGTTGGTGGTGTATTAGTGTATTAGTTTAGTTGTAGTGTATTAGTTTTTATTGCAATAGCCTAGTCATCCATACAGTATATCAATAAATAATCAGTCTGTAGATCTCTTCAATCTAAATTTGCTGTTAAGAGTTCTTGTTGCAAAAATTGGAACAAATTTTAATTATGTGTTTGGTCAACTATAAGAGTATAGTTGACCAAACACATAATTAAAATTTCTAAATAGCACATTCAACTTATATTGAAATATCTTCATTTTAGCTGCACCAACAGTAAAACCACAACCACCCCCAGTGGTCGACAACCCTACGCCCCAGCCACATAAAGAAGCTGACCCCAAGGTGGCTGCAGTGACAGAACTGCCACCAGCACACGCAAAGGACCCTGCAGTCACTACGCCTGCTACGACAGCACCATCCAAAAACGAAAAGCTAGATGACAACAAAACTTCTAAGGATGTTAATCCAAAAGAACCAGTTACAACCGCAGATCCCAAGAAGAATGAAACAAAACCAACTCCTCCCACTCCTACAGAAGCTGCACCTCCCGCTAATAATACCGCTGCTACCCCAGTTTCCACCACAGTAACACCAAAACCGGATGATAAAAACAAGATTGCTACTACAGAGAAAGTTGATGCCTCTACCACACCTACTATTGTTCAAGCGGGTAGATCGTAAGTGTCACATTTTCATTAATTTTCAATTTTGGACAAGAATTCTCTACTTAGATCTTAGTGGTTTGAGAGTCAAGAAGAAGTTTTTGATGGATCCTCATTTGACCTCAATGTTCTGCGCGACTTTCTCGCATTCCAAATTTATTTGGAACGCTTTATAGTTAGCGGACGCCTGCGGCTTCGCCTGTTTGACAAATTATATATACAAAAACATTCCTCGCGAACCACTATCCATTGGTGAAAACCGCATCAAAATCCCTTGCGCAGTTTTAAAAATCTAAGCATACATAGGGAACAATACAACTTTGTTTTATAATATTCTATGCTTATGATAATCATATCATAAGATGATATGAACTTTAATAAATTCCAGATTTGATGGAGCAAGCTTCATTGGTGGCATTATATTGACTCTGGGTCTCCTCGCCGTCGGCTTTATGGGCTTCAAATATTATAAAAATCAAACGGAAAGGAACTACCATACTCTCTAGATATTTGATGTTCACGTTTTCACTATAAGTGCACCTAGTTTAATAGAAGTATTTTATAAATGGGGTATATATTGTTTTACATTATAGATATATTCGTGTGCACTGTAATGAAGAGTATAGGAAAATAAATATATACGGAATTCTTGTTTTAGGATTAAATCTAAAACTCAACCTACCACCTACGTGATTTCAATATTTTCTGGCCAATAATGGTAAACAGCTGACAAGACGGAACCTTTGTGATTAAAATAATGTTGAATGTCTTTATTGCTCATGATAATAATTGTCTAAAATACGAATTCCGTACATATAGGTTTACATATAAATATTTAATTACATATTTTTATCGCTTGTCCGAATTAGGAGGTGTTTGGGTCTCATAAGATCTTATTTTAAAAGTCGAATTTCTTTATTATCTCACTATGTAGCTTAAGTGTATATTTTGTAGATGTTATGGCATTTATTTTTCTACTGCATGTTTAATTTGTAAGTAGGCTACGTATATGTGTATCTATGCTATAATTTCGCTAAGTTTATAAACGTTTTATTAATATAATAAATAAAAAATGAAAATTATAAGAAATTATTATTTTGAATTGAGATTCTAAATTTAAATAGTCGAAACAGACATTGGTTGATTTATTCAACGCCGAGTGCAATGTAGCTATAGTTTCATGTTATATTTTCAAACTGTGCCATGTTTCGAATTTCGATATCAAAACACTGCAATTCTGATTGGTCAAATTAATATTTCATAGAGCTTCATACAAACTGTATTTCAAAGATATAGCTATAAGTATATTTATAAATGTTAAGTGTTTATTATAAGGAAACGCAATGTGATGATGAAAATAAGGGTCTAAAAGTAGTACCTATAAAAGTTTGGCAAAATAAAGCTTGTAATGAATCTCGGTTGAAATACCAACATTCTATCTCTCACTTGAAGAATCTCGAAATAAGAATATCGCAAGCTTTTTCTGCCAAATTATATAGTTGAACTGTAACTACAAGAATCAATCACTTACGGGTTTTGTTTCGCATTCACAGTAATACACCTATAAAGTCACTGAATATTATTTATATCATGCACATGTTTATTGTGAATAATAACTGGTAAACAAACAGGACTTAATTGTAATCATATCAAAGTTACATCAACCTTGGTAAAGAGGGGGTTGTTGTGTTTGGTCAGTTGTCCTAGACCTAGCATAGCATCACCTTACTCGATAGAATCACTCAACTAATGATATCTCGGATAATTAAGACCAGGTGATCAAAGTGTTTAGTCATTACCGAAATTCTGCGATGTCATTGGTTGAGGAATTTGATCGTCCACTCTTGTTGCTGCAAAATAGATTGTTCAATACCACCACAAAACGCGAATGTTTAAAAAGTATTTAGCAAACCACTAATGGTCAATTTACAACATTCAATCTAGATTCATATTTTGCTATCCGAGATTGATAATTCATAACAAAAAATGGATCTAGATTGAATATTGAAATTGGTCATTATAAGTACCTCGATTGTAGCGTATTATAAGTGATTGGTTGTTGTCAATGTTTAACCAATTCTGTATATTTTGTTTGTGATTTTAGCACGCTATTTGTAAACTGGGAAAGCTGATTCCATCCTAAAGTGCTCTTAAAACTGTTGGGATAGTTATTCAAAAAGTTTATATGCCATTTATTCTCGGAAATTTAATACTGCTACTACTTGGTCTGTCAATGGTTATGTTAAATAAAGGTATACTTACTTAAATTAATTAGTTTTATTGCCGGGATATCATAATGGCCACTGTATCCCCAAAAATAGTCCATTGAAATGTTACATGAGCTTTGCATTTTTTAGAGGACGCAATTTTATTTTTGGGACAAGTGTGGGGGTCAATAGAAGCTTAACCTCAAGTTTGTGGGGTCGCCACCCTTGTCCCCCGGCCGCCATCTTGGAAATAGGGGTGAAAACACTTTTCGCATTATCTCGGAAACTATGCGTCTTACAAAAATTGTGCAGTGATAATTTGTAGCAAATTGTTTTGTCTACAAATGTTTATAAAACTTTTTGCCCTAAATTAAAAATTTAAGTTATAAGCAAAACTGAGAAAATTTTTATAAAAAAAATATTGTAATGATCATTAAATAGCGGCATATATTAATAAAATCACATTAATATTCCTATCGCAATCGGATGTCATGACTTATTTTTCTAAGTTATCGTATAATGTTCCACTTATACGATTGCTTACAGTGAACCCTAAAATGGCCTGGAATGTGTTCTATAAGAACAAAAACTGCATATCTTTTTGTGTGTAGATTAATCTGAGTGGGAACATTTTTTAGCGCTATCATCATGTCTACGTCGCAAAAGATAATGTCGTTCAAGTCATAAACATTTGTTGTGATCTTGTTTTTAATCACTTATTAGCTAGCTACTCTAATCGACTTTTCTTCGATGGTCCAGGCTGTGGCTCAGAATCTAAATCAACGTCAAATGTGAAAGTTTGAGGAATGACAGGAGTTAAAATTGGAGTCATAGTTGGAAGTTCATAATGTTTGCATGCTTTTTCCAGCCCCAATCTTCAGAATATCTTCCGAGCCACGACTAGACCTGGGTGATATACTCGGAGACCGTGAAAATGAACAGCATCTTGTGTTGGAGGCAGCGATGATAAATTAAATGAATTTTTAGTCACTGTCTTGGCAAATCGTTTGTATCGCAAGCCGAAAATTTTTATAAAAAAATTCTCACTTTTTCCTTATAATTTCTTTAATTGTAGGCAAAACAATTTGCTACAAATTATGACTTCACAACTTTTTTGTAAGATGCATAGTTTCCGAGATATCGCGAAAAAAGTGTTTTCACCCCATTTTCCAAGATGGCGGCCGGGGGACAAGGCTGGCGACCCCACAAACTTGAGGTTAAGCTTCTATTGACCCCCACACATGTCCCAAAAATAAAATTGTGTCCTCTAAAAAATGCAATATTCGGTCCTTAAATTGTAACATTTCAATAGACTAAAAGTAGATTATCATTAATTACACTTTCCAAATTCTAACCTCACTATTTGAATGATGCAATATGAGCTAGGTGGGCTTCAGGGTAATAGCATTGGTAGTCTATCAGGAACATAATTATCGGGCCTGTCGTGTTAGTTGAATTATTTTAAACTAGGTGGCGTTACGGGTAATGGTTCATAATATTTAAGTCAATATCTTTCGTTTTAGTCAAGAATTCCAGTCTAGGTAAATATATCTATATTTAAAAAGTTTTTCTACGATTAGATAAGTAGTTTTCGGGTCTTTAAAACTTTAATTTAACCTTTTTTAATAAAATGTCAGCACAGCGCCACGGTACACGTGTCGGCTAGAATAAGTACTGCTATAAATTAGGATAGCGTTTATTTTTCATCAATAACTCTTGCTAAAGCACAGATAGATGTCGCTGATATTAATACTGAATAAGCCCTATGGTTACGGTATTTTTGCACAATAGGATATTATAATAATATTGTTAGGAGGTAGTTTCGCACGCGGCATACCCCCCTCCGTTTCTATAAAAACGTAGTGTCAAGAATAGGTCGGGCAGTCGTTTTCCAACTCTCGTAGCGATAACATGTCTTAAGTAATTGCTGTCGGTTGTTATAAAGGTCACGTGACCCTATTTAGAGTCATTTACGTGTAGTCCACGTTAGTATCGGATATTGCAAATACAAGTTGTGTAATTGTTACTGTTAAAGCTAATAAATGTAATGGGTACTTTTGTATAAAATACTGACTTACTTATTTCTTGTGAATAAAAAGTTCTTTTAATTTATTCTGCTTTTGATTGCTAACATCAGAAGTGGGATAAAGGATTCATGTCCACACTTACTTCTTTGTTTTGTTTCATATCAAGTAACAATTACTAAACTTGCCGTTTGCTTTTGCGTTTTGTGTTGTGTTATAAGTGATAGTGATTGATTGGTGCGTATCTACTAAATCGCGTAGCAATGTGAAGTCGAGTAGGTACTTCAGGAAGTCGCCCGAGCATAATTGGTGTACTGGAGGTACACCCAGTTGATCGTTGAATCGTAGCGATTCGCGACTTAGCTCATCGCGTTGCTACCTCACGTGGATTACTATTACGTAGTACCCTACATCGCGTTCACATTATGTGAACCGCCGTCGAATACCTGGGTAAGGTTATTAAACATGATCGGTAAAACCGAGATCAAGTAAGTACTAGCTTTCTACCTAAAACTGTAATCAGCATAATGCGAGTTGCGTTGTTTTGATTAGGCGAACAATTGTCCATTAAGACTTGACACAAATCTGTGTACTATGGACTTGACGAAGAAGTGTTACTACAACGACTACGGTATATAGGTACCTACCTAGTGAGGCAAAAGAACTTGCGTCACTTTACTCTCGTAGGATATGCGTATCCCTTTGTCATAGAGATAATTTTAATTTTAAAATTAGTAGGTACCTACCTACCTCAATGACTGTTGTATGAAATATTGTTACCACCTAGTGCAGTACGATTATCAGGGTCAAGTCAAATTAGTCTTTGATGAAATCACAAACATCATTTGTTGTAGTAAATGCAGATGTTCTTGGTTAAGAGCCATTTCACAAAATGCGCCGTCTTAGTACTGTGCCCACTTGTGTATCGTATTTTATTGTAATTTCGATTGAAGTTATATCAATATTTTGACAAAGTATATGCAAGAATTTCCTATATTACTGCAGAAATCGGTTCTCTAATGAACTTAGTTTATTTTGGAATAATTTTATTTTTGTAATTACTGTGTATTTAAACCAAAAATCACGATCAAATTGCGATGTTAAACTCAAAAATTGGCCCAATGGTTTATTTTTTCACTAAATAATTATAATACAATTCAATAATCTGTTACATTAAATGACGATTCAAATATATATCCAATGCTTTATGTATTTTTTTAAACTCAATTTATAAGTATTTTTGATAGAAATACGACTCTGAAATCAACTCTGCGCCGTTTTTCAATAAAATGCTTGTGGGAAATTGATTACTATAGATCAAATAAGTTATTTTTAGTAAATGTGTTACATTAAACGTCAACACGAAAGCTTGGCCCATTTTTTGCGCATATTCAATAACTTCTAGTTATTACAGACTATGGTAATTTAGGAGCTCAAAATATTAGAAAATCGTGCGAAAACGTGAAATGGCTCTTAAGGTAATAGGAGTCTAATGGTTTCTTGTATATCATGCAACTCCTGGAAGAAGATTTGTTTTCTATGTACCCACCACTAGTACTATTACGTGTTCTGTGAGCTATTATGTGCTTTGTAGAGATAAGACTACCGAGAATTGAAGTGTGTATTTCTTAATGCTGACTTTGTTGTTTTATGTCTCCATCAACCATCTTCTGTGATTGGATTATGGAGCTACACTGACATACACACACGCCGGAGATGCACCGTGAGAAAGGAAAGCGGTACTGTCGGACGGATGTCGACGTGCTGTGAATGGAAGTAAGCCATAAGGGGTAACCCTAAGTGGTTCGATATCTTATGAAAGATGAAGGTAACTTTGAATATTACTAAAAGTGTAGTTTAATGTAAACGTTTCGAAAGGTGTTAACTTTAAATAGTACAGCTCTGTGTACTGTACTCCGACTATAAAAGTTTAGTTCTGTGTACTTTGCTTCGACTTTTAATGTTACAGTTCTGTGTACTGCTGGACTCGGGCGTGCACTCCCCTGCAAGGTTGGGCGCGTGCTGCCACACGAATTCACACGACCGATACAATTTGGAATGGCTGGTTCGTGTGAGATGCCGAGTGGTGCGTTTCTCGAGCGGCTATGGTGCCTGTGCGAGGAGGACCTAAACCGCTGCTGAACTAGTGGTTCAGTGGTGTGGTGAGTGAGCTCCGAGGACTTGTGAGGTGTTCTCAATAGTGGTGAGTCATTTAGGGAGCTAGTCGCGCTTGCCTTGCGGCAACTACTTGTGGAGTGAGCTTGGTTGTGATAACCGCTCAGCTTAACTGATGATACCTACCCATGGGGTGTATTTCTTCTTGTTGATATCTTCTTACGTTTGCCTGATGGCAGTAACGACTAATAAGGTGTGCTTAAACTCAATGTAAGATGCCACCTTGGCTTGTTTTAGATTTGGTGACGGTAGATAGGTGCTGATCGCGAATGTATGAGTGCACGCATACATTAACGATAGTGCTACCTACAGTCGTAAAAATCAAAGTTAGACAATGTTTCTAGAGACCTAGTAGACTGTAACGAATAACAGCATTGTGTTTTCTGTCTAATGATTTGTGTTCACAGAAGTGAACGAAGGACGTAGTACGTCGGTGGACGTGTAGGTACGTTTGTCGTCCACCTGGTGCCGTGGCAAAGGGTTGCCATGTCACACTGGCATAGTAGCTAGCGTGAATGGTGGATACGATAATAGTATGTCGAGGATTGTTACAGTTTACTCCAAGCAGTGAAGTTTTGAAAGTACAGTTCAGAAGAGAAACTATGTGCTACATACTACCGCACGCTTGTCTTCACATGGGCGCACTGTCAGCTGCGCGCTCAGCTTCGTGGAGGCACCCTGCCTCCTGTGCGTGCCTAACAGCACGCGGCTGCGCGCTCTTCTTCGTGGAGGCGCCTTGCCTCCTGTACGTGCCTGAAGCACGCAGCCGAGCGTTCTCCATCATGGAGGCGCTCTGGCTCCTGTACGTGCCTGAAGCACGCAGCCGCGCGTTCTCCATCATGGAGGCGCTCTGGCTCCTGTACGTGCCTGAAGCACGCAGCCGCGCGTTCTCCATCATGGAGGCGCTCTGGCTCCTGTACGTGCCTGAAGCACGCAGCCGCGCGTTCTCCATCATGGAGGCGCTCTGGCTCCTGTACGTGCCTGAAGCACGCAGCCGCGCGTTCTCCATCATGGAGGCGCTCTGGCTCCTGTACGTGCCTGAAGCACGCAGCCGCGCGTTCTCCATCATGGAGGCGCTCTGGCTCCTGTACGTGCCTGAAGCACGCAGCCGCGCGTTCTCCATCATGGAGGCGCTCTGGCTCCTGTACGTGCCTGAAGCACGCAGCCGCGCGTTCTCCATCATGGAGGCGCTCTGGCTCCTGTACGTGCCTGAAGCACGCAGCCGCGCGTTCTCCATCATGGAGGCGCTCTGGCTCCTGTACGTGCCTGAAGCACGCAGCCGCGCGTTCTCCATCATGGAGGCGCTCTGGCTCCTGTACGTGCCTGAAGCACGCAGCCACGCGCTCTCCATCATGGAGGCGCTCTAGCTCCTGTACGTGTCTGAAGCACGCAGCCACGCGCTCTCCATCATGGAGGCGCTCTGGCTCCTGCACGTGCCTGAAGCACGCAGCCACGCGCTCTCCATCATGGAGGCGCTCTAGCTCCTGTACGTGTCTGAAGCACGCAGCCACGCGCTCTCCATCATGGAGGCGCTCTAGCTCCTGTACGTGCCTGAAGCACGTTGCCGCGCGCTCTCCATCATGGAGGCGCTCTGGCTCCTGTACGTGTCTGAAGCACGCAGCCACGCGCTCTCCATCATGGAGGCGCTCTAGCTCCTGTACGTGTCTGAAGCACGCAGCCACGCGCTCTCCATCATGGAGGCGCTCTGGCTCCTGTACGTGCCTGAAGCACGCAGCCGCGCGCTCTCCATCATGGAGGCGCTCTGGCTTCTGTACGTGTCTGAAGCACGCAGCCACGCGCTCTCCATCATGGAGGCGCTCTGGCTCCTGTACGTGCCTGAAGCACGCAGCCACGCGCTCTCCATCATGGAGGCGCTCTAGCTCCTGTACGTGTCTGAAGCACGCAGCCACGCGCTCTCCATCATGGAGGCGCTCTGGCTCCTGTACGTGCCTGAAGCACGCAGCCGCGCGCTCTCCATCATGGAGGCACTTTGGCTCCTGTGAATGCCTGAAGCACACAGTCGCGCGCTCATCATCGCGCAGGCGCTGTCCCTGCTGTGCATGCCTGACAGCCTGCTGTGCGAGCCCGTCAGCACGTCCGCCAGTTCACGCCGTGCCTCGCCGAGGCAGTGCTAGTGGTACCAGTCAGTCTGCAGCTCGCAGCCCACCAGGTGGTACCTGTCAGTATGTAAGTGACTCACGTGTTGTGTAACCGCGCCGTGTGCGCGTTTCGCTTTGCTTTATGTTCCAGCTAGAAGCGACTAGTGTTGGTTGTCGCAGTTCTACTAGAACTGTTAGTGCCCGACGTAAGTGGCGGCACCCTGAGGTCTTCGTCAGGAATGGACGAGCGAGACCTGTGACCAGCTCCACGATCGCTCCAAGACGTATGGCTGCGTACCTACGTGCTGGGAATGTACCCTCGTATGACCAAAGAAACAAGTAATGCTGTACAAGTCTTGAGGCATTCGAAGAACGACTTAAGGTGCTTGTACCTATGGCCTTTGAGGCAATGGCCTTTGAGGCAATGGCCTTTGAGGCAATGGCCCTTGAGGCAATGGCCCTTTAGGCAATGGCCCTTGAGGCAATGGCCCTTGAGGCAGTGGCCCTTGAGGCAATTCACGTTTCCCTTTGCTTTATGTTCCAGACAGAAACAAGTAAGGCTGGTGCCCGACGTGCGTCGCGGCACCCTGAGGTCTTCGTTAGGATTGAACGAGCGAGACCTGTGACAGCTCTTAAGACGTTCGAAGAACGACTTGAGGTGCTTGTAGCTGTGGCCTTGAGGCAGGGGCCCTTGAGGCAGGGGCCCTTGAGGCGGTGACACAAGTCCAAATGGAAAGTGTCTTTTCTGGCCAGGGAAGCTGATCGGATTTGCAAACCTTTCAGTCACTATGCGACGTGCGCACTAGTGTAGTTATTTGGCATGTTCACTTCTACTATGTTGTTGATTAGCTTTAAGAGCGTGATTTATAATTGCGTACGAGTGAATCGTGTAAAAGAGTGATGCCTAAATTGATTGAAAGACTATGTAGTGAACGGTGTAAAAGGTTGAATGTTGAGCTTACAGCTTCCTGGTTAGTTTCTAAACGGGTGCTTTTTACAGATGAAGAAGTAGACGATTACGCTACATTGCAGAGGCAGCCCTGTCTGCTGAGCCATCTATGCCGCTGCTAGACTACGGCAACGCCGAAGTGATACCTGCAGACGAACGTACTGCTGGTCCAAGCAGCTGCTCAAG
The DNA here is from genome assembly GCA_963556515.1 of Nudaria mundana. NCBI lineage: Eukaryota > Metazoa > Arthropoda > Insecta > Lepidoptera > Erebidae > Nudaria > Nudaria mundana. Next base: position 15,518,152 of record OY748299.1, on the reverse strand, counting down.
TGGTATAGGTTCAACCTTGTGCTCTTAGCTTCTTGGTTAGTTACTAATCGAGGGCCTCCTTACAGATGAAGTTGATAATGACAGCCCCGTCTGCTGAGCCATCTTTGCCGCTGCTAGACGACGGCAACGCCGACGTGGTAACTGCAGAAGAACCTGCTGATGGTACAAGCCGCTGTTCAAGCGGAATTCGTGTCGAGGACGACACGGTGTCAGGAGAGGCCGTGTTAGGAGGTAGTTTCGCACGCGGCATACCCCCCTCCGTTTCTATAAAAACGTAGTGTCAAGAATAGGTCGGGCAGTCGTTTTCCAACTCTCGTAGCGATAACATGTCTTAAGTAATTGCTGTCGGTTGTTATAAAGGTCACGTGGCCCTATTTAGAGTCATTTACGTGTGGTCCACGTTAGTATCGGATATTGCAAATACAAGTTGTGTAATTGTTACTGTTAAAGCTAATAAATGTAATGGGTACTTTTGTATAAAATACTGACTTACTTATTTCTTGTGAATAAAAGGTTCTTTTAATTTATTCTGCTTTTGATTGCTAACAATATAGATACACATTTTCACCTATTGGTACCTATTTATATTTATTTTGAAGCAACTTAATATACTAGGTATGCAATACATTCTGCTGTTGCAATAATTGAGCTGAGTTTGTCGATCCGGGTCGAACTCCTAAACAACTGGACCGATCTTTATGAATCCAGATATATGCACTCACGGTGATGGTCACTATGACCGTGCCAAATTTCAAAAAGGTCGGTTCAGTCGTTTAGGATGAGTTCAAACACGAAAGAAATACACGAGTCGTCTAAGAAAGAGCTTCGTAAACTCCGCTCAAAATACAATAATGAAATACTTACATACTTTTTTTTTTTTTTTTTAATTCCGCGGCCTAAAGCCGCGGCTGCTCTAACGTCCGTTGCCGGGCCTCTAACGTCCGTTGCCGGGTCTCTAACGTCCGTTGCCGGGCCTCTAACGTCCGTTGCCGGGCAATACTTACATACTTGCCAAAAAAACAGTCAAATTGAGAACCTCCTCCTTTTTAGAAGTCAGTTGAGAAAATAAAGAATTTGTGAACAAATACAAAATATACTTTCCTAGGATTTGAACCCGGATCATCTTTGACGTTTGCATCTATCCAGTGACATGCACCTAAGCTAACCTGGACTTTAATTTGTTGGTGAAATACTGTACTACAACCCACAAACGTGGAAATGATTCGGTAATAATATAAAATTTTATAGTGAATATTTCTTGAGTTAACCCTAAAAAGGCCTCTTTTAGCTCTTTCATCGCTCGTGTGACTGCTATATTATTATAACTAGCTGTTGCCCGCAGCTCCGCCTGCGTGTTATAGCTTTCTTGATCACCAGTTACTGATTTATTATGTATTAGCTGTTGCCCGCAGCTCCGCCTGCGTGTTATAGCTTTCTTGATCACCAGTTACTGATTTATTATGTATTAGCTGTTGCCCGCAGCTCCGCCTGCGTGTTATAGCTTTCTTGATCACCAGTTACTGATTTATTATGTATTAGCTGTTGCCCGCAGCTCCGCCTGCGTGTTATAGCTTTCTTGATCACCAGTTACTGATTTATTATGTATTAGCTGTTGCCCGCAGCTCCGCCTGCGTGTTATAGCTTTCTTGATCACCAGTTACTGATTTATTATGAATTAGCTGTTGCCCGCAGCTCCGCCTGCGTGTTATAGCTTTCTTGATCACCAGTTACTGATTTATTATGTATTAGCTGTTGCCCGCAGCTCCGCCTGCGTGTTATAGCTTTCTTGATCACCAGTTACTGATTTATTATGTATTAGCTGTTGCCCGCAGCTCCGCCTGCGTGTTATAGCTTTCTTGATCACCAGTTACTGATTTATTATGTATTAGCTGTTGCCCGCAGCTCCGCCTGCGTGTTATAGCTTTCTTGATCACCAGTTACTGATTTATTATGTATTAGCTGTTGCCCGCAGCTCCGCCTGCGTGTTATAGCTTTCTTGATCACCAGTTACTGATTTATTATGTATTAGCTGTTGCCCGCAGCTCCGCCTGCGTGTTATAGCTTTCTTGATCACCAGTTACTGATTTATTATGTATTAGCTGTTGCCCGCAGCTCCGCCTGCGTGTTATAGCTTTCTTGATCACCAGTTACTGATTTATTATGTATTAGCTGTTGCCCGCAGCTCCGCCTGCGTGTTATAGCTTTCTTGATCATCAGTTACTGATTTATTGTATACTAGCGGTTTCCCGCAGCTCCGCCTGCGTGTTATAGCTTTCTTGATCACCAGTTACTGATTTATTATGTATTAGCTGTTGCCCGCAGCTCCACCTGCGTGTTATAGCTTTCTTGATCACCAGTTACTGATTTATTATGAACTAGCTGTTGCCCGCAGCTCCGCCTGCGTGTTATAGCTTTCTTGATCACCAGTTACTGATTTATTATGTATTAGCTGTTGCCCGCAGCTCCGCCTGCGTGTTATAGCTTTCTTGATCACCAGTTACTGATTTATTATGTATTAGCTGTTGCCCGCAGCTCCGCCTGCGTGTTATAGCTTTCTTGATCATCAGTTACTGATTTATTATGAACTAGCTGTTGCCTGCAGCTCCGCCTGCGTGTTATAGCTTTCTTGATCACCAGTTACTGATTTATTATGTATTAGCTGTTGCCCGCAGCTCCGCCTGCGTGTTATAGCTTTCTTGATCACCAGTTACTGATTTATTATGTATTAGCTGTTGCCCGCAGCTCCGCCTGCGTGTTATAGCTTTCTTGATCACCAGTTACTGATTTATTATGTATTAGCTGTTGCCCGCAGCTCCGCCTGCGTGTTATAGCTTTCTTGATCATCAGTTACTGATTTATTGTATACTAGCGGTTTCCCGCAGCTCCGCCTGCGTGTTATAGCTTTCTTGATCACCAGTTACTGATTTATTATGTATTAGCTGTTGCCCGCAGCTCCGCCTGCGTGTTATAGCTTTCCTGATCACCAGTTACTGATTTATTATGTATTAGCTGTTACCCGCAGCTCCGCCTGCGTGTTATAGCTTTCTTGATCACCAGTTACTGATTTATTATGTATTAGCTGTTGCCCGCAGCTCCGCCTGCGTGTTATAGCTTTCTTGATCATCAGTTACTGATTTATTGTATACTAGCGGTTTCAAAAACTGTTTTTAAAACTGGCAACTCTGAACATCTCATACATCATTTTCATTCTTAAAATATTTTAATATTTTTATTTACATATTATTGCCTAAATTTATACAATTACTTCAGATACCAAATTAATATAAGCAAAAAGTCAATAAATAAAGGATTTTATACTATTTTATAACAATAAACAAAGTCTACAAAATTAACATAGAAGATTTGACACATGTCATATGAATACCTACGAAAATATCAACAATATTATGGCTAAATTCAAAATGAAGTGATTGAGATGCAAACAAGAGCCAGAAGCAGAAATGCGCAACTAACACCCCCGGACTCGTCACTAAACTCCGCCTCGCAGGCACCGGACCGCACATCGCCGACACAGGTGCTCGCTGAGGCGTCGAGCTCTTCAAGTGACGAGTATTTCTCTCCACCGACGTCGCCAACACCTGTACGCCGGCGAGGGAGAGGCCGGCCGCCGAGCAGTTTGGGGCCCCGAAGCCTACCAGCTTCGAGTAGGGTCCCCACTACCGGTGGTATTGTGCACCGCATGCGATGGACTTCATCCATCAATGAAAACGTCATGCGGGCATATTATGAGGCCACAGATGGGGAAACCAACCTGACTGCGTACCGTTCAAGGATGCTTCCTTTGTTTCAGGCTCTTGAACCAACAATGACCGTTGCCGTCCAACGGCTATCGGATCAAGTGCGGGCTATCCAACGATGTAAGTTGTTGGATCAATCTGTGCTTGATCGACTACGCCTGGAAGTATTATCTACTCGTACAGCTCCAGTGTCAACGAGAGCACCGTCACCTGTGACACAGACGGTTACTACAAGTGTGACGTTAGCGACGCCCGCACCCGACGCGGGAAATGATACGAGTGATACATCTATCCAGGTAAGCGAGCAATTGAGGAGTACTTTGGAAGATGTGATCTCGCAGTATAGGTTTATACCTAATTCTAGACCGCGGCTACCACGCTTGCCAATGCATAAACGAAATCTGGCGTTGATGGGAGCCCTGAATGCATTGCTAGAGCCGTACTTACGGACTAGCAGTGATTTGCTTGATACTCACTCGATTCTTTACTGTGGAGCCATTGCCGCTTGTCGTGTTGCACGCGTTAAATTCCCCGAAGCTAACCGTGCACCACGACCGGATGGTGTTCCCGTATGGCAGGCAAGAATCGAGCGACGTATCGGCACATTTAGGACTCTCATTGCAAAGCTTATCTCTTTCAGCCGGGGAAATAGTCGTCCCCGGGTCATGCGTTTCGTGACTCAGGCATTTGCTGAGACCGGTATTCGTCCCCAGCAATACTTAGCCAATGTCACGGAACGTATTGACTTTCTGAAACAGAAAGTGTATGCATGGGCAAGCCGTATCCGTCGTTATAGAGAGCGTGTAAATAGATACTGGCAGAATCGCATCTTCCAAAGTGACCAAAGGAAGGTGTACCGAGAGTGGGAGGGACCTGGACAACGTTTGAACGACGGACAACTGCCAGATGCTCACGCCATGAATCAATTTTGGCGTGACTTATGGTCGGTGCCCGTCGAACATTCGGAGGGCGACTGGATCCGTGTCGTCGAGCGTGAATGCAGTATCATCGAACCCATGGAATCTATTACCATAGACTCCGAAGACGTTAGTTGTGCAATGCGTACGACCCCGAACTGGAAAAGTCCTGGGCCGGATGGATTGCACAACTTTTGGATAAAGTGGGTTCAGAGCTCGCATGAACGCTTGGCAACACAGTATCAAGAAGCCCTTGAGTCTGGTTCCTTACCCGCTTTCATGACCACTGGCATCACCTTCCTGCTCCATAAATCAGGTAGTACCACGGAACCTAAAAACTATAGACCCATCACTTGCTTACCTACCATCTACAAGCTCCTTACATCTATTCTGAGAAGTAAAATAAACTCGCACATAGTATCTAATAATATCTTAGATAACGCTCAGAATGGATGTAGGGCTGGGTCTCGTGGTACTAAGGAGCTACTCCTCATTGATATGGCCATTAGCCAACAAGTCAAGCGGAGTAGGGGCGCCCTCTCTACTGCCTGGATTGACTACAAGAAGGCCTATGATTCGGTGCCTCATTCATGGCTGAGGAGGATTTTAGAGTTGTATAAAATTAATCCGACTCTTAAATCCTTCTTAGTCTCGTGTATGGGACAGTGGACCACAGTCCTTCGTCAACCAGGTAGTGGTGGGCACGCCTCTGACCCGCAAGGCTTGATAAGGATCGAGCGTGGTATATTCCAGGGCGACAGTTTGAGTCCATTGTGGTTTTGTTTAGCACTGAATCCACTTAGCACATTGCTGAAGGATTCAGGGCTAGGCTATCGGTTTCGTAGAGGGGGTGAGGTTCTATCTCACCTGATGTACATGGATGACCTCAAACTGTTCACACTGAAGCACCAAGATTTAGTGACATTATTAAAAACTACGGAAGTTTTTAGTAATGCCATTAAGATGGAGTTCGGTGTTGATAAGTGTGCGGTTATGCATGTACAACAGGGGAAGGTTGTAAATTCACCGAATTTACAACTTTCTGAGATAATAACTCTCAGATCTCTCTCCGAGACCGAAACATACAAATACCTTGGTATGTCAGAGTCATTGGGTATAGCGGTAGAGGATATCAAGAAATCGGTGAAAGAACGTTTTTTTGGCCGCCTGACAAAAGTTCTTAACAGTTCTTTGTCCGGTGGTAATAAAATGCGGGCTTTCAACGGTTGGGTGATACCTTTATTGTTATACTCCTTTGGCATACTTAGGTGGACTCAAACGGAACTAGACGCCCTGGATAGGCGAGTCCGTCAACAACTGACATTGCATCGAATGTTACACCCACGATCATCTGTCATGAGACTGTACATTCCACGGAAGTGGGGGGGTCGGGGATTTTTGAATGCCAAGAACCTCCACAACCGTGAAGTGTGCAGTCTGAGAGATTACTTTCTACAGAACGGGTGTGACATTCATTGCGATGTCGTGATGGTTGACAAGGGCCTGACACCTCTTTCCTTGGCTAACGAGAACTGGCGTAAACCAAAGGTACTAGGTACTGAAGACCGTAGGGACGTATGGAAGAGTAAGGAGCTACACGGGCGGTTCTACCGGGTCTTAACAGGACCCGACGTAGACCTGCTCGCATCGGTGAACTGGCTGCGTTTTGGTGACCTCTTTGGGGAAACTGAAGGTTTTGCCTGTGCAATTGCAGATGAGGTTATCAAGACGAACAACTATCGGAAATACATCATGAAGGACGGTACGGTCGACATTTGTCGAGCATGCCACCGTCCTGGTGAATCACTTCGCCATATTATTTCCGGTTGTTCGTATCTTGCTAACACCGAGTACTTGCATAGGCACAATCAAGTAGCCAAGATCATCCACCAGCAACTTGCTCTTCAATATGGCCTTATTGAGTTTGAAGTACCGTACTATAAGTACACACCAGTGCCAGTTCTTGAGAATGGTCGTGCATTGCTCTACTGGGACCGATCAATCATCACGGACAGGACTATTGTTGCCAATAGGCCCGATATCGTGTTGGTTGATCGGACCCAGCGTCGGGCAGTGCTCGTCGACATCGCCGTCCCGCATGACGAGAATCTCGTGAAGGCAGAGAAGGACAAACTTAGTAAGTACCTCGATCTGTCCTTCGAGATAACCGCCATGTGGGACGTAGACTCGACGATCATTGTCCCGGTGGTCGTTTCGGCAAACGGATTAATAGCGAAGAGTCTCGATCAACATCTCAAGAGACTCTCGTTAGATTGTTGGATCAAGAGTCAGATTCAGAAGGCTGTTATCCTCGACACGTGCCGTATTGTTAGGAGGTTTCTTAGTCTGTAGCCTCCACCGCCGGTAGTTTGGGTCCTACTCCGCTACTGGTGGGTCACTATTTTTTATATTTTTAAATGTATTTGTTTCTTTTTTTTATAAATGTAATTAAAAATGTATGAAATAAGAATGTAAAGGAATAAACGACATAATAATAATAATAATACTGGCAACTCTGAACATCTCATACATCATTTTCATTCTTAAAATATTTTAATATTTTTATTTACATATTATTGCCTAAATTTATACAATTACTTCAGATACCAAATTAATATAAGCAAAAAGTCAATAAATAAAGGATTTTATACTATTTTATAACAATAAACAAAGTCTACAAAATTAACATAGAAGATTTGACACATGTCATATGAATACCTACGAAAATATCAACAATATTATGGCTAAATTCAAAATGAAGTGATTGAGATGCAAACAAGAGCCAGAAGCAGAAATGCGCAACTAACACCCCCGGACTCGTCACTAAACTCCGCCTCGCAGGCACCGGACCGCACATCGCCGACACAGGTGCTCGCTGAGGCGTCGAGCTCTTCAAGTGACGAGTATTTCTCTCCACCGACGTCGCCAACACCTGTACGCCGGCGAGGGAGAGGCCGGCCGCCAAGCAGTTTGGGGCCCCGAAGCCTACCAGCTTCGAGTAGGGTCCCCACTACCGGTGGTATTGTGCACCGCATGCGATGGACTTCATCCATCAATGAAAACGTCATGCGGGCATATTATGAGGCCACAGATGGGGAAACCAACCTGACTGCGTACCGTTCAAGGATGCTTCCTTTGTTTCAGGCTCTTGAACCAACAATGACCGTTGCCGTCCAACGGCTATCGGATCAAGTGCGGGCTATCCAACGATGTAAGTTGTTGGATCAATCTGTGCTTGATCGACTACGCCTGGAAGTATTATCTACTCGTACAGCTCCAGTGTCAACGAGAGCACCGTCACCTGTGACACAGACGGTTACTACAAGTGTGACGTTAGCGACGCCCGCATCCGACGCGGGAAATGATACGAGTGATACATCTATCCAGGTAAGCGAGCAATTGAGGAGTACTTTGGAAGATGTGATCTCGCAGTATAGGTTTATACCTAATTCTAGACCGCGGCTACCACGCTTGCCAATGCATAAACGAAATCTGGCGTTGATGGGAGCCCTGAATGCATTGCTAGAGCCGTACTTACGGACTAGCAGTGATTTGCTTGATACTCACTCGATTCTTTACTGTGGAGCCATTGCCGCTTGTCGTGTTGCACGCGTTAAATTCTCCGAAGCTAACCGTGCACCACGACCGGATGGTGTTCCCGTATGGCAGGCAAGAATCGAGCGACGTATCGGCACATTTAGGACTCTCATTGCAAAGCTTATCTCTTTCAGCCGGGGAAATAGTCGTCCCCGGGTCATGCGTTTCGTGACTCAGGCATTTGCTGAGACCGGTATTCGTCCCCAGCAATACTTAGCCAATGTCACGGAACGTATTGACTTTCTGAAACAGAAAGTGTATGCATGGGCAAGCCGTATCCGTCGTTATAGAGAGCGTGTAAATAGATACTGGCAGAATCGCATCTTCCAAAGTGACCAAAGGAAGGTGTACCGAGAGTGGGAGGGAACTGGACAACGTTTGAACGACGGACAACTGCCAGATGCTCACGCCATGAATCAATTTTGGCGTGACTTATGGTCGGTGCCCGTCGAACATTCGGAGGGCGACTGGATCCGTGTCGTCGAGCGTGAATGCAGTATCATCGAACCCATGGAATCTATTACCATAGACTCCGAAGACGTTAGTTGTGCAATGCGTACGACCCCGAACTGGAAAAGTCCTGGGCCGGATGGATTGCACAACTTTTGGATAAAGTGGGTTCAGAGCTCGCATGAACGCTTGGCAACACAGTATCAAGAAGCCCTTGAGTCTGGTTCCTTACCCGCTTTCATGACCACTGGCATCACCTTCCTGCTCCATAAATCAGGTAGTACCACGGAACCTAAAAACTATAGACCCATCACTTGCTTACCTACCATCTACAAGCTCCTTACATCTATTCTGAGAAGTAAAATAAACTCGCACATAGTATCTAATAATATCTTAGATAACGCTCAGAATGGATGTAGGGCTGGGTCTCGTGGTACTAAGGAGCTACTCCTCATTGATATGGCCATTAGCCAACAAGTCAAGCGGAGTAGGGGCGCCCTCTCTACTGCCTGGATTGACTACAAGAAGGCCTATGATTCGGTGCCTCATTCATGGCTGAGGAGGATTTTAGAGTTGTATAAAATTAATCCGACTCTTAAATCCTTCTTAGTCTCGTGTATGGGACAGTGGACCACAGTCCTTCGTCAACCAGGTAGTGGTGGGCACGCCTCTGACCCGCAAGGCTTGATAAGGATCGAGCGTGGTATATTCCAGGGCGACAGTTTGAGTCCATTGTGGTTTTGTTTAGCACTGAATCCACTTAGCACATTGCTGAAGGATTCAGGGCTAGGCTATCGGTTTCGTAGAGGGGGTGAGGTTCTATCTCACCTGATGTACATGGATGACCTCAAACTGTTCACACTGAAGCACCAAGATTTAGTGACATTATTAAAAACTACGGAAGTTTTTAGTAATGCCATTAAGATGGAGTTCGGTGTTGATAAGTGTGCGGTTATGCATGTACAACGGGGGAAGGTTGTAAATTCACCGAATTTACAACTTTCTGAGATAATAACTCTCAGATCTCTCTCCGAGACCGAAACATACAAATACCTTGGTATGTCAGAGTCATTGGGTATAGCGGTAGAGGATATCAAGAAATCGGTGAAAGAACGTTTTTTTGGCCGCCTGACAAAAGTTCTTAACAGTTCTTTGTCCGGTGGTAATAAAATGCGGGCTTTCAATGGTTGGGTGATACCTTTATTGTTATACTCCTTTGGCATACTTAGGTGGACTCAAACGGAACTAGACGCCCTGGATAGGCGAGTCCGTCAACAACTCACATTGCATCGAATGTTACACCCACGATCATCTGTCATGAGACTGTACATTCCACGGAAGTGGGGGGGTCGGGGATTTTTGAATGCCAAGAACCTCCACAACCGTGAAGTGTGCAGTCTGAGAGATTACTTTCTACAGAACGGGTGTGACATTCATTGCGATGTCGTGATGGTTGACAAGGGCCTGACACCTCTTTCCTTGGCTAACGAGAACTGGCGTAAACCAAAGGTACTAGGTACTGAAGACCGTAGGGACGTATGGAAGAGTAAGGAGCTACACGGGCGGTTCTACCGGGTCTTAACAGGACCCGACGTAGACCTGCTCGCATCGGTGAACTGGCTGCGTTTTGGTGACCTCTTTGGGGAAACTGAAGGTTTTGCCTGTGCAATTGCAGATGAGGTTATCAAGACGAACTATCGGAAATACATCATGAAGGACGGTACGGTCGACATTTGTCGAGCATGCCACCGTCCTGGTGAATCACTTCGCCATATTATTTCCGGTTGTTCGTATCTTGCTAACACCGAGTACTTGCATAGGCACAATCAAGTAGCCAAGATCATCCACCAGCAACTTGCTCTTCAATATGGCCTTATTGAGTTTGAAGTACCGTACTATAAGTACACACCAGTGCCAGTTCTTGAGAATGGTCGTGCATTGCTCTACTGGGACCGATCAATCATCACGGACAGGACTATTGTTGCCAATAGGCCCGATATCGTGTTGGTTGATCGGACCCAGCGTCGGGCAGTGCTCGTCGACATCGCCGTCCCGCATGACGAGAATCTCGTGAAGGCAGAGAAGGACAAACTTAGTAAGTACCTCGATCTGTCCTTCGAGATAACCGCCATGTGGGACGTAGACACGACGATCATTGTCCCGGTGGTCGTTTCGGCAAACGGATTAATAGCGAAGAGTCTCGATCAACATCTCAAGAGACTCTCGTTAGATTGTTGGATCAAGAGTCAGATTCAGAAGGCTGTTATCCTCGACACGTGCCGTATTGTTAGGAGGTTTTTTAGTCTGTAGCCTCCACCGCCGGTAGTTTGGGTCCTACTCCGCTACTGGTGGGTCACTATTTTTTATATTTTTAAATGTATTTGTTTCTTTTTTTTATAAATGTATTTAAAAATGTGTGAAATAAGAATGTAAAGGAATAAACGAAATAATAATAATGCGTACCGTTCAAGGATGCTCCCTTTGTTTCAGGCTCTTGAACCAACAATAACCGTTGCCGTACAACGACTATCGGATCAAGTGCGGGCTATCCAACGATGCAAGTTGTTGGATCAACTTGTGCTTGATCGACTTCGCCTGGAAGTGTTATCTACTCGACCAGCTCCAGCGTTAACGAGTGCACCATCATCTGCTACACACACGGTTGCAACTAGTGCCACTTTAGTTGAGACCGTGCTCGACGCGGGAGATGATACGAGTAATATATAGTGATACAAATGGTGCTCGTAGCTGGCTAGATCATTGCGTTACCACTAGGTCAGCTACGAATTGTATTATAAACATGAGGGTACGTTACGACATGTTTTGGTCTGACCACTTTCCTCTTGAGATGACTATTGACATGGGAAAATTGTGTAATAGTGTACAAAAATATGATTCTAAATTTGATAAAGCAATATGGGGTGAAAGAAACCGGGGTCAAATAAATAAATACTCTGAGATTTGTTGTAAGAGGCTAAAATATATAGATTTTCCTGAGGAATTTAGGTATTGTGCCAATCGACGCTGTTCCAATTTGGAACATAGGTTAGTTATTGATAAGATGTATAATAGCATTATATGTACTTTAAGAGAAGCAGCAATAGCGACTAATGAACGTAAAGGGGGGGGAAGAAGGTATATTGTAGGTTGGAACAAACATGTTAAACCGCTTCACAGTGAGGCTCGGCTTTGTTTTCGGATGTGGGTGTTAAACGGAAAACCTTCAAATGGAATTTGTTATGATAAAATGAAAGATAGTAAAAGACTATTTAAATCTAAATTGAAATGGTGTCAGGATAATGAGCAAAAGATAAAAATGGAATGTTTGGCTGAACACCTTAATACAAGGGACTTTTCTAAATTTTGGAAGCAAACTAATAAACTGAATCCAAGGCCGAGCATCCCTGCAAGCGTGGATGGTGAAAGCGAGGCAGTGAGGGTGGCTAATATTTTTAAAGACCATTTTAATTCTATTAGGAGTGAGCGGTCGCAGTGTTTCGATGCTGGCATCGGTGATGGGGAGGAAACTACGTGTTTTACCGCGAAGGACTTTAAAGAGGTATTAAAGAACATGTCACGTGGCAAATCTCCAGGACATGACGGTATCAGCATCGAGCACCTGCAGTATGCTGGTTGCCACCTGCCACGTGTTCTAGCCATGCTATTCACTTTCTGCGTGGGGCATTCATATTTACCGTCTGATTTTATGAAAACGATTGTCGTACCAATACTGAAAAATAAAACAGGTGATCTCTCAGACAAAAGCAATTATAGACCTATCTCTCTTGCTACTACCGTAGCGAAGGTGATGGACGGTTTGCTGGAGAGGAAATTACAAGCCTCGCTTAATCTGTGTGATGCTCAATTTGGTTTCAGACCGCAGCTATCCACAGAGAGTGCTGTACTTTGTCTCAAGCACACCGTGCGTTACTATACTAGTCGTAAGACTCCAGTTATAGCATGTTTCTTGGACCTGGTGAAAGCTTTTGATATGGTTAAATATGACATACTTTGGGAGAAGCTAGCTACTGAAACAAATGACTTTCCTAAAGATCTAATAAGTCTCTTTCAGTATTGGTACGGTAATCAGCTGAATCAGGGGAAGTGGGAAGGAGTATTGTCAGAGTCGTACGGGTTGGAGTGCGGGGTGAGGCAGGGTGGCCTGTCCTCTCCATCGCTCTTCAACCTTTACGTCAACAGTCTGATTGGCGAGCTCAGTAGTAGTGGAGTCGGATGCTCCATTGATAATATTCCATATAACAACATTAGTTACGCCGACGACATGGTTTTGCTGAGCCCGTCAATCGCTGGTCTCGGCAGGCTACTTAATATTTGCGAGAGATATGCAGTGAGTGGCCCATGGTCTCCGGTACAACGTAAAGAAGAGTGAGATTCTGGTGTTTAAAGCTAAAAATAAAAATTACAATTTTCCATCTATGAGTCTTGAGGGGGTAACACTGAAAAGAGTCTCAAGTTTTAAGTACCTGGGGCACTGGGTCACGGATGGTTTATCAGATGAGGCCGACATCGAGAGGGAGCGCAGGGCGTTTGCTATGAGGGCGAATATGCTCGCCCGTAGATTTGCACAGTGTAATACTAAGGTTAAACAAACCCTCTTCAGAGCCTATTGTCAGTCGTTCTACACGTACAGTCTTTGGGTCGAGTATACGCAGAGGACTTACGCAACCTTGCGCGTCCAATACAATAACGCGTTCAGGATGTTGATGGGGCTGCCTCGTTACTGCAGCGCATCAACGATGTTTGTCGAAGCTCGCATAGACAGCTTCGAAGTTATTATGCGCAAACGAATAGCTTCCACGTGGCGACGCGTACGAGACAGCCCCAACAGCCTCCTGCGGTCTATAGACGGTCGCTATTGCTGTCCCATTCTGAGGCACTGGAACGTGGTCCACGTTGGTTCCAGACCTGCGCTTGTTAACATAAAGTAGGAGGACCTACTCCTACTTTGTGTTTATAAGCTGTAGGTTTTATTAATTATATTTTATTTTAATTTTTATCCTAAATTTGATAGCAATGAATTGTAATTTAAATGAATTTTATTCTGACTTTTAATTTAATTTAATTTTTATTTGAGTTGATTCTATTTTTATTGGATTTTATTTATTTATTTGATTCTATTTAATGTTATTAATTTTTATTTATACATTTTGTCTAATTGTCATTTTTATTGCTTTGTTTGTTTTTTATATAAGTTTAAATTTGTGTTATTTATACTTGTATTATGTTATGTATAACAATTATGTAATGCAATGTATGAAGTTTTTATATGGGCTACATGCCTGCAATAAAGATTAATAATAACAACTGGCAACTCTGGACATCTGTACATACGTCATTTTCATCAATAAAATATTTTAATATTTTTATCTCAAATATCTTCCTCAATTTTTAAAATTCTTACTGATTTCTAAATTATATCACCAAAAAATCCATAAATATTATATTTCACAATTTATTACAAGAATACCAAAGTCTGCAAATATGAAGCGAAGTTTTGACAAACGTCAACTATCAAAATATCAGAATGTTACGAGAAAATAAATTTTATGAATGATTATGGATAGCGATGATAACAAGAGCCAGGAGTAAAAATTCACAGATAACACCCCCGGACTCATCACTTAGCTCCGCCTCGCAAGCGCTGGACCGCACTCCTGCGACACAAGTGCTTGCTGAGGCGTCGAGTTCATCGTCAAGTGATGAGTATTTTTCCCCGCCGACGTCGCCAACACCTGTACGCCGGCGAGGGAGAGGCCGGCCGCCGAGCAGTTTGGGGCCCCGAAGCCTACCAGCTTCGAGTAGGGTCCCCACTACCGGTGGTATTGTGCACCGCATGCGATGGACTTCATCCATCAATGAAAACGTCATGCGGGCATATTATGAGGCTACAGAAGGGGAAACCAACCTGACTGCGTACCGTTCAAGGATGCTTCCTTTGTTTCAGGCTCTTGAACCAACAATGACCGTTGCCGTCCAGCGACTATCGGATCAAGTGCGGGCTATCCAACGATGCAAGTTGTTGGATCAACCTGTGCTTGATCGACTACGCCTGGAAGTGTTATCTACTCGACCAGCTCCAGCGTCAACGAGAGCACCGTCACCTGCTACACACACGGTTGCAACTAGTGCCACTTTAGTTGATACCGTGCTCGACGTGGGAGATGATACGAGTGATATATCTGTCCAGGTAAGCGAGCAATTAAGGAGTACTTTAGAGGATGTGATCTCTCAATATAGGTTTGCACCTAATTCTAGACCACGGCTACCACGCTTACCCATGCATAGACGAAATCTGGCGTTGATGGGAGCCCTGAATGCGTTGCTAGCTCCGTACTTACGGACTAGCAATGATTTGCTCGATACCCACTCGATTCTTTACTGTGGAGCTATTACCGCTTGTCGTGTTGCACGCGTTAAATTCCCTGAATTTAACCGTGCACCACGATCGGGTGGTGTGCCCGTATGGCAGGCAAGAATCGAGCGTCGTATCGGCACATTTAGGACTCTCATTGCGAAGCTTATCTGTTTTAGCCGGGGAAATAGTCGTCCCCGGGTCATGCGTTTCGTGAGTCAGGCATTCGCTGGGACCGGTATTCGTCCCCAGCAATACTTAACCAATGTCACGGAACGTATTGACTTTCTGAAACAGAAAGTGTATGCATGGGCAAGCCGTATCCGTCGTTATAGAGAGCGTGTAAATAGATACTGGCAGAATCGCATCTTCCAAAGTGACCAAAGGAAGGTGTACCGAGAGTGGGAGGGAACTGGACAACGTTTGAGCGACGGACAACTGCCAGATGCTCACACCATGAATCAATTTTGGCGTGACATATGGTCGGTGCCCGTCGAACATTCGGAGGGCGACTGGATCCGTGTCGTCGAGCGTGAATGCAGTATCATCGAACCCATGGAGTCTATTACCATAGACTCCGAAGATGTTAGTTGTGCAATTCGTAAGGCCCCGAACTGGAAAAGTCCTGGGCCGGATGGATTGCACAACTTTTGGATAAAGTGGGTTCAGAGCTCGCATGAACGCTTGGCAACACAGTATCAAGAAGCCCTCGAGTCTGGTTCCTTACCCGCTTTTATGACCACTGGCATCACCTTCCTGCTCCATAAATCAGGTAGTACCACGGAACCGAAAAACTATAGACCTATCACTTGCTTACCTACCATCTACAAGCTCCTTACATCCATTCTGAGAAGTAAATTAAATTCACACATAATGTCTAACAATATTTTAGTTAACGCTCAGAATGGATGTAGGGCTGGGTCACGTGGTACTAAGGAGCTACTCCTTATTGACATGGCCATTAGCCAACAGGTCAAGCGGAGTAGGGGCGCCCTCTCTACTGCCTGGATTGACTACAAGAAGGCCTATGATTCGGTGCCTCATTCATGGCTGAGGAGGATTTTAGAGTTGTATAAAATTAATCCGACTCTTAAATCCTTCTTAGTCTCGTGTATGGGGCAGTGGACCACAGTCCTTCGTCAACCAGGTAGTGGTGGGTACGCCTCTGATTCGCATGACTTGATAAGGATTGAGCGTGGTATATTCCAGGGCGACAGTTTGAGTCCATTGTGGTTTTGTTTAGCACTGAATCCACTTAGCACATTGCTGAAGGATTCAGGGCTAGGCTATCGGTTTCGTAGAGGGGGTGAGGTTATTTCTCACCTGATGTATATGGATGACCTCAAACTATTCACACCGAAGCACCAAGATTTAGTGACATTATTAAAAACTACGGAAGTTTTTAGTAATGCCATTAAGATGGAGTTCGGTGTTGATAAGTGTGCGGTTATGCATGTACAGCGGGGGAAGGTTGTAAATTCACCGAATCTACAACTTTCTGAGATAATAACTCTCAGATCTCTCACCGAGACCGAAACATACAAATACCTAGGTATGTCAGAGTCATTGGGTATAGCGGTAGAGGATATTAAGAAATCGGTGAAAGAACGTTTTTTTGGCCGCCTGACAAAAGTTCTTAACAGTTCTTTGTCCGGTGGTAACAAAATGCGGGCTTTCAACGGTTGGGTGATACCTTTATTGTTGTACTCCTTTGGCATACTTAGGTGGACTCAAACGGAACTAGACGCCCTGGATAGGCGAGTCCGTCAACAACTGACATTGCATCGAATGTTACACCCACGATCGTCTGTCATGAGACTGTACATTCCACGGAAGTGGGGGGGTCGAGGCTTTTTGAATGCCAAGAACCTCCACAACCGTGAAGTGTGCAGTCTCAGGGATTACTTCCTACAGAATGGATGTGACATTCATTGCGATGTTGTGAAAGTTGACAAGGGCCTTACACCTCTTTCCTTGGCTAACGAGAACTGGCGTAAACCAAAGGTGTTAAGTACTGAAGACCGTAAGGACGTATGGAAGAGCAAGGAGCTACACGGGCGGTTCTACCGAGTCTTAACAGGACTCGATGTAGACCTACTCGCATCGGTGAACTGGCTGCGTTTTGGGGACCTCTTTGGGGAAACTGAAGGTTTTGCCTGTGCAATTGCAGATGAGGTTATCAAGACGAACAACTATCGGAAATACATCATGAAGGACGGTACGGTCGACATTTGTCGAGCATGCCACCGTCCTGGTGAATCACTTCGCCATATTATTTCCGGTTGTTCGTATCTTGCTAACACCGAGTACTTGCATAGGCACAATCAAGTAGCCAGGATCATCCACCAGCAACTTGCTCTTCAATATGACCTTATTGAGTCTGAAGTACCGTACTATAAGTACACACCAGTGCCAGTTCTTGAGAATGGTCGTGCATTGCTCTACTGGGACCGATCAATCATCACGGACAGGACTATTGTTGCCAATAGGCCCGATATCGTGTTGGTTGATCGGACCCAGCGTCGGGCAGTGCTCGTCGATGTCGCCGTCCCGCATGACGAGAATCTTGTTAAGGCAGAGAAGGACAAACTTAGTAAGTACCTTGATCTGTCCTTCGAGATAACCGCCATGTGGAACGTAGACTCGACGATCATTGTCCCGATGGTCGTTTCGGCAAACGGACTAATAGCTAAGAGTTTCGATCAACACCTCAAGAGACTCTCGTTAGATTGTTGGATCAAGAGTCAGATTCAGAAGGCTGTTATCCTCGACACGTGCCGTATTGTTAGGAGGTTTCTCAGTCTGTAGCCTCCACCGCCGGTAGTTTGGGTCCTACTCCGCTACTGGTGGGACACTATTTTTTATATTTTTAAATGTATTTGTGTTTTTTATAAATCTATTTAAAAATGTATAAAATAAGAATGTTATTGAATAAACGAAATAATAATAAATATATCTATCCAGGTAAGCGAGCAATTAAGGAGTACTTTGGAGGATGTGATCTCTCAGTATAGGTTTGCACCTAATTCTAGGCCACGGCTACCACGCTTGCCCATGCATAGACGAAATCTGGCGTTGATGGGAGCCCTGAATGCGTTGCTAGATCCGTACTTACGGACTAGCAATGATTTGCTTGATACTCACTCGATTCTTTACTGTGGAGCCATTGCCGCTTGTCGTGTTGCACGCGTTAAATTCCCCGAAGTAAACCGTTCACCACGACCGGATGGTGTTCCCGAATGGCAGGCAAGAATCGAGCGACGTATCGGCACATTTAGGACTCTCATTGCGAAGCGTATCTGTTTTAGCCGGGGAAATAATCGTCCACGGGTCATGCGTTTCGTGACTCAGGCATTTGCTGGGACCGGTATTAGCTCCCAGCAATACTTAGCTAATGTCACGGAACGTATTGACTTTCTAAAGCAGAAAGTATATGCATGGGCGAGTCGTATTCGTCGCTATAGAGAGCGTGTAGACAGATACTGGCAGAATCGTATCTTCCAAAGTGACCAAAGGAAGGTGTACCGAGAGTGGGAGGGAACTGGACAACGTTTGAGCGACGGACAACTGCCAGATGCTCGCGCCATGAATCAATTTTGGCGTGACATATGGTCGATGCCCGTCGAACATTCGGAGGGTGATTGGATCCGTGTTGTCGAGCGTGAATGCGATAACATCGAGCCCATGGAGTCTATTATAATAGACTCCGAAGACGTTAGTTGCGCAATACGTACGGCACAGAACTGGAAAAGTCCTGGGCCGGACGGATTGCACAACTTTTGGATCAAGTGGGTTCGAAGCTCGCATGAACGCTTGGCAACACAGTATCAAGAAGCCCTCGAGTCTGGTTCCTTACCCGCTTTTATGACCACTGGCATCACCTTCCTGCTCCATAAATCAGGTAGTACCACGGAACCTAAAAACTATAGACCTATCACTTGCTTACCTACTATCTACAAGCTCCTTACATCTATTCTGAGAACTAAAATAAATTCACATATAATGTCAAATAACATCTTCGATAGTGCTCAGAATGGATGTAGGGCTGGGTCACGTGGTACTAAGGAGCTACTCCTTATTGACATGGCCATTAGCCAACAAGTTAAGCGGAGTAGGGGCGCCCTCTCTACTGCCTGGATTGACTACAAGAAGGCCTATATGATTCGGTGCCTCATTCATAGCTGGGGAGGATTTTAGAGTTGTATAACATTAATCCGACTCTTAAATCCTTCTTAGTCTCATGTATGGGGCAGTGGACCACAGTCCTTCGTCAACCAGGTAGTGGTGAGTGCGCTTCTGGTCCGCATGACTTGATAAGGATTGAGCGTGGTATATTCCAGGGCGACAGTTTGAGTCCATTGTGGTTCTGTTTAGCACTGAATCCACTTAGCACATTGCTGAAGGATTCAGGGCTAGTGGGTGGTGAGATTATTTCTCACCTGATGTATATGGATGACCTCAAACTGTTCACACTGAAGCACCAAGATTTAGTGACATTACTAAAAACTACGGAAGTTTTTAGTAATGCCATTAAGATGGAGTTCGGTGTTGATAAGTGTGCGGTTATGCATGTACAGCGGGGGAAGGTTGTAGATTCACCGAATTTACAACTTTCTGAGATAATAACTCTCAGATCTCTCTCCGAGACCGAAACATACAGATACCTAGGTATGTCAGAGTCATTGGGTATACCGGTAGAGGACATTAAGAAATCGGTGAAAGAACGTTTTTTTGGCCGCCTGACAAAAGTTCTTAACAGTTTTTTGTCCGGCGGTAACAAAATGCGGGCTTTCAACGGTTGGGTAATGCCTTTATTGTTGTACTCCTTTGGCATACTTAGGTGGACTCAAACGGAACTAGACGCCCTGGATAGGCGAGTCCGTCAACAACTGACATTGCATCGAATGTTACACCCACGATCTTCTGTCATGAGACTGTACATTCCACGGAAGTTGGGGGGTCGAGGATTTTTAAATGCCAAGAACCTCCATAACCGTGAAGTGTGCAGTCTGAGGAATCACTTCCTACAGAATGGGTGTGGCATTCATTGCGATGTTGTGATGGTTGACAATGGCCTGACACCTCTTTCCTTGGCTAACGAGAACTGGCGTAAACCAAAGGTGTTTAGTACTGAAGACCGTAAGGACGTATGGAAGAGCAAGGAGCTACACGGGCGGTTCTACCGAGTCTTAACAGGACCCGATGTAGACCTGCCCGCATCGGTGAACTGGCTACGTTTCGGTGACCTCTTTGGGGAAACTGAAGGTTTTGCCTGTGCAATTGCAGATGAAGTTATTAAGACGAACAACTATCGGAAATACATCATGAAGGACGGTACGGTCGACATTTGTCGAGCATGCCACCGTCCTGGTGAATCACTTCGCCACATTATTTCCGGTTGTTCGTATCTTGCTAACAGCGAGTACTTGCATAGGCACAATCAAGTAGCCAGGATCATCCATCAGCAACTTGCTCTTCAATACGGCCTTATTGAGTTCGAGGTACCATATTATAAGTACACACCAATGCCAGTTCTCGAGAATGGTCGTGCGTTGCTCTACTGGGACCGATCAATCATCACGGACAGGACTATTGTTGCCAATAGGCCTGATATCGTGTTGGTTGATCGGACCCAGCGTCGGGCAGTGCTCGTCGATGTCGCCGTCCCGCATGACGAGAATCTCGTGAAGGCAGAGAAGGACAAACTTAGCAAGTACCTTGATCTGTCCTTCGAGATAACCGCCATGTGGGACGTAGACTCGACGATCATTGTGCCGATGGTCATTTCGGCTAACGGATTAATATATAGCGAAGAGTCTCGACCAACATCTCAAGAGACTCGTTAGATTGTTGGATCAAGTGTCAGATTCAGAAGGCTGTTATCCTCGACACGTGCCGTATTGTTAGGAGGTTTCTCAGTCGTAGGTTTCTTTTTCGTAGCCTTCACCGCCGGTAGTTTGGGTCCTACTCCGCTACTGGTGGGTCACTATTTTTTATATTTTTAAATGTGTTTGTGTTTTTTTATAAATCTATTTAAAAATGTATAAAATAAGAATGTTAATGAATAAACGAAATAATAATATAATAATAAAATTCTAAGTTTTCCTTAAATTTGCCGTATATCATTACTTCCCAGAATTTAATCCTTAACAGCAACACTATCGTATGGTGTAATAATAAAAGGTGTGATTTTTTTTTCTAAATCAATGGGTTCGATTCCCAGCTAGGATTATAGTTTTAAAAAAATCTAATGATGAGGGTTTAAGTTACATCAAAATCGGGCACGTGACTCCTTAGAGCATTTTTCGCTATTCCTTACAGTTCCGGAATTGGCCATCCAAGCCCCATTTGAAAAATTCAACCTGTATATAGATTATATAGAGGTAGCCTATTTTCAACCGACTTCTAAAAAATGAGGAGTTAAGGTGTTTGTTACCTCTCATCTCTTGACTGGGAGAACGGATTTAGAAAATTATTTTTTTATTAACTTAAGACTAACGGGTCTTTTACGCGATTATTGAGATATATACATACCTCTTTATCACCCGACGTTTCGGCCCTGTTACAAGAGTCGTGGTCACAGATGGACTGTTGACCACGGCTATGGGTATGTATATATCTCCATAATCGCGTAAAGGCCCGTTAGTCGTCGTTAGTCGTTAGTAGTTAGTAATGTGTACAAAACGCGAAAGTTTAAAGAATTATTTTTTTAATTGAAAGGGTCTAATTCCCAAGTGGTCCTATTTCAATTTGGTCCCATTCTGACAATAATTTAGTACCATTTCGATAATTTGAAGTCGGTCGAGTTGTTGAGTCAATTTTTGACGTGCTTTGTTTTTCCAAGGGCGTGAGCAGAGATATTTTATATGCACAGTTTTCGTCACATACTGCACCTATCTTCTATATACTTATAATACATCAATTTTCAATATCAAAAAAATAAATGGCATGGTGTTACTCGACCGACACCGAACCCAAAAATGTGACTAAATACAATTTTTGTCTGTCTGTCTGTTTGTTGAGGCATCACGCAAAAACTACCGGTTCGATTACGATGAAACTTGGTATAATTATTCTTTAATATCCTGAGCACCACGCTGGGTACTTTTATCCCGGAAAAGTATATACAATAAAAAACAAACTTAATTTTGCGGTTCAATCCCTAGACCCGATTACTGTACCAACCGCAAATAATAAGTTTGTCGTACCTAGGTTTTTTTTTTTATTTATTGTGTTTACCAAAATGACCCCGCCCGCCTGGTGGTAAGTCGTGACGACGTCTAGCGATTGTGAGCCACTCTCACTGTACAAAATAGTGTGTGGCCCTCAACTTGACGACCTACTGATGTCAAGAATCAAGAATCAATTACCTACATTTATTCAGTTTAGGCACATAAAGAGCACATATGAATGTCAAAATTTTACAATTGACGACCTACTGATGTCAAGAATCAAGAAACAATCAAGAATCAATTTCATTTATTCAGTTTAGGCACATAAAGAGCACATATGAATGTCAAAATTTTACAATTGACGACCTACTGATGTCAAGAATCAAGAAACAATCAAGAATCAATTTCATTTATTCAGTTTAGGCACATAAAGCGCACATATGAATGTCAAAATTTTACAATTTTTTCTAGTAATATTATAAAAATACTAAATTAAGTAAGTACATAAATAACCATTAGAAAATGATTCTTTCGCTGGTTCGGTAAGTTGGTTCTCCTGAGAAGAGACCAGCAAGAAACTCAGGTAGATTATCCATATTGTTTTGTTTACATTGTTACAATTAGTTTATATTGTATTATACGAGTGGCCAATAACAGAAGATTAGGGTGACCATGCATTTTTATCATTAAGATATTCGTCTACATTATAGTAGCCTTTCATCATCAAATATTTCATCTCTGCCCGGGAATGCTTTGTTCGAGATCGGAAGAAAGAGGGTGGGATCAGATTGAAAAGCTCTTCAGAACAGGTTACGTCACCCGCAGTGGAGTTCACTAAGGGGCGCTGCACACGCCTAAGATACTATAATATTTTAACTTAAGATACAATATCGCTCGCCATACAATTCAATGGACTATCACACACGACGTACATAATAAATAATATTTCATATTTTCGTATCTTAAGATGAATTTTTATGGTAAATATATAATAGAAGATATAATAGAGAAATTGTTGAAGGGGGGCTTTATGAACGCAATAAAACCCAAAACAATGGTTTTGTCTGTTTGTCAGAATGTTTGAACACGCTAATCTCAGAAACGGCGTAACCGATTTGAATTTTCGATTTGAATTTGCGGTTTGGTTTTCAATCGGTTCATAAATAAAAAAGTTATGTAGATAGATAAAGTAACACGCAGGCGGAGCTGCGGGCAACAGCTAGTAAGTTAATAATAATAATAACACACGGTTGTTTTACATAAAAGCTAATTGAGGTAAATCCTATCACATTTAGGAACCGGAACTTTAATAAGTACTTGATGCTCATTATATAGTACAGTTACTGTTGGTGAACTTCTGTGTTATTATTAAGTATTTAGGTAATTATAATATGTTGATTAGCACTAAAAGGCTCGATGCCAGATCGGTTCTCGAGATAGAGAGAACAGGGAACATGGCCGACACTGGGCTTGAGAGGTTTGTGACTTGTTAGGCTCATAAAGAAATAAAACTACAAGTTCATAGAAGAGTTTTATTATAAAACATGGTGGCAGCGAAATAATGGCTGAGCTTGCAGGTATAGTACAACAGCAAACTGCACTTCTGCAGTCCTTGCAAGAACAACTTCTGCGACTCCAAGCGTCGTCGTCAAACAAAATCAACGTACCTTGGCCTGCATCTATAAATACTAATATAGATCCTGAAGATGCCTTCAAAACATTTGAATCGTCGTGGCAAAACTATTGTCGCGCCACGCAGATGAATCAATGGTCATCCGAAGACGAACCTAGAAAGGTGAGCGTCCTAATTAGTGCGATAGGCGAAGATGCATTAAAAAAATACAACCATTTTGGTATTAGAGATGGCGGCAATGAAACAAAATCATGCACAGAAGTTCTTAGATTGATAGGTGCGAAAATGCTTCCCAAAAAGAACATAATATACAATAGATATATATTTTTATCGAGCATTTGATGTTTTCTATTCAGATATCTCAAAATTAGTTGAAAGTTGTGAGTATAATTTATTAAAGGACGAAATGTTAAGAGATAAAATTGTTCTGGGAATAAGGATTCTAAGACAAAGCGTGAACTGTTAAAAAAAGAGAACTTAACATTAATTGATGCAGTCAACATTTGTCGTGCAGCAGAAGCAACAGAAAAAAATATCAAAGACTTGTGCACACCATCTACATCTGTTGAAATAAACAAAGTACAAGAAAACACGAAATTTAAAAAAGGAAAATGTAAGTTTTGTGGAGATTTTCACATTTTCAAGAAAGAAGAGTGCCCAGCATGGGGTAATATATGCAAAAACTGTAAGGGGAAGAACCATTTAGATAAAGTGTGCAAGAAGAAAAGGCTTGTAAAGACTGTTATGGAAGACAACCCAGAAGATAGTAACACAGACTCAGAAAGTGAAAATATCATAAACAAAATTATAAATAAGAAAAATAAAAACCTAGCCGAATGCGCGTTAGATTATAAACATAAAAATGAATGGAAAACAATAAAATGTCTACTCGACACAGCGGCTGATGAAAGTTTGATTGGGCTAAAAAATATTAAAGATATGTTTGATGAAACCTACATACAAAATAAAATGAGGCCCTCTAGTAAGACTTTATTCAGTTTTAGTGGTCATCGCATTATGGTACATGGTGAAATGGATATAATTTTGAGGACAAATATTTCAGGTCTCAAACAAACACATTCTGTTACATTTCAAATAATTCACAATACACCAATTCCTCTCCTATCGTGCCAAAATTGTACAAACATGGGTCTGGCGAAGTTTTGTAAGGAGGTACAATGCAATTATTCACAGGAAACCTGTGAGATTATGAACAAATATGGTTCAATGTTTTAAAGGTAGAGGAAGTTTTGCAGGTGAAATTAATTTAGAAATTAATAAAGATGTCCCGCCTGTCATCCAAAAAGCTCGTCGGATTCCAGTTGCCCTGCGGCCCATGCTGAAAGAAGAATTAAAAAGATTAGAAGAAGAAGGAATAATTGTTAAGGAAGATAACCACACAGACTGGGTAAGCAATATATGAATAATTAAAAATAAAGATAAGTTTAGAATATGTTTGGATCCAATACCGTTAAATCAAGCTATTAAGAGACCGAATCATCAGTTCACTACGGTTCTTCCTGAATTGGGAAGAGCAAAGGTATTTTCAACATTTGATGTTAAAAAAGGCTTCTGGCATCTTAACCTCTCTGAGGAAAGTAGTAAATTAACAACATTTTGGACACCTTATGGAAAATACCGTTGGAAAGTCCTCCCATTCGGCATCTGTTCGGCTCCCGATCATTTTCAGATTAAAATGAGTGAAATCATACAGGGCCTGAAAGGTGTTGAAGCACTGGTTGATGATTTGCTGGTATATGGAGTTGGAGACACTATGTGTGAAGCTATAACAGATCATAATAAAAATCTTGATAATTTATTCTACAGGCTGAGAAAATACAAGTGCAAATTAAATAAAGATAAAACTAGATTACTACAATGACTCATATCATATCATATCTTTACCAACAATGGTCTACAACCAGATCCTTCTAAAATAGTATCTGTTTCAAACATTCCATCTCCAAAGAATAAAAAAAGAATTACAAAGATTTCTTGGTGTAGTGACATATCTTAGTAGATTCATTCCTAACTTAAGTGGAAATTCTTTATATTTAAGACACCTGACATATGAAAAAACAGAATGGTCTTGGAATAATAGAGGTAAGAAAGAATTTGAAAAACTGAAGTCCATGATTAGTGACTCAAAAACTTTAAAATATTATGATAAAACTGAACCACTAATAGTGGAATGTGATTCCAGTGAAGGTGCCTTAGGTGTGGCGCTATTTCAACAGAACCAACCAGTCGCTTATGCTTCAAGATGCCTGACTCCAACGGAAAAGAAATATGCACAAATAGAAAAGGAACTCCTGGCTGTCCTATTTGCATGCAAGAGGTTTGATCAGCTTATTATTGGTAACACAAAAACAATTATTAAGACAGATCACAAACCATTATGAAGCATTTTCAAAAAACCACTCCTTCAGGACCCTAAAAGACTGCAGTCCATGCTATTATCACTACAGAGGTACAATTTCGAGTTACATTTTGTATCTGGAAATGAGAATGTTATGGCAGATGGATTATCTCGATTCTATTTGGAATGTAAAGATATAGATAAATCAAAGGAAATAAAAATATTTAAAATAATTGAGAAAGTTAATCCTATCAAAAGCTTACCAATATCTGATAAATGTGTAAAAGAAATTGAAATTGCAACTTCTAACGATGCCAACTTGCAGAACCTGAGAACCTTCATTTTACAGGGATGGCCAAAATATATAAGAAATGTACCAGAGACTCTAAAACCGTATTATAGTTTTAAATGCGAGTTAACCGTTTATAATGGTCTTATACTCAAAAATCAAGCTATATTAGTACCAGAAAGCTTACCATTAATGCTGAATAAATTACATAAGGCACATTCTGGCATTAAAAATACCTTAAAACTAGCCAGAGATGCTATATACTGGCCGTCAATGTCCAATGAAATAAAAGAGATGATTAGATCTTGTTCCACATGCATTAAGTACCAACCAAGTCAAAAAAAGTTAACCATGAAAAGTCACCAAATACCGGAGTTTCCTTTCCAAATAGTATCCATGGATGTCTTCTTCTTGAATGAAAATGGCAAACAAAATAAATATTTAATAAAAGTTGATCATTATTCTGATTTTTTTGAGATTGACAAATTAAAAGACTTGAGTTCTAAACAGGTAATTGAAATTTGTAAAAAGAATTTCTCGCGCCACGGAATCCCTGAAGTTGTTGTCACGGATGGTGGAACTAATTTTGTTAGTCAGGAATTTTCAGAATTTGCTTGTAAGTGGAATTTTACTCAAGTGACTTCATCTCCACATCATCCTCAGGGAAATGGAAAAGCAGAGGCCACAGTGAAGATAGCCAAATAGCTTTTATTGAAAGCTTCAGATAGCCAAGAAGATATATGGTCTAGTTTACTTTGCCTAAGAAATGCCCCTAATAAATTAAATTCAAGTCCGGTACAAAGATTATTCTCCCGTAGAACAAGAGGATTTTTACCGGTCATCAACACCTTATTCAGACGTGTCCGTTTCGACTGCTCGGCCACTATGTCGTAGAAAAAATAACTTACCTATGTCAGCATTTCGAAGGAATTTGTAAAAGACGAACAGTGAAAACCGCAAATTCGAAGAGTCAATATTTAGAAAGTTATAAGGGTTTAACCGTGGCCGCGCAGTCCGCACGAATTCAACTGCGCGGCCACCAGTTCTCTTAAACAGAGCTACGTACAAGTCTAATTCTTTTTGCTAATCACTGATACGATTTCGAAGAAAATGTAGATTATAAAAATAAAGCCCTACTGTTTGGACTTCACGACCTACAGCACTCCAAAGTTATGGCCGCGCAGTCCGCACAAAGCGAACAGCGCGGCCACCAGTTCTCTTGAACGGAGCGTTGTAGAAGAATTCTTTTTGCTAATCACTGATACGATTTCGAAGAAAAAGTAGATTGTAAAAATATAGCCCTAAAGTTTGGACTTCTCGTTCCACAGCACTCACTGTACAATTATACTGTGTATGAATATTAGTTCATACAAGGCTCGACAGATGGCGTTGCTTAAATCCTACATCGCACTATCATTGTGTTCGCGATATTATAAGATGTGTCACATTGTTTGTTTGTGTACGGCATGAATCCAATGGGGTACGCAATATAACCTTGGAATATATCCTTGTGTTTTTTTTTGGTGTGTATCCCCTCTCCCGACGGACCTGGAGGAATTCTGTTCATGGTCCTTCTGAGTCGGATGTTGAGGAAACTTTTTTGGTAGTCTTCCGTAGTGTGGTGAAGAATACCACCCGCGCTGTTAGGACTGAGTAGTGGCTTGCTGCTCAGAGAAAAACCCCCACGGGGTGAGGTTCGCCGGTCCGCAAAGTGTTTGCGTGTGACCTTGGCGGCATCGCCCGTGTTTTTGAAGTGCAGACGCCGGCAGTGTAAACTGCAGGCAACAGCGACCGGGAGGAAAAGTAATACGACGGCTGAATCTCATCAGTAGTACGACGACGAGGCTGGTGGGCGTCTACGTTAAGACGCTGTGGCAATTAAGTGAAGTATAGTGTGTGGCAGTGAAAACGTGAGTACATTTTACGTCATTCCTTGGTTGTGATAACATTGTGCAGAAAACTGAACCTTAAAATCATTAGAAGAATAACTTGTAATTGCAGTATCAAGATTGGACTTGTAAATTTTAGTGAAATTTAGAGAATAATGAACCTTCTGTCTAGTAATAAATTAACTTAGTCATTTAGTTATTAATCTTTAACTTGTGTTAGTTTTAAGTAAAAAGCTGTTGACACGGGGAACCTATGCCCGATTTCGGTCCGAATTGAAAGTGTAAAACACTTAGAAAAGTTTTGAATGGTTAGTTCAGACTTAGAAAAATTTTGAATAATGATTTTGGACTTAGAATAATATGGGACATCGGGACTTAAAAAATTTTGATTTGGGTTTTGTGTCGCATATTTACCGTCTATCTTTCTACGTATGATTAACTACTGAACATAAACATTGAATTATTTTTCAATTCTTGTTATCTTGTGTATGTATCTTGAGTTATTAGCTAAACGCAAAGTGTAAGTATAGAACTGGTGATTTATTATTTTAACTGTGTATATTATAGCTTATTTGTTAGCGTGTTGTAAAAATGGAATTTCTCATTAACGCACAGGAGGACGCTAAGTCCAAAATGTTGAAGGATAAAACAAACTTTAATAAGTCCCCTAAGGATAGAATAACAATTACCTATTTGGAAACACGTTTAGAGAATTTGGAAAGGAAGTGGAATACCTTTGCGAACACGCATTTTAGAATAGTCAGCGAATTTAAGAAAACAGAACTGAAAGAAACTGATTATTATAAGCTAAGTGTATATGACGAGGTAGAAGAATCGTACATTCAATACAAATGTGAGTTAAAAGAGAAGTTGATATTGTGTAAGGGTAATAAGGATAAACCAGAATCAGTTAATTCTAGAGATGGGTCAAAATTAAAACTACCTCAAGTTAAGATCCCGGTATTCTCAGGTAGGTATACAGAATGGCAATCATTTAGGGACTTATTTATAGGATTGATTCACAATAATCAGAGTTTGGACGACGCTGAAAGATTAAAAGGTCATTTGTCAGGGGAAGCACAGCAGTTGTTAAGTAATACTAACACAACCGCGGACAATTATAAAGGTAGTTGGGCTAAACTGGAGGCTATGTACAACAACAAAAGATTTATTGCTCATGGGGTTTTAACTAGATTATTGAATCAAAAGAATATCTCTGTTGAATCTGCCGTAGATATAAAAAAGATATTGTGTACCACAACTGATTGTTTGGAGTCCATTAAAAACTTAGGCATAGATGTTTCGTCATGGGACATAATTGTAATTCACCTTATAAGTGCCAAATTAGATCGGGAGACCAGGAAGGCTTGGGAGTTACATAGTGCATCCCTGCCTGGTGATGACTTACCATCGTTTAGCGATTTTACCGACTTTTTAACGGGACGTTTTCGTGGTCTTGAGAATCTAGGTACAAGAAATTTTGGTTCAAAGAGTTCTAGTTCTAAATCATTCCATATAGTCGAAAGGGACAATAAGGACATCACGTGTACTTATTGTTCAGATCCACATAAAATCACGCAATGTAAAAAGTTCACACATGAAAGTAATAACACTCGTCGTAGTTTCGTACAGGAAAAAGGACTTTGCTTCATTTGTTTGGGAAGTAGTCATTCAGCGAGATATTGCAAAAATAACCTCAAATGTCAGGTGTGTCGAAAGCGACACCACACTTTGCTCCACCCTAGTGGTGGTTCTGGGTCCGTTGGTGAAAGCTCTCGTGCAGACATCCAGAGTGAGTTGCCAGCATCTACTGACAAGGCGAACGATAGGTTAGTAGGTAGGGGCAAGGCCGCTGTAGAAGCGGAGGGGTCTAAGAACCCGGTTATTTCATGTCATTCGACAGGAAGCTGTATGGACACAGTCTTAATACCAACCGCTTTGGTAGAAGCGGAGTCGAAGCATGGAGTATATCGTGTAGTTCGTAGTTTAATAGACCAGGGATCTCAAGGATCATTTATAACGGAGGCAATGTCTCAGTATTTAGGGTTGAAGAAAATTTCAACGAACCATCTAGTAACAGGTGTAGGTGGAAATAAAACAATCATGTCCAAATCCACCGTGGTCATGAAGGTGCGTTCTAGAGTGAATCCAGATTTTGCGATGCAAGTCAATGCGTACGTCCTAAAATCCATCACGTCCCTTCTACCTGTTTGCAAGACAAGCAAGTTTGAATGGGAGCATTTGGACAATAGTGACTTGGCAGATCCTGATTATTGCAGGCCCAATAAAATTGATATTTTATTGGGTGCTGACGTATACAGCCAAATCATCTGTGACGGTGTCAAGAAATGTGGATCACTTGTGGCACAACACACAACCCTCGGTTGGATAGTTTCGGGTGTTACTAGACGCGAAGAATCATCAAACACTAATACTTATTCGGGCATTACAGTCATGCACACAAGTATAAGCGACGATGACGAGCTCTTGCGTAAGTTTTGGGAGTTGGAAGCTGAGCCCACTTTAAGTAAGCGAATGCTGACCCCAGAAGAAATACAATGTGAAACGCTGTTTGCAGCTACTACCACACGTGATAACAACGGTCGCTACATTGTGAGACTTCCCTTTCGCGATGGTGTGCGCCCTACTATGGAGGACTCTAGATCAATAGCAGAAAAAAGATTCAAGAATCTAGAGTTCAAATTGTCGAGAAATCCTAAGTTAGGGACTGAATACACTAGAGTTCTTCATGAATATATAGATTTAAATCACATGGTACCGGTGGCTCAATCAGACCAAGGTAATGGAGGATATCTGTGTCACCACGCCGTCGTTCGTGAGGATAAGCAGACATCCAAGGTTCGCATAGTCTTCGATGCGTCCTGTAAAGGAAGGAGTGGTATGTCGTTAAACGACAACCTTATGGTCGGGCCATCTCTGCAAGACGACCTTCGTCATATAGTAATGGGGTGGCGACAGTATCCGATTTGCATTAGTGCCGACATTGTAAAAATGTATCGGCAGGTTCTAGTTCATAGAGATGACTCCGTATATCAGCGTATCTTGTGGCGAGATAATCCTGGGAATAAAATAGAGGAATATGAGCTAATTACCGTCACTTTTGGAACTGCTTCAGCACCATATTTAGCGGTGCGTTGTCTCCAACAGCTTGCTCAGGACGAGTGCGCCGACAACCTGGATACTCAAAAAATTATACTCAATAATTTTTACATGGATGACCTAATGGTGGGCGCTGAAAGTTTTAGTGAAGCGGGGTTTACTATTTACCAAAACCTAACTAAGATTCTAGCTAAAGGAGGATTTGAATTACAAAAGTGGGTTAGTAATAATAAGACGTTGTTAGAGAAGATCAGGGAAAAGGAAAGTACTAAGGATAAAGGCATAGACATAAGGGTTGATAATACTAGTAACACAAAAAACTGGAACCCACAAGGTGACGTCTTCCGGTACTCAGTAGAACTCCCTCACTTACAACAACCCATAACCAAACGTAAAATTATTTCAGATATCTCACGGCTTTTTGATCCATTAGGTTGGTTGGCGCCTGGAATAATTTCAGCTAAAATAATCATTCAAAGGCTATGGCTAGCAGGCATCGGGTGGGACCAAGAGGTTCCTACTACATTGTTAAATGAATGGTTAACTTACCGTAAGGCTTTACCGTTATTGGTAAATATAAAGATCCCGCGTTGGCATTACACCAGTTCCAGTAATCGTGGCGTTGAGCTCCATGGGTTCTCCGACGCCTCAAAAATGGCTTACGCTGCCGTCATATATTTGAGGGTAATTGACATGGACGGCAGTATTAGAGTAGCTCTGATTACTTCGAAGACCAAGGTGGCACCTATAAAGCAGGTGTCGATCCCACGATTAGAATTGTGTGGTGCAGTCCTTGTGGCGAAACTTATCGTGGAGGTCGCTAAAGTTCTCGATATCGAACAAGGTAATCTACATGCTTGGACAGATTCCGAAGTAGTTCTCGCCTGGCTTAATTGTCATCCTAGTCGATGGAAGACTTTCGTCGCAAACCGGGTTTCTGAAATATTGAACACCTTAGACACCAAACACTGGTCACATGTCGCGACAAAGCAGAACCCAGCTGATTGCGCTTCTCGGGGTGTAGCCCCAGGACAACTTCAGAGTACTTCCATTTGGTTTGAAGGGCCAGAGTTTTTAAGACAGCCTGTCATTAACTATGGCAAACCCAAACACTTGGCAACCAAATTAGAGGAAATTAAAGTTTACACAAACGTCACTGCAGTTCCGTTTTGGTGTAAGTATTCGACTCTCCAGAGATTGGTCAGAGTGATTGCCTATTGTAGGAGATTTTTAAACCTCCGGAGAGACGTGGCAAATAGACATTGTACTAATTACTTGACAGGTATCGAACTAGTTGCACTGCCATTGTAGATCTTCAAAATCTACAATGGCAGTGCAACAAAAAAGAAATAAACGTTACACAGCGGCCCTAGGAAACCCCACAACTTCACATTTCGAGGTGGAGTTCACTAACGTCCGTGGACTCCATGCGAACCTCGATACCGTCCACCACCACCTTGAGACGGCACGGCCCGCTGTGATGTTCCTCACGGAGACACAAATACGCCGCCCTGACGACACGTCTTACCTGTGTTACCCCGGCTATGTCATCGAGGAACAATTTCGAGACAAAGCCGGGGTGTGCGTGTTCGTTAGGGCGGATGTTTGCTGCCGCCGGTTGCGCTGCCTAGAGAACCCCTCCAATTCCGTCCTTTGGCTGCACGTAGACCATGGCTCTATGAGCCAGATCTACGTGTGCGTCTACCGATCCCACACAGGGGATTCTGAGACAACAAAGCTCTTCCAGTACCTCAGCGAGACGGCTGATGAAGCGCAGGTGCGGTTCCCGAACGCTGACCTAGTATTTCTGGGGGACTTCAATGGCCATCACATTGAATGGCTGGGGTCCCTCAAGACTGATCATGCGGGTAGAGCCGCCCATGCGTTCGCTCTCTCCCACGGTCTGACCCAGATGGTATGCGGGATCACCCGGATACCAGACAGGTCAGATCACGCGCCCGCTCTGCTGGATCTACTGCTGACGAGTCGCCCAGCCCAGTACAGTGTTTCAGTAGGAGCCCCACTGGGTAGTTCCGACCACTGTGTTGTTCACGCTGGCATGAAGGTGTCACCTCCTGCACGTCCTGTACAAACGTCACGACGACTATGGCACTACTCGTCAGCGGATTGGGACGGTCTACGCGATTATTATGCGTCCGTCCCCTGGAGCCAGCGCTGCTTTGTAGGAAAGGCTCCTTCGGATAGTGCTTCTGCTATTACTGGCGAGATCAGTTTAGGGATGGATTATTACATCCCTTTCACTGATGTCGCCAGTATCCGCAGAGCCCGTCCCTGGTTCGGGCGAGATGGTGCCAAAGCTGTTCGACAAAAACAGTCGGCATATCGCGCCTGGATCAGGGCCCGGGCTGTGCGCGACCCAAACGTGGGCCACCTCAAAGCAGCGTACAACCTGGCCACAAAGTCGAGTAAGAGGGCCTTTAAGAGAGCGGATGCCCAGCGCGTCGCGCGGCTTGGTCAGGAGCTCACTTCCCATCCCACGGGCAGCCGTGGATTCTGGCAACTGGCCAAAGCCGTGCAATCTAACTTTTGTCAGCCCTCGCTGCCACCGCTGCGTTACCCAGATGGAACACTGGCTCACAAAGCCCAAGAGAAAGCGGATATGCTCGCAGACCTCTTTGCGGCTAATTCCCGGGTCGACGACCGTGGCCTGCAGCCCCCCGCCATCGCCAACTGTGGCCACACAATGCCTGATATTGTTATCAGGCAATGTGATGTACGGGCAGTACTGCGGTCACTCGACACGCGGAAAGCCAGTGGCCCTGACGGCATTCCGGCGGTGGTGCTACGAAAATGTGCAGCTGAGTTGTCTCCAGTATTAACGCGTCTGTACCGCCTGTCATACTCTTCAGGGCTCGTGCCGGAGGTCTGGAAGGAGGCTAACGTACAACCGATCCCCAAGAAAGGGGATCGGTCCGATCCAGGCAACTATCGACCCATAGCTGTCACCTCAGTCATTTGCAAGGTGCTTGAGCTCCTTATAAATAAGCAGCTCATGCAATTCCTAGAGGATCACTCGCTAATCAATGATCGACAATACGGCTTCAGGCCAAAGCGATCAACGGGTGATCTTCTGGCATTCGTAACGCATGTCTGGGGTGGGGCTATGGAAAGGCACGGCGAGTCCTTGGCTATTAGCCTGGACATCGCCAAAGCCTTCGATAGGGTCTGGCATGCTTCGCTCCTTTCCAAGCTTCCGGCATATGGTCTACCTCCTCAACTGTGCAGCTGGATTGCCAGTTTTTTAAACGAGCGCCGAGTGCGGGTCCTCTGCGATGGCCAGGCTTCTCGCTTTTTTTTTTTTTTTTTTTTTTTTTTTTTATATTTGGTTCGCCAAATTGACGCCGCCCGCCTGGTGGTAAGTCGTGACGACGTCTAGCGATTGTGGGCCACTCTCACAGCACACATTACTATTGAGAGTGGCCCTCAACTTGACGACCTACTGATGTGCCTCTTCACGCTCCGCTTAAAGAACCCAGGATTATATGTGGGAGGAAACACGTGCACAGGCAGGGCGTTCCAGGCCACTATCGTTCGGCAGAGAAACGAACGTTTAAAACGTTCGGTTCTCGCGAACATGCTATCCACTGTGTGGGGGTGGCATCTCTGCCCGGCACGAGTCGTTCGGGATCGGAAGGAAGAGGGTGGGATCAGATTGAAGAGCTCTTCAGAACACTCGCCGTGGTAAATACGGTAGAATGCGGCCAAGGAAGCTATTGTTCGGCGCTGAGCTAGCGGCTCAAGGCTTCCCGTTACCTCCGGACAACCAATAATACGGATAGCCCGTCGCTGCATAGCGTCGAGAGCGTCCAGCAGATACTTCGCGGAGCCGTCCCAGAGGTGAGAGCAGTATTCGACGCAGGGTCTAATCTGCGTCTTGTACAGCAGACACCTCTGGTCCGGTGTAAAGAATCTCTTTACCTTATTCAGTATTCCTAGTTTCCGCGAAGCTAGCCCTATACATCTTTCGATGTAGTTTTTATTATTGAGCTCTCGACGAACGTCTATGCCAAGGATATCAAGGTTGTCCTTCATTGGTAATAATGCATTCTGAAGAGAGGGTAGGGGAAGGAAAGGGGATTTCTTCGCAGTAAATGCACACGCCTGTGTTTTGCGGGCATTGAACTCGACCAGGTTCTCGGTACCCCATTGAGAGATACTGTCGAGGTTACGGTCGAGATCAGCCACGAGTCGTCGTCTCTCCTCCTCAATCTCAGATCGCCCCGCCGTCGGACGAACCGAATAACTCCCGTGCAGTGTGCTGTCATCTGCATAGCAATGAATGTTCCCGAGGGATAGCATATCATTGATATGCAGAAGAAAGAGAGTTGGTGATAGTACGGACCCCTGCGGTACCCCGGCATTCACTTGCAAGAAGCGAGAAGCCTGGCCATCGCAGAGGACCCGCACTCGGCTCTCGTATAAAAAGCTGGCAATCCAGCTGCACAGTTGAGGAGGTAGACCATATGCCGGAAGCTTGGAAAGGAGCGAAGCATGCCAGACCCTATCGAAGGCTTTGGCGATGTCCAGGCTAATAGCCAAGGACTCGCCGTGCCTTTCCATAGCCCCACCCCAGACATGCGTTACGAATGCCAGAAGATCACCCGTTGATCGCTTTGGCCTGAAGCCGTATTGTCGATCATTGATTAGCGAGTGATCCTCTAGGAATTGCATGAGCTGCTTATTTATAAGGAGCTCAAGCACCTTGCAAATGACTGAGGTGACAGTTATGGGTCGATAGTTGCCTGGATCGGACCGATCCCCTTTCTTGGGGATCGGTTGTACGTTCGCCTCCTTCCAGACCTCCGGCACGAGCCCTGAAGAGTATGACAGGCGGTACAGACGCGTTAATACTGGAGACAACTCAGCTGCACATTTTCGTAGCACCACCGCCGGAATGCCGTCAGGGCCACTGGCTTTCCGCGTGTCGAGTGACCGGAGCACTGCCCGTACATCACATTGCCTGATAACAATATCAGGCATTGTGTGGCCACAGTTGGCGATGGCGGGGGGCTGCAGGCCACGGTCGTCGACCCGGGAATTAGCCGCAAAGAGGTCTGCGAGCATATCCGCTTTCTCTTGGGCTTTGTGAGCCAGTGTTCCATCTGGGTAACGCAGCGGTGGCAGCGAGGGCTGACAAAAGTTAGATTGCACGGCTTTGGCCAGTTGCCAGAATCCACGGCTGCCCGTGGGATGGGAAGTGAGCTCCTGACCAAGCCGCGCGACGCGCTGGGCATCCGCTCTCTTAAAGGCCCTCTTACTCGACTTTGTGGCCCGGTTGTACGCTGCTTTGAGGTGGCCCACGTTTGGGTCGCGCACAGCCCGGGCCCTGATCCAGGCGCGATATGCCGACTGTTTTTGTCGAACAGCTTTGGCACAATCTCGCCCGAACCAGGGACGGGCTCTGCGGATACTGGCGACATCAGTGAAAGGGATGTAATAATCCATCCCTAAACTGATCTCGCCAGCAATAGCAGAAGCACTATCCGAAGGAGCCTTTCCTACAAAGCAGCGCTGGCTCCAGGGGACGGACGCAAAATAATCGCGTAGACCGTCCCAATCCGCTGACGAGTAGTGCCATAGTCGTCGTGACGTTTGCACAGGACGTGCAGGAGGTGACACCTTCATGCCAGCGTGAACAACACAGTGGTCGGAACTACCCAGTGGGGCTCCTACCGAAACACTGTACTGGGCTGGGCGACTCGTCAGCAGTAGATCCAGCAGAGCGGGCGCGTGATCTGACCTGTCTGGTATCCGGGTGATCCCGCATACCATCTGGGTCAGACCGTGGGAGAGAGCGAACGCATGGGCGGCTCTACCCGCATGATCAGTCTTGAGGGACCCCAGCCATTCAATGTGATGGCCATTGAAGTCCCCCAGAAACACTAGGTCAGCGTTCGGGAACCGCACCTGCGCTTCATCAGCCGTCTCGCTGAGGTACTGGAAGAGCTTTGTTGTCTCAGAATCCCCTGTGTGGGATCGGTAGACGCACACGTAGATCTGGCTCATAGAGCCATGGTCTACGTGCAGCCAAAGGACGGAATTGGAGGGGTTCTCTAGGCAGCGCAACCGGCGGCAGCAAACATCCGCCCTAACGAACACGCACACCCCGGCTTTGTCTCGAAATTGTTCCTCGATGACATAGCCGGGGTAACACAGGTAAGACGTGTCGTCAGGGCGGCGTATTTGTGTCTCCGTGAGGAACATCACAGCGGGCCGTGCCGTCTCAAGGTGGTGGTGGACGGTATCGAGGTTCGCATGGAGTCCACGGACGTTAGTGAACTCCACCTCGAAATGTGAAGTTGTGGGGTTTCCTAGGGCCGCTGTGTAACGTTTATTTCTTTTTTGTTGCACTGCCATTGTAGATTTTGAAGAAGAAGCGTGAAGACAGGGCGACATTTGGTGCAGCAGTAAGTGACAAAGCGCAGGTGCTAGCTTTGTCTAGAACCGTGTGGTTAGGTCGGAGCCGACCCGCCGGACGGAAGGGCTCCCAAACCCCCCTGATGCAAGGCCGCCGCTACCCCACACCGGTTACCACCCGGAGCGGCGATCCCACATCAGGATTATGCGCAACATGTGGGGCAGCCTCCTGGGGTGGTTGGCCCCAGGCGGGCCCCATGACTGTGTTGCGGGCGGCCGCGGCAACGCCGTTGCTAAGGGTCTCCCTGGCCGGCGAATCGACCCACACCACCCACACTAGACTCCGTTTCGCCCCCACTGGTCCCATGCCTGCTGCACCATACATCGCCCCGGGCCCGGCGGTGCAGCTGCTGAACCCCTAACGCAACCCAGCCTGGGCTGGGTTACTTGGGGGGCTTTAGCACAGCTGCACGGTGGTACCCCCCCGGACCAACACTGTTGTACCACCTGGTACCCACGTAGGGGCCGAAGCCACTCCATAGGTACCGTAAATTAACGAGCCTCGTCCGTTTATCAGCAGGTGCGCCACTAGCAGGTGAGGTCGCTGGGGCCCTATAGATGTTGGTAGAGCCCCTTTGCACCCAACAAGCTTCTTGCAAGTGAATGCCGGGGTACCGCAGGGGTCCGTACTATCACCAACTCTCTTTCTTCTGCATATCAATGATATGCTATCCCTCGGGAACATTCATTGCTATGCAGATGACAGCACACTGCACGGGAGTTACTCGGTTCGTCCGACGGCGGGGCGATCTGAGATTGAGGAGGAGAGACGACGACTCGTGGCTGATCTCGACCGTAACCTCGACAGTATCTCTCAATGGGGTACCGAGAACCTGGTCGAGTTCAATGCCCGCAAAACACAGGCGTGTGCATTTACTGCGAAGAAATCCCCTTTCCTTCCCCTACCCTCTCTTCAGAATGCATTATTACCAATGAAGGACAACCTTGATATCCTTGGCATAGACGTTCGTCGAGAGCTCAATAATAAAAACTACATCGAAAGATGTATAGGGCTAGCTTCGCGGAAACTAGGAATACTGAATAAGGTAAAGAGATTCTTTACACCGGACCAGAGGTGTCTGCTGTACAAGACGCAGATTAGACCCTGCGTCGAATACTGCTCTCACCTCTGGGAC
Source organism: Nudaria mundana (assembly GCA_963556515.1). Classification (NCBI taxonomy): domain Eukaryota; kingdom Metazoa; phylum Arthropoda; class Insecta; order Lepidoptera; family Erebidae; genus Nudaria; species Nudaria mundana. Next base: position 15,479,021 of record OY748299.1, on the reverse strand, counting down.
GGCTCCGCGAAGTATCTGCTGGACGCTCTCGACGCTATGCAGCGACGGGCTATCCGTATTATAGATTGTCCGGAGGTAACGGGAAGCCTTGAGCCGCTAGTTCAGCGCCGAACAATAGCTTCCTTGGCCGCATTCTACCGTATTTACCACGGCGAGTGTTCTGAAGAGCTCTTCAATCTGATCCCACCCTCTTCCTTCCGATCCCGAACGACTCGTGCCGGGCAGAGATGCCACCCCCACACAGTGGATAGCATGTTCGCGAGAACCGAACGTTTTAAACGTTCGTTTCTCTGCCGAACGATAGTGGCCTGGAACGCCCTGCCTGTGCACGTGTTTCCTCCCACATATAATCCTGGGTTCTTTAAGCGGAGCGTGAAGAGGCACATCAGTAGGTCGTCAAGTTGAGGGCCATTCTCAATAGTAATGTGTGCTGTGAGAGTGGCCCACAATCGCTAGACGTCGTCACGACTTACCACCAGGCGGGCGGCGTCAATTTGGCTAACCAAATATAAAAAAAAAAAAAAAAAAAAAATGAGGCAATGACTACTTGTATTAAGATATGCCAGAGAGAGAAGTTCTCGAAGGAGATCAAAGAGCTTAGCGTCGGCGGTTGTTTGGATTCCAAAAATAAACCATATAAATCCTTGAATCTGTTTTTAGACTTGAAGGGTGTAATTCGTGTGGGTGGTAGATTAGATTTGTCTAATGTCGATTATAGTCAAAAACATCCTATCATTATACCCAAGGATTCATTTTTGACGCATCTTCTCATTCAAGACGCCCATAAAAAGGTGTTACATGGCGGACGTGTGTACTGACTGCTGCGCGTGACGATAGTAAGGAACGCTATGGCGAGCCAGAGTAGATGCGCGCACTTCTATACGAGTTTGACCACGCGCGCAGCCAGTTACGCTACGGCGTGAATGGCCGTGAACCTCTGTTATCGTCAACCGGGCAGTGTTAAAATACAGGCAATAAAATAAACTGCATTAACATTTTATAAATTCATTTATTACCTACTTTACCCGTATATACATCAAGTAATCATATATGTCTCCTTTTTTCCCACATTCCTCTGATATTGACTTCATGCATGCTACCACAGATAATTTATGGAACTCTTTTTCAAATTTATAAAAGTTTAGCTGTTTTTGAAAGCCGCGATGTTCGTGTATAACGTGTCTAATTATAATACGTCGATGTTTTCGACCATTTTTAATTGCTGATTTAATTTCAAATGCTTTAGTTTTACGTAAATTGTATCGAAGTATCGAAATACCACTTAAATTACATGCATGTTCCAATACATTTCATTTTTTTATGTTTTGAATAAGTACTTACCGCTTGACTATCTAACACTGCACTGATAAACACGGGCGCATTCGGTAACAGCCGAGCCGAGACTGAATAAAATTAAAAACACCACGCGGACTCAAGCCCCCGCCCCGCTTGTCTTTTGTAGCCATTTTGAGAGTTTTTACAGGCGCAACTAGGTACTTACCTATACTCTCGAATGAAAACATACCAACGCAAGCGCACAGTGACCTTTTTGGGAAGTTATTTAAAACAGCTTACACCTTGGATATGAAACGTAATGCACTAAACTACTTAGACGTCATCATTAAAAAATAATTAAAAGATTTTTAAACAAACACTCAGAGGTAGGAAGATATATTTTTGGCGTTCCTTTCATTCGCAGACAGATGTATCATATAATTTCGTTTTGCAGAAAATATGTCATATATAACATATAGTTCCTGTACGTTTATGTTGAATATTATTGCTTCAAAGACTAAGTACCTACTGACCTAAAATAACATGATGCATAGAAGAAAACACTCAATGAGTTTGAAAAAATTTAATAAGTAAGTACATTGGTGAAGAAATGAAAAGATATGAAGATATTAATGAATCTGCACGAAGCGAAAGAAGTATGCTTGGATCGCGACGCCTGGCGGTCCATCCTCTCTGTCTTCCCCGATAGGGAGACGCGTGAAGATAGACAAGTACATTGGTAGATAGTAGGTACTTATGTCAAATAAACAATCAGTAGCTCTTTTTACAAGAAAAGCTGGCTTTATATATATATATTTACACTATGATATTAAAATGGAAAAAAGCCTGGATTCACACATTAAATCTTGGTCACCCTATTTTTTCCTTCGATTATAGGTTTTAAGATCTGTAGGTCGTGTAGTTCTTAATTTTAGGCTTTATTCATACTGTCTACATATTCTTCGAAATGGTATCTGTAATTAGCAAAAATAATGGGACTTCTACTAAGCTCCGTTTAAGGTCCATTTAAGAAAAACCGTGGCCGCGCAGTCCGCACAAAGCGAACCGCGCGGCCATAACTTTGGAGTGCTGTAGGTCGTGAAGTCCAAACAGTAGGGCTTTATTTTTATAATCTACATTTTCTTCGAAATCGTATCAGTGATTAGCAAAAAGAATTAGACTTGTACGTAGCTCCGTGAACGCTCCGTAGAACTGGGTGGCCGCGCAGTTGAATTCGTGCGGACTGCGCGGCCACGGTTAAACCCTTATAACTTTCTAAATATTGACTCTTCGAATTTGCGGTTTTCACTGTTCGTCTTTTACAAATTCCTTCGAAATGCTGACATAGGTAAGTTTTTTTTTCTACGACATAGTGGCCGAGCAGTCGAAACGGACACTATTCAGACCACATGTGGTGGAAAATGTACCAGAAGACATTAGGAATAATAAAGAGAAGGTAAAGTATTCACATGATAAGAGAGCCAAGAAGGCTATTACACTGGAAATAGGTCAACCTGTAGCAGTGCAAACTCACCCAGCTCTTAATAAAATTTGGACTCCTGGAATAATAGCAGATGTACTCTCAGACCGTTCATACTTAGTAAATGTAAATGATACGACATACAGGAGGGATCTTATACATATCCGTCCACTTTCACCAAACTCATCAGAGGCGCACAGTTCATTTTCAACAAACTCAACAGAGGTACTCAGTTCACCTTTACCAGACCCAACAGATGTACTCAGATCACTACAATCAAATACAATAACACCACAAGTAGTAAATGTTCCTATTGTGGCAAAGGGGCCAGACAGAACTAACTCTAAATTATTGGATAGAAACAGGCGTTACTTGGCGAAAATCCATGACAAAACAATGGTAAGTAAAATGTTTTTGACGACGCCGACATTCCCACTGCATACCCCGCACCTCTCCCAGCCTTCCTTGCCGCGTCCTTTGCGGCGTCACCCGCCGCTTCATCCGCCGCGTTCTCCCATTGCGAAACTCACTGGTTTACCCGCCGCGTGCTCCGCGGCGTCGCCTGTCGCTACATTTGCCGCGTCCGACGCGGCGACGCTCGTCGCTTGGGCAGCTACACTCAAACAAACGCTTGTAAAGACGCTTCTCCTTGAACGCTCCAAACATTGCCGTATGTTTGTGTTTCTGGCGGCCCGCCTCGCGGACCGCACCGCACGACGCGCCGCGTCTCCTTAAACGAGCCCTAAGGCTCATAAAGAAATAAAACTACAAGTTCATAGAAGAGTTTTATTATAAAACAGTTACTGTGATATGTCAATTCTAGCGGGGAGGAATGTTCGACATATACACACACACACACACACACACATATATTTTTACAAATATTCAATATACTAGCTGTCCTGGCGAACTTTGTCACGCAATAATTTTTCAAATGTTCGCAACTACTTTTCTTTTTCTTCCAAAAGATTCTTTAATCATTAATCTCTTAATCAACCCGACTGTTTTATATAATTTATTAGATGATAATTTATTATGCATTGGTTAACGAGTGTAAAACCTATAGAAATCTATTCGTATCATACTAGCCCAAATTGAGGTAATATTTATAAGATAAGCTTGTGCTATGGGATCTAGAGACAACTGATGCTTTGTAAATTTCTAAATACCTCAATGTCATACATAATCATTATACCTACTTAGAAAACACCCAAACTTCGAAACAAACATATTATTTCACCCAAGAATCGAATCTGAAACCTCAGGACAGTCATTCACACACATGCGCCATTAATCCAATCGAGATTGACATTATAAACCTAAACTTCAATATTAAAAACGGTACCCAGATGATATTATCTAGGGCCGGTTTTTGAGAATAATTGATAAACAGATTTACTAACTGCAGGCCCTAAATTACGATTTGTAATTCCATATTTTATGTTTGCTAACAGGTATTCCCCTTCATTACGATCGCATTTTTGATATTGTACGATTAACGACCTCGGAGTATGATACTTGGTTGTAATTGCTAAGGCTTTTTCAACTGATACGCCTTTCAGTTGTAGCAAAAGTTTAATAAATGTTTCTTTGACCGTCAGGGGTTTGGTTTTCAATGATGATTTGTTAAAGTATTCAAATGTCATCAGGTGATCTTCAGTGGGATCGCTGTTGCAGCCTTTGAGCGTCTTATCCTGAAAAAAAAACTACACTTATGATTGGCTCTGTCAACTGCAATCCCTTGGGAATTTATTTGGATATTTTGTCCACACCGATCCCCTAATGCTAGTGAATCTATTTAGTTCTTTTTTGTCCTAATAGATCCCCTAGAGCATTTACTTACAAGTTTTTGGTGAATCTGACAATCAGTAGACAAGACTGTGTCAAACATAGTTTCCAGGCTTAGTAGTCAATAGAATCGCCCTTGGGACCAATTTAATAATAGACTTATGAAGTCATTACTATGGCTCTACTTACCCCATCGAGAGTGTAGTTTTATATAATGTGTACTTGCATGACCCACCAACATAATAACGGATACCAAAGAGAACAAAGTCCCAAGTCTAATCAACTAGATAGGTGATCAGATTCCTACTCTTCTGGAGCACATGTGGGCTTAATGGAGAGTACCTTAGTATAATGTATAATAAGAATTACCTTAAATCTTACTGTCAATCTTTTCGTCATCATAGCTAAAAATCTAGCACTATTTGTTAAAGAATCGGTAACATGAACTTTGAAATTATCTTGGACTCTTGTGTTTGCTAAAGATTGCATCAAAGACTGTAGTGGCAACCCTACATGTTTGTTACTGCCATAATTTTCAATCAAATAAACTACATTTTTTAGACCACACTTTCGTAAGCGGAACTTCTGCTCATTAAATCTCCCATCTTTAATACTTGCACCAAGATCATCCATTCTTTTTCTCTCCATTATATAGGGTATAACTAATTCATGTTCTTTGTTAACTTTGTGTCTTGCTATCCATGTGAAATCTCCAACTTTCAAGCTTCTATATTCATGGTTCAAGTCAGGATACTTGTTAAATTGAGCCACTGTTGGATCAGTCTTTTTGGAGGACCTAAAAAATATAAAGTATAGGTATTATTATACATTGACTGATGTTACCTTGTGGCTCGACGAATGGTGAGGGACATAGCGAGGGAAATGGCGAGTAACATCGTGAGGCCACGTTACTCGCCTCGCCACTCGTCCTGCCTGGCGACTCTGGCGAGTGAAGTAGGTACTACTCGTACATGATAAGATGAAACTTGCGCTCGAACACTTTGTCATTAATATAAAGTTTCACTGTTCCTGAAAATAATAAAGGCTACAACTGAAAATAGGCATGTAAAGTCTCGAACGGATGTTCATTAGGATATATTTTTGGTTATGTACACTCCGTTGAGATCACAACATTCAGATCTCAACTTATCACACACGATTTATACTAGTATCACGAATAGCGGAGTGTGGTCTCTAGGGAAATATTCGCGGCAGGTAAGAGCAACGCGAGCGGACATCGTCGAGCCGCACCATTAAAACTTGAAGCCATATTACTATGGCCTTCATTATATATTATACCTCTACTGTACCTTATCGCGCGACGGCGACTCCAGAATGTTTAGTCCGGGTTATTATTATGATGGGCTCTAATGTGACTCGCAAAACCGAACTTCGTTTTCGGAGGAAAGCTCATCACAGTTTAAGGATACAAATCCGCGCTCTCAAGGACAATTGGTGGGGAATTAAGGCTGAAGAGGTGTAGCTATATGCTGACACAAACCAAACTGGCCGGTTCTTTGAGAGTCCACAAACTATTTTCGGCCCAATATAAAAAAAGATAGCTCATATATACAACAAGGACAAAACTCAATGTTTGACTGATCGAAAAGAGATACCTATTAGGCAGATGGGTAGAACATTTTAGTGATGTTCTGAATCCTAGTACCCAGACTACTGACCTGTTGTATGTGGACTCACTTGAAGGCCTGCCAATTGCGGAAGAACTAGCTGAACCAACTTTTGACGATTTTATTGCCGCATTGAGTAAAATTTTAAATAACAAGGCATCAGGAGTAGATAACCTACCGTCGGAACTATTTAAATACGGTGGTCCATACATTAAAAGTAGGCTGTACGGACTTATTTTGAAAATATGGGAGTGCGGGATTGTCCCCCAGGATTGGAGGGATGCCACCATCTGTAATCTGTACAAAGGGAAGGGTGATATTGCTGACTGTGGCTCCTACAGAGACATTTCCCTTCTCTCCTCTGCTGGGAAGATATTAGCGCACATTATAATGCTCGGCTATCACAACATGCCGAAACCATACTTCCGGAAACTCAATGCGGGTTTCGTCCTAACCGAGGGACGGTCCATGCCATCTTTGTCGTCAGACAAATACAAGAGAAAAGCCTGGAACAACATCGTCCCCTGCATATGTGTTTTGTCGATCTGGAGAAGGATTGGTTAGAGTTCGGCATGACAATGACCTCTAAGACCAATTACAAGTTACAAGTGGTGTCAAACAGGGATGTGTCCTGGCCCCCACCCTGTTTTCACTCTATTTTGCTACTGTTAGGCGCGATGCTGTTGAGAATTGCAATGCTCTGATTAAAGCAAACTCACGAACCGATAGAAGTGTGTTTGACCTCTCGCGTTTTAGAGCAAAGAGAAAACTTAAACAGTTTTCTGTGCTAGACATTCAGTACGCCGATGATGTGTGCCTCATGGCTGACTCTTTGGAGTCCCTACAAACCTATGTGGATGCTCTGCATACATCCTGCAAAAAATTCGGTCTAGTTATAAGCACAAGCAAAACCGAGGTCTTAAGTCAGTTCCCTAGAGGCCATAATAATAATGGTAGTAATCCCCCACAACACACGTAACCCTCGAAAATAATACACTGAAATAGGTACCACACTTTAAATATTTGGGCAGCTGAATCAAAAATGATAACACCTTGGCATCAGAATTACCAGCTCGAATAGCGGCAGCCGCCGCAGCCTTTGGGAAACTGAAGGTACGTGTTTGGGACTCACACGACATAAAACAAAAGACTAAGATTGCAGTATAAAAAGCAATTGTCTTGCCAACGCTACTTTATGCTGCAGAAACTGGTGCTGCTCTAAAAGAGACATGAGACAGCTTGACATATTTCACCTTAGATGCCTACGAAAAAATGCGCATTAAGTGGCAGGACCGTGCCCCAAACACCGAGGTCCTGCGACATGCTGGCATGCTCGGTGTAGAGGCTCTTCTCATGAAGCACCAACTGAGGTGGAGTGGATACCTTGTCCGTATGAGCGACAGCTGACTACCCAAAGCTGTTATTTATTCGGAGCTGGCCTGTGGAAAACGAAAGCCGGGCGGCCAATACCTTCGCTACAAATATGCTATTAAACGTAATGACCTTCATTAGCTAAGACAACATCTCTGGGTCTCAAGTCAACCTCACCCGCACCTGCTCTGGTAAATATATCTTCAGTTTCCAGAAATGTCACTAGGCTCCTATATTATGTGTATCCAATAGGAGTCGAAATGTGGGAGTAATAACCTCCCCTTGTCTATCCCTTTTGGGGATAAAGATTTGATTTTGTGTGTATTGGACAGCTGAATGTTTATTTTTTAAAGGATTTAGGATAAGAGGATCAGTGATGAAATCAAATCCTTAGTAGATTTTTAGCACTATGGATGGGAATGCGAATGTGAATAGCTAGTCTCCTGTCAATTGGATCAGAGCCAACAGCACAGCCATTCTGGTAGATATCATACATACTCACTACTGCCACACACAATTCAATAGTAGAATTATTTTAAAGCTAGTGAAAGCAGTGGCACCTTTTTTTCTCTGGTACGCAGGCAGATCTGGTACAGATGCACCATATCTACTTATACTTCTGTTTGAGTAAATAAAACACATACCCACTTGTTTCATTCTTATCAATCAGTAATATGATATCAAATGACCCAGCTGGTAATTCAATGATACTGTTATTGTCAATGTCTGTTACATTTGAATCAGCTTTGTTTAAAACTTGGGTATCTGTATCACTAATTGCAGTATTTAATAGATTTGAACTAGCTCCATTCAAAACATACATATTGCTAGCACTTGCTGTACTTGTTGAAGGTCCATCATGGAAAATAACATCATTAATTGTTGGGATATTCTTACTGTCTTCTAAAAGTTCTTCAGCTAGAACTATAGCATTTGTAGATATTGAATATCTTATATGTTTATTTTTTATTACTTTGTGCACTAATCCCTTGGTTATAAGCCTTGTAATGTTCGACCATGCTGTGTAATACGTATTTGGTTTAGGCCTTGTAAAAGATTCTTCAGAATGTATTTGAGCCTTATTTATTAATTCCTCTTTAGTCAACAACACACTTGGATTTGCTTTATGTTGTTCATAAAGTGCAATAATTATGGCATAAGATCCTGATCTATGTAGAGGCTTATATTGCTTTTCTTTTGGATTATTTGTATTTTGTTGAACAGGTGTGGTAGGTCTAGCAATATTTCTATTAGTAGCCCCAGATAAATTAATCCGACTTCCAAGATTAACTGAGACAGAAGACAGTGAAGAGGTAGGAGAAGACTGTACATCGTTTCTATTTTCAATTTTTACAATATCTGACGTTGCTGAGCTAGAATTAGTATTTGTCCCACTAGAAGAAGAACAACTAGCGCTGTGCTCTTCAGATTGTTGTAAAGCTAAATTGTAATTATATACTTTTAACCTCTTATCTAAAAAAGAACACAATTGTTTTTTAAATCCTTTTAAAATAATACATTCAGCACCTGATTTAAGTGGTAAAGGATATTTTGATATTGACTCCAATGCTTCTTTCAACATGTCCTCCAACCTGTCGTTCGTTTCTTTAGCTTCTTCGTATAACTCCTCAAGCCATTCTTGGAATAAGGGGTTTGGCCTAGTCCGTTTATAACTTATTCTGGTACTGCGGCTGGAACTCATTTCTATACCACGGAGACACGATCACAACGAAACTTCATTTACGTTGAAATCCGTCTTGTGAAAATCTGAAAGCAAAAGCTTCTAGCATCTTTCACAATGTTTCAATATCAATCTTTTGAAATCTTCGAATTATTCATCACATCAACACAACAGTGAAGAACAGATTTTATCGGCGTTTTTGTTGACATTACATCTGTCATTTTTTATTTTAAAACTGCCCATTTATGGGACAGGCTAGAGTCCTAGGACTATACTGCCTCAAGACATCTGTCATCTTCTACGACAACATAAATTTTTTTGGGGACGTTAATGTCTTGGTCACACGAACGAAGACTAAAGCTGGGCGTTGCGATGCACCCATTTGGTTTTCGCAACCATCATTTGTCTGAAATGTTGGTTGTACGTCAACCGAATGGTAATGCACCCAAACATGATGGTATCATTGACGGTGCTACCGTTTCTAGGATCAAGTATAGGTACTCGTTTGGAACACAAGGCCATAACTAATAAACATTGTGCATAGCTTCACCATAGAGTAAAAAGGATTGTTCCCGAAATTTTGTTCACTTTAAACTCTGAATGAAATACATTTCATGCCAATATTCCCGCCGGGTAAGGCAGAGGTGCATTACAAACCCACAATTTGCCAGTATTTTTAGTCCCACGAATAGGGGGCGAACCTATTGCCGTCACCGGGCACACATATAATGGGCTATTTCCAAAATGGCTGAATGAATTTATAAAAAGTCCGAGAGGACTGACAAATGATGGTTGCAAACCAAATGGGTTCATCGTGAATGTGAACCTATAGACAATTATTTGGTACTTTTTTTTTTTGTCGGAATAGGTAGAATTACAATATACAAAATAAACATAATTATAGACTAAAGATATTTACATTACAAAATATCGTTTAAAAAATCCTCCGCGTCATTGTCGACTGGGAAGGTTCCCAGAATGCTGGCTGTGTTGCCACGTTGGATGGCGATACTTATTCTTTGGGCCAGAAAATAGCCAGCCTTCTGGTCCTGAGAAGCATCGATTAGGCGTTTAGCAATGTCTCTATAAAGGCGGCGAGCACTCGGACCCCATGACCCCAGTGTCTCAACCCCAAACGGCTCAAATATGTAATCACCTGCTAGGTTAGCATATTTACGCCGTTTAAAGCCTTCAGCCGATGCAGCAGCAGCGCCGGCACATCCGGATGTGCTTGCAAGGTGTGAAGGTGCTAAGGTGTCAACGCATGTAGCGTCCCACACCAAAGGCCTTTCCATCTTCCACGGTAGCAACGACATACCGTCCGGTCTCTTTCCATCGCTTCGTGCTCAACCATTTGGTTCACGTACGGCCGGAAGACCTGCGGTGGAAAGAGCCCTACGAATTATGTCGTTTAGAATAGCGTGCCGAGGTATACGACCTGCGCTTCTGCTACAAGAAAGGCCATGGTGTCCCAGATTATCGACGGCTACTCCACAGGTGCAATGATGCGGGGATACACAAGGTGTACCCAGCCGAAGGCAAGTGGCAATGCGGAAGGTTGTGTCGTCCAACATTGTACCGATGTTGGGCGATGGGAGCGCCTGGATCCATAACCCTGACTCCCATTCTCCAACAGCTAGTAGGCGTGCACGTTCTGAAATATTGACAGAAGTGTCAATTAGTGTATTAATTCTCAATTTACAGAGTGGTGAATCCCACAGTCGCTGTGAGCCTAGGCGTGAGGGCAGGTCAGTGTCGGGGCAAGACATCCTCCAAGCATTTATGGCATCGGTCTTGCATCGCACCTCGGAATCAATCAGTGTATTTGACAAAATTTTCCTGACTAATTCTTCGGTGCTATGGACCGACAACAGAAATGCTGGCAGACTGACATCTGTGACTCTACGAATACCTAGCCCACCCAAGCGAACTGGAAGAGACGCTTGGACCCAGGCCCGGTCATTAATATTTACATTTAAAATTTTACACAAAGAATTTTGTATTAAGTTGTCTAGTCTGCCCAAAATTTCTAATTTTTTCCAAAATTGTCCTGAACGGAGGGCATGTGTAAATTTGGGTACGAAAAGACAAAACCGAAGAATAGTGAAAGCTGAATGAAAACTGATATTACATAGACTATCAATAACCTGATCAAAATTTTGAATTTTTTCCTCGATAAAAGTGGAAAGCCATCTTCTAAAATCGGGGACCCTAGGAGGCGTAAAGAAGTTTTGTCCAAAACTTTTATGTTAGGGGCCAGACAGTTGAATTTGGAGATTGTTGTTAATTTATCTGTGTTTTCAGATATAAAAATCTCACATTTATTCGGGTTCAGTTCTAAGCCAATTGACTGAAACTCGTTCTTTATTAGGGCTAAATCTTGTAAAACTGTCTCTACTTTTCCCCCTAAAGTCCCGTCGTCTAGATACCAAATGTTAAATTTGGATTTTATTTTTTTAATTATTGGGTTAATGGCCAAACTGAAGATGACTGGTCCCAACGGATCACCTTGCTGACATCCAACGGCTGAATTCAAAAGGTGGTCTTTATAAATTAATTTTGTTGGCTGACTATAGCATTGCCAAAGAAAATTAAATATTTTGGGGGTTTCTAATTTGGCCTGTGTCAGCAAGGTGTCCCTGTTTACAGAGTTGAAGGCGTTTTTCAGGTCAACTTTCAAGATGACCATCTTCGCTACTGTCAAGGTATGTTGCAAGCGCATGGATTGCTCCTTTTGAACCAAAACCTAATTGAAAGGGCTGAAATTTGGTAGTAAGCTCCGTACTATAAAAACGACAACAAATTTTCGCTGTTTGCCCGTGGTCCACCTACATAGTTCACCTGGTTGTACCACGGGTAATTTTTTTTCCCCGTGGTCCACCTCAGTTTCACTGGGTGTACCATGGGTATTAATGTTTTCCCGTAGTCCACCTTAGTTCACCTGGTTGTACTACGGGTAATTTTTTTTCCCCGTGGTCCACCTGTACAAGATACCATACAGCCTCCATAGAAACTAATCGTTTACATATTTTTATATTGCATATTTTTTTCATACGATAATAGCGCATGGATTACTACGGGTTACGAAGATTAATAAATAAATAGATAAATAATTTAAGTACCTGGGTGTTACCAGGAATACATAACAACATAAGAGCCTTCGAGATTTTAAATTCTTTCAGTGAAAACCGATTGAATGTTTGAACTCAATATTCTGAAAAAGTACCAGGCGATCATAACAGAATAGGAGGTTCTGGTTGTATATAAGTAGGCGCATATAAATGCAAATCCTTAATGTAAAGATGACAGTATGACTGTGAAGAATAAAAATCTTCTGTTCCACACTGGTGTGACATAATGGTGTGACGGTTAGTCATACCCCGTAAATTTATCGGCATTTTATTTCCGTAGAAACCCGGCTCGTAACAATAATATACAACTTACCCGATTGAATGTTTGAACTCATTATTCTAAAAAAGTACCAGGCGATCATAACAGAATAGGAGGTTCTGGTTGTAACTTGCTTGTATATTTGTAACCGACTCTTTTGGTTTCGATATTGCCCCTTTGTCCACGTTCATAACCAAGATTTCATAACTGGTTATGAATATAGATTTTTTTTCACTGTTTCATAACCGGAACCTCCTATTCTGTTATGATCGCCTGGTACATTTTCAGAATAATGAGTTCATACATTCAATCGGGTAAGTTGTATATTATGTTCTACTTTTTTGTTCCATCAAACATAGTAGAACTAGTGGGATAAAAAGCGAATGCATTTCAATAATAAATATTCATTAATTCACATACTGTTACTTTAAGCGTTTCAATATACTCGTACCTCCCAACTACCACTACATATTTATGACAATTTATTTCACTTTGGAAATGCACGCGATTTTCAACCTTAAAAAATCCTAAAAATAAATATTTTACGACTGTCTTTTGTTTTCCCGATATAGGTGGACCACGGGCAATATAAATTTTAAAAATATACTTCATAACAGCTTAGGTGGACTACGGGAAAACATTAATACCCATGGTACACCCAGTGAAACTGAGGTGGACCACGGGGAAAAAAATTTACCCGTGGTACAACCAGGTGAACTATGCAGGTGGACAACGGGCAAACAGTGCAAATTTTGGCTGCCAAACGCCGCAAAGTGCTACCTACGGCAATGGGACGAATGCCACCATCCTTCTTGTTATGGGCACATAAATTGGCCCCATACAAAATATCTGTGATGCCACTGTCCACATGCCTGAGAGCATGAGGTTGACTAGAGCTGTTAGCTCCCTCAGAAGTGCATCACCAGCTTCCCCAGCGCTCGGAAACAACAGATCCTTAAGGTGCTGTGGTGTCAGACCGTCAAGTCCACCAGCTGATCCAAAACGAAAGGAGTCAACAGCTGTGCGCACATCCTTGGCAGTAGTCTCAAGATTTTCTGTATCGTTGTTCGGAGGATCAGGGAAAGAGAGGTCAGCTGCAGATGGTGGGTGCTTACTCTGCAAGCCCGTCAAAGTTTCTACAGAATAAGGAGCCAGCACGTCACTACTAAAAAGTAGCCTTGCCGCCTCACTGATGTCGCCTTCCCTTACTTTATTCTCTACAAGTTTTAATTTCTTGGCCTGAGAATAATCAGGGGCCGAAATGTGGATTGAATTTGAATTGTTAAAATTGTTTGTACAATTTTCTTTGATTTGGACCGTCAAAGATGTCAACGGCCTTTTCTTTACGTGTAGGATTCTATAAGGGAAGGTTAACATTTTTTCCCAAGCACTAAAGGTATTTTCCCGGACTACTTGACCAATGCAGGAGGCTAAACATTGAGCCACAGAGGGTCTCGCACCTCGGGGATTCTTTTTAAAACCGGAATAGAATTTTTCATGGTAGGTACTTAACCTTTGCCAAAAGGGAATTTCGATATTATCAGAATTTTCTTGTTGATTTAGAAAAAATTGGGATATCGTAGACGCGTTTGAAGATACATTTTGTACTTTATGATTTTTTCCAAAATGTACTTTCAATCCGCGTTCACCTATAAAAAACGGGCTTGGGGACAATGTGGGCACCGTACAAGACCACTTGATGCACTTGCAAGCTCACCTGAATTTACATCCGCATTGCCACATCCATTATTTTTTGCTGCTTGCATTTATTTACACTTTTCACTATGAATACACTAAACCTAAACAGTAAACACAGAAAGCTTTAAAGTTTATATAGGTTCGACGCACTGTCACGAAGCGCAGCGCTGCCCCGGCGGCACCGAAGCGGTGGCGTCGTCACGCCGAGGAGGTAGGCGGCAGGCTTCGCGGCACCCGCATCAGCACCTATAAAAAAAAGTTGATAGTATTCAGAAAAATAAAATAATATGTGGTCGATTTGAAATAAAAAGAAATTTTATTATAATTTTATTATTAGAAAAATTTGGACGTTGTCATTTAACATGACCATAGATTTACTTGTAATTTGACACTGACATTTGACTTTGGCTTGTCATTTAATTTCAAGAACCGCGTTGTCTGTTGTCTGGCTAATATACAGATAGAGATAGGTGATAGATACTATTTTTGTTGTTTTGTTGGCGTAGGTAGCAATAGTAGCTGATAGTTAGCGTCCGTGATGTATAATTTAACTAATGATATACCTCACCTGTGTGTAAAATAAAATATGGTTCAGTGAAGTGGTCTACAAGAATACAAAATGTCGCTCGAAATACCTTTGATGAGCACCGATGAGGTAATTATCAAACAAAATTAGTGGTACTATAATGTTATAAAAAGTGTCGTAATCATTTCCTTTGACTTCTATAGGTGATTGAGCTGGATCCAGAGCAATTACCATCGGGGGATGAAGTTCTTAGTATATTACAAAAGGAGCGGTCACAGCTTAGTGTCTGGATTAATGTCGCCGTAAGTAAAGTTAACCTAGTTTGTTTAAAACACGTATACGTATCCTTTAATACGTATTAATTTAGTAATTTGTACGTAAATATCATTTTTATTTATGAGTTTTAACGTCAATGTCGTGTCGAGTGCCTACTGTGGCATGCCTCAACACAAATGAAATATGATTGATATATGATACAAAATATCGGGCCTTTAGGTATGTGGGATTAGATAACATGCAGTTCTGACAGGTAATTTATTTGAATCAATTCTTGTTATTCGATGGAGTATGTGAAGAACATCCCAAATAACTTTACATTTTTCCAACATACCTTTTTGCTCAGCATTTCTAGTTTTTAATCTATCTCTATATTCTACATCACACTTACAGCTTGCGTATTACAAACAAAAAAAGATAGATGATTTCCTCAAAATATTGGAGTCATCCCGCACAGATGCCAACATTGATTACCGGGACTTTGAAAGGGACCAAATGCGGGCCTTGGATATGTTGGCCGCCTACTATGTGCAAGAGGCCAACAAAGAGAAGACGAAGGACAAAAAGAAAGAGTTGTTTACTAAAGCGACACTGTTGTACACAATGGCTGATAAAATCATTATGTATGATCAAGTGAGTGATTTGTTATATTATTTTACTTAATTATGATTATTTATGAGCAACTGAGTTAAATAATGATTGAATAACAACAATCGGTTGGCTTCCAGTTTGAGTTAAAAATCATTATTAACTGATCGAGTAAAGACATAGGCATATAGACACAATTCTGGACAATTTTGCTTTTATCTGTGTGTCTGAATGTATGAGTGTTCCAGGCTAGTGGTCATATTTTTTCATCGGATCTTCCTTTACTTAAATCAACTTTTTTATCATGAACTTTTGGCTGGGGTGGAATTGAGGGTATAAAGCCCAAACAGCCTTTAATATTTGTGAGATCTACTGTTCCACCATATTATAGTAGGCAACCCCTACTTACATTTAAACTAATTTGTTTATGTATTACAGAACCATCTCCTTGGTCGAGCCTACTTTTGTCTACTGGAAGGTGATAAAATGGAACAAGCTGACGCTCAATTCAACTTTGTACTCAACCAGTCGCCCAACAATGTGCCTTCATTGCTCGGTAAAGCATGTATTGCGTTTAACCGTAAGGATTATAGAGGAGCGTTGGCATTTTACAAGAAAGCTCTCAGGACCAATCCTGACAGTCCGGCCGCTTTGCGGTTAGGAATGGGTCATTGTTTTATGAAGTTAAACAACCAAGAGAAAGCTAGGTAAGAAGTGTTAAATTAATAAAATCTAATCATAATTACAAATATAAGTATGAGTACCTATTTAAAAACGGATTATTCGACTATGCTCACCTGGGTGATATCACCAAGGTGAACAAAGTGGAATTGATTAGTCTATTTTGATTGCCTCGGAAATAAATCACCTGCGTGATGTTACCTAGGTGACCAAAGTGGAATTGATTAGTCTACTTTGATCACCTCGGAAATTAATTACCTGGGTGATATTACCTAGGTGAACAAAGTGGAATTGATTAGTCTACTTTGATCACCTCGGAAATAAATCACCTCAAAACTTGTATCTTATGGGTAAATCAGTACTGTAAAATAAAACCAAATGTTTATAGGATAATGAATATGTATTTTTTTTGGGAGAAAAAATCAGACAGTTTAAATCAGCAAGAACACAAAAAATAACTTATTCTACAGCAATCTGTTATAAAATTGTACAAAAAACAATTAAAAAGTTATCGGAGTTTTTCTAGAAAATGGCCATCGACTAACGCCATTTGACAGTCTGTTACGAAATTGTCGCGATTTATTGCTGTAATTCTCCGATTTGATGATGATGAGCACTCACCATGATCAATATTTAAATTGTTCATACGCACAACATAAAAAGATGCATCTTTTTGTAATGCATCAAGCAAATGTATAACATTGTTCTTCCGAAGTTGTATAGAGTAATTCAATTTGTGGTGCCACCCTTCTAAAACATTCGTCGCTCGATGCCGCTCGGCCTACACACACCAAATATTTGGCACAATCTTAAACATCCACTGCGATTTAAAATATCAAGAAAAGGTTTCATAGCTTTAAAACTACCTTCAATGACAGAAATGTTTATCGCTAATGTTGCCAATGTTAATAATTTTAGTACCCTATTTATTAATATGATATATCTTATTAAAGACAGTAAAATAATAATACTTTTTTAAATTATTTCAAAGAATATTGGGTTTTTTACGGTACCGATTATTATTTATTAGACACATACAAAATAAAAATAAAAAATTGGAGTTATATCATAATAGGCGTCTTGGGTCAGGTGATTTATTTCCGAGGTGATCAAAGTAGACTAATCAATTCCACTTTGTTCACCTAGGTAATATCACCCAGGTGATTTATTTCCGAGGTGATCAAAGTAGACTAATCAATTCCACTATGTTCACCTAGGTGGACCCAGGTGAACAAAGTGGAATAATCCTTTAAAAACATGGTAAGATAAGATATATATTCATAATTCTACAATTGATTATTAAATAAAAAGTGCGAAAGGGCAGTCTATCGCTAAGAAGTGCTCTCTTCCAGGCAACCATTGTATGGAAAGATAGTTATAACAAAATACTGCAAGTCATGGTCCTGTAATTGACAGACTATACTGACAGAAATAGTTATTATTTTTTTGAGTTGGGTTACTAAAAATTCTTTTTAGTAGATCGCCATTACACATTTCATAAAATTTTATATTACATACATATAACCTTATAAAATAAACTAAATTTTTTTAACAGAATGGCGTTTGAAAGAGCTCTTCAATTAGACCCACAATGTGTTGGTGCTTTGGTTGGCTTGTCTATTCTAAAATTGAATTTGCAAGAGAATGAGTCCAATAAGATGGCCGTTATTATGCTGTCGAAAGCTTATGCTATTGATCCCAAAAACCCAATGGTATTGAATCATTTGGCTAATCATTTCTTCTTCAAGAAGGTATGTATAGTTTACGTGTGTATTTGTAACCATGATTAAGATAGGCTATTTGTTAATTAAACTATGTATGTACTATTAAATTATTTATACACTAAAGTAGGTACAAAAACAAAAACCATTTGTAGAATGTGTTCCTTCTTATTTTTTTTATTTTTTAATAAGGGCATATATACCAAAATTAAATATTTTTTTAATAATAACAGGGGCTATATCACAATTTAAAAAAAGTACCAATACCCTCTGTTTTCGCGAGATCTACTTGCCTACCTGTGCATGCCGGAGCAACCAGTAATACAACATTTTCTTGACACAGGACTACAGCAAAGTACAGCACCTTGCATTACATGCGTTCCATAACACAGAGAATGAAGCGATGCGAGCGGAAAGTTGCCACCACTTGGCTCGAGCGTTCCATGCTCAAGGTGATTGCGACCAAGCGTTCCAGTATTATTACCAAGCAACACAATTTGCACCACCTAACTTTGTTCTACCACATTATGGGTTAGGACAGATGTATATTTATAGAGGAGATACAGAGAATGTAAGTATTAGCCACAATCATTTTTGGGTACAGTCAGCACCAAATTCAACATAGTTTTCAAAGTGGTCAAAATACCGGATGTTACGTAAGGGTTATATCAACCCGAAGCCAGCCCCATCAGCTGGTCGACCAGAACCCGTTTCGATATGTCGCGACCGCCAAAGAAGAAAAAAAAAGTTCATAAAAAAACCATTATTACCGAATAAAATACACACTTGTTTAAACAACACTAATTTAAATCAGCTGCTTCGGTCATCGACATCAAAATTCATCAAATAGCTACAAATAATGCGCGCCTGTGAAAAGCCTGCCGCCGTTTCTCTCCTGGTAGGAACATTTTGTCTCTGTTTCACATCTAACGATGCCGCCCGATGAGCTCCGATGTCTCCCGTCGGTCACTCGGTCGCCGTTTGAAGTTTCCTAGAATTTATTTAGCAAGGTCACAGGTCAGTTCAGTTGCATTCATTGCTTTGTAAAGTGAGGTTGGTAAATAGTTGTTTAGTGTGTTAATTTGTGAGTTGTGTCAAGTTGTGTGTGATAGTGATTGTGTTGTGTAGTAATGGCTCTGAGTACCAAAGAGTATTACGAGATGATGCTTTGTGTAGGAGTATCAAAAGGCAATTTGAGCGCTGCCCGGGAGTTGTACCGTGAGCGTTGATACCTAAAAAATACTGTGTACGCAGTTGAGTGCGAAACAGAGCAAGAAATGAAATTACGGATTAAAGCCGCATTTAGCACTGTTACACAAGAAATGCTACGAGCTGTGCGGAGCAATATGCGCTGGCGATTATCTTTGTGTATCGTGCGGGAAGGCGGCCATTTTGAACCTTTCCTGTAAACAGGTAAGATTTACAAAAATACTCCTTTAAGGACGCCCACACCGCCGCACGCCCGCGCCACCGCCAAGGGCATTGTACATACGTACCACGCGTTCATTGTCTAGTCGTAGCTACGTCAAGCCGTAGCGTTGGGACACGTTTGTTTTGATTTGAAATATCTTTAAATTTTTTGATGAACTTTTTTTTTCTTCTTTCACGGTCGCCACATATCGAAACGGGTTTTGGTCAACCAGCTGATGGGGCCGGCTTCGGGTTGATATAATCATTTCGTAACATCCTGTATAAAGTTACACAGTTTTCAAAATAATGTGAACAGTACAACTTTATGTTGTCTAGTAAAGTTTCTAAAAGTACTAATATTATTAAGAGAAAAGATTAAAATTCGTATAAAATCCGAATAAATTCAAAAAATATTGAATTAATTTGTATAATTATTTCAAAGTGATAATGTTAAATTTATCTCTGAGTAACATAGCCAAGACTTTAGGGAAATGGACGAAATGGCCCGCAAGAGTCGCGGGGGATCGTCCGCCTGCTGCCGCCGGCGGCGTCCCCGTTGGAAATAATAATAAAAAACAGCCAAGACGAATCACTTATAAAGTATAAAATAAATAAATATAATAATTTATAATTTTGTTACTTATGCATATTTTGTAACACCTCTATCTTATAGGCGGCACAGTGTTTCGAGAAAGTTCTTAAAGTTCAACCAGGCAACTATGAGACCATGAAGATATTGGGATCTTTGTACGCAAATTCCACATCACAGTCCAAGCGAGATATTGCCCGGCAACATCTAAAGAAAGTCACGGAACAGTTCCCTGATGATGTTGAAGCTTGGATCGAGTTGGCACAAATATTGGAGCAAAATGATTTACAGGTGACACTTTTATTTAACACATACTAAGTTACAATGTGAGTGAGGGCATTTTTTACTGTCTTCAAAGAAAGGAGAAGGTTCACAATTCGACTGTATTTTGTTACCTCAAATTTTTCCCATCAATTTGTTCATTCCGAAAATTATTTGGTTCCATTCTGGTAATTTTGAGTCGGTTTTGTGTCAATTTTACGTATTTTTGTACATTTTTTTTAGTGTGCAATTAACTTCATAGATATTTTTTCATTATTTGAGAAATTAAAATTTTTCAGGCATGTGTATTATTTTTCACAAAAACGCAAATACGATAGTCTTAGGTCGAGCTCGCACCAGCAAGTTTCCTTCCAGGAGGAAAGATCATGCTGACTGAGTACTGCATATATTATGTAAAACATATTTGTCTCTTTTGTGTGTTTTAACTTTTACTTATATCTTTCTAGGGCTCATTACATGCTTACACTACAGCAATGAAGATTTTGAAGGAGAAAGTGAATGCTGATACACCGGCTGAGATATTGAATAATGTGGCCGCCTTGCACTACAGGCTCGGCAACTTGAACGAGGCCAAGACTTATTTGGAGGAAGCTCTTGAAAGGTAGGCTCTTGTTTGCAATGATTTATGAACACGAGTAGACATTAATATTTATACGAAATTTGTATCTGTGCACCACCTGCAGGCTTGCTTGCTCTTACGATTTAGATGGAAACACATTGCACTCTATAGTGAACTCATTTTTTATTACAACATAAAACTAGTGGTTCTGTGAACAGTAGACCTCGCGTTATTTTCGCATTTTCCCCCCAATCGAAAAATCCCTTCGTCAAAAGTTGCGCCTTGCAACAAAGAACACTTGTGCCAAATTTCATGAAAATCGGCTGAAAAATGCATTTTCCCCCCCATTTCGCCCCAATTTTCCCCCTAATCGAAAAATCCCTGCGACAAAAGTCGCGCCTTGCAACAAAAAACACTTGTGCCAAATTTCATGAAAATCGGCTGAAAAATGCGGCCTGTAGACCGGAACTGACACACATACCAACAACGCCAAATCGGCCAGTCCTCGAGTTAAAACTGAGATGCTTCACTCGCTTGGTCAATAACGCCTGTTTCCTTGAAGTGGTAAGCAAAGGCATGTAATACGCCCACTTATTGCCATTTACTTTTTGGTCCCACGTGTGGCGACGAGCAAATTGCCGCTTATCGAGAACTTTTATGTTTGTTAGAACCCGTCTATTGATCGGCAGGTACACCACTTGTAGTTGAGTGTCTTGTCCTTCTTTTCAGATGTGTGGTAATCGAATAGACGGTACTTTGACCTTCAAAAAGAGTGTATTAACTGCTCCTATCTCTATATATAAAAATGAATCCCTATTTCCCTTGATCACGACATCACGCGTGAACGGCTGGACCGATTTGGCTAATTTGGGTCTTAAAATATTCGTGGAGGTTCAGGGAAGGTTCATAAGCAAAATTTCAGGCGGAACGAAGTTCGCCGGGACCACTAGTTTTAAAAAAATATTTTCGGTGATTGATTGAGGTTGACTTCGGGCCAAAGATCTTTATAGGACCCCTTTACACCCATCAAACATGTACATAATTTACTTAAATTAATGGTGTTCTTGACTTTTAGAGAGAAAACAGACGCTGAATCACTCGACGCGCAGTATTACAACTCTATTGCAGTCACCACTATGTATAACCTCGCTCGGCTCAATGAAGCGCTGTGCATGTACAATAAAGCGGAAAAGTTATACAAGGACATATTGAAAGAACATCCCAACTATATTGATTGTTATCTAAGGTAAGACTACATTATAACACCACTAGAATCAAGGGGTAGACTAAGGTTCAAATTGGTTCCATTGAACCCATGTCATAGGGAGTGAGCCTATTGCAGTTTTCGGGGGGCCTTGTCTTGCCTTGTGACTTAGGACGTAGATATTGATTGAGCGCCTTTAGGGTTATGTACACAAAGGGTAAAACGGAACCGTATTACTAACTTACCACTCTGTCCATCTGTGTGTCACCAGGCTGTATCTCATGAACCATGATAGACAGATAAAATTTTCACAAATAATGTATTTCCGTTGCTGCTATAAAAAACATGTCTAAAAAACGAACAAACGTGATTTTTGTTAGTTTTTATAGATAATGATACCAATTGTGCCCGAGTCTGAATCATACTTAGCCAGTTTTTTATTCTAATAATAGGTCAGGGCTCAGGGATCTCATTCTATCAAATCAAATCTAATCAAAATAGGTCGGGTCAGCTTTTTATAACCTTACCATCTATAATAATAATTTCAATAGACTTGGCTGTATGGCAAGAGACAAGGGTCAGATTTACGAAGCGTCCGATTGGTTCAAAGAAGCGTTGAAGGTGAACACAGAACACCCCGACACTTGGTCACTGTTGGGCAACTTGCATTTAGCCCAGCAGGAGTGGGGACCCGGGCAGAAGAAGTTCGAGAGGATATTACAGAACCCCAGCACTTGTAATGACGCTTATTCGTTGATTGCGCTTGGTAAGTTGCTACTATCCCTACTAATAATTTATTATCCGGCAGGCAGTTGAAACAACTGATAGTGCCTGTATCCAGTTTGGTCTCCATCAGTTTTCTCAGTGCGTTTGGTAATAGTTGTCCAGTCTATTTTTAAATTGGTTTGTGCTCTCCGCTGATAAGACACTTTCTGGAAGCGTATTCCACGCTCTGACCACTCTGTTGCTAATGAAGTGCTTGTGAGGATTGTTTTGTGAGAAGGTACAACACAGCTTGAGACTGTGTTCTCTTATGGCTGGTTTACATTGGTCAGGCTTTTAGTACAGTAGCCAAGTACAGTGAACATGGACAGTGGTGTAAACCAATCGGACAGTAGCGAGTCAACTTGGCTTGGCTTGCAAGTGGATTCGAATATAATGGCTTTCTATTTTTTGGACAGTGATCCCCCCCCCCCCCCCCCCCCAGACGTATTTTTTGACGAGACTCATCCATTTTCCTAGAGGAAAGACACTTTCAAAGAATCAATCAAAGAATCAATTTCATTTATTCAGTTTAGGCACATATGAATGTCAAAATTTTACAATTTTGTCAAGTAATATTATAAAAATACTAAATTAAGTAAGTACATAAATAACCATTAGAAAATGATTCTTTCGCTGGTTCGGTAAGTTGGTTCTCCTGAGAAGAGACCAGCAAGAAACTCAGGTAGATTATCCATTTTCTTTTTTAATATTGTTTTGTTTACATTGTTCTAATTAGTTTATATTGTATTATACGAGTAGCCAACAACAGAAGATAAGGGTGACCATGCATATTTATCATTAAGATATTCGTCTACATTATAGTAGCCTTTCATCATCAAACATTTTTTAACTACTATTTTAAACTTGTTAAGAGGCATGTCAACCAAATCCTGAGGAATTTTATTTTAAATTTTTATACATTTGCCTACAAACGAATTACCAACTTTATGAAGTCTAATTTTTGTCATTGCCAGTTTATTTTTATTTCTTGTATTAAAATTATGGTTATCGGAAATTTTTTTGAAGAGATCTATGTTCTTCCGTACATATAAGATGTTGTCGTAAACATATTGAGAAGCAACTGTTAAAATATTAATTTCTTTAAATAGTTCTTTCAGCGAGTCACGGGGTCCGAGTCTATAGATTGCTCGTATAACTCGTTTCTGTAATATGAATATTGTCTCAATATCGGCAGCTGAGCCCCACAGCAGCAGACCATATGACATAACGCTATGAAAGTAGCTAAAATAAACTAACCGTGCCGTTTTTTCGTCAGTCAGTGACCTTATCTTTCTAACCGCATAGGTAGCTGAGCTAAGTCTTCCTGCCAAGGCTGTGATATGAGGACCCCATTGTAGTTTACTATCTAGAGTTATCCCAAGAAAAACTGTGGTATTGACTATTTGAACTAATTCATTATTCATAGTAATATGAGTATCCACCTGTCTAACATTGGGCATAGTAAATTTTACACATTTTGTTTTCTTCGCATTGAGCAGCAAGTTGTTACTTGTGAACCAATGCAATATTTTCGAAAGGGTATTATTTACATCGTCAAGTGCTACTTTTTGTCTATCACTTTTAAAAATTAATGATGTGTCATCAGCAAACAATACTATCTCACAAAGATTTTTAGTGAAATAAGGAAGATCGTTTACGTATACTAAGAATAAAAGGGGTCCTAATATCGAGCCCTGGGGTACTCCCATGACTAATGAGGCGCCAGAAGAGTCGGTGCCATTAATGTTTACTTTTTGTACTCTACCAGTGAGGTAAGACTCGAGTAAGCCAAGTGAGCTGTTCGAAACACCATAATAACCTAATTTTAGTAGCAAAGTCTCATGATCAACACAATCAAAAGCTTTTGATAGATCACAAAATATACTAATGGCATCCTGCTTTTCCTCCCAAGCATCAAATATATGTTTCACAAGTGCAACTCCTGCATCCGTTGTGTTCCTGCCTTTAGTGAAACCAAACTGTTTGTTATGAAGTAACTTATTGTCTGTAAAATGTGAAAGCAATTGATTAAATATTATTTTTTCAAAAATTTTACTGAGGGTTGGGAGTATGGAAATAGGTCGAAAATTTGAAGGATCACTTTTGACTCCTGCTTTAAATAAAGGAATGATTTTACTGTACTTCATAAAATTAGGAAACTGATTTTCATCTATGCATTTATTGAATATGAATGCAAGGTGAGGCGCTATAGCGGGCACTATTGATTTTATTATATTAGTTGAAATGCCCCAAAGATCCTCGGTATTTTTATATTTAGTTGTTTAAAAGTTTTAAGTATAGTGACGGAGTCAATGTACTGAAAATCAAAGTTAATTCTACATTTATCAACACTAGATTTAAGAAGAGAATTGGCTACGTTTTTTGACGAATTTAACTTATTTGTAGTGGTGATTGGAACATTTGTGAAAAAAGATTCAAATGCATTGGCCACTTCAGAATCAGTTTTAATATGTTTATCATCTATTTTTAACTCGAAGGATCGATCACGTGACTTTGCTTTACAAGTTTCTTTGTTAATAACATTCCATATTGCCTTCGTTTTATTATCAGATTTTTCAATTTTAGCCCGTATATAATTAGATTTAGCTGTTGAACATACTTTTTTGAATAGTTTGGAGTACTTTTTAATCTGTTCAATTACTTGTGGCTCATTAGTAGATGCCTGTCTCGTATAATTCATATAATTTCCTTCTACTTTTATAGATTCCAGGCGTAGCCCAATCACTAAATTTAATTTTGAATTGATTTACATTTATTGTTTTTTTAGTGAAAATGTTATCACATTCGTATTTGATTACTCCGAACAAATCTCCGTAATGATCATTCGGGTTTTTATCATTATTCAACTCCAAAAGAGGTACTTTATTCTTAATGTTTTCTTTAAATTTTTCTAAAAACAATATTTTTTGATAATGACATGTTGGTACTTAAATCTAGCTAACTGACCTGCATGATCTGAATTTATAAAATGTATTATAGATTTCTCATCTACATCGCTGTTAGAAAAAATATTATCTAAGCAGGTAGCTGATGTGGCTGTGGTGCGAGTTGGTTCACAAAAAAAGATTTTGTAAGTTAAAAGATTTAAAAAGGTTGAGGAACCTTAGCGAGTTCTGAGAGTTTTCTAAAATATTAATATTAAAATCGCCACATACAACTATAGTCTTCTTACATTTACATACCTTTTTTAAGGCTTCCTCCATAATGGACTCAAACGGGTAGTAATCTCCAGAAGGAGGTCTATAGACGCTAATAATAATATATTGTTCTAGCTCTGCACTTGATAGTTCAATATTTCGCTCACTTGTGAGTGCTACTACGTCTTTTCGGCCTTTTGATTTTAATTTGTCATTAATTAAAATGCGAGACCCACCTCTTATAGCGGAATCTCTAGTAAACGCACTAATGATTTTATAATTATCAATATTAACTAGTAGAGTTCATGTTTTTTTAACCAGTGTTCAGTTAAACAAAGTACATGGATACGTTTTTCATTTAAAAATAATTCTAGTTCTAACTCTTTGCCAGAAAAGCCTTCAATATTTTGATGAATAATATTCATGAACATGTACTTTTCCTTTGTCCTTAAATTTAATTTGCTAGGGATTTCCTCTATTGTCCTACAACTAAGTTTAAATTATTGTCACCCTTTTTTGGAACAGATTCCAAGGTCACAAGACAAACATTGTCTCTTTTCTGCTCAATAAAAGCAGATTGTTTAGCCAAGTTTTTGGCTGAATAACTAATAAAATATGATAGCGAAGATGCTATCTGTCTCTTAAAATATCTATTCAAATAGAATTTATCTTCCGTCAATAACAATTTATTTTCTAAATACATGTTAATGTCAATCAGATGGAATTTATTTGGATTATGAAATGTCAATGTATGTATTGTTTGATTTAGCTTATATCTAAGATTGTTTTCGGTCTGTGACAAGCTACGGCTATAAGGAAGTGTGAATAAAATAATGTTTTTAACATCTAATAAGCTCAGTAATTCTAAACAATTTACAATTAAATTTCTGTCTGCATTTCCCCTATCTCCCACCAAAATTAAAAGTGTACAGCTGCTGTTTAAATTACAATTTTTAATTTTTTATATAATGTTACAGTAAGTTAATCCCGGCATACAATAGTTAGTAACATTTTGTTCTAAATATGAACTAAGTAACTGGCCCATTGATTTCCCTAATTCATCACAAAACATCACTATTTCAGATTTAATCATATTTTGTTTGGTGAAGGAACCACTGGGTTTCTTGTTTGACTCAAGTGAAGGGCTTATGTTTGAAGTCAGCGAGGACTTACAGACCGGCTCAGGACTAATTAAATGGTTGTTTGATGTCAATGTGGAATTTGGACTCATAAGATCCTTCATGGCCAGAATGTATTCCTGATACTCACTTTTAACATTACAATACCTGTCAGTCATTATGTGTAGTGATTTTTTTAAATTATTAATTTCTGATTCTAACTTTAAAATATTGTTATTATGATCAGAGATATTATTTTCAATTAATAATGAATACATGTCAAGTTCATCGCCTAGTTGCCTTCTCTCATTAATATACTTGACTTTTTTGTACATACTATTTTGTCTTTTAATAAGTTTTTGTGTTTTTCTTATGTATTTATTAATTTTCACATTTTTCTTAATTTTGTTTCTACTGCACTCAACTATGCCCATCTTGTGATTGGAACAATGAGCTGTTAAGGTATCATCCTTTGTTAAATCTATAGTAATTGTGGGTTCTAAGCTGGGTTCAGTAGCAACAAGGCTGGGCACACTATCAACTAACTCCTCAAACAAGTTATGGGTATGGGATACTATGGTGTCACGTTTCTCAGCCTCAAGGTGGGAAATGAGGTGGTGGGCTTCGTGCAGTTCCTGTTCCAAGACTGACATGCGCTTGAGACCCTGTTCATACTCGTCACTACACTCTCTGAACCCAGTCACAATATTTTGTAATCTGTCCCGCTCATCTAACACTAACCTATTCTCTGTGTGCATCTCAGCCATCTGCTTTTTTATGAAGTCGTATTTATTTAGGCTATCTAATAGTTCCTTTACATTTTCATCTCTTTCCCTATGCAACTGTTTAGTCAACGTTTTGGATACCTCTAATTCCTTCAATGTCAGGTCAAGTTTTCTCAAGATATCTTCTTGTTTAGCCTCATCACGGCGAGCAGAATACATGCTACGTGTGACTGGCATTACGATATTATAAATTTATACTGACTTAGATACTAAAAAGCTACCTGATGAATACACTAAGTACACAAATAAATACGTAAGTAATGTCAAAAAGAATCTGATTGAATACACTACAACTTCAAAAACTAACAGGTACGATAATAAGTAGTTATTTATTAGTACGATTACCTGTATAAAAATCACTCAAATCACATTAAATCCGAGTTGATAAAGTTTCACTTTTAAAATTTTCAAACAGTCATTGACTTTTAGCCGGTAAAACAAAATCAGCAGTACGCAAATATCACTAATTTCTTATTTATTTTACACTGGTTTTTACCTAGATACACTTTGATAATGGTAAGATTGTGTTTTGTGATGAATTTTAGCCCTAATTATCGAAAATATTAATAATAAATTAAAATAAATACAATACGAAATGCGAACAGATGTTAGCCGTAGTGTTGCCACAACCCAAAAAAACCTGACTGGCCGTAGTGTAAACAGTCACTGTCCAAACTCGAAATACTCGCCACTGTACCTGCACTCGCCACAGTAGCTGCACTCGCCACTGTAGCTGCACTCGCCACTGTACTTGCACTCGCCACTGTAGCTGCACTCGCCACTGTAGCTGCACTCGCCACTGTAGCTGCACTCGCCACTGTAGGTGCACTCGCCACTGTAGCTGCACTCGCCACTGTAGCTGCACTCGCCACTGTAGCTGCACTCGCCACTGTACCTGCAGTCGCCACTGTAGCTGCACTCGCCACTGTAGCTGCACTCGCCACTGTACCTGCACTCGCCACTGTAGCTGCACTCACCACTGTAGCTGCACTCGCCACTGTAGCTGCACTCGCCACTGTACCTGCACTCGCCACTGTAGCTGCACTCGCCACTGTAGCTGCACTCGCCACTGTAGCTGCACTCGCCACTGTAGCTGCACTCGCCACTGTAGCTGCACTCGCCACTGTACCTGCACTCGCCACTGTACTAAAAGCTTGACCAATGTAAACCAGCCATTAGGTGAACATTTTCATTGCGAGTGAATATGGAGTCAAAATTCCTAATATCGTAGTGACCATGGAGGATCTTATAAGTTTCAATCAGGTCTCCACGGTCTCTGCGGTCCTTCAAAGGTTTGTCAGCTCCAGGCGTTCCTCATATGTATGTTGTTTAAGTGTTCTGGGTCAAACAGATCTATATCCTTTATGAAGTAGGGATTCCAAACTTGGAAGGCATATTCCAGTATAGGTCTGATGAAAGTTTTGTGAATCTTCAACATCATTTCCGGACTCAATGCTTCAAATGCTTTCCGAATCAGGTAGATTAAGCTATTTGTTTTTTTGTGATTGATGTTATGTGAGTTTCCCATTTCAAATCTTCGGCAATCTTGACTCCCAGATCCGTCTGCACTCTGACCTGAAAAAGTTGTGTGTTATTCAAGGTATAGGAGTTTCCTATATGTAGTACAGTACACTTCGAAGCATTCAAACCTAGGCGCCATTCCTTCGACCAATCTGCTATTCTAACCAAGTCCGCTTGGATGCTGTCATGGTTGATCAATGGTTAGCAAATAGTTCTGCGTCATCAGCAAAAAAAAAATTAACTTTTTTTTGCGTTCGGTTTTGCGGGAAGTAGCTGTGATGTTTTGGTTATTTATGTTTTTTTTTATTCCGCGACCCAAGGCCGTGGCTGCTGTCACGTCCGTTGCCGGGCGTCTCTGGTATGCACGCAGAAGATATTTCCAGTGGCACCCGGCGGATGGTTATCTATGTAATAAAAACACATTTGGTGTCATAAAATCCGACATCAAGTTACCGGGAATGAGACCAAATAATTGTCGGAATGGGACCAAATTAAGATGGGACTACTCAGGAAGCACTAGCTTTCAATTAAAAAAGTTCAAAATCAGTTCACCTTGTCGAAAGATAATTAGGTAACCAACATAAAAATATCACAGTTAAATTGAGAACTTCCTCCTTTTTGTGAAGTCGGTAAAAAATGATACAGTAAGCACTTTAAATTTATGGCTTAGAAAATAACCACAGTGCCTGTATTTGTATAAAACCAAACGTGCCACTTTTGACTTTGAATAAATGATACACATGAACTACTTACCGATGAAAGGAAATGTGTCTATTATCTGGTCCACATTTTTGTAAAGTCTTTACAGCTTTAATTATTTTTAACTAGTGGTCGCCCGCGACTTCGTCCGCGTGGTAATTTGGATTTTTTCCCGTTCCCGTCGCGCCGCGTCATATTTTGAACAAATCACACAATATCTTTATAAATTGTAGCCTATGTGTTATTCTGATGTATAAGCTATATTATTGTAAAGTTTCATTAAAATTCATTCAGTAGTTTTTACGTGAAAGAGTAACAAACATCCATCCATCCATACATACTTACATACTCACAAACTTTCGCGTTTATAATATTAGTAGGATTTTGTTTAACATTGGTTACGAAAAATGTGTAACAACTAATTGACACCGCATTAAAAGAGGGGTATTTCTCTGTTTCTTGGCATGTGAAACCAAGTGGTAACTTATATGATGTCTGTGTGAATAACTCATCATTTCATATATTACCTCAATCCCCTAGGCAACGTATGGCTCCAAACCCTCCACCAGCCGACTCGCGAGAAGGACAGAGAGAAGCGTCATCAAGAACGTGCCCTCGCTATGTACATACAAGTGTTGAAGTCAGATCCCAGGAATATATGGGCAGCTAATGGTATTGGATGTGTACTTGCACACAAGGTATAGTGAATAATATAATATTAGAAAAAATAACCGACTAAATTGTCAGAAGTGGACCGAATTGAAATGGGATCAAACATTCAAATGAAGAAAGAATCATCACAATCGGTTCACCCGGTCGAAAGTTCTAACACACACATATCACGCCTATAACCCCGAAGGGGTAGGCAGAGGTAAGGCACCTCTGCCTACCCCCACAACTTGCCTGTATTTTTAGTCCAACGTAATAGGGGCAAGCCTATTACCGTCATCGGGCACATTCATAATGGGTTATGTCCAAAATGGCCGAATGAATTTAATAAAAAGTAGCAGCTATATTGTAATTTTGAAAAACAAATTGAAACCCGGTTGCCTTGCGATGAAATGCTGATGAAAGGCAACAAAATCTTACGTGCCAGCCGCTATGGCACAGCTAATTAAAGTCCTGGGCGTCTCGGACTTCTAAAACCGGATATCGGAAAGTTCTAAACAACCATAAAAAGTGCTGTCAGTCTTTATTTATTTTATTTTATTTTATTTTATTTATTATTATTTATGTACAACACAGAGAAACATAACACAATACCTGAGTACAAAGAGAACAGTGAGCATAGTACAAGGGCACTGCTTATTCCAAAAGGAATCTCTTCCAGCATAAAGTATAAAACAGGACCCTATTACTAAGAGTCTGCTGTCTGTCATCAGGCTCATGAACCGTGATAGTTAAACAGTTGATATTTTCACAGATAATGTATTTCTGTAGTCCCTATAACAAATAATACTTAATATTTAAGGGGGCTCCCATACATACAACAAACGTATATTTGTCTGACGAGCAATGGTTTTTCTCCAATATAAAAGATCACATTTAGCGGCACTGAATTTGATTTTTTTTATTGTTTTATTATTTAGTAAATCTTGATGGTATGTGTGTAACAGGGTTGTATCAACGAGGCTCGCGACATCTTCGCTCAAGTGCGAGAGGCGACGGCCGACCTCCCCGACGTGTGGATGAACATTGCACATATTTATGTCGAACAGAAACAGTTTATCAATGCTATTCAAATGGTAAGTTGTATTTCTTTTATTATTTACCTGTTGAAGCTTTACTTATGTTATTTGTTTTCAAAAGGTGCATTTTATGGTAATACGCCCTATTATGGATAACCAATTGTACGTTGTAAAAAACTGCTGAGGCGAAACTCACATTGAGGCCAGCTTCACGACGTGTGTTGACGTTCAGTGGTGACCTAGATAACGCAAAGTATGGAGTTCTTTACAGGAGTTCTACAACAATATCTTCCGTTTTCGCCAACTTGGTTAGAACGTCCGCCAGCTTCGCCTGTTACCCGCCGGTTAAAGACGCTATGTCCTTTAGGCAGGTTTCTTCGACTTGGTCGTAGGTAACGGGAAGTAGCTTCTGCAAATCTTTCATCACAAACGTAGGCAAGTCGTCGGGATCGGTCGCCTTAAGCAGCGTGATGAATTCCTGTATGCTCTTGTTTGTCCTGTCGCGGGATACCATCTGGTCGCTCTTGTTGAGCACACAAAGTAGCTTGGAGCCAGTTATCTTGTATTGACTGAAGCTTGAGCAACAGATCTGGATAGCAGACAACTCGTCTATCACATCCAGGTCCTGTTGTAGGAAACGCCAGTAACTCGTTTGGGACATATACGTATTAATCAGCACATGCGTCCGCGTCAGAACGCGGCCCAAGCAAGATCGGGTCATGTGACCAATATTTTCGGTGCTAATTGTTTTTAGACTACCGCGTTCCGAACTAATCATATTATTTATCATTACTGAAATGCGTATTTTACCTTGAAATGTGGTTTCGACCGTGTTACATCTGGCCGTGTTCACCGGCCCACTTTGACGGCAGGCCACATTCAAAGTAACTGAAGCTATATATCTGGTCGGTTGCAGTACGAGAACTGCATCCGCAAGTTCCGGCTCCACCACGACGTGGAGTGGCTCACGTGGGTGGCGCGCGCGCAGACGCTGGCGGGGCGGGCCGGGGCGGCGCGCGCCTCGCTGCTGCGGGCGCGCCGTGTGGCGCCGCACGACGCCGCGCTCGCCTACAACACCGCGCTCACGCTGCGAAGGAGGGCCGCCCTTGTACTCAAGGACGACAGGTATGTATAATCTGCGCGTGACGTCATCTATCGCTAAAAAAGACCAATTAACGGAATGGGACCAAACTGAAATGGAAGCAGTAGCTTTCAATAAAAAAAAAATGTGTGGTCAGGGGACCCCCATCAGGTACGTAGTTCTTTACGCAACTGAACTTCAAATTCTCAATTCAGAAACCGGTCATTAATATGTGAATTGAGAACCTCCTACTTTTTTTGGGTCAGTTAAAAAGTAGGGATAGCGTTGTTTAATCAGTACATTTTAGCGATTGATGACGCCACAAAGCGGTTTTTTGTGACAAAGTTCCATCCCACTGTGTCATCGTGTGCGCCTTATACAGGGTTGAACGACATTGTTCAATATATTTTTGTATTTCAAAGCAATGAGTTTGCTTAAACTATTCTTAAAATATTAAGAAAGAAATTATAAATAGATCACAAAAACTGATGTCATCGGCGGGACTCGAACCCACGGCCTTTCCCTAACAGGGGGAGTGCTCTGTCCAACTGAGCTACGATGACCACTACCGACAACATCGAATTTTTGCTTCATATCATATTCATAATTTCTACATCGCGCTATTAAGGTTAGCGTTGTATCCACCTACCGCAGTTCTACCGAACTGACGGTACCAGTGTATCGTGTTACAACGATATGTAAACACTGAATTTTTAGATGAATCCATATATTCTTGTATTTCAAAGCAATGAGTTTGCTTAAACTATTCTTAAAATATTAAGAAAGAAATTATAAATAGATCACATTGTTGAAATCTGATATTCGTCAAATCGGCATTTCGTCCAATGTGACAATGGTCAAAGCTGTAGTTCGTCAAATCGTCTGTTTGTCCAATTATGAAATTTGCCAAATACGCTATTGGTCAAGTCTATGTACTGTCGATGAGAACATGCATTTTGAATTACATAATTTGTAAGAACTTACAAAAGGAGAAGGCGCCCGTTATAGGTACCCAAATTATGACCATTTTTAAATATTTTTGGGAAAAATTTAACATGGTGGTATACAAATTATTCTCAACAAACTGTTTTATTTACGCATATTATATTAAAAATAATATTGGTTAATTAAAATGTAGTAAAATAGAATTGAAGTATTCTGAGGTTTAATTTGGATCAATTGTTACCTCCTTTGTATGTTTGCGGTGTAGAAATAGCATTAAATACGGATTTGATTTTTGTAGATGGCACTTTTAGAACTGTACCGCGGCCTTTTTTTCAACTTTTATCAGTACAAGTAGACGTGGGCAGTACAAGAGCAAGCACCAATAATATTCCCATATTTTTTGCCTCATGCCTAATAAAACTCAGCAAACCTATGAGAGAGTATTCTCAGTTTTGCGTTTCCAATTCAAGCTTGATGTGCATTTTCTAAAATGTGATTACGAAATGGCAATAATTAACGCGACAAAAAGCATTTTCCCTGACGTGCTTGCCAAAGGCTGCTTTTTCCATTTTAACCTAACAATTTATAAAAAAGCAAAAGCTTTCCTGCTGACTGACCGTTAGCTATACTTGAGATGATGCCAGAAAATGATAGCAGGGCGGAAAAGAGCAATGGCAAAAAAGGATTTCTCAGGACATGTGGTGTTGTGCAAATGAACGCCATCGTACTACTAATGCGGTCGAGGCTTGGCATAGGAGATTAGGGATTAAAGTTCAAGAAAAACATAATATTTACATGTATATTAGAAGAAGCAGAGGAAAACATCTAACATCATAAAATATACAAAAATAGAAAAAATAATAGAAAACTTATTGCGTGGAAAATCAGACGCGTTACATACAGTGTTTAAAACAGTTGTGTTGGGTATAAATT
This sequence comes from Nudaria mundana, assembly GCA_963556515.1. Taxonomy (NCBI): domain Eukaryota; kingdom Metazoa; phylum Arthropoda; class Insecta; order Lepidoptera; family Erebidae; genus Nudaria; species Nudaria mundana. Next base: position 15,444,181 of record OY748299.1, on the reverse strand, counting down.
CTGTAAATAAATATGAATTGAATAAATAATTAAAACTACTACGGTACTTTCATTTTTGTGGTTGGTTGTACTAAAATAACTTGACCAATATCGTATTTGGCAAATTTCATAATTGGACAAACAGACGATTCGACAAAATACAGCTTTGATCATTGTCATATTAAACGAAATGCCGATTTGACGAATATCAGATTTGACCAATGTCGTTCAACCCCTTATACACGTACGTCAAGGTTCAAAAGTGCATTCCCATTATTACAATGCAATATCTTGACTGTATGTTTGATACTTATATGCTTGATCTATACTGGCACAGATAAATATAATCTCTGCAGTTTAAGCACAGTCATGTTTTTGCATTGTAATCATGGGAATTGACTTTTGAATGTTAACTGTTAATACTTAGTTCTCATCACGCCAATCATTGCAGATTATTATTGATTCTGATTGTCATAATACTCATAAATTGTTGTTGATTTTAAAAAACAGTGTGGCATCCAGGCTTGCCACACGATGTTACTATCACTGTCACTTGGTAGCCGTGCGCTCTGCGTGAGCGCCCGCATAAGACTGCTTCGACAAGCCGCTCGCCTACCGAGCAAACGTCCCCCACCACTGTACCTAGTTTTGGAGCTAGTTCTATACGCTATAAACAGCATTTATGATACATACCTACATCAGTTTCTGATTTCCGAAATCATGAATCAGTTGGCACTATAAAAATCAAAATTTAAAAAGTTTTTGTTGATTGTTGTTGAATCAAAAAAATTCAAAACTTTATTGATCATTAATTGAATCACAAATAGGTACTGATTTGACAATACAAATAAATGACGTCATAGTTTGGTACTTCATACAAATTCTCACAACACATCGTTCTGACATGTAATAAAAAGAAAATGGTTTCATCAGACAGTCATCTTCCCTATTACAGATCGGATCTCCGCATAGTACTACGCGCGGTACACGAGCTGCACGTGTCGCATCGGCACTTCACTCGGCTCTCCGAGGTGACGGCGCCAGCGGGCGCGCCGGCGGGTGCGAGCGGGACGGCGACCACGGCGGGCGCTCCCGCCGCGGCGGCCGCGGCCGAGGCCAGGACGTGCGCCGACCTGCTCTCGCAGGCGCAGTGGCACGTGGCGAGAGCGAGGCGGCAACACGACGAGGAGGTCACGCTGAGGGATCGGCAGCGGGAGCAGAGGGAGGCCTTCCGGAAACAGCAGGTATATTATATATATTTATGTTCACACCGCAGCACAGAGCGGTCTGACATAGTTAGACTTTCTGTTGAGCGATGTGCTGAGGTGGCTTGTGCCGAGCTTGACCAGTATATAGTAGTTTGCGTATACAGTCCACCTAACAGTGATTTTAGTGTATTTACTAAGGTCATGGATCAGGTTCTAGGGGTTGCGTCAAATAATAGGAAGAAGTTAATTGTGTGCGGAGACTTCTTTTTTTTTTTTTTTTTTTTTTATATTTGGTTCGCCAAATTGACGCCGCCCGCCTGGTGGTAAGTCGTGACGACGTCTAGCGATTGTGGGCCACTCTCACAGCACACATTACTATTGAGAGTGGCCCTCAACTTGACGACCTACTGATGTGCCTCTTCATTGGGGGTGGCATCTCTGCCCGGCACGAGTCGTTCGGGATCGGAAGGAAGAGGGTGGGATCAGATTGAAGAGCTCTTCAGAACACTCGCCGTGGTAAATACGGTAGAATGCGGCCAAGGAAGCTATTGTTCGGCGCTGAACTAGCGGCTCAAGGCTTCCCGTTACCTCCGGACAACCTATAATACGGATAGCCCGTCGCTGCATAGCGTCGAGAGCGTCCAGCAGATACTTCGCGGAGCCGTCCCAGAGGTGAGAGCAGTATTCGACGCAGGGTCTAATCTGCGTCTTGTACAGCAGACACCTCCGGTCCGGTGTAAAGAATCTCTTTACCTTATTCAGTATTCCTAGTTTCCGCGAAGCTAGCCCTATACATCTTTCGATGTAGTTTTTATTATTGAGCTCTCGACGAACGTCTATGCCAAGGATATCAAGGTTGTCCTTCATTGGTAATAATGCATTCTGAAGAGAGGGTAGGGGAAGGAAAGGGGATTTCTTCGCAGTAAATGCACACGCCTGTGTTTTGCGGGCATTGAACTCGACCAGGTTCTCGGTACCCCATTGAGAGATACTGTCTAGGTTACGGTCGAGATCAGCCACGAGTCGTCGTCTCTCCTCCTCAATCTCAGATCGCCCCGCCGTCGGACGAACCGAGTAACTCCCGTGCAGTGTGCTGTCATCTGCATAGCAATGAATGTTCCCGAGGGATAGCATATCATTGATATGCAGAAGAAAGAGAGTTGGTGATAGTACGGACCCCTGCGGTACCCCGGCATTCACTTGCAAGAAGCGAGAAGCCTGGCCATCGCAGAGGACCCGCACTCGGCGCTCGTTTAAAAAACTGGCAATCCAGCTGCACAGTTGAGGAGGTAGACCATATGCCGGAAGCTTGGAAAGGAGCGAAGCATGCCAGACCCTATCGAAGGCTTTGGCGATGTCCAGGCTAATAGCCAAGGACTCGCCGTGCCTTTCCATAGCCCCACCCCAGACATGCGTTACGAATGCCAGAAGATCACCCGTTGATCGCTTTGGCCTGAAGCCGTATTGTCGATCATTGATTAGCGAGTGATCCTCTAGGAATTGCATGAGCTGCTTATTTATAAGGAGCTCAAGCACCTTGCAAATGACTGAGGTGACAGCTATGGGTCGATAGTTGCCTGGATCGGACCGATCCCCTTTCTTGGGGATCGGTTGTACGTTAGCCTCCTTCCAGAGCCCTGAAGAGTATGACAGGCGGTACAGACGCGTTAATACTGGAGACAACTCAGCTGCACATTTTCGTAGCACCACCGCCGGAATGCCGTCAGGGCCACTGGCTTTCCGCGTGTCGAGTGACCGCAGTACTGCCCGTACATCACATTGCCTGATAACAATATCAGGCATTGTGTGGCCACAGTTGGCGATGGCGGGGGGCTGCAGGCCACGGTCGTCGACCCGGGAATTAGCCGCAAAGAGGTCTGCGAGCATATCCGCTTTCTCTTGGGCTTTGTGAGCCAGTGTTCCATCTGGGTAACGCAGTGGTGGCAGCGAGGGCTGACAAAAGTTAGATTGCACGGCTTTGGCCAGTTGCCAGAATCCACGGCTGCCCGTGGGATGGGAAGTGAGCTCCTGACCAAGCCGCGCGACGCGCTGGGCATCCGCTCTCTTAAAGGCCCTCTTACTCGACTTTGTGGCCCGGTTGTACGCTGCTTTGAGGTGGCCCACGTTTGGGTCGCGCACAGCCCGGGCCCTGATCCAGGCGCGATATGCCGACTGTTTTTGTCGAACAGCTTTGGCACAATCTCGCCCGAACCAGGGACGGGCTCTGCGGATACTGGCGACATCAGTGAAAGGGATGTAATAATCCATCCCTAAACTGATCTCGCCAGCAATAGCAGAAGCACTATCCGAAGGAGCCTTTCCTACAAAGCAGCGCTGGCTCCAGGGGACGGACGCATAATAATCGCGTAGACCGTCCCAATCCGCTGACGAGTAGTGCCATAGTCGTCGTGACGTTTGTACAGGACGTGCAGGAGGTGACACCTTCATGCCAGCGTGAACAACACAGTGGTCGGAACTACCCAGTGGGGCTCCTACTGAAACACTGTACTGGGCTGGGCGACTCGTCAGCAGTAGATCCAGCAGAGCGGGCGTGTGATCTGACCTGTCTGGTATCCGGGTGATCCCGCATACCATCTGGGTCAGACCGTGGGAGAGAGCGAACGCATGGGCGGCTCTACCCGCATGATCAGTCTTGAGGGACCCCAGCCATTCAATGTGATGGCCATTGAAGTCCCCCAGAAATACTAGGTCAGCGTTCGGGAACCGCACCTGCGCTTCATCAGCCGTCTCGCTGAGGTACTGGAAGAGCTTTGTTGTCTCAGAATCCCCTGTGTGGGATCGGTAGACGCACACGTAGATCTGGCTCATAGAGCCATGGTCTACGTGCAGCCAAAGGACGGAATTGGAGGGGTTCTCTAGGCAGCGCAACCGGCGGCAGCAAACATCCGCCCTAACGAACACGCACACCCCGGCTTTGTCTCGAAATTGTTCCTCGATGACATAGCCGGGGTAACACAGGTAAGACGTGTCGTCAGGGCGGCGTATTTGTGTCTCCGTGAGGAACATCACAGTTCAATGTAAACATCCTAAAACAGTGTAAGAAAAGTACTCAATTTTTTAATTTATTTGGTAGTTACAATATGGAAAATATTTTCTGTGAACCGACTAGAGTCACAGAAACAGCAGCCAATTGCCTTGATAATTTTTTTACGGACTGTGAGTGCTTAAGCAAGTCTGTAATTAGTAATTGCCATCAGATCACTGTGGTCAAATAGTATCCTTTCCCAAGAGTAATAAGTAGTAGTCAGTGTAATGAGAAAATTATGTGTAGGCCCATAACCTCTAATAGAATTAAAGAATTCAAAAACTTGTTTGAGAAAAAGCTTAATTCTATAGTTTATATAGGTAATAATCCTGAGGTCCATTATAATAGTTCATTTAGTACATTATCTGATGCTTTTTCAGACACATTCAAACAAAAATGCCAAAATCGTATTGTTAAAACTAAATTTTGCGAGTGGGCAAAAGTAGACGAACGCTGTTTGATCTATATGCACAAAAACGATACAGATTTGATAAAAGTTTCACTGAATATGTTAGGAATTACTCCAAAGTATTCAAAACAGTATGTAGACAGGCTAAATCCATTCACATCAAAAGGAAAATAATTGAGGCTCCTAACAAAATAAAAGAAACATGGAAAGTTATAAACAAAGAGTCAGGTAAATGTAAAGTGAGGAATACTGTTACTAAAATTAAATTAGAAAACAAGAATATAACCTCTCCGAAAGATATTGTAAATGCATTTGAAGATTATTTTACCAACATTCCATTTAAAGTCACTTCTTCTGTTAATTCATGTGCCCTCGATGCGGTGGCCCTTCTCGAAAGTAATATTGGTTCTTCATCTAAATTTAACTTCAAACATATCGACCCCAGTGACATCTTGAAAGCATTTAAAAATCTCAAAATTAAAAAGTCAGAAGATCACTGGGGCATATCAGTTAGCTTAATTAGTAATGTAATTAGTAGTGAGTTATTGGGCATTCTACCCCACCTTAGTTCCATCGGTTATCTTCGATAACCTCAGTCACGGTGGGGTAGAATGCCCAATAACTCTGTGGGGTAGAATGCCCAATAACTCTTTGTAAAATCATTTACCTAAGCCAACGTTCCACATTTTAATGCCGTTCAATACACTACCGTTCCGTCAATGGTTAACCAATTTCACTTGCTAGATGATTGCTTTCGTACAGCAAACTAACCCGATGCATGTTTGTTAACTCAGTCACGGTGGGGTAGAATGCCCAATAACTATGTGGGGTAGAATGCCCAATAACTCTTTGTAAAATCATTTACCTAAGCCAACGTTCCACATTTTAATGCCGTTCAATACACTACCGTTCCGTCAATGGTTAACCAATTTCACTTGCTAGATGATTGCTTTCGTACAGCAAACTAACCCGATGCATGTTTGTTAACTCAGTCACGGTGGGGTAGAATGCCCAATAACTATGTGGGGTAGAATGCCCAATAACTCTTTGTAAAATCATTTACCTAAGCCAACGTTCCACATTTTAATGCCGTTCAATACACTACCGTTCCGTCAATGGTTAACCAATTTCACTTGCTAGATGATTGCTTTCGTACAGCAAACTAACCCGATGCATGTTTGTTAACTCAGTCACGGTGGGGTAGAATGCCCAATAACTATGTGGGGTAGAATGCCCAATAACTCTTTGTAAAATCATTTACCTAAGCCAACGTTCCACATTTTAATGCCGTTCAATACACTACCGTTCCGTCAATGGTTAACCAATTTCACTTGCTAGATGATTGCTTTCGTACAGCAAACTAACCCGATGCATGTTTGTTAACATGAACACGTTAAGATCACATTTTTAAGATAGATAAAGGTGGGACAGAATGCCCAATATCACTTTGGATTGGGAAATAACGTAACTAAACGAATATTCCACATTAATATCATTTGAGCACGCTGTCCCACTGTTCGTACGTTCGCTGAAGCTCCTTGCATGTTCATTAGGGAACTATTTTGTAGAATCACAATTACGATAAGCTAAAACGTACTTACCATTTTATGTCTTATAATTTGTACATTCTAGAATATAGCGAAAAACGTAAACTTGTTCGTCATGATGATAGTTTTATAAATGCTGTAGGATATTAAATTAAAAAACTGAAAACCATATAATAATATATTTTTTTTTATTTTTTTTTTACAGTTTTACTTAGTTTAGTTTATTAAAATAATTATAATTTGTTAAGTCTAGGTACTTATATAAGACAGGACAGCACACTTAATTCTAGTTAAATCCAATAAGCTAGCAGTCCCGTTATTAGTAGACCTTAGTCCGGTATAACGGGTCTGATCACAAGACATCATGTCACAGGGCTAGTTACGTCACTTTCACACTACATGTAGGATCTCAAATGATATATACATCACAAAACTTCGTGTTTAGTGCACATAACATGTGAATATTATTTGCTTATTTTATGCTAACTTATAAAAGGTACGTAGCTTATAAAAGGTCTGTAAGAAGAGCGGATTTTCCTGATGCAAGCATATATTTGTGCAATAGGAGATCTCTCCAAACATTGTAGTCATGTACTTAAAAGAAACAGTAAATAAACATTTTTATTTACTAATTTAAAAATTAAAAATATTGGTATGACCCCATGCTCGAGTTGAAATCTTATCTTTTGCAATTACTCTTTTATCATCATCACCAGACAACGCAATTTTTGTTACAGCACATGTAAATAGCTCATGTTTTATTGACTTAAATAAAACATTTGTTTTATGAACAATGTCACCATCATAAAGTGTTTTTTCATAATCAGTAACGTTAAGGTCACGTACAACATTCTTTTTAATACCCTTGGCTTTTTTAATTGTGCTGTGAATGGTGTTGATACAATATAACTTCGATCTCAATCCAACAAATTCGCTTATTATTTTACCAGCCATTTCATCTTTAAACAAGCCTGGTATTTTTTTGTTCTGTATGGGTAAAGTATACACATTATTTTTACAAAAATTGCTGGTGTCAAAGTAAGATAAAAAGTTATTTTTTATGTCTTCATAGAAATCATGGGTTTGTATTTGATACACAAAACTATCTGTATCCGTGTAACACATCCGTATCCTATCCTTGTAAAAAGGTTGCATTACTGAATAGTGAAAATCATACATATGACTTTTTGATAATTCTAGAACAGCAAAGCCAATATATATTGGTTTGTTCAAAGTTATTTGTTCAGGATTTAACTGCACCGCTACTAGATTTTTAGTGAAAACCGTTGCACTATGGAAATTTGGACGAGCAATAAGGTTTTGTGCGCATTTTCTTCTTTTAGTTATGTTTTTGATATCTCGCCACTGAGAAACTAAATGGACATTAACCCTGTTTTCAGTATTTTCTAAAGTTTTTCCAAATACACTATTATTCAAGAGCTTAAAAAAATCTTGTTCGAAAGTTGAAGAACTTTTTTGTCTCAGTTTGGTATTTAAATCAATATATTGTTTTAAATATGGGCTTTGTCGAAAACTGATTATTCTATGAATCTTCTTCAATATTAACCCATGTTTCATACAAGTTTGTAAATGCACGTAATGAATAACATATTTAAATTTATCATATAAATTAGGGATTAGCTTAGAACTCTTTCCCCCGGGGGGTATAAATTTTTCAGAACAAAATGGTAAATCGTTGTGTAAGTTATGCAAACGCTTAGGGTATACTATATCCACTTCCAAAATAAAACCACAATCTGCATCAATTGCAATTTTCGTTATATCTAAATTGTTAATTTCTTGTTGAGTGAGAAATTTGAAGTTGGATAATGGTAAGTATTGACACATACTATACCCATACAAATTATTACAATCTATATAAGAGACATAGGAATCAGGTTCCGAAGATTTGTAATCCGGTAAGTATATGTTATTTGCTTTCGCATGCCTGTGAGAGCAGAGGCACACTCCTCCTCTTATACCACTTTGTAACATGCGTATCATAGACAAGTCATTAATTAGTTCCAATTGAACACATGTTTTTAATAACATAGCGTCAAAAGATAAACTGGGTGCAGTTAAATAAAAAGCTGGATCTAAGTGATAATGTCGTTTACAAGTCTGTCTAAAATTTTCAAAAATATCTGCTAATAAAAGCACATCAGTTTGTAGGTATAGATCCGTATAACCACCTAAACTAGTAATTCTAAATGTTGACCAAACTAAATGTGCATGTCGGTAATCATCTTCAGAAACATTTTCATCATTGAGGGAACTATAAAAGTATTTCTTTGGAGGCAAACATTTTTCATCATACCGTTTCCACGAATCCATGTATTCATATGGATAAATGCCTTTGCGAGTAAGTAATTGGAATTCATCTCGGACAGGGAAGTGATTTTGTAAATTTTTAAACATTTCTGGTTTTAAAGTTTTACATAATTTGTTTAAGCTTGTCCCCAAAAATTTAAACGAATCAAGAAAACGCATTTGAAAAAACTTATTATATGAAACTGATACAAATTTCGTAAATGAGATATAGTTTTCTTTATTTTTAGGTATTATCTTTATTTCACCAGGGACGTCACCCAATGCTTTAATAAATAAATGACAATCATAACCAGCTAAGTTATGAAAAAAAATGGGGACAAATGCAGGGCATTTATATTGCAAATTACAAAACGAATGCGCAGCTCCACGATAGCGACCGGTAAGATGACAATGATCACGGACTTTGTCCCAAAAAAGAAAGTTTTGACATATATGACAACGTGTTGCATTTTCAAAATCATACCTGTCCTCCGTGGAAAATATCATTACAGCTGGTGACTTAATTATATCATAAATTTTTTGCACGTCTTTAATTATATAGTCAACAAACCGCTTATCACAGTCTGGACCTCGATATGACACGTAACGATTATAGCTAGGTTCATCAGAGCATACAATATAATAACCAAAAGCAACCGGTACGTGTTGGTGAAACATATTCATATTTTTACTAGAACAATTAGGCTCAGTACTTGTTTGTAGCATCGATTCAAAATCTGCATAAATACAAAAAGGCATAGTTTGTTTCCGTTCATAGTTTTTAAACTTAATTACTGAACCTCTGTTTGGAAGGACAGTTACTATACCTCCACATAAATGGTTGTTAAGTTCGTCAGCGGTATTGAAAAATATCAAACATAAATCGCAAAGATGTAATCTGCTGTGATGAGATGTGACTTGACTTCTAAAAAGTCTGGAACAGTCTTTGATCAAGCAATAATGAGAAGAATTATTATTTTCTAAAAACAGAAGGTGTATCATTTTTCCGCTGTATTTAAGGTTGAATTCAGATTTATACAAAGGACCTACAAAGTTTTTGTGATTTTTTAAACCATAAATTATAAACTTTATATGTGGATTGTTTTTTTCAAATGTTCTAATATCATTAAAGGTTACAGGAAAAGACATTCCTCTTAAGTTAAATATTTCTCGAAAATTAGGATAAGAAGACGTTCTTTCAGGGTGTTTCTTAACTGGATATAAAGCCGCTGTTACACACCATAAAAAACAATAGTGATCATTATTCAAAATATTCAAACATGCTTTTTTAGCCTGAATTAATTTGGGTAAACTGATATAACTAGAACCACCAAGTGGTTGGTATTTATTGAGATTCATCTCAACATACAAATTGTTTATAAATGTCCATCCACTATCACGACCTTCAAACTCTTCAATAGATGTTTTTAAATAATTAACTGTTTCAATATACAATTTTTCGAAATCGAAGTTAGAATATAATATTTTATTTTTGGTTCCAAAAGATTTCACTTCTTGTGAATTATCTTTGAATTTTAAAAATGTACCAAAAAACTCAAAGTTTACCTTAACACAAGTATGCTTAGCAAGGAATTCATTTAAAAGAGATTTTAATCGGTCAAAAATGCTTGAAAAAAAGGATTCAATTGACGCTCCTTGATGTTCATCACGAGCTAATATTTTATAGGTTAATATACGACTGCGAAACGCTGAGTTTATGATTTCTACACCATCACTATGTTTTATTGTTTGACTACTTTTCCTATGTGAACTACTTCGCAAATGTCCTACCCATGATTTACTGGGTACTGATGTGTTACACGCAGTACAAAAAGGCATTATTATTAAATAAAATATTTGCTCCTACAACACTAAGTTTAAAACATAAAAAATTAAAGAAATTTATGTATTATAGATCTACACACTTAAAAAAGTTTGCGATCACTTTGAAAATTAGATACTTATATTTGTGATATAGAAGATTTTTTCTGATAAGATTCTAAAAATATTAAAAATTAGAATTAGAACGTGAAACAATAAAGATTAAACGTAGGTAAACATTTTCTGTTGATTGGGTTAAATTTGAAAATATATCAGCTTTGTAAGTGATCTCAAACTATTTTTGATGTGTGTATATTATAATAATATACATAAGGTATATCTATAAAAATTAAATCTACTTTATAAAAATCTTATCCGCATAATGCACTGGTTCAGTGTCTTGAAATTCATTATATGCATGTCCTAGAAAGTCTTGAAGTGACTCCCAAGATAGTGAGGACTCATCGCACTGTAATTTTACAGTCACCAACGCTGTCCTGTAGCGCACATCAGGGGCGTGTGATATGTAATCGTTGGTTTTATAGAGTTTAAAATCAACCACATACCCTCCTTCCGTTTTCTTGGAGCGACGAGACGTCCCAGATGAAACACGACTTGAGAAACTGGAAGCTAAGTCGCGCCGTGGTTCTCTGCAACTGCCTTCTTCAGCCCGCAAAATATTCAAAATATTTGTTTTCTTCGTTCTGTAAATAGAAAAAAGTGTTAATTATAAAAGTACTTATTCAAAGTGACTAAGAACTTGGGATCAAAACACAAAAAGTTATAGTATTTAAACGTGTAGGTATTGAAACGTACAAGTATTGTCAAAAGATCTATCTATGTATATAAATTAAGTGTGTCACTCATTTGTGTAAAATTAAGTTAAAGGTGTAAACTACACCTTATTCAATTTTAATTAAAATGTGACGATGTTAAACTTAATTAAAATGTGACGATGTTAAACTTAGTTGAACATAATGAAACCTACCTCTTTGTGGTGTTAAACTCGGGTGAAGTGTTTTTTCGTTGTACACTTTGGGTGCAGCTGGGCTTGGGTTGTTTTTGCTTTTTCTCTATCACCTGTTTGCGTTTCTTTGGTGCTACACACTCAGACTCTACTACAGAAGAAGTTTCAAACTCCGAATCAGACCTGTTAAAATACAATCAAATTATAAACAAATATATTCCCAAGATTTTCCGAATAGATATATTGCTAGCATCACGGCTGATTATAGATAATGCAGCCGGCGGGAATTAACCAAGCAACTCACTACTCAGTGGGATAACATAATCAGTAATCACATTTTATAATAATATGCGTTAATAATTATCAGCCGGCAGGAATTAACCAAGCAACTCAGCTGGATAATAATTAACTAAATAATAATTAATAATTATCAGCCGGCAGGAATTAACCAAGCAACTCAGCTGGATAATAATTAACCAAATAATAATTAATTTAATAGCACTTACTCACATTTTCTTGTTGGAGAAGATCACTGGAAGATACTGGAGCGAATGTAATTTATTTGAAAAATTGATGGGTTTTTATACATAAAAAGTATCAATTCAGCAAATATCACCTCCCAACAAAATTAAAACTTAACTTATTATTTATATAGGTGTATTAATTAATTTATGTTACTTACGACTATTTAAATCAAAATGATTGAAAACTCATTTCGTCTAATTGCACTTTTGTTATTACAATTGAAATACAAAACCATGTCTTTACCAACACCGCCAAAGCTAATTCCGATTAATTCCGACGAATGTTATGATTTCTGTATGATACATATAAAATGTAATTATAATTTATGTAGGTATGTTCGTTGATCGTCGTCGATAAGTATATGATATGGTAACTATATAATTATGTATAGATAGGTACATGAATAGTATTAATGAAATATACTCATACCATTGTGCAGAAGTAAAATTATGCAATTTATTGGTGATTTAGGTAAGGACCGTCGTCTATACCTAAATCACCAATATAAGCTGACCGTTAGTACACGGTAGGTATTTAATTATTTTTAAAAGGTAGACGTACCCTGGAAGTTACCTAGTTTGCGTCACAATTATAGAAGTTTCAAATTGCTATGCACGGTTTTCATGGGTGTGTGTGTGTGTGTTAGTGTGTGGAAGCAAGGTATCTGTTAGTTTACTTACTCAGCGATACAATATTAAAACGACATCGTATTAACCGACTTCTAAAAAGGTGGTTACTTTATTTATCTGTAGGTATGTTGGTTTATGGTTCTCAAATTTGATACAAGGTATGGTTAACGGTATTCTATTAAAAATCCTTTGGAATCGTTTCGATAAAAATAATTTTACAAAAATATTACTACAGACTTATCCCACAAATATGTTAACAAACATTACAAATAATCATTTAAAATATAACTTTTAAATATTAGTAAATAGTTTTGGTATGTGCTTAAACTATATGGTAATACACCTCTTTTTATCCAAGTCGGCTAACAACGTACCTTTATACAAAGCTACGACCAATGTTAAGTCAGCAGTTTGTTCATGTATGTTCTACTTGTTTACCTATGTGTGTTATCGCCACATCGACACATCGTTCCTATACGCGAGGAATGTCTCATATTCTGTTCCCACAATATCTACCATTTGCATCGAGCTACCAAACACGCAGTGCACTACGTCCTTCAGAGGATTAAAAGGAAGATCCAAAATAAAAGCAATGTCATGTAAGTAATTACTTATAATGTTAATTATTTGATTTATAATTCTTTGTTAGTTTACCTACTAAATATCTAATTTATTAGGCGACGTAGTTTTCTATGGAAGTCCTTTAAATTAAATTTTATACGATTATCCTTAATTTTCGTATAACATTTAAGTTCTGTACAAAATTCAAAAGTTGTAAATAAAATAATGAACGCTGAAATATTTAATCTCTTGCTAGCACTTAATTGCACATAAAGTAGAATATTTTATCAAATTTGAATAGGCTGTGGTGTCTCAATTAGAGTGGCTTCCGAAGAAGTTGTGTAGGTTTGACATATTCGGACTACATTTGCCGATTTTCAATAATTAGACTTAAACCTACATTTAATTTTATTTTCAGATATTTTATCATCACGGATGAAATTGACAAGGAACCCTCATGGACAGCGCGGTGAACCACATAATCAATTTGTAAGTAGATACCTATATATTTTGGTCATTCCAAAAAGTGTAAAATTAAAGTAGCACGTAGTTATACATAATGTAGAATATTTTATCAAATTTGAATAGGCTCTGGTGACTCAATTAGAGTAGCTCCCAAAGAAGTTGTAGAATATAATATCATCAGTAAGGAATAATGTAGGTATTCTTTAGAATAGCTGGAGAGTTTAGACAATACAAAATATAAAATATTAGGAATACCTATTGTAGTTTATTTCGTATGATACTAACTGATAAGGTGCCTATAGGTATTTAACTGGTCACCCGATTCTATATTAGTATGTCGAATAAATTAAAATAAGCAATTACATAATTATTGTCTTTTTATTATATTCCTTATCTGATATTGATAACGAAATACGTCATCATTCACGTTACAACACGTTTGAAATTCATAAGAATTTCACAACTATTAAGTAGGTGCATAACAATAACATTTTGCACATACGAATTATTGAATGGTTGAATTTCAAGTTCTAACTTGATCATCATACCAATAAATGCTTTATGTCAGCATAATTTGATATATCAACTGCGTTGGAAAAAATATTATTACCTAGTTCATTCTTTATTAAACAGTCAATACGAGCATATCTAACATGGTAGGTATTTTATAACTTTCAATCTATTGAAAATTTCAATCTATTTACAAAATACTTAGTATGATTTATTACTAATGTTTTAAATAATTTTCAGAATACCAACTTAAACAAATTTTCAAACGGAATAGAAGAGAGCTCTCCTGAATATCTTCCAGACCTGCAAGATCAGTTCGACTTGGACAACGCAATGAATAGACCTTGGATAATAACACCCAATGAAGAAGTAAAAATAAACAAAAAGAAAACTAATCGAAGAAGACCAATTACAAACAAACGCAGTGCATTGAATTCCTATATTATTAACAGTGAAAGAAGAAAAGGACGACGTTTAATAAAAATTACGATCAAGGAACTCAGTGAGTCAATGGACGACGAAGATGAAGGTAAGGACATAATCACTGCACAGTATATTGTACAAGATACGGTAGATGAGATATCGGATCAAGCTGAAAAATTAATTCACAATATTTCCAAAAAATTGTGTGGCTACTCATATCACATTTTTTAATTAGGTAATAATTCATTAATGTAACTAGTAGATAAAGTGATGACATATTTAGATTTTATTAAAATTTTATTTACTGTGAAAATATGTGTTAAAAAAATTTCAATATTAAGTTGTGTGTTAAAAAATAAAAACCATAGGTAATAATTGTGTGGCTACTCATATCATATTTTTTAATCAGGTAATAATTTATTAATGTAAACTGTGTAAACTGTGTAAAAAATGTGTAAACTAGTGATGACATATTTAGATTTTATAAAAAAATTATTTACTATGAAAATATATGTTAAAAAATTATAAATATTAAAAATGTGTGTTAAAAAATAAAAAACCATTTACTTTAAAAAATTGTTTTATTTATTAAAACTGCGTATAGGAAGACATATTACCTTTCTTGCTCTATTAAATAGTTCTTTATACATAAAACATTTTTAAGTGCACATTGTTTAATGTGATTAATACAATTAAAACTGGTTTCAATATTTGAATATTTGTTATGCAACAGTGATAAATTTGGACACTTGTCTTCACCAAGATCTATACAAATACAATTCATACAAAGATCTTGAATCCACTTAACTTTTTCTAAGCCCTTCACAATAATTTCTTTATTTTCTAGATAAGGAACAATTATACGTCGAAATTCTCTATAGTCGATATAACCTTCATTCCAGTAAATCCCTCTGTTTCTCTCCAACCACGTAACTTGTTTTTTTTCATCCGTAGTTAAGTATTTAAATAAGTATGGAGGCTTTATTAAGAACGTTTGGGTATAAACACGAGTGGCCAGAGCTAATTCCTTGACTATAAAGTTATTACAAGTGTCTTTAAAGCCCTGGACATCCACTATAATCGTATTCGGGTTCATGATAATTTTCTCACAGTGCTGCTTAATGGTTTATACTCAATTATACAGTCGTTCAATATAAGACAATATGCCGAAGTTTGATCTGGTATATCAATGTCACTTTCAATTTCCACTCTGACATCCACAACAGGACCCGACTTAAGATTATCTGGTTGTCTAGAACAATCTACGACAAATAACGGAGCAATATTTTTAAATTGTTTCTCACTTAATAACGGTTCACCACGACGACCTCCGTAATATGAGTGTTGAAATCTGGTGTATTGTTCATATATTAACGCAATTCTGTTATTCGAGAAACTTGAATTTAAATTTTCATAAGGGAAGTAGGTTGAATTTAGGTATACTCTAACATCACGAACGTCACAGTGATCAAACTGAGACATATCCAATTTAGGATTATTTTTTCTATTTGTTTGCAGACCAATAATAACAAATCTTGGTTTCTCTATTTGCGATGATGTTTTTATGGACCAAGTATGTTTAGTAGTTTTTGGTAAAGCCGGATATTCATATAAATCCCAATTCCTGAATATCATCTGGAGTGATCGGTCTTTTTCTAACAGTTTTAACATATTTATTTTTTCTCTATCGGATACTTTGACATGTGGTACTCGCCATATTATTTTATTTATAATAATATCTTCTACCGTCTCACCAGCGCTAAGTTTTAGGGCGTTCAGATTAGTATTACTTCGTAACAATATTAATTCATGTTTGCTGTTTATCACTACTTTCTTGAAATCTTCTGCAAAACCAAGAATGTTACAGAGGGGTATGGAAGCAGAAAAGCTACCCCCATTTGTACTATTTATACCATCGATATTCCAACCCCAAGCATTAGATACTTTAGCCTCGTTTTCGTTCATTGATATTAATGATTTCATTGTGGTAGTTATACCAGCGTTCTTTATTTTATCTATTTCCACTCCATTTATCTCATACCTTATATCTTGAAACAAGTAAAGTAAACTATTGTTTGTGAAATGAACGCTACTGACTCTCTCTTTAGAATTTTCAGCCTTGTTTACAACAATAGTTCCTTCCAAAAACAAAGTGCTTGCTGATGGTAATATATACAAGTCTTGTTGATTAATAGGTATCCTGATTTCATCGCTTCTATTGAAACTTGTTACGTAAGGCTTGTAAGAGTGAAATTCAATTCCTTCCACAGAGTTGTTGTATGCAGGAGCGGATAAAACATCTAGTATATTCATTTTAACAAACCAATCGCTTTAAGAAAAGCTTTATTATTGTTGTTCAATTTTATGACCTTTTTGGATCGAGCTCTTATTGGTTTGATAGTTTGAGTAGGACTGTTATGTTTAGTTGAATGAACCACATATTTATTATAATCTATCATGTTTTCTTCTGATATGTAGATACAACTGCACTTCTTCACCTCGCAAATTTATTAAGTTATTATTTATATCTAACAGCCTTATCTGTATGCAGCTTATATTGGTTTGGTTTATTGGAAAGTAGATTGCGTTTTTTGGAATTTCTATAATCCTGTATCCAGGTGGAACATTAAGTGCAAATTCGTGTAAGATGTGACTGGATTGACCGTTTATATAGGAACCGCTAACTATGTCACATTCAATCCTTATGACAGTCGTAGGCAAAATGTTAACTGGAAACTCTGATACATGATATTTATTTGCTTCTAAGATCTGTTTTTTAAATCCCAATAAACTTCCAAATGTACCTTCTTTAGTAAAATCTATAGTTGATGTACAAAATAACATAGTTTTTAAGGTGTTGTTATTACAATTGAGTTTTATGGATGCATCTTTTATCTCAGTTTTTAAATAGTCGCTAATATCTTGTAATTCATAAGTTCCTTCAGGTATCTCGATAACATTTTTAGAACCATAATATAATTTATTATTTGTATTATCAAAATTTGGAATAGAATTATATGTAGAGAAATGTAATAATGCACATTCATACTCCCCAACTAATGGCAGCGTGCTTGGATAATAGGTAGATAATACCGATGAGTTTCCAGTTATCGATAAGGTGAGTGACATCTTGCAAATGATGGAAATGAAAGAATGATATAAAATTTATAGTATTTATTCCAAAAACATTGCAAATATCTTAAACACAAATGTCCACAAATTATTGTGTTAAATTGTTGATATCTACTAAAGTTATAATAAACATCACAGTTCTTAAAATATAGGATTAATTCTCTTGGCGGTTTTAAATCGCCAAAGCTATCAAAATATTCACAATAATTATTTATTTTAACATAAGCTACCCAATGCGTTCCATCATTTTTTGAATTATCTAGGTTAACTATACCACATTCAATTCGTTTAGATGTTTTTGGTAACTGATCCTTCATGTAAACTCCCCGAAAGTAAGGAATACAATAGGCATACTTCTGAATATCGATATTAGTTAAAGCGCGATTAGGTAGCTGATCAATTAGTTTTTTGATGGTTTTATAAACAATCCCTGACCTTGCTTATGTGGTTTAATGTATAAACCTTTACCTATTGCTATAGCCTCCATAGTTTTATTATGACGTTCAGTTTCTTGTAATTTTTTCTGACCGTCTTTATAATCATTCACTGTTTTAGCAATACCAGCTGCACCACCAGCTAATGCTCCTAAAGCAGACAAACCAGCAAAAATTGGGATTAAAGGTAGAATGCCTCCAGTTTTTGGTATAGGTATCATTCGAGGTACGCGAACTTTTGGAATGCATGGAACTAATTTTCTAGCAACCATATAAGCTATATTTATTAGTGACTTATTATCTTTAGGCGAGAGTTTTTTGATTTTTCTTTTTATTTTCCTAACAAAGTTATTAAAGGTCTTAACACCAGCACCAGACTTCAATTTAGCTTTCATAATTTTGTTTACTATCCACGAACTAATCTTTTCCCCTGTTCGAGCATCTTTTGCTTTAAGTCTTTGTTTAGTCATATCTATAAGACGTAAGTCGGCTTTTTGACGGTTAGGCAAGTCTATGTAGTTTGCGTATGCGATATCGTGATGCATACAAGCTTCGTCTAACTTGTTTACACCTTTATCACCACGTAGTAATCGTTTTGAAAGCTTTGTTCCTGGTCCACAATAGTTATAACCGGGTATGTGAAGTTCGAATGGTAAATGATTAATGATACTGTTTATTAGTCCACCACCTTGCATCGTCTAAAGAATAATGAATAAACTTTAAAATTATATATCACTTATATAATTAACTTATTCCACTATTGCAGTCTTATCAATCCAACTGTTCTCTTTGTTATTTAAACCCAACCATTTTACAAACAGTTTGTTTCCTTTCTTTTTTAATACCTTTTCTATCAAATAGACACCAGGGCAGGACGACTTTTGAAGCTCTTGTTCGTAAAAAGTTCCTAATATGACTTGTTTTTGATTATCTTCGATGCGATATGTTATTGGTACAGTGTTATTTATCTTTTTTATAGTAAATAATTCTGTTGACCAGTTAGGAGTGTATCCTTTCTCAAATATATGTTTGTACTTACTAATTCGAACTTTGTCACCAATTATAAACTTAGGACGACATTTTTGGGTTACCTTTATCATGGAATTTGCAATATTATTTTTAATGTCCGTTTCATTAAACTTATTGACATTAACAGGTGCAAATTTAATAATACGATGTTTTGTGTTGTTATATGTCTTCATAACATCGTTCAAGCCACCATCTATCCACTTATAGTGTCCGTTCAAGCTAAAGTATTTGTACAATTTATTTTTAAGCGTTTTAATAACTCGTTCAACAATTGAAGCCTTTTTGGTTGAAAATGTTGAGTAGTGATTAATATTATAGTTCTGTAAAAGCTTTTGAAATGTAGAATTATAGAACTCAGTACCCCTATCAGTTTGCAGATGAGTTGGTATCCTATGATTAGTAGAAAGTAATTTTTCAAATGCATGAGAGACATCATGTTTGGATTTAGTTTTTAGTGGTTCCACCCAAACGTACTTTGAGAAGCAGTCAATAACTATTAAAATATAGTTATATCCTTTATTAAAGGTTTTTAGGTTTTGCATATCAACTAAATCTGCTTGCCACAAATCATCAATACCTTTTAAAATTACAGATCGTCGAGGAAAATTTTTTCGTGCTGCTTTATGTATTTCATTGACGATTTGTTGTTTCGCCATTTTGATAAACTTTAAGGTCTATGTTTTTCGATCTTTTAATATAGATTGAATTGCGTCTTGAATTAGTCTATCAACTGCGTTTCTTGTGTAAAATTTGTTTTCCAAATGAGTCACTATCTCAGACATTATTGTTTTTAAAGCTTTCTCTATGTGGTTTTGAACACTATTTGGAATAGAACTTTGCAATTTTTGTAAGTCATTCATTAGTACACCTTTCAATTCATCTACATATGTTTTATTTACTGCATCATCTGCGTCTTGAGGAGGTTTGACACCTTTTAACCTCGATGTCTTCAAGTCATAATCTCCACGATCAGATTTTATTAATGCGTTATCATTAAAATCCAGTATTTCCGATATACGCATTCGCTTATGAATATAATGACCAAATTTGTCTACATTCATATTAAAGGTGTATTATGTTGAACGGTATATAGTAAAATGATACACATATAATATTAGTAGATTTATTTATTTGATGATTTTGCTTTCACGTAGTTCTTCAATGATAGATATTATTTCATTGTCTATTCCTGTGTTACCAGCATCTCGAGAAGCAATTAATAATTTTAATCTATCAACCAATTCATTGGGATCATCCCAATATACAAAATCTGTATTTTTTTTCCATATTTTTGTTAAAGGTAATCCTTTTCCTACTTTCTGTCTACAACTTGGACTTTTACTTTCTTGTTCGAAAAGTGGTTTAATAACTTGCAAATATTTTTGTCCTTTATTACTTTTAATTGGTTTTTTTGAATCGAAATCACGACGATGTGCATTCGTTACAAGTAACATTGCCTTATAATTTTGCTTGTCATAGTCATTAACCAAGCTCAGATCAATGTCTCTTTTTAACAGTAACTCTCGCAACCCAGGTGTACTTTCGTACTTGTGTCCGGCTACAGTAATAACTTGATCTCCAATCGTTATGCCAGAGGAACCTAACATTAACTGTCCACGGTTATTTCTTATACCAAATGGTACATCCGATAGTACTTGTGAAGATAATGACCAAGATGATACATCTGGATTAGTATCGACTAATGACTGAAATGAAGAGTCTGATGAGGGTTCCGATTCGTTACTATCATTACTGCTTTCATCTGTTTCTTTCATATCTTGGTCTTGTGGTTCTTGGGGTTCTCCTTTTTCCTCCTTTTTTGTTAGAGCTAAGTGGTTATTAGTGTTGGCTATTAAATTGAGAGATTCTGTAACAGGCTTAAAAACTGTATCAAGAGCATGTCTATTATTATCTTCTAAATCCTTCATTTTACGTATTTTTTTCCTGACAGCTTGTGTCGCATCAACAATTTGTTTTTTCAATGATTTATCCATTATGTAAAATAGGTGGTAATCGGATAAGAACCAATTAAAGAATAACAATAACGTGACTGCAGTCTACTTAAATATTCAAATTTCATCTAATAATACAAAAGTGTCAAACGTTTTTCTATAGCAACCGTTGTTTTTCGAACAATCTTTATTAATTACCACATAATCAAAAGGCTCTTTCCATATTAGGGAACACATTTCTCGAAATTTCAACCATGTCATATCGGTGTTAACATGTTCTTCGTAAACATGTTTCAAGTTAACTTCATCTTGCTTAAAAAGCACAATTAAGTTAGCATTATCTCTTACAAGTTGTTTAGGTATTTTGGTATAAGTTTGATTTAAATAAAAACTGTCAATCAATTTATGTCTTCCCATTGCAAAATAATCACGCATATTACTTTGATTTTCACATGCTACATCGTCAAAAATAATCACAGAATTAGGTTTCGCATCTGTAACCTTCAAAACGTCATCATTTGCTTGGTATTTCTGGAGAGTGATACCTGGTACTCGTTGTAAAACTTTTTCTAAAAAGATGTACTTTGGTTGATGGAGAGTTTTAGAATATACATAAACATTCTGAAATGTCAATCCATTTTCATGCAATAGAAGACCAATTAATAAGTTAGTTTTTCCACAATTTGATGGTCCGCAAATGATGCAACGTACTGTATTCGGTAATAATTCTCCATGGCGTAACTTGTTTTTTGTCAAATCGTCACAGATTGTATTGACCTGTAACGATTGTGTTTGTTTAACGAATTTCATGTTTGCTATGTAATACTGATGGACTCGTAATGAAAAGATGAATTTATAACATAAATATTTATAACTACAAGTAGTAGTAAGGAGCTTCAGCGAACGTACGAACAGTGGGACAGCGTGCTCAAATGATATTAATGTGGAATATTCGTTTAGTTACGTTATTTCCCAATCCAAAGTGATATTGGGCATTCTGTCCCACCTTTATCTATTTTAAAAATGTGATCTTAACGTGTTCATGTTAACAAACATGCATCGGGTTAGTTTGCTGTACGAAAGCAATCATCTAGCAAGTGAAATTGGTTAACCATTGACGGAACGGTAGTGTATTGAACGACATTAAAATGTGGAACGTTGGTTTAGGTAAATTATTTTACAAAGAGTTATTGGGCATTCTACCCCACAGAGTTATTGGGCATTCTACCCCACAGAGTTATTGGGCATTCTACCCCACCGTGACTGAGGTTATCGAAGATAACCGATGGAACTAAGGTGGGGTAGAATGCCCAATAACTCACTACTGTAATTGATATTATTGCACCTGACTTGGCACTAATTTTTAATGAATGTGTAGATGAAGGCATATTCCCTAACCTAATGAAAAATAGTAGACTAATACCATTATTTAAGAAGGGATCCAAGTCAGAACTTGGTAACTACCGACCCATTTCTATTTTGCCAACTCTGAGTAAGGTGTTTGAGAGAGTGATGCTAAATCAAATGCAAGTCCACTTCACGACCAACAATCTTTTCCACAGCCAACAATTTGGCTTTACTCGCGGAAAATCTACCAGCGATGCGGGAGCAACCCTTGTTAGCTTGATTTACGACGCATGGGAGGGATCGCAGGATGCCATTGGGGTATTCTGCGATCTGTCTAAAGCATTTGATTGTGTTGACCATCAGACACTATTGCTAAAGTTACGTCGGTATGGATTTGACAAAAAATCCCTAGAACTATTACAATCTTACCTGACAGGCTGCAGAGGGAGGCTGTTCATGTGAACAACGTTAAGTCAAACGGAAGTCTAACGTCAAAATAGGCGTACCTCAGGGATCAATTCTGGGACCTTTTCTCTTCTTGGTTTATGTTAATGACTTGCCTTGCATGATCGAGGCACAAGCTGGCATAGTAATGTTCGCGGATGATACATCACTTATATTCAAAGTAAATCGGCATAGTACAGATGCGAATAATGTAAATAATATTTTAAATGATATTTCAAATTGGTTTTCTACAAACAACCTATTGTTGAATGCAGAAAAGACCAAATGCGTTAAATTTACAATGCCCAATGTCAGACAAGCAAACGTCCATGTCGTACTGGGTAGCCAAAGGTTAAAATTTGTAAATAACACTACCTTTTTAGGAATAACAATAGATTCTAAATTACAATGGGGTGGCCATATCACCATTTTAGCTAACAAGCTTAGCTCTGCTGCATATGCTGTGAGACGGATTAGACAGTTGACAGATGTAGCTACTGCTAGGCTAGTTTACTTTGGTTACTTCCATAGCTTGATGTCCTATGGAATACTACTTTGGGGAAATGCAGCAGATATAGAAACAATTTTTACATTACAAAAGAGGGCAGTCTGTGCCATTTATTGTTTAGGTAAGAGAGATTCTCTTAGGGAGCTATTTAAAGATATTAATGTTTTAACTGTAGCTTCCCAATATATATTTGATAACATACTGTATGTTAGGAAAAATATATCTAGCTATACTAAAGTAAGTGACGTTACAGACAGAAATCTACGTAATAAAAATAAACTACTCCCTCCGTGTTATCGGCTTAGCAAGGTTAGTCATTCTTTCAAGGGTATACGCTTTTATAATAAATTGCCTGAATCGGTCCTTTGTATGCCCGACAGTAAATTTAAAATCTTTATAAAGACCACTTTATGTCAAAAAGCATATTATAAGACAGTTGATTACCTTAATGATAAAAGTGTCTGGCTTGAGCATGGTGCAGCCGCCTCCTAAAATGTAATTGTAGCATATTTTGTACTTAGGTGACAAACAAATTTTTTTTTTGCATTATACACGCATTTTGATTCTGACACGAGACCAATGTACATTCGTCCACATTTAGTCTTAAAGAAAAAGTGTAAATGAGTAAATTATTGAAAAAGAGTGACCGAGAGTTTTATTGCCAGGTTCTTTTTCTCGGTTCTACTTATTGCTTTGCGAATCTGGCATTACATGTAAATATAGAAGCAATGACATTTTTTATTTTAAGTACTTACTGACGTTTGTAAGAGCCATTTAGTGACCTATACAAATAAATAAATCATTTCATTTCATTTCACCTACCTACGCTTGTTTCCCTTTTTTGTTTTGGCAGTTATTTTATTGATCTCACGTAAATAGGCAATATTAAATAATACCTACAGTACCCGGGGATAAATATTGCACATCGACCTTTGGAAAGAGACAATCTCGGCTAATTTCGGCTTCGTAGAGCATTATCTCTGTCGCACACTACCTATGTGACGTTTTGTCAGTCATAATGTGAACATGTTTTTTTATTTTACCCGAACCTAAAGCCAACACTTATAGAAAAGTTGGTGTATTTTATACAAAGAATAAAAAGAATTATTAAAAGAAGCAAATCATAATTGCTTTAACAGCTCCTAATAGATACCGGATTGTTTGTATTTCGTGCGACAGAGATAACGCTCTACGAAGCCGAAATTAGCCGATTGTCTC
Source organism: Nudaria mundana (assembly GCA_963556515.1). Taxonomy (NCBI): domain Eukaryota; kingdom Metazoa; phylum Arthropoda; class Insecta; order Lepidoptera; family Erebidae; genus Nudaria; species Nudaria mundana. The sequence goes on along the minus strand of OY748299.1, from coordinate 15,419,717 downwards.
TTTCCAAAGGTCGATGTGCAATATTTATCGCCGAGTACGGTACAAGTAATGGTGGATGAGGAACGAAACTACAAAGTACTTATTGTATGAAAAAATATTTATATTTTTGACCAGTAGTTCACAATTAGCTGAGGTCCCTTACCTGCCTACCCCAAGATCATGCAGTTAACTAAGCACACTAAAATTTAAAACTAATTCTACTCAACCTTACAGGAAGAAGAACGCAAGCGTCACGAGGAAGAGCGACAGAAGAGTACAGTGGAGATGTCACAGAAACGTCAACAGTACATGGAGAAGACGAAGAACGCGCTGTTGTTCGCCGACATGCCGATAGAGAAGAGCAAGTCGGGCCGCGGCCGGAGGCGCGACGAGTATGTGTCCGACTCGGGCAGTGGCAGTGACAGGCCCAGGCCTGACGGGGAACAGTGAGTATTTGTTACCTACCTTCATCATCATTCACCGAGCCTTTTCCCAACTCAGTAGGGGTCGGTTTTCCAGTCTAACTGCGATTCGGCTGAACTTCGATATTTTCCGTGAAGCGACTGCCGTCTGACCTCCACAACCCATGGGTGATATCGTAGTTCTGTAGTTAGACCGCGAGGATTTTTTATTTAGGGCTCCAACTACCCTTAACGACTGCTTTTATGTTCGTATGACAACCGGGACCGACGCGACAACGTGCTATCCGAGGCACAGAGGGGTCTCAGTTTCTTTAAGAAATGGTCACCTATCCTAACCGCCATAGCTTGACTGAATGTTGCTTAACCTTTGCAATGTGTTAACATTGTCGGTTACCACTAGACCACGAGCCCCTGCTTACCTTATATATTATATACACACACAAACTTACATACATACATACTCTGACAAGGGGAAGTCGGGCCGCGGCAGGAGGTTACACACTGACACACACACACACACTTTTCTAACCTCAATTAGTCACCGATTGTTTTGAACAAAATATAATAAAATGGTAACATTTATACAGACGTGAGAAGCAACGTCGACGTAAACGTGAGGGCGGCGACAGCAAGGGCAAGGGACGCAAACGTAGAGATAAGGAACAGCGCGGCTCCGGGAGCGACAGTGAACCGCCCAAGAAACGGGGCAGGAAGAAGGTTATTATCTCACACACTATGTTATATTATTGTATTTCGGTCTAAGAGCCGTGGAATAACAACCTTCACCCAACTGGGAACCAGCTTAGACACATTTGTTTCTTGTAATATTTTTTGTTATTCTTTTTAACACTATTAGTGTTGTAATCTGTGGCTATACGTACTGAATAGCTTATTTAATACTAAACGGACTAACTTTGATGTTAAATAGGCTATTCAGTGATTAAATAGTAAGTAAATTATGATTATCTTCCACGTCTCCTCTACAATATCTCTTGGGTTCGAATCCCACCCAGTACAAAACTTTGTGTGACTTTGGGGTATAATTTATCTATAACTAGCGAACGCCCGCGGTTTTGCTAGCTTGATAAATTATATACTCAAAAACCTTCCTCGAGAACCACTGTGTCCATTGGTGAAAACCGCATCAAAATTCGTTACATAGTATTAAAGATTTAAACATACATGGGGAACAGACGACTTTGTTTTATACTATGTTATGATTGTCTATTTATAGGTATATATATATATAAATACCTGTATAATTTACAGTTTCAGTGTACATTTTTACATTATAAAGTAAAAAAAAAAGTTAACTTTATGCAATGTTAAACTTTTACCATAAATTATTGATTTTTATTATGCTAAGCTGATACGATACATCAATACTTACAACTTACATAAAATATAGTATCACAAAACAATATAATTTTATTACATCAATGTACTCGTATTTAAGGTGTGAAGTTTCCTTTGAGTTGAACCTACTTACTAATCTTATCTTATATTTTTAACAGCGTGAAAAAGGTCTCGGCAAACGTGAAAAGGCCCGCGCTGCGAAACAAGCTGAAGAAAAACTTAGCGCTAAACAACGTGCGAAGATTGTCTCTAAAGAAACTATATCTACCTCCGAATCCGAGTCGGACAAAGACTCGAGGAAGTCTAGAAGTCGCAGTCGCAGCGGCAGTCGCAGTCGCAGCGGCAGTCGCAGTCGCAGTGGCAGCGGCAGTCGCAGTCGGAGTCCGTCGGCCAATAGGAGGCGAAAGAGGATTATGTCCGCTTCGGACAGCGATAGGTGGGTCTTATGCCTTTATCTATGTCTGATCTTTAGTGGACAAGTATAAGTCGTAAGTCGTAGCCGTAGTCTGCGAAATAGTCGACCTAAGATTATTACCAGTTGTAATAATGTTTAGTGTAATTTACTGTTTTGTTACGTTTACAGATCTCGCTCTAGAAGTCGATCGCAGTCTAAAAGCCCTGCCAGGTATGTATTTAATTCAACTTTATGAGCATTCCATTTTTGATAAAAAAAATATTTAATCCCGTTATTTTGTTGTCACAGGTCAAAAGGCAAGTCTCGATCCCGTTCCAAAAGTCGTTCACGTTCCAAGTCCAAGAGTGCTTCCCGAAGCAGATCTAGATCTCGTGCGAAATCAAAGAGCCGTAGCCGATCCGGGTCTCGTGCAGGTTCACGAGCGTCAAGATCTCGCTCCAGATCTAAATCGCGGTCGAAATCTAGATCCAAATCAAGATCTAAATCACGATCCAAATCCAGATCTCGTTCCAAATCAAGATCTCGATCCAAGTCGAGATCTAGATCCAAGTCGAGGTCCAGATCCAAATCCAAATCCAGATCCAGATCGAAATCGAGATCCAGATCCAAATCCGGGTCAAGATCGAGATCTGGCTCCAGGAATTCCAGACCTGACACTCCGGTGTCTAGGAAATCTGTATCCGCGAGTGAAGATGAGGCATAGGATAATGTGTACAAATATTTTAATTATATTAGTTTTACATTTAGAGTTTCATGTTAGTAAGGAAAGCTGTGCTTGTTTGATACAGCTATCGAAGTTTGAAATTATTTGACACTGACCATAATAATATGGTATTTTGAGTTGCGTTAGTACAAAATGTATGCATTTTTTGTTGACAAATTCCAAACGGGGTTGTTTTATACTGCCAGCAATTCTATTAATACGTTTTAATAAACAAGGTTAAACCGATTTCTGTAAAACATTATCTTTATTGGTGAACAAAAGTTTGTTATCTGTACCAAGTAGCACACTATTAAAAAAATATTGAGTATACAGGGTCTGTCCTCAATAATGGATAACCTGTTAACTAGAGTTGGTCCGGATGTGATAACCATTTATAACATTACTGGAAAACTCCTGACCTTGCTTACTGTACATTAATGTTGCTTAACCACAGAGTGTCAGTGTGAACCCACAGTTTCCTGACGCTACCGGTAGGGGCGCTGGTGTAAAATGTATGGGGAATATGAAAACGTATTTCGAGCAAATTAACGTAAGGAACTGGTACCAGACACTCAGTAATGTAATACCTTTTCGAAATAGCGTCGTATTTTTTTAAAAAGTAAGTATCTAAGTGATTTATGACAGTTCAAAGAAAACAAATAAGAAATAAAAAAAAAATTTAAAAAATCATGTTTCACTCGCTGCGTCAGATCGCAGAAACCGTTGGCATATGAAAATAAGATTTTCGTGCCTTACATCCGGACCAACTCCAGTTAACGGGTTATCCATTAATAATGACACACACTATATTAGATAATGTATTTGAATATTGTGAATTTGACAAGGATTAGGACTGTTCTGACTATCATCCACTCTATAAAAGACAACGCATCAAGAATATTCGGTACAAATTGTTATTCTATATTACTAATATAATAAAGAGAAAATATTATATGATTGTTTGTTTGCTCTGAAAATACTGAACCGATTTTGAATATTCTTGCACTAATATGTAGCTACATTATCCCTTTTTATCCCGGTTATGTGTTCCCGTGGGAATTGGGAAGTAGAAAACTAGTATTTTCGAGAGATTTAAATAAATTAAATACCCAAATTGAAATGTGTTCCTAGGTTCTTCAAATTAACCAACCATTTTGTGACAATACTCTTATCCTACATTCTCGTAGTCATATTTATGTTAAGATTCTATGTTCATTAAATATTTGACCCTCCATGTTCTGTACATTAAGGATGTAATGCGTACTGCTATAAAAATAAAAGAAAATACTATGTATATATTTTTGTATTATTTTTAAACAAACTTCTTCCATGCTGGCCTGGGAGCGAAGGAAAAACTTAGAATCCAGCCCTTACACAACCCGGGGTGTCGTAGAAGTCGACTGAGGGAGATGGCCCGGTGCACAATAACCAGCACTGCAGGGCACCCATCAGGCGAGGGACAAACCGTCCACAATAGCATTCCCAAGGAGGGTTGACGACGACGGTTGTAAAATAAAACCATAGCCAAAACCAATTTTGCAACATGATGAGCGATAATAGAGAGCGAAATAGGGCTAGGGCGTACCCTACAGGCGACGCGCAGGGACAGCACCCGGTACCTGTGGGAAATGGACAAGGCTTGTCGCATCGGGGGTGGATGCGACGTAAGACGCAAGCCCATCGCGAAAGAGAAGTAAGACTGAGGTATGCAAGTTGGAATGTTGGCTCTATGACTGGGAAAGGAAGAGAGTTGGTCGATGTGTTTAAGAGAAGAAGAATAAATGTGGCATGTTTGCAGGAGACTAAGTGGAAGGGTGCAAGTGCTAGAGAGATTGGTGAAGGATATAAGTTATATTACATTGGGAGTGATGGAAAAAGGAATGGAGTTGGTGTAGTACTGGATGGTAACTTGAAAGAATGCGTGACGGATGTGAAAAGAGTAAACGACAGGATAATAGTTGTGAAAGTAGTATGGGAGAGTATGGTGCTAAATGTGATCAGCGCGTGTATGTACCACAGAGCGGGTGTGATGACAGAGAGAAAGACAATTTTTGGGAGGAATTTGATAAAGTCATGATTAGTATACCAGAAAGTGAAGAAATATGTATAGGAGGAGATTTTAATGGACATGTAGGAAGAGTGAATGAGGATTATGAAAGAGTGCATGGAGGATGGGGATTGGGGATACGGAACCCGTAACAGTGACGGTGAAACACTACTACAGGTTGCTTCCTCCCTTAACCTGGCCATAGTGAACACGTGGTTTCGTAAACAGGCCTCACACCTAATCACCTATAAAAGTGGTGTTCATTTGACACAGATTGACTATTTCCTAATCCGGGGGAGTAGGTTGGTCTGTGTCAAGGACTGCAAGGTGCTGCCGGGAGAAGGGGTAGTGAAGCAACATAAGCTATTAATAATGGACTTAAAGACCAAAGTAGTCTCACAAAAAGGCAAAAAACGCCCACCTCCTCGAATTAAGCGGTGGTTGATAGAGAAGAAAGAATATGCAAGTAAGTGAACGAGTGGTGAATAAAATGATAGAAATGAGAGATATGGTGGATAAATCAGTGAATGAATGTTGGAACGAAATGGCGAGTTGCATCAGGAAAGTAGCAAAAGAAGTGTTTGGAGAAACGAAAGGTAAAAGTGTACTTGATACATGGTGGTGGAATAGAGAAGTACAAAAGGTAATTAAAGAAAAAAGAATGCTTTTAAGGAATGGCAGAAAGAAAAAGGAGAAAAGGAAGTGAAAAAGAAGAAAAAAAGGAGAAGTATAAGGACTGGAGCAAAAAGGCGAAAAAAGCGGTAGCAATAGCTAAATCTCAGGCCCAAGAGCAACTATACAATGTTCTTGATGGAACTAAGGGCCAAAAAGAAATCTACCGCTTAGCAAAAGACAGAGATGATAGAACGAAGGACGTAAGACATGTAAGATGTATAAAAGATGAAACGGGTAAGATTTTAATAATAGAAGATGAAGTAAGAAATCGATGGAAGGTGTATTTCGAAAAACTTATGAATGAAGAGAATGCATGGAGTGGAAATTTAGAATAGAGACGTGTGAATGTAGGTTTAGTGAAGGAGATTGATAGAGATGAAATAAGAAAAGCGGTACGAAATATGAAGAATGGGAAAGCCGTAGGGCCCGACGGTATTCCAGTGGAAGCGTGGAAGATATTGGAAGAAGATGGATATGCGTGGCTGACCTTATTTCTTCAATAAGTTGTTGTATGAAGTGACGATCCCAGATGAATGGTGCAATAGTTCTCTAGTGCCCATTTTTTAAATTATTTAAAAAAATGGGCACATTAAGCTGATGTCACACAGTATGAAAATTTGGGAGAATGTGATAGAGAAACGAGTGCGAGAGGAAAGCGAGATTACCCAAAACCAGTTCGGGTTTATGCCTGGTCGCGGGACTACAGACGCCATATTTGCACTCCGCCAGCTGTGTGAAAAATATAGGCGTGCACATAAAAACTTGCACATGGTGTATGTAGATCTCGAGAAGGCGGGTACCTAGAACGGTTTTGTGGTGGGCCTTGAAAGAGAAAGGTGTGCCTGGGAAGTATATAGAGTTAATCTGTGCGATGTTTTGTCGATCGAAAACCTACGTACGAACCGCTGCTGGCAACACCGACGAGTTCAGTGTGGCGGTAGGCTTGCATCAGGGCTCGGCGATAAGCCCATATCTCTTCCTGTTGATAAATGATGCTTTGACATCGGAGATACAGGAAGAGACCCCCTGGTGTAAGCTATTTGCCGATGACATTGTACTCGTCGGTGACGACGGGCCTGAGGTACAGAGTAGATTGGAAAAATGGCAATGTAAACTGGAGAGTGTAGGCATGAAAATCAGTAGAACCAAAACTGAGTACATGTTCTCTGATTTCGGCGGTCTCTCTAGTCCTACACCCATGGTGTTAGACGGCGCATCAATACCAGTTTGCTCCAGTTTCCGGTACTCTTATCCTCGGCTCTCTTATCCAGGATGATGGGGAAATCGATCGTACAGTGAAGCACAGAATTGACGCAGGTTGGATGAAATGGCGGCAGGTCAAAGCCACTATATGCGACCCCCAATTTCCTCCCCTTCCCCCTCGGATGCGAAAGCTGATAGACGTGTGCACGTACTGCTCCATTTTCTGTTTTTTTCGTATATTAAATAATAAATTAACTTAAATTCAGTGTCTAAAATTCACGAAGATACCAGGCGGACAGAGAAACCTTGGAGTCACGTACAGTGTTTATAAAAGTACCACCACCTATACGTAGTGAGTACCTGTACATACATCAGACTCAACTTAGTTCCGGCCTATCACAATCAAACAGGTAGTAATTGGCGTTTGCACTAATTGGTTGTCACACCCACCTGCAATACGCACGTCGACACTTCCCACATACTTTCGTAGGGCGGGGTCAATGACCGGTGACAGTATTGGATTGGTGATTTCCTGTCTCACATTGCATTTTTAAAGATGTTTCGTAATGTCCAACGTTCTCCAACTGTATCGCAATACTCCGTATCCGATTCTGATTTAATGAATATGCAAGAGGACTGTGGCTCAGCGGCGCAGAGAGACAAGCGCCGACGTCTATCCAGTGAATCCCACGATGACTTAACTGCCTTTAGGTTGGAGTTGAAAGAACTATTTAAGACGTTTACAAGTAGCATTACTTCACGCATAGATACCTTGGAAAGTCACATCTCCGATGTAAAAACTAATGTTACATCAATTTCTACCACCAACATCGATATTGGAACTTCGATAAATTTCGTGTCAGAACAAATTAACACAATTGAGGCCAAGATGACGTCACTGGAAGAAGATCGTAAATCACTAGTATTGCACATTTCCAAGTTGGAAGATAGCTGTGAGGAATTACAACGTAACATGTATAAAACTAGCCTAGAGGTTCGGAACGTTCCTAGACGGAATGCGGAGAGTAAGACTAACTTATTTGAAATGGTCCACAAATTAGGTACCTCCTTAAAGATCCCCGTAGAAAAGTCTGAAGTTAGAGATGTTTACCGCATACCCGACAAGAAAAACCAGGATGTTGGAACTCTAATTATAGAATTCACGAATACGCTTACTAAAACCAATTTCCTCGGTGCGGCAAAGAAGTATAATAAAGAACATCGTCCTTATCAAATCAACTCCGGTGCTGTTGGTTTTGCTGACCCTGTGAACCCCATTTATATCTCTGAGCGTCTAACACCAAAAACTAGAAGATTGCACTCTCTTGCACGGGATTTTGCCAAGACTGAGAACTACGCCTACTGCTGGACTGCAAACGGGCGTGTATTCCTGCGCGCAAAGGAAGGTCAGCCATACACAATAGTTAGAAGTGAAACGCACCTAAACTCACTTAAACAGACAGTATGACTAGTTAAAATCTACCCTATTAAAATAAACTGTTTCCTTGCACCCACACCTCATGTCCATTATTGGACTTTCATACCCATACAATTTCTCATCAACACAACACTCGCCATAACACTACAAACTAAACAACACACACTGCCCTTCGCGTTTCCTTCGTTAAACTCTAGAAAATACCCTCTTAATCCAGTGATTAAGAGGGTATTTTCTAGAGTTTATATATATAATAGCCTCTGTATTCATGTGCTTATAGACCCGCTTAACCTTTAAGATTGGTACATTCGTTTGTAAGATTGTTGGTAAATGATCAGTGACAGCAGATTGCAACACTAAGGTTTTAGCATTGCTACCCGGTTTAAGAAAAATATGATCGAGACATCTCTCATTCCTTGTAGGGATTGTGTATGCTGGAAAAAGTGTATGTGATGCCATGAGGTTTAAATATTCCTCACTACAATCGTCATAATTAGGTGGGGTGATATTTATATTAATGTCTCCCATGACTGTAACAATTTTAAAGCCCTCCAGACGACTCAAAGTTGAGTCCATATCCGAAAAAAACACATTGAGACTTTTAAATGAGGGTGAACGATACACCGCAATAAGAGCGAAATGGTTAGAATGTTTAACAACCAAACAGCTAGCCTCACGAAATATGGGTTCCTCAACAGTGCACTCCAAGTCAGTTTAAACTCCAAGTCAGTGAAAGTTGCACCAGTGAATGAAAAATTGAGAAGCGAGCGGCTGTCATGGTATGGACATGTTATGAGAAAAGAGGAAAGCAATGTCGTTAGAAAGGTGCAAAGTATGACTGTCGAGGGTTTAAGGAGTAGAGGTAGGCCAAAGAAAAGATGGATGGAATGTGTGAAAGAGGATATGACAAGGAGAAGAGTGACTGAAGAGATGACGTCTGACAGAGATGTGTGGAGGAGAAAGACTTGTTGCGCCGACCCCAAATAATTGGGATAAGGACAGGTAGATGATGATGATTATTTTTAAACAAACTTGAGCCAATCTGAAGTAGAAAGTTCCTAACGACCATACTTCAAATGGATGCACTCCGAATTGGAGGACGTCCACCATAATGGAAGATCTGTGCCCTTTTTAGAAGACGTCCTCTCCATTTAATGAACGACAGTTATATTTTACATAGCCTAGTGTAATTAATATATATGCTTGGTAAATCTCGAAAAGTGTAGACTACAAGCACAAAAGTGTATTCGGGATTTGGCTTGCGTGCGCTGGTGTGAGATTGTGCCGATCGGGGCTTGTATCGGTTTTTTAAACAAAGGAAACTTGCAGTAAGGGTTTGACACATCGCTCATGAGTTCTCTTCGAAAGGATGTGTTTTTCGTTGTGCTGCGCTATGTACCTATTTCAAAACGATTTTATAAAACTCCATGTAAACACATTCCGACATACCATACCCTGTTAAGATTTCATAGATAGTTATTAATATTCATTATGTCGCACATGTCTGCACAACGAACTCACGAGTTTGTGATTGGCATCCAAGTGACTGTGAAGGCTTGAGCAGGGCCGTCTTTAAACTATTGAGGGCCCTGGGCATGGTAGGATAGTGGGGCCCCTATTTTTTTTTAAAGTAGCCCCTTAAAGTCGCATCGCCCCCTACGTTCATTGCTGATCGTCCAAGGTAGAATTCCTGTGGCGCTGACGGACTTTGGCCACCTATGTGGCCTCTGTCGTGAAGTTGGATCGGGTGTTATTACGCATCTTTGGGGTCGAATTTTATACCACGTCACGTCAGTGAGTGAATCCGCGTGCTGCAGGGCTGGGGCCTCGCGGACAGGACTGCGGGTGGCTAGCCCGTGTCCTCAAGTCCCGATTATGAAGGTCAGTGGTCTAGAGCTTAGACGAGCCTGCGGCCTGGCCTTCGACTTCGAAACTCAGCTGGGAGTTCCTCGCTCCCTCTCCCTCTCGGCAGTCTCCTTCGCGAGAATATCCTGCTCGCAGAAGGACACGGCCACGTTCTACCTACTGCCACTGGAGACCATGGTTCGAAGCATGGTCTCCAGCGAGAGGATATCCAAACCCAGATCCATGACGAGGTCCCGGCGCATAAGCGCCGTATAAACGGCTTGATGGATTTCGACGAATTTTGTCTCCAATACAAGATACCTATTTATGAAAGGAATTTATCTGCTGAGTGTTATAGGGTAGGTACCTACATAAAATGTGAGCAAAAGGTATATACGGGCTTTATGGCGTCAAATATGTATATTTAATTACTTTTTTATGCTGTGATCATTATAGTACACGGGCCGTAGAACATTGAAAAATATTGATTAACAGCAAGCTCATTTTTCGTAAGTAGCTTTATTTTACCGAGTCTCCCACAAAAAGAAATCTCAAATCAGGTAGCTAACAGAGTTATCCAGTTAAAATATTCGGAACAAAATTGTAAGGTTGCATTAATTTGTATAGAACTGCAAAGTGGTGCAGGTACATCATTATAAATCAAATATCGAAAGTTCCCATCGATCCGACTTGTGCTAAAAAAGTTATTCAAGGTTGAAAAGTTAAAAAGTTGAAAATTTTCGGTTTTTTGGATTTTTCTCGTAAACAGTGAATTATATCAATAATTGTTTTTTACAAAATTGTAGATAATAAAATAACCTACAAATAAGACTCCACAACTTTTTTCCTAGGAATTACCATTTCTGAGATTGCGGTTATTAACGTCCAACAAGCTATAGTCTACACGCAATGCTGGTCCGCTCCTATTAACTCTGTCGTGATGTTATATAGCCTATGTTACTCGATAAAAATGTAGCTTTAAATAACCGAAAGAAATTTTAAAATCGGTGCAATAGTTTCTGAGGTGTCACGTTGTCCCGTACAAACTTTGTCCCCCCTTTTTCACCCTTTTAAGAGTAGAATTTTGGAAAATCCTTTCCTATCGGAAGTATGCGCCATATAATAAAGATGGGCCTGGGCTTGAGGCTTTTCAATCTTTGCCAAACGTCGGCAAGGGTGTAAATGTAGCATAACAATACCTCTGGCAAGCATTAGCGGTAGCTCTCTCTATTATGTGAGATCAACAGTCACTGGTCAACAACACAAAGACACCCACATCATCACCCATATCAGGCCGTTATTCTATACACTGCCAGTAAGTCTGGTTTTCCCACGTTATAAAGGGGGCTTGCGGGCAAGCCTTTAGCTGGTAAAAAATGATTGTATAATATATCTATCTCTGTCTACTCCTTCGAGAAAACCTATGATTCCATGTATTTATGTTTTATTTCATATTAAAAATAATGGAGTAGTCCACGTGGATGCTTATTATACAGCCAGAGACAATAAGTACAAAATGGTAAGTATATCAATTTAATTAAAACATTGTATAATTAAGTCAAGATTCGAAGTACACATTTAAATTATTTGTATTACATTTATTAACTTAACATAGATAAGTATAAGTAGGTACAATGTTATCTTGCTCAGCATAATCTTGCAACAATATAATAAATAGCTTTAAACGTTATATAGGTAATTAACATATAACACAACCATTATGTTTTAACGAAATAACTTGCAAGAAACTCTTTAAACATAAAACAGTATAGAAATATTATTCAATTCCAAACTCATGTCCCGAATGTAACAAGATTTTATCTAATGGACTAACTTCATTTAAAATCTTATTTTCTATTACTTAATAATTGAGCGTTGCATATTGCTGAAGATGGGCCACTTCACCGATACAATTGGTTCAATCATACACATACTCGTATAACTGGGCCAATTTTACCTTCACATTTGACCAATGGACTAACCCGAATGATTGACGAATAAATGTTTAATAATATAGCAGTAACATTTGCTAATAGGTACAGGTACGAGTACAGTAACGTTCACGTAAAAAGCGCATCGGTACTCTCGCTCTTACTAGCTGTTAGTACCTACCACAAATTATAGATAGATAAATCGCCCACTGCGCAGCTTGAAGGTCAGCGTTCTTTTGATGTGACGCGACCTGTTTGTAACTGATAACTTGGAAGACGATTTTGCGGCATCCTATAAGGAATGAGGGAAAGCCAAGTATGATATAAAGGAAAACGCCCAATCAAATCGACGGAGTTATAGGTATACATGGGCACACTAAAAGTTTTGCACTTATAGCTAATCGGAACTATTTGAATTTCGAATGTTATATTTTTTTAAACGTTGCAACCTTCTTAGTAATAAAAAAAACAATTGGCGGGAAATCAATGGTCAATTGTTTTTTATCACACATCAAAGTGCAAGTGCATGAAACGAAAATGGAATTAAGTCGAAAAAATTTTTGAGCGATGATTTTTTATGATTTTAAAAGTTCTCTCTCTCCGCAAGACTGTACCGTTCGTCTTCAAAATGCTTTTGGGAGAGAAGCACCTTGTTTGAGCACCGTAAGGCGATGGTTTGCTGAATTTGAGAGGTCGAGTTTCTTTACATGACGAATTTCGTGAAGGGCGGCCTTCAACTGCCGTCAACGAAGATAATGTGGCTACTGTTAAGCGGTTAATTGAAGAAAACCCGCGGATTACCTATGAGACAATTCGAGGACTATTGGGGATTGGTATGAGTCAAATCCAGAAAATTTTACACGTAGAATTGAAAGTTCGGAAACTTTGTTGTCGTTGGATCCCTCATGAACTGACAGCGGAGCAGAAACAGGCTCGCGTGGAATGGTGCTCACAGATGCTACTGAAGTACGACCACGGACATTCTAATGCTGTTTATGACATTGTCTCAGGAGACGAAACGTACATTTATTATTTTGAACCCAAAAATAAAAAGTAATCTTGTGAATGAAATGGTGTTTGAAAATGAGAACAAGCCAACAAAAGTGAGGCAGGCGAGAAACGTTGGTAAAAAAATGATCGCGTTTTTTTTTCTCAGCTACGGGTCCCATCTGTACAATTTCACTTGAAAATCAAAGTTACGCAAAACTTATAGTGTGACCTACGGATACATTATTATTTATTAGAAAGAAGTATATTAGCAGCAGTGACATACTGATACTGATAGTGAACCTATAAAGACAGGCTGAAGGGACCCAACTAAACTCAACGGACAGTGCACAATTAATAATCATTGTTTTAAATATTTTCAGGTGATTTTATTAAATTGAATCTCTGAATTGATAAAAAAAACTTTAGCTCCTTACATTTTACTAAATGGATTTATAAAAAAGGTTATTAACATTAAATTTTCTCAAAAATGTTTACTTTTTTGTTAAACATTAGTTTTTCATACAAACTTATTATATTTGATAGGATAAATAGGTTAAAAATTCGAACTGTAATGGCAGTTTTCGGTATTATTCAGTTTAGGGCTAGGGGGTATAAGTACCTATAATGTAATGGAAAATTTATACAAAGTATTCTATCACCTACGTATTTAAATGATAATATTATGATTAATGTGCGCTAATATTACTCTAAATAACTAGATGTACAAGTAATAACTTTGTTTATAATCCGAGCCAGATAACTTGAATATGATTTTAGATTTATCGTTTCGTTTTTATTTAAGATTTATTTTAGATTTATCGGTCGTTTAGGTGCACTAAGGCCCGGCGCACTTTATCGGCATTGGCAAGGATAAGGATTTTAGCACAATTTTAGTTTACAAATAGCAATGTAGACATTAATATCATGGCAATAAATGACTTGGAAACTTCCATGATTATTTATGGTCATAAGGTCACCCAGGGCGAATGCGACTATAAAAAATAAAGTTTTAACTTTGCCTCCCTCCAGCATAATCTACATAAATAATAAGGTAATGCTAATACATATACCTAATAAAGCATATTTTAATGAACAGTTTCGACATATAACATATTGCCAACAGGCTCAGCTTTTTCAGTGATTCACGTTATTGTTGCATGAGATCAGTAAACGTTACATTAGCCCCCCATGGGGTAAATGTGACTAATATAGCCATAACTCTCTTTCAATCAGTAATATCGACATGGCAACAATACGAAAATGTAGATTCTAGCAACAGCTTTCCGAAAATGATATGAATCCGCTTAAAATACGCTTCAATTTTTGACTGCTTCGGTGGCGTGGTCGGTAGTGTATCCGCTTTCGACGCCGGAGTCTCGGGTTCGATTCCCGGTCGGGACAAACTTTGTGTGATGATATATACGTTTGTACCGAAGTCTGGGTGTTTCCTATGTATAATATGTATGTATTTACAAAAAAAAAATGTATATAAGTATTTATATCAGTTTATCTAGTACTCGTATCACAAGCTCTGCTTAGTTTGAGACTAGATGGCGTTGTGTGGATTGTCCTAACATATTTATTTTATTTATTTATTTATTTTAATTTCCGACAAATTGTTTAAATTCTGTTATAAATTTTTATGGGGTGAATGTAACTATTTTCCAACTATGCTCTGTCGGTACAACAGTAAGCAGTCTAGGAGCTCCATCTATATTTGATTGAAAGAAACAATGATTGCTCTACATTTCAATAGATGGTACTTTTAATAACTACCGTTAGTTGAAGAGAAAATCAAATTAGTTACTTTAGCCCCCTAGTCGCATTCGCCCCGGGTGACCTTATATTGATCATGGAAATTTCTATTTTATTGCCATAATGTATATATGCTATTCGTCACCTAAAATTCTTACCCTTGCCGATCGTCATAGTGGGCACCAAGCCTATGACTTACATTATAAAATGAATATTTACTGGATGCTGAGGGGTTAACTTCTCCGCTCCAGTCCCACAGAGTCGATTAAAACTTTGAAGCAGAAACTCAATCTACAAGTAAACCTCACAATACGGTTAGTGAAACAAGCTTCATAGCATGCTTAAGTGTGGAGGCTTGGTCACAAAGCACCTCATTACTATTCCAATAATACACAACTACGAGGGAGTCACAAGTCATTTAGAGGGAGAAATAGTTATTTTAAATCACGAGGTAGAGAAAGCTAATGACATCTTGGACCTATAAGTCTACATTGACGGTAGCAAAATTGATGGAATAGTCGAAGCTGCCAGTACCTGCGGGAACGAAGAACAAAAACAACACACAGCGAAAATGAAGTTGGCCATTTCCTGTAGTGTATTCCAAGCAAAACTTGTTGCTATGTCAGGGCTAACCTACCGCAAACATAACGGGCCAGGATCGGATCTAATCTAAGCGCTTTTAAGGTCAGCCCTGGAATCGATGTGCGGTGTTGCCAAGCAACGGATAACCTACTCGCAGCAGAAGCGCAAGAGTTTTCACACGAGTGCGAGCAAAGAGTTCAATTTTTCTGGGTCAAGGCGCACGCACGCATTACACAAAACAAAAGGGCGGATCAGCTGGCCAAAAAAGCAGCTTTAAAACTTAAGGTTACACAACCAAGATCTTCTTCCCAGAAACATCAAACCAAGCCCACGGCCGTCCCTATGCCGGACGAACATCTGAGGCCTGTTTAATCCTGTGCAGATTCTGTACCACAGGCCTCCGTACGCAACTGTTTACTGAGCATTGCGGAACTGAAGAATATCTGCACAGATTCAAAGTGAGAAACAACCTGTCTTGTACATGTGACGACTAAACTCCGGAGACGATCTTACTGGAGTATAAGTGGAGCCGGGTACAACCATCACCGAAAATACGACCGCCACGGTAATGTAACAGGATAATTCCCTTACTTCTTGTAATGCCCCGAGGCATGGAAGTATTGTTAGAAAAACTGGATGATAAACTGAACAACAAACATGTTATGGCAGCTTTAAACCAAAATCTTTCGATTTTAATGGAAGAGAGCAACAAACTAAAACAAAACCCGAAATTGTCGACTACACAGAGGGCCTTCAAGAGAGCGGATGCCCAGCGCGTCGCGCGGCTTGGTCAGGAGCTCACATCCCATCCCACGGGCAGCCGTGGATACTGGCAACTGGCCAAAGCCGTACAGTCAAATTTTTGTCAACCCTCGCTGCCACCACTGCGTTTTCCTGATGGATCACTGGCTCACAAAGCCCAAGAGAAGGCGGTCATGCTCGCAGACCTCTTTGCGGCTAATTCCCGGGTCGATGACCGTGGCCTGCAGCCCCCCGCCATCGCCAACTGTGGCCACACTATGCCTGATATTGTTATCAGGCAATGTGATGTACGGGCAGTGCTGCGGTCACTCGACACGCGGAAAGCCAGTGGCCCTGACGGCATTCCGGCGGTGGTGCTACGAAAATGTGCTGCTGAGTTGTCTCCAGTATTAACGCGTCTGTACCGCCTGTCATACTCTACAGGCCTCGTGCCGGAGGCCTGGAAGGAGGCGAACGTACAACCGATCCCCAAGAAAGGGGATCGATCCGATCCAGGCAACTATCGACCCATAGCTGTCACCTCAGTCATTTGCAAGGTGCTCGAGCTTCTTATTAATAAGCAGCTCATGCGATACCTGGAGGATCACTCGCTAATCAATGATCGGCAATATGGCTTCAGGCCAAAACGATCAACGGGTGACCTCCTGGCATTCGTCACGCATGTATGGGGTGAGGCTATGGAAAAGTTTGGCGAGTCCTTGGCTATTAGCCTGGACATCGCCAAAGCTTTCGATAGGGTCTGGCATGCTTCGCTCCTTTCCAAGCTTCCGGCATATGGTCTACCTCCTCAACTGTGCAGCTGGATTGCCAGTTTTTTAAACGAGCGCCGAGTGCGGGTCCTCTGCGATGGCCAGGCTTCTCGCTTTTTGCAAGTGAATGCCGGGGTACCGCAGGGGTCCGTACTGTCACCAACTCTCTTTCTTCTGCATATCAATGATATGCTTTCCCTCGGGAACATTCATTGCTATGCAGATGACAGTACATTGCACGGGAGTTACTCGGTTCGTCCGACGGCGGGGCGATCTGTGATAGAGGAGGAGAGACGACATCTCGTGGGTGATCTCGACCGAAGCCTCGACAGTATCTCCCAATGGGGTGCCGAGAACTTGGTCGAGTTCAATGCCCACAAAACACAGGCGTGTGCATTTACAGCGAAAAAATCCCCTTTCCTTCCCCTACCCACTCTTCAGAATGCAATATTACCAATGAAGGACAATCTAGACATCCTTGGCATAGACGTTCGTCGAGAGCTCAATAACACAAAATACATTGAGAGATGTATTGGGCTAGCTTCGCGGAAACTAGGAATACTGAACAAGGTAAAGCGATTCTTTACACCGCACCAGAGGTGTCTGCTGTACAAAACGCAGATTAGACCCTGCGTTGAATACTGCTCTCACCTCTGGGACGGCTCCGCGAAGTATTTGCTGGACGCACTCGACGCTATGCAGCGACGCGCTGTTCGCATTATAGACTGTCCGGAGGTAACGGGAAGCCTTGAGCCGCTAGCCCAGCGCCGAACAATTGCTTCCTTGGCCGCGTTCTACCGTATTTACCACGGTGAGTGTTCTGAAGAGCTCTTCAACCTGATCCCACCCTCTCCCTTCCGATCCCGAACAACGCGTGCCGGGCAGAGATGTCACCCTCATACCGTGGAAACCGTCTTCGCGAGAACCGAGCGTTTTAGACGATCGTTTCTCTGCCGAACGATGGTGGCTTGGAACGCCCTGCCTGCGCACGTGTTTCCTCCTACATATAACCCTGGGCTCTTTAAGCGAAGCGTGAAGAGGCACATTACAGGGTCGTCAAGTTGAGGGCCACTCTCTATAGTATTCCTGTGTACTGTGAGAGTCGCCCTCAATTGCCAGACGTCGCCTCAGCTTACCATCAGGCGAGTGGCGTCAATTTGTCGACCTAAATATAAAAAAAAAAAAAAAAAAAAAAAACACATTAAGGAACTAGGAGTAGATTCAGGCGTACACCTGGATAGTCAAGGGGACTTCAAAAACTAGCTAGTACCGACACCCGGACCCGTAATAACGATAGCTATAACAATAACAACACCGCTAAGTCTAAAAAAATCTCCAAACCGGCTGGTCAGCGTGGAAAAGCAGACCGAAACCCTCCAGCAACAAATGAAAACCTGAAAACATCCATAAACATTAGAATATACAATGTTAGAACGTTATCATCAATGAAAAAAATCATGGAACTAGGGCACTCGTTAAAGAATATTAAAATCGATATTCTAGGATGATTTGAAGTCAGAAGGATGGAACATGGTTTAGAACACGATGAGCACATTCTCTGCTACAGGGGAGAGACACCTGGAATGGGTGACTTTGTTAGTAAAAAATACAAAGCAATCGTCATTGAGTTCACTAGTGTATTAGAACGGTTAGCTCCTACTGTGCATGAAATTTGGGGAACACTGCATTTCCATTATCCAAACCTATGCACCATCCGAAGAAGCAGAAGAGGATGAAATCAGTAGATTCTATAAAGAGTTCGAAGGGGCACATGAAACACCTGACAAATACTTACTGGTACTGGGAGATTTTAATGCTAAGATTGGTCAACCGAAGCACAAAGAAAAACTTAATAAGTAATTATGGTTTTGGGAAACGTAACGAGAGGGGTAAGAGATTAATCCAATATGGCTTTGAACACAAGCTCAGTATAATAAACACATTTTTTAAGAAAATACTGAGTCGTACATGGACCTGGATTTCTCCCGATTGGCTACTTACGTAAGGGAAAAAAATAACATCTCTCGAGCCCAAGTCACACTCTGACTCAGTCGAGGCTCTGACAAATATGTCCGAAGTCCCCGTTAACCAGCAGTTGTGTGTGTGCGTGATTGTGTGTATGAGTGCGCGTGTGCGTGCGTGCGTGTGTGTGTGTGTCTCGTTCTCGTTCGCAATAAAATAAAAGACTGCAATAACCAATAAATCTTGAGTGACGACTAAGCAGGATAGACTTCAGGAAACTGACTGCTAGCTGATGTGCCGACAATTGTTCAGTTTGCATCAGTGGGTCTATGTTTATATGGTGGGTCTATGTTTATATGGTGGGTCTATGTTTATATGGTGGGTCTATGTTTATATGGTGGGTCTATGTTTATACGGTGGGTCTATGTTTATGTAGTGGGTCTATGTTTATACGGTGGGTCTATGTTTATGTAGTGGGTCTATGTTTATACGGTGGGTCTATGTTTATGTAGTGGGTCTATGTGGTATATTCAGATGTTCTCAGGTCAAGCCAGAGAACGGAAAAACCATCAAATGTACATGTTTTCTGGCGTTTTCTATGCTTTACCTATATATTAACATGATTTACATAATTCCCAGTCATTGCCTTCGTTTTTAAAATTGCCTAAGACTACACTAATATAATATATTATGAATAATGTAGGTACTTTAACAATAATCAAATAATGTGCAGTTATCTAATAACATCGAAATAATATCAACAAGGCAGTCAGACGAATTGCCTAGACTATAGATAACAATATAAATGCAATCATATATGACAATAATGTATTATGTAAATTTTTAAATTTTTTTAGGATGATTTCCGCATCTTTTTTTACGGTTATCTTTATAAAAATATAAAATAATGTTGCATACACGAATTCATTGTCAAAAATTTTTTTATTACTTATGCAAATTTTTTGTTCTACTTAAATTAATTGGATTTTTAGTTAATTTTAGGACGATGTCAATTTGACATAATTTAGACACTATTTAGATGGGGTTTATCGCGCATGTACCTTTAAAGTGGCCTTTTAATCGCAGGGATTATAGGCCGACTGAATGTTAGCAGTTTCAAAACTCGAAATAGGTGGTTTATCAGTTAATACAACTGGCTTAAAGAACTTCAGTAAGTTCTTTACTAGGAAGGATATCCAGTTTAGCCATGACAGTTTGAGCAAATCTGCCGATATAGCATAGGCAGCGTCGATTTGAATCAATACACTTACTTATGCAATAATATCAATGAAAACTTTAAGACCAAAGGGTGGACAAGAGTTTTTATTTCCAGGCTCTTTTGTCACTGACTTTATATATTGCCTTGCGAATCTGGCAGTAAAAGTAAAATGTAGAAGTTATAATCTTGATGTTCAGAAGTGTTCCTTTGTTACGTACATAATAACAGATATTGATTTTTGATGTTTTATAGTAAATTCCACGCTGCCATGCTTTTACAGCTGATTAGGTAGAGGGGTCAACATGACTGTTAGTAAAGGTGAGAGATAACGTGTCAGAACGTTACCTTACACCTACTTACGAGACCCCTCTTGTTTCAGGCTATTGGCCCAGCACTATTTCACATAAAACATTTACAGAAACTGTGTTACAAATATTATTTAGAATATAATACGTAATTCCTAGATTTTCTTACATATTAGCAGGCTTCTTTGGTAATCTGTGTGCCATTCCCTTGTGCGAAAGTCAATGTACCGTTTGGTATAGTTTGAGGGCCACCGAGAAAGGAGGTGAATGTGGTATCTCTGCTCATAGGCGGTTCGAGGCCTTCTATAGGTATGCAGTCTAGTGTTGGTACTGTGTATTCCCTGTAATTTGAAATGAGGATTAATTAACTAAACTAACTAAAATTTTAAACGTTCGTTTCTCTGCCGAACGATGGTGGCTTGGAACGCCCTGCCTGCGCACGTGTTTCCTTCAACATATAACCCTGGGTTCTTTAAGTGAAGCGTGAAGAGGCACATTACTGGGTCGTCAAGTACTGTGAGAGTCGCTCACAATTGCCAGAAGTCGCCTCAGCTTACCATCAGAAAAAAAAATTCAAAAAAGGTAAGGCCAGCGAGATGAGATCATTTTTGTAAACAAACAGACCGTTACCATTGGTAGTCTATCAGGAACATAATTTTCGGGCCTGTCGTGTTAGTTGAATTATTTTAAACTAGGTGGCGATACGGGTAATGGTTCATAATATTTAAGTCAATATATTTCGTTTTAGTCAGAATTCCAGTCTAGGAAAATATATCTATATTAAAAAAGTTTTTCTACGATTAGATAAGTAGTTCGGGTCTTTAAAACTTTAATTTAACCTTTTTTAATATAACGTCAGCACAGCGCCACGGTATACGTGTCGGCTAGAATAAGTACTGCTATAAATTTGGATGGCGTTTGATTTTCATCAATAACTCTTGCTAAAGCACAGATAGATGTCGCTGATATTAATATTGAATAAGCCTTATGGTTACGTAATTTTTGCACAATAGGATATTATAATAATATAGATACACATTTTCACCTATTGATATATATTTATATTTATTTTGAAGCAACTTAATATAAAAACAATAATGAAATACTTACCTACTTGTTTTGAATAAAAAAAATAACAAGAAAAACTGGCAAAAAAAAAACAGTCAAATTGAGAACCTCCTCCTTTTTGAGAAGTCAGTTGAGAAAATAAAGAATTTGTGAACATAATAAAAAATACTTTCCTAGGATTTGAACTTGGATCATCTTTGACGTTTGCATCTATCCAGTGACATGCACCTAAGCTAACCTGGACTTTAATTTGTTGGTGAAATACTGTACTACAACCCACAAACGTGGAAATGATTCGGTAATAATATAAAATTTCATAGTGAATATTTCTTGAGTTAACCCTAAAAGGCCTCTTTTAGCTCTTTCATCGCTCCAGTGTGACTTGTATATTATTATAACTAGCTGTTGCCCGCAGCTCCGCCTGCGTGTTATAGCTTTCCTGATCACCAGTTACTGATTTATTATGTACTAGCTGTTGCCCGCAGCTCCGCCTATATATCGCTATAGCTTTCTTGATCACCAGTTACTGATTTATTAAGTATAACTGTTGAGCGATATTGTATCTTAAGATAAAATAATATTGTTGTAGGTTACGTCACCCGCAGTGGAGTTCACTAAGGGGCGCTGCATACGGCTAAGATACTATAATATTTTATCTTAAGATACAATATCGCTCAACAGCTATCTTCTATACTTATAATAAATACGAAGAAGTGAAAATTCTGTATATTGATAATATCAAAAAAATAAATGGCAGGGGTGTTACTAGACCAACACCGAACCTAAAATGTGATTAAAAAAATTTTCGTCTGTCTGTCTGTTTGTTCAGGCATCACGCAAAAACTACCGGTTGGAAACGTTCGTGAAACTTGGTATAATTATTCTTGAATATCCTGGGCACCACGCTGGGTACTTTTTATCCCGGAAAAATATTTACAATAAAAAACAAACTTAATTTTGCGGTTCGATCCCTAGACCCGATTACTGTAATAAGTTTATCGTAGGTTACGTCACCCGCAGTGGAATTCACTTAGGGGCGCTGCACATGGCTAAGAGACTATAATATTTTATTTTAAGATACAATATCGCTCAACAGCTATCTATACTTATAATAAATCTGTAGAAGTGAAAATTCTGTGCATGGAAAATATAAAAAAAAGGCAGGGGGAGTACTAGACCAACACCGAACTCAAAAATGTGATTAAATTTTTTTTTGTCTGTCTGTCTGTTTGTTCAGACATCACGCAAAAACTACCGGTTCAATTACGATTAAACTTGGTATAATTATTCTTGAACATCCTGGGCACCACGCTAGGTACTTTTTATCCCGGAAAAATATATACAATAAAAAACAAACTTAATTTTGCGGTTCGATCCCTAGACCCGATTACTGTAAGAAGTTTATCGTAGGTTACGTCACCCGCAGTGGAGTTCACTAAGGGGCGCTGCACACGGCTAAGATACTAGTAGGTATGCATGCTGCTGTTACAAAAAACTGAGCGAAGTGTTAAATTTTCGAACGACAATGATTTATGATTTTTTTTTTTTGTTATTTCCGATTTTCAATTTTTTATGTTCTAAACCACCATCACGCCACACGTTATCACTGTGGTAAGTTTGAAGGAGATCGGTTCAGGCGTTTAGGAGGAGTATCTCCGCATACGAAATACATGAGTCGCCTAAGATTAAGCTTCACTCACTTCGCTCAATAATATTTTATCTTAAGAGACAATATCGCTCAACTACTAAAAAATAAATCAGTAACAGCTAGTTATTAAATAAGATTTTAATGAATGATGATGATATTATTATGCTAAGCGAATACTGATACGGAAATACACAACCGTAGTATACCTACCTACTTACATCATATTTATAGGTAAGTACCTACTTATATGTTTAAATAAGAAAATCAACAACCCAAACACGATGGGTTTATCATAAAATTATTGAATCTCCTCCACCTTCTATTATGTAAGTAGGTACTTATTACCATTTTATTTTATCAAGACAAATGAAAAGTCAAAATGTGGGTAATAACTAATAATAATCAGGAGATCAGAGTTCATTGGAGAGGACTCCAATGAACTCTGATCATCATCTACCTGCCCTTATCCCAATTATTTGGGATCGGCGCAACAATTCTTTCTCCTCCACACATCCCTGTCAGACGTCATCTCTTCAGTCACTCCTCTCCTTGTCATGTCCTCTTTCACACATTCCATCCATCTTTTCTTTGGCCTACCTCTACTTCTTAAACCCTCTACAGTCATACTTTGCACCTTTCTTACGACATTGCTTTCCTCTCTTCTCATAACATGTCCATACCATGACAGCCGCTCGCTTCTCAATATTTCGTTCACTGATGCAACTTTCAAACTTCCTCTAATATACTCGTTCCTTACCCTATCCATTCTTGTCACACCACACATCCATCTTAACATTCGCATCTCCGCTACATGCAGTTGTCTTTCATCCGTCCAATGAACTCTGATAAGAAGTTAAAATACTGCCATCTATTAGGAAATAATCGGGACAATAGAAACTGTTCATTCATGGGGGATAATAACGTAAAATACTGCCATCTATGATGTATTTTTCGCACACATAATATACCGCCATCTATTACGTATTTTTCGCACACAATACACTGCCATCTATTAGAAAATTATTTAACATTATTTCGCCAGTCCTATTAGCCAGCTTAAAACGTCCCCAAATCCTTCTATGAGATGTATCATCTGTACTAGTATAGTATTCTTATCTGTGCCGTTACTAAGTTTCTCAATGTATACTCAGTTTTAATATCAACATTTACTTACATGGAAACATTATCATGAGTCTGTACAGAATCATGGACGAGTTGTGGCAGCCTATCAGGCACTGGGTCCTGTGGTTTAGTGGGTCGAGCGCTGAACAAGAACACGCCGACCATAGCCAACATGTATGATAAGAAATACAGAGCGTGGAACTGTAACAAATTATTATTTTGTATTTGTGTAGGTTAAGCTAGTGTTCTTCATGTTAACACAATATAACCATGATAAATTAATACCTACTTAGATGTTTAACTGACGTTAAAAATGAGGTTTTTTTTAATGTTTGTTATTTCATAACTTTTGATTGGGTGAACGGATTTGATGATTCTTTTTAATAGAAAGATGGTACTTCCCGTGTGGTTCCATCCTGACAATTTTATGCTCTTTTTCGTAAATTTGTTTTTAAAAAATTGTTTGTAACTTTATCAGTCTAACAACCGAATACTGAAACGACACTCTTCTTCTTTTAAACACGTGGCTCCATCGATATTGATCGATGATTCGTCAATGTCAAGGTAATGCTTGATTAGTTGATAGTCCCGCACAGAAGAACTAGGTAGTTATTCCTAACTTCGGTATGTGAGTATCTGGGAGCCCGATTTTTGCGGAACGCCAGAGGTAACCTAAAAAGGCACCAGCCATGCGCTCAGCAAAAATCGAACTCCAAACGTCACTCAAATAAGCGGTTCTCACAAGTGACGTTTTTGTATGAAAAATGCAAGTTTAAGTGCTACTCAAGCATTTAAACAGTTCCTAAACATTCGAGTGACGTTTTAGTATTCGGTCGTAACGCAAATGTCATAAGGGGCGAGCACTATTTGCAATGTTTATCACAAGGTACACTAAGGTTTATTTTATTTTGGTTATTTAATGCTATAGTGAAAGGTTACTATAATAATAATATTTAATTCAAAATTATTTACCTTAAATTGAAATATAAACATCCCAGCAATAAGTGTATAATAGTCCGCAGATAAAAATGATAAATGCAATATTATTGCACCGGCGTCCCTCAGCATAAAACACTGTAGTATTTGAAATACAGTTTGTATAGAACAATAGCTTCCCAACTGCACTATTGTGTCTAACTCGTACCAGTTAAAAGCCATGAGTTCACTGAACTCGAGGAAGAATGTTTGCATACACGATACTATGCTCCCTATTAGACCAAGGAGGGCTAGATAGTTAGAGCAAGATAGAGTTTTCAACATCATCTCTTGAAGTACTGTGACTATTGCATACAGGAGGGAACCACCAAGGCAAAGCATATCGCCAACCAACTGGTTTTTACCTGAAATATAAATTGGTAGTAAAAAAATGTGTATGTAAATATTGTAATGTACGAGGGTGGATTGAAAAGTAGTCGGCCTAACACTGAACCATTTAGTTCTAAGAATGAAATCTACCCACATTATTTAGTTCAGTTCAGACCTGTTAATTGTGTGAAGTTTGAAACGTGTGCGATAATTAGTTTTAATTTTATAAATTGATTAACAAAGCAATCTGACATAATTTCCTCAAATAGAGCAAATTGAGCAGCATGCCGTCATTAAATACCTCCATAAGGGGCTGTCATCAAAAGCCATCTATGATGATATGGTCAGTACATTAGGGGATTGCGCTCTTTCATATTCATCCGTCAAAAAATGGATAGCAGAATTCAAGCGTGGTAGAGAGAGTGTGAAAGATGAACCCCTTCTGGAAGGTCTTCGACGTCCACTACTGACGAAAATGTTAAAAAAATACTCGACATAATTATGGGAGATCGCAGATTGAAAATTAGAGAGATAGCCGAGATTATAGGCATCTCTTATGAACGTACTCAAAACATAATAGGTGTCTGCGAGGCGGGTTCCGCAACTGCTTTCAGTTGAGCAAAAAAGGATGCAATTGACTATTGCACGCGACTGTTTGGAGTTATTTGAAGCTGATGAATGTGATTTTTTTAATTGTTTTGTTACTATGGACGAAACATGGGTTCCCATGAGTGCAATTGTCTCTTATGGATATAAAGGGTCTCTATACATATAATAAGATACATAAAAATTCTTCAACATACCATCTGTGGGAGCACCCTCAACATCTGCCCATACAACGCACACTACAGCCATCAGGCCCATTGTAGCTCCTGCTACATGAACTACGCCGAGCCTCTGCCCGCGCCACGCTCCTCCTACTAGTGCTGCGCCCACGCCACTGCAGGCTAAAAGCTGTCAGCTTAACACTGAAGTGAACCGTTGTGAATTCACTAGCAACCACCCAGCCTCTACTTCTAGTGTACATGCAATAATCACCACCCACCATCTGTAACATTATTAAACAGGAAATTGAAATTTATAAATTAAAATTTACTGTCTCTCACAATATCATATGTTAATAAATTTATCTCTTTAATTGGCTGTGCCTTAGCGGCTGGGACTTAAGATTTCATTGCCCTACATTAACATTTCATCGCAAGGCAACAGGTTTCAAATTATTTTTTCTAAATTGCAATATAGCTGCCACTATTTATTAACTTAATTCGACCATTTTGGACATAACCCATTATAAATGTGCCCGGTGACGGCAATAGGCTTGCCCCCTATTACGTGGGACTAAAAATACTGGCAAATTGTGGGTGTGTAATGCACCTCTGCCTACCCCTTCGGTGATATAGGCGTGATATGTGTATGTATGTATGTATGTAATAAATTTATTGAAGCTTACCTGGACAATTTCTCTAACCCACTACATAGCAAAGAAGGAGTAAATAATATAAATAGAGCTAAATACGGCACCACCAGTTGTGCAGTGGTAGGAAACTGCCATGTAGCACTTTGAAGCAATGTAGTTAGTATACATTTTCCACTGAGAAGCAACGCTATCACTTGTCCCAAAAGTATACAACGCCAGACTCTCCTAAAATTGTAACATTATAAATTAACAAAACAACTGGTACATTGAGTTTCAACGAGTTATTCACGTTAAGAATACTAGCCATCGCCCCAATTCCGAAAGGTAGCATTCGATTTTATCACATAAAGTTGGGTTTTCCATGTTTCACTGAAATATATTTGGTGTAATTAGCTACAACTTGTTTCGTTTGAGTAATAATAAGAAGCTAATATCACAATAATAAATTGAATATCCATAATTTTCATAAATACGAGTACGAGTAATCAAAACAAAATTGAATTTGACTTGACATTTTGACATTGACGATGACGAGCACGAGGGAATGAAAGAGAGGGGAGACCATGGTGGAGGTGAGGGGCTTGCCGATCGTCTCAACTCTTATTTCTAAACGATATTTTGTAGCGTAAATATTTTAGTACATTTCTCAATACTTCATAATATATCTAAGGCACTTTCTATTTCTGTAACCATTTTATTCTTGTAAAATAAATTTATCCAGAGTATTTCAGTTGATTTCAAAACCAAACACTTTTCAAAACCCGCTTAATATGTCAACGTCAATGTCATTGTCAGAAGTTTATTGTACATTGTTGTTTGTTTAGTTTGTGGTTTCGTTTAGTCCGGTTAGTTTTGGTTGGTTTGCTAGATTTGTAAATTATTATAATTTTGTTTTAGCTCTTTTTAATTGTGGTGCGTGGGCCTGTGGGACTTTTCGACACATCTTAGTTTTTTATCACTATCAAGCATCAACATGGGAGATGGTTTGTTTAATTCTTTCGTATAGCTAGAAATGTTTTAACAAGTTGGCTTTTCTACTTTTAACTATTTGGTTTCAGAGGATGTTATCCGTAGAAGGCTTCTCATAGACGGAGATGGAACAGGAGATGACAGGAGGTTGAATGTGCTTTTAAAAACTCTCATTAAATGGTGTAATAGCACAGATGAAAAACCCGAAGAGAGGTTAGAAATTTTAAATATTTATAGTACGTAGAAAAAAATGTATTTGATAATATATCAGCTGTAGGTACTAAATTTGTAATTTGTGTAAAGCACCACATTGTACTTGTACTTGTTGTCACGGGCGGATCTCCGCAAGTTCACGTCTAGTGCGCGGGTTTTGCGTGTGGGTGGGACTCTCTCACTCGAGCCAACCGATCTCTTCCAGGAACGCCAGCAGGCCCAGTAGCACGTTGCGCAGAGCTTCAGGGATTGATCCTGGAGACCCGAGATGCCTTGCCCTGTAGTTATGGACTTCCTCACAGCGCAGGCTTAGATGACTGACCGTCTCGTCCTCAGCCATACAAGCCCTGCAAAGGGGACTGTCTGTAACACCGATAGTGTGTAGGTGTTTGTTTAGGAGGCAATGCCCCGTAATGACACTTGTGAATAGACGGAGATGGGATTTCTTCAATGTCGCAAGTCTGCCGGCTAGCCGACGATTGAGTACAGGCAGAGCCTCCCTCGCCTGCCGACAGTCCGACAGACCTGTCCACAGTGTGTTGTGTTGTGTGTAAGTTTTGTATGCCAGAAGTGTTCGTATAGCACCTACCGGAATTGGTAGGATTGGCTCTGGTCCAATGGACGTTTGGCTCGAGCCCCTTCTGGCAAGCTCGTCCGCTGCGTCATTACCTCTAGAGCCGCTGTGTCCTTTGATCCACTGTAATGTGACGTGGTTGTACTTACTTATCTCAGCGCTGATGACAGTTGTAGATGAGGCCCGAACTGACAGTATTGCTGTCAAGGGCTTGTAGCACTGACTTACTGTCTGAGAGAATTCTGATACTAGAGTACCTTACCTCTCTGGCAGCTATTGCCGCGGCCGCTTCTAGAATCGCATGGCTTTCAGCTTGAAATACCGTGTTGTAGGATCCTAGTGGAGTTGCTATTCTGATCTGGAGGTCTTTGGTAAATACTCCGCTGCCTGTCCCAGATGGAGTTTTGGATCCGTCAGTGAAGACTCTGAATTCATGGATGTTGAGGCCTTCCGACGTTGTCGTCCTCATGTAACTGGATCTTGTATTTTTTGTCGAAGATAAATGTTTTCGGAATCCTGTCCGACCCTGCCATTAGTATTGGTAAGTTGTTAAAGATTGCGGCTAGTATAGTAGTGTGTTTGTGTCTCTCCATAGATGGAGTGACTTCAACCTTAAAGGGGATGCCGTGACTTCTTGTGTGATGTAGAGATGAAGCGGGGGGATGCTTAGCATGGTCTCCATTGCAGTAGTAGGTGTTGTTTTCATAGCTCCCGTGATGGCCATACAGGCCAGTCTTTGGAACCTTTGCAATTTTTGTGTTCAGGTTGTAAGTTGGCATCTAGGCCACCAAACTAGTGCATCGTAGCATAATAGGTCGTTTTGAGTTGAAGAGATCCGTACGGCGTACAGGTCTCTGGAACTGAACTCAGTAAGTGGATGCGCACTTGTCTCTAGTGACATAAATGCAAGAGCGTGGACCGTTGTTTTTGGGGCCTGACACGTATAACTTACCTCCTAGATTGAATAGTCCGTGCACGCGACCTCCTCTGATTCACGGTTCCTGGATCACGACAACGGCTGTGGTATTCATCTCCAGCCATTTGCGCAATGTCGCCGTTGCCGATATGCTGTGCTGGAGGTTTACTTGTAAGATTTTAAGAGGAGTCAGAGGACAGCAGCCATCGGAGGCTATTTCCTCTACTCCTGTCTCAAGTTCCGCGAGCAGCGATGTGATCTCATCCTCTGAGTGGTCGGACAGGTCCTCCCCCTCATTTACTTTTGAATGTACAGGATGAGATCCCATGCTGACGTCGATGGTATCTCCAACCTTGGGTGTAGATGCCGAAGTAGGCTCGGCTGTAGTGGTTGGAGTATGTTGTGTGGGCTCCGTGGTTGGACCCGAATCGCCCACCGCAGTTTCCTCGACAGTCCCCCGTTTCCAGGGCTTGTCATAGTATTTGCCACCTGGCCCCAGGAACCAGACGTATACACTTCCGGCGCCTGCGGTCAGGCAGCGACCGTGCGCCATGATGATTGGTATGAGAGTCTCTGAAATAGAGGCTATCATATACCAACCATCCTCTCCTCTTTGTGCGCGATGGACTATCCAGGTGTCCACCAGAGCCCACGGGTTTTGCCACCGCCTAGTGTGTCAGGAACCAGGAGGCAGCATCTGACCCGTCTGGGCATCTCGCTCGGAATCTTCACAACCAGCTTTTCGCCGGTGTCAAGAGTCCGACCTTCGATGTTCGACTTAAGCCAGGCTACTGCAGCCTGGTCCCCGCACCACACCCTCACGGTGCCGTCATAAAAAGTCGGCCTACCCGTGAAGGCTGGGCCTTCCTCGCCAGGTTTGCGTCTGAGTGCTCCCTCGATGCACGATGACCTTTGCGTATGTGAGTTGGCCAGGGTCTGGATCATCCACCCTGGCCCGTTTGTCTGCGTCACAAGGTATAAAAGATACCTCGTGTCGGGTGCGTTTGGATGGTGTCCCTTCACCCTTCTCCTCCTTCCTTGGGTGAGGGGCACCTTTGTATCGAAGGGGACCGGAGCCCTTAAGGGGGTCCTGTCTCCTATTATGTTTCGTGCCTCCCATGGGGGCACCGTCAACTGTGTGGGCAGGCAGAGGGTCTTTGCCCTCGGCCTGATCAGACCTTGACGTCCCCGGCACGGGAGATACGCGTGTATATTCGTTTGCTTTTTGTAAAGTCGTGGGGGCACCGCCGCTGGAGTGAGCAGGCCGAGAGTTGTTGCCCTCGGTCCGAACCCTCCGCGACGTCCCCGGTATGGGATATGTCGATATTTGTTACACCCCATCCATGGGGACACCGTCGCCGAAGTGGTCAGGCCGAGGGATTTCGCCCTCAGTCCGAACACACCCCGACGTCCCCTGCACGAGTGGGGCGGATTCCAGGCCACATTGCCTGGCACGATGTCTACGCTTTGAGCTGATTTTACGGTTCCTGGACTTGACGCTACCCTCGGTCGCCGAGTCATACTGGCGGGTCGGGGCTGCGTCAGGGTCAGGACGCGCCATCTGCTCAGATGAGCAGAAATTTCGTGGCCCAGGAGACCAGATGGTCTCCTGGGCCACGAAATTTTGGCTTCTCAGGAGTTCGCGAGAGTGTTGACAAGGTGAGGGCGCTCCCTCACCTCGTATGGTCTAGGTTGGGGCGTGTAACGCCGTTTAGGAAACGCCGCTGAGGCTGCGTTTTCGGACCTACGGGGGTATGGGTATCTAGGCCCATCCCTGGTCGAGGTGGAGCGTGCTGCTGGTCGGTTAACCGCTGCCGCTGGTGAAGAGTGGCCTGGAGTAGCCGCCGAGGCGGTTGTTAAGCACCATATTCATTGGAACCATTTGTATATAACATGGTTGCGTAAATATGCCGCGGGCAACACTTGTTTTTTTGAGTTGTTGGCGAGTTCAAAGATTAGAAACCCTATATTCATTGTACACATTTGCTGCACAACTGTTACTTTGATGTTGAGAAATGGAACAAATGCGAAAACAATGTTTCCAACAAATTCCTGACTCAATAGTGTACATTCAGCAACAAGACAGGCTTAATTTCTTTATTTTATTTTTATGAGCTACAAATAGCAAGTTTTAATTTCAAGTGCCTGCTTTTCTTTCAGCAAATCAACTCACGATAGAATGCTAGCTCAACTAGCACAGTGTGAATTCGCTGTAACTAAATCACAGCTAGGCTCTGAAATGATGGCTGCAGAGTTAAAAAGTTATGAAGAGTTATCAAAAATCTTAGAAAATGGCATAGAAGTGGCAAAAGAAAATATAGAGAAAAGCAAATCAGATCTGGCTCAAGCAAAGACTGTTAGGAAAAACCGCATAGAATATGATGTTTTGGCAAAGGTAATAAGTGAACAGCCTGATAGAAAGGAAACATTACAAAGACTTAGCACTTTGAAAATGGAACTTTCAAGTTTGGAAACATCTAAACAACAGTTGGAGAGCCGTTTATCTTTAAGGAAGAAACAGTTTCATGTGTTGGTTACATCAATACATCAGTTGCAAGCATTACTAAATGAACCGGAAGATTTAGAATCTATTTCTGATGATGTTGAAATGAGAGATGCTTTGAATGAAATGTAAATAAGTTGATATTTAAATATAAGTTTCACAAGCATTTATGCTTTTGATTTGTACTTCATGGTTTCATGAAACTAGTACAGTACATGCATATTGTACCAGTTTCGTACTTTTTTAAATCGCCACTTCTCCATTGCGGGACGCCTCAGTTATGCCCCTCGGAAAGTCATACCCAAGGAAAAGTTATGTTAAAAGTGCTTAGCAGTTTTTGCTTGACGTGGCTATTCATCGGCTCTCTCTGGCTGTGACCAATAGCCTTAAGTTCCCAAATAGGCGGCCTCCCTAGTACGTGCTAATATAATAAACGCCTCTGTGTGTCCCCCTTCGGTACACCTACAATATAATATATGCGCGAAAAAAGCAATCCTTGTTTAGCAGAGTAGCAGTAAAATCGTTGAAAACCATAGACTGGCTGGTTCCACATGGAACTTTTGCAACCTTACAACATACGATTTTTGTCCCATTTGTTCCATGTAATTTTATATTACTTTTACCGCTGACATTATTTAAATAAAAATTATTTTAATTTTAAATTGTTTTATTTTTATGATCGCCTGTAGGTACTTTTTCAGAATAATGAGTTCAAACATTCAATCGGTTTTCACTGAATTTAAATGAATTTAAAATCTTGAAGGTTCTTATGTTGTTATGTATTCCTGGTACATTTGAGATTTGTGTCTTTTATAATGGACAATCATTTTCATCTGTACTCGGTGCACCTGTTGACACATTTAAATAAACTAAACGGATCGAGATTCGAATGAGATTTCGAGAGTGCTTATGTAGTTCTGTAGTCATAGTATTTTATTCAAGGTGCGTGTCATCACTACATAGTATAAAACAAAGTCGCTTCCGCTGTCTGTCTATCCCTATGTATGCTTAGATCTTTAAAACTACGCAACGGATTTTGATGTGGTTTTTTTTAATAGATAGAGTGATTCAACAGGAAGGTTTATATGTATAATACATGTACAATATATTAGAGTAACACCGATAATTTTAGAGGTTTCTAATGTAATGTCCTAAATAAACACACTTTCATTGCAAACGCTGACGAAACCCTACGAGACAGATCAAAATAATGTACTACAGTAGAGTAAACCATAGAAAGGTCGACAAAAAAGTCCGCGATAGCATATGTCCATCTCTTAAGGCTTGGGTAAACCAAAAG
The DNA here is from genome assembly GCA_963556515.1 of Nudaria mundana. Classification (NCBI taxonomy): domain Eukaryota; kingdom Metazoa; phylum Arthropoda; class Insecta; order Lepidoptera; family Erebidae; genus Nudaria; species Nudaria mundana. Next base: position 15,386,344 of record OY748299.1, on the reverse strand, counting down.
CAGTTGCAGTGCGGTAGCGCGGGATGACACACTGAACAAACGCGGGCCCGCGTTTGTTCAGTGTGTCATCCCTCATATAACTACATTATGTACTACCGTAGCCGCACTGCTACCGCACTGCAACTGCTTTTGGTTTGCCCAAGCCTTTAAGGATAACTCACAGTAACCATTTTTATCGTTTATAAATGACAAAAAATTAATGTGTCATTTGCCAAGCTATAGATACTTATCTACCTTATATATAAATATATACTACCTATCTTATATATATAATATTTTCTGTGAAGAGACATTTGACCGGGGATTATTCCACTATGTTCACCTGGGTGATATCACCTAGGTGAACAAACTGGAATTGATTAGTCTACTTTGATCACCTCGGAACCTCTACAACCAATTGGCGATATCCAAGTATTGCAGTTAGGCCAGTATTTTTAGATTTCTTCGGGGTTCAACTACCCGTAAAGACTGCCATAGATTTTCGTATGACAACTGGGACCACCGTATTAACGTGCACTCTGAGGCACGCACATCATCATTCACCGAGCCTTTTCCCAACTCAGTTGGGGTCGGCTTTCCAGTCTAACTACGATTCGGCTGAACTTCGATATTTTCCGTGAAGCGACTGCCATCCGACGTTCACAACCCATGGGCGATTTCGAAGTTCTGTAGTTAGGCCGGTCGGGTTTTTGCTTTAGGGTTCCAACTAGGTACCCCTAACGTCTGCCATAGATGTTTGTATGACAACCTGGACCGACGGCTTAACGTGCTAACCGGGACGGACGGCTAAACGTGCTAACCGGGACCGACGGCTTAACGTGCTCTTCGAGGCACGGAGGGGTCTCAGTGTATTAAGAAATGGTCACCCATTCTAAGACCGGTCTGAGTGGATGTTGCTTAACCTTTGCAATGTGTTGCAAATGTGTGCGAACATTGTCGGTTACCACTAGACCACGAGCCACCAATTCAAATAGCATACAAATATTTGCATTGGGATATTTGAATTTTTAGACTGACATGCTACATACTCGTAGTCTATATTGCACCCGTGCGAAGCCGGGGCGGGTCGCTAGTTTTTAATAAAAGATGGCCTCACCATCAATGTGACTAACGAAATATGGGTACAATAAACAGCTCTGTCTACCTCATCAACGCATAAAACAGAAGAATCTATATGACATTTTTAAGCACGATTAAAGGTGAACGGTTTCTGAACAAAACTTCGAACACATTTTGAATAAACCAAACTGAGCGAGATAAGAGTTGGCGAGTGCTCTTTTGTAGTTCTGTACTCCTAGTACTTTTGTTGTTTGTGTATCTATGGAACTACTGGGCTGACTACGGAACTCGGCGGGGAGGGTACGCTCCATCTTCCTCTCAGCCGCCTTCTTCACGAGCATGACTTGCTCGCAGATGGACACGGCCGCGTTCCGCCTACTCCCGCTGGAGACCATGGCTTGAAGTATGGTTTCCAGCGAGAGGGTATCCACGCCCAGACACACTACGAGGTCCCGGCGCTGACTCGCCAACGCTGAAAATGACACGCACCTTGAATAAAATACTAGGACTACAGAACTACATAAGCACTCGAAATCTCATTAGAATCTCGATCCGTTTAGTTTATTTAAATGGGTCAACAGGTGCACCGAGTACAGATGAAAATGATTGTCCATTATAAAAGACACAAACCTCAAATGTACCAGGAATACATAACAACATAAGAGCCTTCGAGATTTTAAATTCAGTGAACACCGATTGAATGTTTGAACTCATTATTCTGAAAAAGTACCAGTGATCATAAAAATAAAACAATTTAAAATTATAATAATGTTTATTTAAATAATATCAGCGGTAAAAGTAGTATAACATTACATGGAACAAATAGGACAAAAATCGTATATTGTAAGGTTGCAAAAGTTCCATGTGGAACTGGCTACATGGAACTACTGGGAATAATCCGACTGCGGGAGGTAAGAGGACGAATTCGTATAAGACCCCCTTTTTCTACTTCGAAGCGGCATCTTCTAAACTTCATGAGGGGGTAGATTTCTTCAGAGCCTTAAGTGAGCCGCAGGTCTTCCCAATCCACTGCCAATAGTCAGCGTCCCGGTCGTACGCCGCCACAAGCTGCCGCCCCTGACTGGTGTCCTGTGAGACAGGACAGGACACTCGTTCCCTCTCGCCAGAGCCCTTCTCCAGGCCATCATCGCTCCTTAAGGAAGTATCATGAGTACATGCATAAACGACGCGAGCAACGGTCGCCCAACTACTGTGGGCAAGGAAGGTATAGGCCACTAAGCTATCATTACTCCATTACCCAGGGTGCACCGCGAGGAGGACCCAGCACAGTGGCGCCCTTGATGTTATATGGACCTGAACCTCACGCAAATGGTGCGGTTACCCTGGATCACAATATCCTACCACCATCACACCTATCAAAGCATTAAGTAAGTGTCAGCGAGGACATAAAATAATGGAAACACTGCGTACAGAGAGAAATAATCTTATATTAGAATAAGTTACAAAATTAATGGCGGCGTCCCTTACCGAATATACGAGCGCGCGGCACAACCTTGCTTCATGATGATTTTGAGTGTTCTCACGTTCGACTGAAGGTTGCATCAGTTTATATGTGACGGATGGCGGTGGTGGCAGCTGACGTGTGATCCGAATCACGCGCCACGGTGAATCGCTCGTATATCTTAGTCGATGTATCGTACGGTTCCATTCGTAGTTAGTAGTGGGCCGCAGGGTGTAGCGTCATTCCAAACGCGTTCCTTGTGTGCGCGTTAACATACTGGGGGCCCTTGAAAGAACTTTCAAGATTCCTTGATCAGCGGACAGATTCTGTTAAGGGCACGCCTAATGGTTCCCTTTGCTGTGTGTAGATCCACCACTCGAGGCACGTTGTCCGCTCCGGGATACTTGGATGATGGCTTGGAGACTCTACCTAGGCGCCACAGTAGCGGCGGCAGAGCGTCGTCCCTAATGATAACGAGCTCACCCTCATGTACGTCTCTACACTGGGTCTTCCATTTGTGACGCTGCTGGAGCTCTGTTAGGTATTCAGTCTGCCATCTTTTCCAAAAGTGTTGCCTCATTTGCTCTAGGAGGCGGTATCGGTTCAAACGGCCAGGGTTGGTATCCAGTAGTAATGGTGCCGGAATCGATGTCAGTGACCTGCCAAGAAGAAAGTGTCCTGGTGTGAGCGCCACGAAATCATTAGGGGATGACGAGAGAGGGGATATGGGTCTACTGTTAAGTATAGCCTCAATTTGGCAAAACAGGGTACACAACTCCTCAAATGCAAGATGTGTGTTGCCCAGGATGCGTTTAATATGAAATTTTGCGGCCTTGATCCCGGCCTCGGCACTTCCGTTGAACGCTGGGGCGTAAACTGGCGTAAATATAAAGCGAATAGACTGATCAGCTGCAAACTCTACTATAGAGTCGTTGTGAGTTTTAAATAAATGTTCTATTTCCTTTGCGGCTGCTACAAAATTCCTACCGTTATCGCATAGGATCTCCGTAGGTTTGCCTCGACGTGCTATGAAACGTTGTAGGGAAAGTAAGAATGAGTCCTTAGACAGTTCACTAACTGCCTCTAGGTGTATACACTTGTACTTAAGACATATGAAAAGACAGAGATAGCACTTTGTTATCTTACAACCACGACCCCGACGATCGGTGATAAGGAAGGGGCCTCCGAAGTCTAGAGCTACCGCTGAGAAGGGAAAGTCTGGGATTACGCGTTGAGTAGGTAAATCTCCCATTATATTAGACATATGCTTAGGATTAACACGATTACATTTTACACACATGCGAGCCGTACGCCGCGCCAGATCCCTACCCCCGACCACCCAGAAGCGTTCGCGGACTGACGATAACATCAGTTGAGGGCCTGCGTGTAGAAGACGCGTGTGTTCGTTAGCAAATATGAGTTGTGATAGTGTGTGTTTGGAGTGTAGAAGTATGGGGTGCTTTGTGTTATACTCTAGAAGACTCTTTCTAATTCTCCCCCCCACTCGCAGGATTCCCCGAGTGTCTACAAAGGGCGATAGAGAGGCAAGAGCGCATTTGGGATTCAATGATTTATTGTGACATAGTAATTCAATTTCATTAGGAAAGGACTGTTGTTGAGACAGTTTAGACAAAGTGTACAATGCTTCTTCAAGCTCAGTGACACTGAGTGGGCCAGAGTGGCCTTGTCCCTTGCAATTATAAACGAAACGTAAGACATAAGCTACGATGTGTTGTAGTTTTTTAAAAGAGGAATGTTTATCAAAGTTTATTATAGGAGTAGAATCTGTGCTCGCAAGGAGTGATACCTGGGGAGTCGCCTTGGTCTCAGGTAGGTCATGGTTGTGTGCATTATCTGGCGACTCAGGCCAAAACACTTCGGGTTCCATTAAGAAACCAGGGCCATGCCACCAGCATGCATTTGATTCAACATGTTGTGGGTCTATTCCCCGAGATGCATGATCAGCGGGGTTGAGAGCAGTGGGCACATGGCGCCACACTGAGCCAGTAGTGAGTTCCTGTATGGTTGAGACACGGTTGGCGACGTAAGTCTTCAACAGATTAGTGGGTGTTTTTAACCACCCTAACACAATAGTGGAGTCGGACCAAAAAGTGTTCCTTGCTATGGGCTTGCGAAGCGCAGTGTTTACTGTGGCACTGAGTCGTGCCCCCAATAAAGCTGCACACAGTTCCAAGCGGGGTATAGTGGTTGCCTTTATAGGGGCAACACGGGACTTGGCACAGAGAAGGTGACAGGATTGACTTCCTGTCACGGAGGTTGATTTAGCGTAGATGCAGGCTCCATAGGCAGCCTGTGACGCGTCACAAAACGTATGCAATTCAATAGTACAGGTTGCGTCTAGCACTATGTGTCTAGGTATGCTAAAACGACTAAGACAATCAATGTTAGTAGTAAAACGAGCCCAAGCTCGCCCCACCTCCTCAGGTACGGGCTCATCCCAGCCTATCTTGAGGGTCCACAATCTTTGTATCATAATTTTAGGTTTGACGGTACACAAGGTCAAAAGACCTAATGGGTCAAAGATCTTAAAGGTTGTGGATAGTATTGATCGTTTAGTCACTATGTCTAGGTTACCCTTATGTACGTCAAAGTGAAGCGTGTCCTTTGACGGTGCCCAGATGAGACCTAGTGTCTGATGAGATGAGCTAAGAGCCAAGGCGTTCGTTTCAGTGTTGTGTGTTTCTGAAATTAAAATGGCCGGAGAGTTTGACCGGAACTTTCTCAGGTTAAAGCAGCCCTGGGATAGGGCCCGAACCACCTCATCCTTAATATGCAACAGGTCACTCTCAGAGTCAGAGCCGCAGAGAAGATCGTCACAGTAAAAGTCATTTTGAATGATCTGCTTGATGAGTGGATCCGAGGCCTCTTCCCCGAGTTGCCATAAGCACCTGGCAGCTAAGAAGCTGGCGCTGGCGAAACCGTAAGTGACTGTGTTGAGTTGGAGCGTGCGGAGAGGGAGCTCCTCGCTTTCCCGCCATAGGATTAATTGTAAATTTCGATCTAGTTCATTTAGAGTGATTTGACGATATTGTTTTTCAATATCGCCTGACAAGATGTAGGTATAGTGTCGGAACCTTAATAGAATATTAAATAGAGAGTCCTGAATGTTAGGACCTACCATCTGTAAGTCGTTGACAGACATATTAGAGGAGGTCTTAGCGGAGGCGTCGAAGACTACGCGCAATTTGGTTGACTCACTATTTTCTTTGAACACCGGGTGGTGTGGAAGGAAATAGGATATTGTCTCTGGGGGACGACGACGACCCATATCAGATAAGTGACCCAAGTCAGCATACTCTTTAATGAAGTTGGAATACATTGCCTTTAATTCAGGATTTCCTTTCAACCTTTTTTCTAAACTAAGAAAACGTCTCTTAGCAGGCGAATAAGAATCTCCTAGACAAGTAGGTGCGTCTATAAGTGGCAGCCTTACACAAAACCTACCACCCGGCAGGCGGTGGGTGTTGGCAGTGAAATGCGCTTCACACTCAGAGGGGGGACATATGGCTAGATTTTCGCTAGGAAAATCTTCATAGTCCCAGAACTTGGCGAGATCAGCACTGAGCTCGGCTTCGATTGAAAAATTACAGTGTATGACAGCTCCCTGTGATTTGGGAATGGCAATAGGTCCCGCTATGAGCCAACCCAGCTTAGATTTGTGCAGTGTGGGCAGGTTAGGTCCCAACGGTTTACGCTGGGAACCTAGTACATGCCAGAATAAGTCAGCTCCCAAGAGCACTTCAACGCTTTGTGGTTGGTTGAAGGCCGGGTCTGCTAGACATATGTGTGACGGAAGCCTTAAGGCGCTTGTGTTAATATATTGTTTGGGAAGACTTTCAGTTATGTGTTCTAACACTAGAAAGTCGTGAGTACATGTGAAGACACCATGTCTTGCTTTAATCTGAGCGACGCACTGCTCAGGAATGAGGTTAACAGGGGTGTCCCCTATACCTAAGACGCTTCTGACGTCTGCTGTGCGAGATGACAGCTGAAGGCGAGTTTTTAAACTGCTGGTGATGAATGAAGATTGACTACCGGAGTCGAGTAGGGCCCGGACAGTGACAGACTGACTTGTGTAGGGGTTGACCACATCTATCAATGCTGTTGACAGCAGTACCAATGAACCATGGATGACTGACATGACCGCAGACGACTGGCCTGCAGCGTTCTCGGCCGCTGCAGTGACAGACGAGGATATTTGCGATGTGGATGTGGTGTGTCTGTGCAACTTTGTATAGTGCCGTTTTCTACATACGCGACAGCCACCTATGCGACACTGTGGCGAGGTGTGACCTGGCCGCAAACAGTTGCTACAGAGAGATAGCCTCTTAACCATGGCCCACTTCTCGTCAAGGGACAGGGCCTTGAAGACGTGGCAGTCGTAAACGCGATGTTTCCCCTGGCATGCAACGCACGGCTCCGTTTTAGCATCATCTGAAATGACGAATGACTTAGTGTGCTTGCTAGGGATAGGGGGCTTAGGTTGCTTATCTGCTTTAGTTTTGTTTAGTGTTTCTAGAATGTTGGCACGGGAAGCCAAGAAGGACCTGAAGTCCTCGAGAGTGGGTAACTCAGGTGAGTCACCGCTGTGCTCCTCCCATTTGAGGCGAGTAGCAGCATCAAGCTTAGTCACTGCTAGGTGGGTGATTATTGTGTCCCAATAGTCCGTGGGCTGACCTAAGGCCTTAAGGGCACGCAAATTTTTAGATAAATTATCATGCAGGAAGCGAAGTGATTTGTTAGTTTCACGCTGTATAGGTTCAATCATGAGCAGTGAATCCATATGATTATAAATTAACTGACGTTTGTTATGGTATCTGTCACATAAGAGCTTCCAAGCTACAGGATAGTTTTCACTAGAGACCTCCAGATTTTGGAGTACATGAGCAGCTTCACCTTCGAGGTATGAACTCAAGTAATGGAACTTGTGGACGGGCTGGATCCTATCATTTGAATGTATTAGAGACGAAAATGTATCATGAAATTCCAACCATTTAAAAAAAGCACCATCGAAGGGCTTTATTTTAATTTGGGGTAACCTAAAACCAGTACTTTCATTATGTGAGTTACTACAGCAGGAGTGGTTCAACGTCTGTTCAAGGCCAGGGTCCTGGTTGGAGCCTTCTGGTTGAGACAGCTTAAGGAAACTTTGAGCAGTTGCAATACATGTTTGTAATTTATCTTCTATCAAAGACCGTTCCTCTAGTTCTGTATCTAGGTTATCCCCGCTCAATACCTCTATCCGAGTCTGCAGCTCATCAAATATAGATAACAATTCCAAGAACCTGCTCAGCTTTATGTTCAACTTATTTACTTCGATTGCGTTCAATGGCATTTGGTTGGATACCAATGTTAAATAATTATGAAAGGCAGTTGCTTGTCCCTTGATCGAACTGCGCTTGACTCGAGCAGCAGTTAGACCACTGGGAAGTATGTCGGAAACAACTGGCTTGGGGTCAGTCATTGTTAAGATGCAAAGAAAAAAATTCTACCTCCGCAAGTAAAAATAAAAAAATAATTTAAATAGTACCTACGTGAAAAATAATAAAAAATAAAATAAGTTGAACGCAGGCAGGCTATTCGAATAACTCAAATAAATAGGGATTTATACTGAAGTTAAATAAAACTTTAAAAAGCTTACGCCCCTCGTATCAGCCAGATGCCCCGAGGCCGCAACGCAGGCGCCGAACCACTGTCACTGGGTGTCGACACACGAAGACTTGGGGAATTCTCACTGAAAATGTTTAAAGGGGGGTGCATAAGCGACTGTGCGTGCAAAAATACAAAAAGAAAATTAAGTTTGGATTGTAAGCTTGGTGCTCAGGTAAAGTGTGGACCGTACTGCATTAACCGAGTAGGTACCGACACAGTGTGATTGATGTAAGGTTGATGCTAGGCTGGTGCTAGGCTTGGTGTGGACCGTACTGCATTGGTGAGCAGGTACCGACACCGTGAGGTTACTGCGCAGGGGCAGTAGTGACAGCAAAGATGCTGTGCTAGTGATTATGCATTAAAGCAGTAAAGTGACTGCGTTATTTGTTTAAAATATGTAATGAGGTAGGTGGTTAGGCGGCGATGGCATGGTACAGTAGGTAGGCAAGTTTGCACTACAAAAAAAAGGTTACCCTCTGCAAAAAAAAAAAGAGAAAGAAAATCGGCGTCTAGCGACGCGGCTAAGAATGTAGGGTGGATTAAAGAATGTAGGGTGGATTAATTACATATAATGTGGGCTCACGACACTCCCCTCGTTTGGTCCGATGCTAGGGCGCAGGCTGTCACCAACCCCGATGCGCCGGACTTGCCGCGTGGGAGCGCGGTGTTCGTGTTGTACTGGGGCAATGCCGAGGAGCAGCGCGGCGAGCGTTGAGCGCACGTCAGCGGGAAGCCTCCCGCGATGATCCCACGAAGTTGCGCGGGCGTGGCACGTGGCGGTCGACACGGCGGCTTTTTCGGCGGGCGACGGGGAGTCTGCCCTCCCAGGGGGCGCCAATTTATGTCAGCGAGGACATAAAATAATGGAAACACTGCGTACAGAGAGAAATAATCTTATATTAGAATAAGTTACAAAATTAATGGCGGCGTCCTTTACGGAATATACGAGCGCGCGGCACAACCTTGCTTCATGATGATTTTGAGTGTTCTCACGTTCGACTGAAGGTTGCATCAGTTTATATGTGACGGATGGCGGTGGTGGCAGCTGACGAGTGATCCGAATCACGCGCCACGGTGAATCGCTCGTATATCTTAGTCGATGTATCGTACGGTTCCATTCGTAGTTAGTAGTGGGCCGCAGGGTGTAGCGTCATTCAAAACGCGTTCCTTGTGTGCGCGTTAACAGTAAGTACCATTCCTTTGGGTCAGCTGGGTAAATAAATTTATTTATAAATTTAGGCATATTTACGCCCACTTTGCCCCTGTAACATTCTACTAGCTAGACCATTCTTTATTTGAGCCTATTTCCGCAAATCGGGTTTTTTTTTATGTTCATAACAGCCTGTTTATCGACAGGTGTACCACTTGCAGATGTGGTCAGCCAATGGTAGCATTGGTTACCACAGAATAGGGAAAAGCTTATTATCTCAGAGTAACAATATGACTCTGAGTCTGAGTGAGCTCATAGTAACACAACGCCATCTCGTCTCAAACTAAGCAGAGCGCTTAGTTTAGTTAGATGGTGTTGTGTTCCAATGAATATATAGGTACATAAGTTATACTGAGTAATTAACATTTGTGTACTAATTTACTCACCTTGTAAGTGTACAAACAGCTGGTTTCACGTATGAGTAGTGGCCACGGTCATACTAGGTATTATCTATTCTGTGCCACAGACCACTAGGGCTATAAATATTTCAGTAAGGCCACAAATATAAGAATACTATACCTGGTAATGCTAAACCAAATAACGTGCGCGATACTTTGTGTTGTCATGTTGGAGCAATGTTTGCTGTATAATTTATTATAGTAGTACCTAGTTTAAGAAATGTTGCATAAATAAGAGTATTAGAACACCAGTTACGTTTTAAAGAACTTGACGAGAAGCCTTGACGAGTTTCTATAGTCACAGAATAGGGAATAGTAGGTACTTATATTTATGTATTTCAAAGCAATGAGGTTGCTTAAACTATTCTTAAAATATTAAGAAAGAAATTATAAATAATTAAATTAAATATTATTAAATAAAATTAATTAAAAATAGTAGGTACTTAGTAGTTAAGTAGTAACCTAGTTATGTCCAGTTTCATACACTACCTACCTACTTTATCTAATCTCATACGTTAAGGCATTTGGAATTTTTCGACAGGAGAGTAGATAAAAGTATTTAGGCTATCGACTTCTTCCATCTAAATGTCAGTATCTACCGTTAATAGCTTTAAATTAGATCCCGAACGGTCTTATATAATTACTACGAGTACATCCCTGACCCGTCGAACTTCGCACTTCGTTCCACCACAGTAGCACCGCAGTCCGCACCACCCCAGATCAAATTATGTTTTCAATCCATCCAGGAACCCATTGGAATATTACTACACACACATCAAAAAATCGTCTTAGCAACCTCTCAATGTTTTTACAAGACCTATCTAATGATACCCCCCTCCCTTCCCCACACTCTTGGGTAGACGTAAGAAAAAAAAAACAAATTCTGGTCACGTGTAGGGGAGGTACCCCAAAAAATAATATTTTACATAATTTTCTTTCAGTAGTTTGTCAACGTAGTAAAAAACATATCCATACAAAGTTTCATGTTTCTAGCACTCACCGTTTAGGAGGAAAACGGAGGACAGACGGACAGACAGACATGACGAAACTATAAGGAAACTTGAACTACAGAACCCTAAAAAAATAGTATCCAACAATTATTTGTAATTTTCATTGCTATATGCTACCAGATTGCTACGACTACAATCGATACGGCTACGTATGTGCTACGGGCTACGCGCTACGTGCTACAAGATCTACAAGTATCTACAAGATGTACGAGTAGTGAATAAAAGCGAATTTTCTCTGCTTGAACGGGTCGAAATTGATGTGTCAGTTGATGCAGCATAAATTACATTGAAACTTTTATTCCAATAATGACACCCATCTTACTTCATGCGAAAATAAAACTATGGCTCATATACAGTGATTGTTCAATTGACAAATATATATTGTAACAAAAAAAAAGTTGTATTCAACACACTGATTTGTTCGAGTGCGAAACGCGCAGAACTTCGAGTCCGAGACGCCAAGGACTTTAATCGGCTGTGCCATAGCGGCTGCCACGTAAGATTTTGTTGCCTTTAATCAACATTTCATTCATAAGGTTTCAATTTTTTTTCAAAATTTAGATATAGCTGCTACTTTTTATTAAATTCATTCGGCCATTTTGGACATAACCCATTATATATGTGCCCGGTGACGGCAATAGGCTTACCCTCTATTACGTGGAACTAAAAATACTGGCAAATTGTGGGTGTGTAATGCACCTCTGCCTACCCCTGTGGTGCCTATATCCCCGTAATATATGTGTGTGTGTGTGATTTGTTATTTTTGCAAAAAAGCTTTGCTACTGGCTACGGGATTTCGACTATATTCGCTACGGCTACGCATGTGCTACATGCTACGAGATCTACGAGTAGTGAATAAAAGCGACCTGGTGCATATAGTGGATCAGGACTAGTAAATACATTACAAGTTCTCGGAGATGGCAATGGCTTGCCGCTTGCTATGCGACAGACCAACCGGCTAGGGTTCTTTATTTATTAATATATGCTTTATAGTACGCCAAAAAAAAGAACTTACTATGTCTAAGAGCAGTACAATGGACGGCCTTATCGCTTAAAGCGATTTATGCCAGGCAACCTTTGAATGGATAGATCTTGTAGAACGAAAAGGTAGTGTTATCTTTCCAAGAAATTGACGTTAGGGAGCGGTAATAAGAAGTCAAAATACACCAAAACTATCTCTATTCGTGATGCAAGAATTTCTAGACAAATAAACAACATAAGTAATATCCATTAAAATCGGATTTTATACCCTGAAGTTAATAAACTTTTAGTCTGACTGTAAGTACCACCATTAAGGATGACAGCAACGGAAATGCTCAAATTAATTGTTAAAAGCTATTTAAAGAATTGAGCATGACGAAACTGAGAACTTGTGTTTCTGACTGTACAACAAACCTTTCCCAAAAGTGTACTTATGGTTTTGAATAAATATGTTTTTGACCTTCGCCTGTTGGCTTCGGGCAAAAGGGAAACGTATCAAACATTTAAACAGTCAGTACATACTGAGGTAAATAATTTAATTAATTTATATGCTCGCGTGTCTAACCCGAGACGGTCTGTTTTCCCTAATGTATCCATCAAATGTGTTGTCGAAAAGTCAATAAAAGCCAATTAATTACTAATCCACCTGCGGAACGTACTTCCAAAGAGAAAATGTTAAGGAAAAATATCAATTTGTACCTGCATTCTATGTTGAGTTATATTTTGCTACGTTTCACGGAAATAACTACTGTTCAGGCCGCCTGCAACGCCTAGCGTTTCATGAATAGCAGTACAACAGTCATGCGTGATTGCGCGTGACCTTTAGCAGATTTTTATTCATTGCGTAGCGAAGCTCTGTACTGTCAACATCATATTTTTGTAATCATCAATTATCCCAAGAAAGTAAACCAAATAAGTGATAGTTCAAGAGTTTTACTTACAAAGTCCCTTCTACTACCTAAAAGAAGACGACCGGCGTAATCATATGGCGACCGTGACAGGACTCTGAAACAACGGGAACAAATTCGAGACGGACTCATCCTTCAGGAACTCGCCAGTAATTAGCTGCAGCTACTATTCCGAGGGAAGTGCGTGAACAATCCTTTCTCTAATTCTATCCTTCCTACTTGCTTTAATTTGTGTGAATAAAGTCAATAAAATTGTTACATACAAAAGTAAGGTAGGTCACCCTCATTGTGAAAATATAAAATATGTTTTTTACAATTTCATACAAAATACAATAAAAAACCGTGTTCAATCAGTTATTAAGTACCTATACTAAACATTATGCAGGTGCTATAACTTTTAATTATCAAATCAAACATACAAATTACCTACGAGTATCTTTGGTTTTGGTTCGAGCGATTTAACTACCTAGTATATTCTTTGTCTTTTATTTGCGACTTATAAAGGTGCCTTCAACTTAAGATCTTTTCCCGAACATTGTTTTTACATTACCTGCCGAACATTCCAGGTGCATACAGCAGTCAGAAGCTTGGACTGCGTGCAAATAGGGGAGCTGGGAGTATCTGAACTGTGTCTGTAATAACAACAGCGGGCGGCCGCGCGCCGGCTGCTTGGCGACAAAACCAGTTTGTTATCTTCGCTCACGTAACGTACCGTTTACTTATTTCTAATTTAATTGCATTTGTTTGTCATATAAGTTGCGTCGACAAAATGAGTGACTTAAAGGATCTTATTAAGCAAAGAGGCCACATTAGGTCCCGATTAACCTTATTTGAAAAGTATTTATCACCTTTATCGGAATGCAAAGATACTAGTGCCGTTAAAATGAAAGACTTACGTTTGCGTTGCGATAGAATGCGCGACCTTTTGTGTAATTTTGAGGACGTACAGTCGCGGATAGAAATGTTGGATGAGGATACCGATAAACAAATGACTGAGCGCGAATCTACTGAAAACATATTATTTGATTTAATCGCACGAGCTCAATCATTATTAGAAGACTTTGAAAACCAAAATAAATCGGAATCTTCGTCTAACAGTACCAAATGTACGAATGTAAAGTTGCCGCATATTAAAATTAATGCATTTAACGGAGATTCTCAGACCTGGCTCTTATTTCGTGATACATATTTATCAGTAATACATGATAATGAAAATATCAATAATATTAACAAGTTCCATTGTCTTAAATCCTATTTAGAGGGGCCAGCTAGTTCTGTCATAGACTCTGTAACAATGTCAGCAGACAACTACATAATAGCATGGAATTTGCTCCGTGATCGTTATGATAACAAACGTATTTTAATCAATGAACATATTAAATGTTTGTTCTCTATACAACCACTTAACAAAGAATCATATGATGGTATTCGTCAATTAATTGACACCTTATCAAAAAATCTAAGTGCCTTAAATTCGTTAGGACAACCAACAGAAAAATGGGATACGCTCATTATATATCTGGCAACGACGAAATTGGACAGTATTACCAACAAAGAATGGGAACAGTTTAGGCATAGCATTGATTCTCCAACCTTAACAGATTTTTATTGTTTTCTTCGCCAGCGTGCTACCCTATTACAAACGTTGAACACTGGTAAGATACATAATGAAAAACGGCACAGCCTATCCAACATAAAAAATACTAAATCTTTCCACAGTACATCTGTCGATTCATCGTCGTCTCCTAAGCAGTGTCCACTCTGTAAACAAAATCATCTGTTGTATGAATGTTCCGTATTCAAATCTATGCCAATCACTGAAAGAATTTCTAAACTTACCTCTTTAAAATTATGTAGTAATTGTTTTCGCAGTGGCCATCAACCCTATCAGTGTAGACTTGGTGGTTGCCGAATTTGTCATAGGAAACATAATACAATGCTACATAAACAAAATTCGCTACAGTCTACCCAAACTAGTATTGTTAATAATAATAACTCTGATGCAAATAACTTACCTGCTCCTAGCGCTGACTGCACTCCATCAAATACCGCTTCTTCCGTGTCCATGTCTACGACATCGACAAGTCAAGTTCTTCTCACTACAGCCTTAGTCAAGGTAAAAAATAATAACAATATTTATACCCTAAGAGCTTTGTTAGACTCGGGAAGCCAGTCATCATTCATAAGTGACAGCACTCAAAGAAAAATTGGTTTATCTACAAAAAATAATTCTTACCATTGTATATCTGGCATAGGTAATGAGGTATTTAATGTACTATCACACTGTAAATTACAACTTTTTTCTACATTTAATTCGTATAATTTATTTGTTAAATGTTATGTTTTGCCTCGCATAACTGAAAGGTTGCCTCAGGCGAACATAAATGTACATAACCTCAATGTTCCCAATTTCGTCCAACTTGCAGATCCAAAGTTCTATCAATGTTCTGATATTGATCTACTATTGGGGGCTGACATATTTTGGGACATTTTAGAACCAGGCCGAGTTACGCTGGGACCACAAAGGCCCATTCTACAAGAAACTAAACTAGGATGGATTGTAGCCGGTCCTATTGCGGAAAAATATTTTGAAACAGGTAATTCAAAGTCGTATTGCTATTTTTCTCAAGAAATTAGTCAGCAATTAAGTAAGTTTTGGGAGCTTGAAGAGATAAGTCCAAAATTAGAATACAACAATGAGGATTGTTGTGAATCATTATTCACTTCAACTACTCATCGGGAAATCGACGGTAGATTTTCTGTAAAAATTCCACTCAAACAGTCTGCAGACTGCTTGGGTGATTCTTATACAATAGCAGAAAAGAGATTTTTACAGTTAGAAAGAAAACTAAAAAATAATCATAAATTAAGGCAACAATACCATGAATTTATTCATGAATACGAGAAATTAGGTCACATGACTAAAATTTCTAAGCCCATATTTGGCAACTATCTTCCGCACCACGGCGTGATAAGAGAAGCGAGTGAAACTACAAAATTACGAGTCGTTTTTGACGCGTCTTCAAAAACCACTACTGGTTTGTCGTTCAACGACATTCAATATATTGGACCAGTACTACAAAATGATTTATTTTCAATCTTATTACGCTACAGGCAACACAATTTTGTTGTATCAGCAGATGTTGAAAAAATGTATCGCCAAATATTGGTAGATAATACACAACGACACTTACAACTCATTTTGTGGCGCGACGATCCTAGCGAACAAATTAAAATATTTCAACTAAACACCATCACATATGGTACAGCCTCAGCGCCATTTTTAAGCACTCGATGCTTAATACAACTGTCCAGGGAATGCAAAGACCCAAAAGTAGCTCAGTTGATCAGCGATGATTTTTACGTTGATGATTTTCTGTCAGGCGCTGATACAGAGTCAGAATTACGCAACATAATTAATTCTGTCACCTCTGAGCTAAACTCAGCATGTCTGCCATTGCGAAAATGGCGTACAAATTTACCATCTGTCTTTCAAAATGACACTACTCAACCTAAAACGTTTGATTGTACATCTCAAGCTAGCGTTTTGGGTCTAAGGTGGGATCCAAAGGGGGACGTTTTCCAATTTTCAGTTGATTTAGAACAACATCAGTCGATAACAAAACGAATAATATTATCTAAATCAGCCAAACTTTTCGATCCATTAGGCCTGCTCAGTCCGTGTACAATCATACCAAAAATCATTTTACAAAAACTTTGGATTTCCAAATTGGATTGGGATGATCCTATTGATGAACCTTTGAAACGCCAATGGATGAATTTTGCAACCACTTTAAATTCTATTTCAGAGTTTGATATACCTAGATGCGCTTTCAGTCAAACCCAAGCAGGAATTCAATTACATTCATTTTCAGACGCCTCTCAATCGGCATTTGCTGGCGCAGTCTATGTTAGATCGATTAGCTACTCTGGGCAGACCTTAGTAAGACTACTGTGTGCTAAGACTAAGGTAGCACCAATAAAGGCAACAACAATACCCCGTCTTGAACTTTGTGGCGCGTTACTGTCTGCGCGGCTAACTACAAAGGTATTGAAATCTCTTCGTTGCAAAATTCAATCCGTTGTACATTGGACGGACTCAACAGTCGTGTTGTGTTGGTTGTCCTCCAACGGGCGTGATCTAAAACCCTTTGTTTCAAACCGCGTCAGTGAGATTCGGGACTTGACTTGTTCTAATGTTTGGAGACATGTTCCTGGACATCAAAATCCGGCAGATCTTGCTTCTCGAGGAGTCAGTCCTAAAGTTATCTCATCTTCAAAACTATGGTGGAAGGGTCCTTCTTTCTTGTTAGACGATCCATCTCATTGGCCTAGGAACATAGTAACAAAAAATATTCCCGATCTACCTGAAACAAAACAAAATATTAAAAACAAATCACAAAATAGTATTGATCTACGAACTAATATATCTTTACATAGTTCATCTTCAACCATAATTAAAAATAAGGTTATCGATTTTACCAAATATTCCAGTTTTACTAAATTACACAGATCTTGTGCTTATGTTTTGAGATTTATATTTAATGTAAGAAATGTAAAATCTAAAATAACTTGTCCACTTACCTGCGATGAATTAGATGTCGCACTTAACGCACTCATAAAGCTACACCAGGAAGAATGTTTTTCTAATGAATTAAAGGTCTTAACAAATAAACAAACCTTACCTTCTAAATCACGTTTACTATCGCTTAGCCCGTTCCTTAATGAAGTCGGCATGCTTTGTGTTGGAGGTCGTCTGCAAAATTCTAATGAAGCCACTGAGAGGAAACATCCATATTTGTTAGAAACTAATCATAATTTCACTAAAATATTATTTTCATATTACCATACAAAATTTCTTCACTGCGGGCCTCAACTTCTATTGAGTAGTATAAGACAAAAATTTTGGCCTTGCAAGGGCAGAATATTAGCAAGAAGTACAGTAAACAATTGTAAAATCTGCAAGCTTATGAAGGCAAAGGCTAATAATCCTATTATGGGAAACTTACCGTCTAGCAGGGTCACTGCTAGTTACCACCCCTTCTATGTAAGTGGTGTTGACATGGGTGGTCCTTTTTATAAAACAGATCGTAAGGGCCGCGGTTGCAAAATATCCAAATGCTATTTATGTTTATTTGTCTGCTTTAGTACCAAAGCCGTACATCTTGAGGTAGCTAGCGATCTCACTACTGATAATTTTCTTTTATGTTTGCGGCGGTTTATATCTCGCAGAGGTAAACCTCTGGAGCTCTATTGCGACAATGGCACGAATTTTGTCGGCGCAAACAAGGTTATTACAAATTTTCTAAAATCATGCAGCAGGGACATTACTGGTTTTGCGTCAAGTGAAGGCATTCGATTCAGATTCTCGCCGGTTTATTCCCCCCATTTCGGTGGCCTTTGGGAGGGGGGAATTAAAGCCGCCAAGTACCATTTGACTCGTATATTAGGCGATAAACATTTGACGTTCGAAGAACTGTCAACTTTATTCACACAAATTGAGGCAATCCTCAATTCTAGACCATTATCTCCCTTATCATCCGATCCTAACGACCTTGATCCCTTGACTCCAGCGCACTTCTTAATCGGCAAACATCTCACGTCATTACCAACCGAGTGTCTGTTAGATGTCAATGCAAGCAGACTAACTAGATACAGACTTATTGAGAAGATGCGGCAGCACTTTTGGGATCGATGGAGAAACGAATACCTATGTGAACTGCAACAAAGAAACAAGTGGCGAACGCATCAAAAGGCACTCCACGAAGGCGATTTGGTGGCGATTAAAGAGCCCAGTTTGCCTCCTTTGAAGTGGAGAATGGGACGCGTTCACAAATTATATTTTGGATCCGATGGCGCTGCAAGAGTGGCTGATGTCTACACTGTTAAGGGCATCTTACGTAGGGCTGTTCATACCCTCTGCCCGTTATATACTGCAGATGACACACAAACTCAAAAGCCAGAAGCTTTCGAGGGCCGGGAGGATGTTCAGGCCGCCTGCAACGCCTAGCGTTTCATGAATAGCAGTCCAACAGTCATGCGTGATTGCGCGTGACCTTTAGCAGATTTTTATTCATTGCGTAGCGAAGCTCTGTACTGTCAACATCATATTTTTGTAATCATCAATTATCCCAAGAAAGTAAACCAAATAAGTGATAGTTCAAGAGTTTTACTTACAAAGTCCCTTCTACTACCTAAAAGAAGACGACCGGCGTAATCACTACAAAAAATTTAAATATGTTAGTTAATAAGTTCTAATTTACAGGACGAACATTGAAATTCGTCCTGTTAATTAGAAGTGTGAGTTTAGTGAGACTAAAAATGTTGTACAGTCTAAATTATGTTAATCTTTACAATTTTAATGGAAATTTTAAATTATATTTGTGACGATTTAACCAATGATTTAAATTAAATAATACAATATTTACTAAACAATATCAATCAATCGATATATAGAAATGGGGAATGTCCCCCTTACCTCTCGAGAACTGCTTATGCTCCAATCATGGTTGACCCCTCTATGGATAGCCCTCGATCTCGAGGCAAGCAAAAAAATTGAAAATTTGACCTAGCCCTAAGGGATCAAAAGTTATAGGCCAAAACCTATGGCGTGGTGCTGCGCGATGCACCGCGCAAGACACCGTACTAGTAGTCAAAGAAGTAATTCGGGTGGACCTTTCCACCCGAATTACACCTTTGCCGAGAACGCTAGCGGCATTACCCTGTTGGATGGCAATGGCCAATCTTTGCACCAGATAGCTCCGGAGCAAGAGTCACCTGTCTTTTTATGCAACATCTTTACAATTTCTTTAAATGTTTAAATTATAAAAATATTGATTAGTGACCTAATGGTAAGTTTTTATGTTATTTCTGTGTAGAATTAAATATAAAACATAAAAACAGATGAAATGTAGGTAGGTACTATGTGTAGTATGTTGCTCTAATGTTTGCTCTGTAGATACAAAGATAGAGTTGTGTTACTCGTAGTTCTAAAGTAAAAAGTTTACGTGAGACTACTAGGAGAAAAAACCACACGTACTTTTGCCAGCGATAGTACTTAACGTTCAAAAATTAAAGTTGAACGCGCGAGCTCACGGACTAGGGAGCCTTACATAAAAGCCAGTATTTAGTTGAAGCGCCGTTGTCGAACGCACGCCTCCACTCGCTGCACAACGCAGCGTCTCTACTTACACACGACTTATAAGAGAAAATGCCTTCTTGGTGGGACTATTTACATTTTAATAGACAGTACAATAATAAAAGAAACTTAGAAGAAGGCCTTTTTCAAATCGCGTCGCAAACTTGTAATATTTTGGTGAAAGTCAACAATACGAATAACATTAATCTAACAAGAAATGACAGAAGTGACGAATATGGGTGCGCGGGCCCCCCTAAGGGTAAAAGTTCGACGCAAATTTGCGTCCCAAAGTTCAAGAAGAATTCTATTACATCCAGCTGTAATCCAGGACTGTCGGTGAGTCACGATTTTTTTTTAACTTTTTAATTATTTTTTAAAAAGAACTTTAAGTTTTTAGAACACTTTTTGAAGTCCGCCCTAACGTCTAGGCACTTATCGGTCATTCTGTTTTTTTGGAGGGTCAAGTTTTCTTCGAACAATTGTTAAAACAAATCAAATCAATCCAACGAATTGATTACAATAGTGTAAAGAATTTCAGTACATAATTATGTATATTTTGTTAATAAATAAATGTTCTAGATTAATCTAGATTATAAAAACATCAGATGAGGAGAGTAAAAATATTACTGCAAAGTATTACTAAGTTCAATAAAATTAATTCTTACAAACTAATCGACGCACGCTACATGAACTTTTATTACATCCAATAACATTCCTTGTCTTCAGTTATAAAGATGCAAAGGCGCGCTTTGCATGTGCAGTACACTTGTCAGTTAATCGGTTACATAAAATATATAACGAAAAAAAAGCTATCGTTCATCCTTTATTGTGAATTGTGTGGCGTTGATAGAAATTTTT
Source organism: Nudaria mundana (assembly GCA_963556515.1). NCBI lineage: Eukaryota > Metazoa > Arthropoda > Insecta > Lepidoptera > Erebidae > Nudaria > Nudaria mundana. The sequence goes on along the minus strand of OY748299.1, from coordinate 15,365,647 downwards.
GCAAGCTGATTCCACTTAAGGTGGGTATATTGTTAAGTAGAACTATTGTGTTTATTTTATTATAATGTCGTGGCGATGCGATCGCTGCTACTAGGTATATCGATTTTACACGTGAAGGAAGACATCGCGGTGGCAGTAGACGTTGTCGTGCCTCGGCTGTCGACCTTGTTCCAATTATTCACTTGTACTGCGGCTTCGTACGAAAGTTTTGGTAAGTTCAATGCATGTCTAGTACTGTATTGAAAAAAAAACCACAAGGCATATTATACCTATTTATAAAATATGATATATATTCAATATTATCAAAGTTATTTAACTTTATTTTTAAATTATACGTACCTATCGTATTCTAGTATTAGCGTAATAAATAGCGTCTGTAGCACTTGCGATTCGAAGTTTTAAGTATCAGTCTGAGTCAAACATTATTGTTTTCGTGACATTTAACCTCTGCGTGACTAGTTACCTCACTTATGAGTTATTATGACTTATGATTACTCATACACATTTACCAAAAGCTTAAACTTACCGTATGAACTTAGGTGGGTGTCCATGTAGTGTAAAGTTACTGACATTATATAATTTTATAATATGGATCACAAAAGCTCTTGGGCTGGACTGGTCTTGGAACCAGCGACTGTTCTCTTTCCAGGAGGCACGTTTTACCAACTAACCAAGACACCACTAACTCAAGACCTCTAATAATATTGTGATCATATTATGTTAATATCGCGACTTACGCACATTAATATACGGCGACGGTATCGATTATATAAGTTTTTACTGATCTGACTTAAAGTTAAAGCCAAAATAGGAGAATTTCAAGTCAAGTCAACAATGAATAATCACGATCTTTTGTAAATATTGCAAGTAGGTAGGTTAGTTCGTGTGGCGTAAGCTAGCTTTGCATTTGAGTGAGTGCATGTACATGAACGTATAATGTGACTTGTTTTACACACATGTGTTGTACACACACTGCTTTTTTACTCTACTTTTCGTAATCACTCACACAAATTCTAAGCTCAAGCTTAGGCCTCGCGAACCTTTTTATTGTTTCGGTACAAGTCCTAACACTTAGGGTTCAAGTTCACGAGGGGACTGCAAGGTAATAAAAACGGGGCGTAGTTAAAACGGAAATTAATATTTCGGTTCTAGTACCCAACACGTTTAAGTACCGCCGTTTGCTAAAAAAATATTTTGGACTCAGTGTCGATAAAAGAATCGACTGGAAGTATTACTTTGAAAAACAAACACATGTTTTTTACATAATCTTAAAACTGATGTAGTCTCTAGACATAAAATGAGTACTCGTGGTAGCTCACTGCTTTACAAAATGCTTCCTAGTGCTATCCAGAGGCGCTCAGCAATAGACGTAGGCTGCAGAATATAAAAAAAGAAACTACATCAATTTTAAGAATTTTATTAAAAAAATGTGTTTGTTTTTCAAAGTAAGACTTCCTCGGTTCTGTTATCGATACTGAGTTCAATTTTATTTTTTATTGTGGTTCTTTCTCGGTATATACAGGGTGTTACATAAGGGTTATATCAACCTGATGACACTCCATCAGCTGATCGCCCAGAACGCCTTTTCATATGTTTCGACCGCGAAACAAGAAAAAAAAGTTCATTATAAAAAAAGTTATGCGTTTAACTTTTTTTATAATGAACTTTTTTTTTCTTATTTCAAATCAAAACAAACGTTTCCCAACACTAGTGCTTGACGTACTTACTAAAAGACAATGGTGCGCGGGGCGGAAGGCGGCGTCGAGACAAAATGTTCTAACCAGGAGAGAGAGAAGATTTTTCACAGGCGCGCTTTATTTGTACTACCTATACTTGATGTCAATGACCGAATCAGCTGATTTTAGCTAGTGTTGTTCAAACAAGAGTATTTTATTTGGTAATAATGTTTTTTGAGTTTACTCCTTAAGAATCGATTTTCATATATAAGGCGCCCGGTATGAGAAAAATCCGAGGGGTAAAACCTACTAACAAGTAACGAAAATCGTGTCACGTTTTTGGTGCGCACCTCTGCACTAGAGGTGCGCACCTTTCTAATTTGTTATGGTTAGATACTCGTACTTAAGGAGTAAACTCCAGTCGTGCGTCGGAGCTGACACACACACTTTTTTTTTTGGATGATTTTTTTTCTTGTTTGGCACATATCGAAACGGGTTCTGGTCGACCAGCTGATGTGGGTGTCTTCGGGTTGATATAACCCTTACGTAACAGCCTGTATACATAATCACCTTCAAACTTTAAAGCGGTATACCATTAAACGTAAAATAAACATCGATTCGTGCATCTTGTCCCTGGCCTACATTACCTACATTTAGTCTAAACTACGGTTAGAATTAACGTTCCGTGTTCTATTACTACATAGTCGTAGTAGTTCGGGCTAGCTTAGAAAATGGAACATCACATTATGCTAAGTATATGCTTAGAACCTTGGATTGTATCAATGCCGGTGTAGTATATACCGACCTCTATTGAACAATATTTTTGTGTTAGGTAAAACCAAACAGTTTTATTAGATTCACACAGAGATTGTATGATTGTGACATCGGTCCTGACTGTTGTAATTTAGGTTCGAATCACAGAATGGTTATTAGTTTTCTATTATATTTCTTATGGTACGTCAAATATAACGTACGGGGACCAACAAATGTAGGTGTGTAATGCACGTTTGGCATCTCTTATCACGATTATGTCGACCACCTCGGGGATATAGGCGTGATTATAAGGATATATCTACTAGACAGATTTTGAATTTCGAAGGGTCGAAAATGGTTTAAACTGTTTGCGCCGCTTTTTTTTGCTTGACTTGCCGGGGCACTGCCAGGTCCCATGATTCCTCCTTTGTTAATAAATTCTAAAACTTTATTTATTTCTTAATTTAAATAATGTCAAGCGTAGTGACCAATTTGTTGCTCTATGATCCGGGGCGTCTGGCATTGGAGGAGAAACATTTAGAAAAAGAAAAAAATAGAACCAGCCAAGTGCGTGTCGTGCCACGCATAGAATAGGGTTCGATAGCCACCCATAGCCAACCTTTATAACTCCTTAACTAACAAAGCTATCTAATCTGCTATAGTTTTCCTTCAAAGTTCAGTACATGGACTACCATCAGATTAGATTAGATTAGATTATACTTTATTGTACACCAATACAAAAATACAAATGAAACAGAAACTTAATATTTAAATAGTATGTACAAATGGCGGCCTTATCACTAAGAGTGATCTCTTACAGGCAGCCTTTGGATGGACATAAGTAGATGGAAGTGAAGTAAACAGAGGATAGGTATTGGCATATATTATGAAAAGAAAGATGGAAAAGTTCTGAAAAGAAAAGTAATGGAATAAACTGAATATAGTAATTATAGAAGATATACCTACATATAGTAAAACTTAAACACTATTAAATAAAAAGAGATAATTTTATACCTTGTAGGGAATTAGGGATACATAAAAACATAGAGTGGAAAAAATAGATTACAGTAGTTAGGAGCCAAGGTAATGGTCTTTTAGCCATTTACCATTTAGCTTTACCATTTACCATTTAGCTTTTACCATCATGAGTTTTTTCAAGTTCTTCACGCCAGCCGTGTAGATTTTAGAGGGGGACGACGACGACGCCCTGTTTTCGCAAAAACATGCTCTTCAAAGCTAAATATCTCGCAAACGGATATTTAAATCAAAAATTCATATTAGGATCCTCTCGTTGTTTTTAAAAGACCTATCTAATAATACCTCACACTCCGGGGTAAACGCAAGAAAAAAAAGCGTATTCTGGTTACGTGTAGTAAGGACAGCATTTCTAAAAAAAATTTTGTAATTTTCTTTTACCATTTTGTCAATGTAGTAAAGACACATATCCAAGCAAAGTTTCATGTTTCTAGCACTCACCTTTTAGAAGAAAAGCCAAAGACAGACGGACGGATATTACGAAACTAAAAGGGTTCCGAAATTTGAACTACGGAACCCTAACAAGGATGTCTTACCTGTACATAGTTTTTATTATGCTTACGTACTATCTACAGACATATTATAGTCACGCCAGTTTCCTAGAAGGGGTAGTCAGAAACATATTGACTTTGCTGGTTCCACATTATAGAGTGATCAAAGGCGAAATTAGTTAGATCACGCTTTTGTTTGTGAGAGCCTACTAGATGTAAGTAGGTAAGTATTTTCATGTTCTCCCATAAAAGTGAATCCACTGAAGCACTCATTTCCCTGATTAGATTTTTACGAGCTGACTTTGAAATGTAAAGAGCCATTAGCCATCATAATAAACTTCAAGTCGATCATGATTAAAATTCCATTATCTCAATTCATAACATAACATAGCATCACGCCTTTTTCCCCGAAGGGGTAGGCAGAGGTGTGCAAACACACCCACATCTCGCCAGCTATGTTAGGTCCCATGTGATAGGGGGCGAGCCTATTGCCATTTACCGGGCACAAGTTCCAGACTGGGATAATTATCTGGGTAAAATTCTAAAGAGAATTATACATTATCCACCAGACCCGGGAATCGAACCCGAGACCTCGAGCGTGGCAGTCCGTACATAGTACCATTGTGCCACCGAGGTAGTCCCAATTCACGATTTCAATATGTATCCAATCCATAATAGAATAATATTATGAGTACCATGACCTTATGAGAATGAAACAAGGCTGGAGTGCGGTTACGCTAAGCGCGCAATCGCGAAATGCTCCAAGGGTACTATCAGCATGTCAGTGTCAGATTGAAAAGTGACACGTACGGACGGACAGACGGAGAACGACGGGCGTATAAGGGTACTTGTTTCAGCTTTTGCTGATAGTACCCTAAAATGGTTATTGCAGTTTGTAACTATAGGCACAGAATAGGGAATAGTACTATAGGTTGCCTGCATGTTACAACTTTCCACTCTTCTAACATTGTTAAGTTTGTAGAGTGACTTTCATAAGTGTCCTAAATGAATAAATATTTTGATTCTTTAGCATCTGACCTAGACAGTACCTATACATGACTATAAAGATATACCTAAGTAAGTAGAACGTTTTTTACTTAGAGTAATATATAAATTTTTCCTGCCATTCGAATTTGATGAAATTCTAAGTAGGTAAGTATATTGCCCCAAGTTGAGTTTAGGCTATAGGAGATTAGCGTTCACTATCCATTTGCATAAAAAAATAACCATAAAATATTTTGGCATATTACCATATTTATTTATATTCTTATTGTAAATAAAGACAACAATTACTTTGTTTTGTTTGATTTCCCAAACATTGCTAATATAAAGCTATGCTTATAAATTTTATGCTTAAATATGATTATACTAATTTTATTTATGATTAAGACAAATATGCTAAATTTGTTATGGATAAAAAATTATGAATTAATATCATTAGTCTAAAATATAATTATTCCACAGTAGGGGACATATGCTGCTAAAAATCAAATATGACCAAGTATAATTATGCCAAAAAATGTATACCAAATTCATTGTGCCAAAACATTTTAGGATTACATAATTATATTATGTTAACGAAAGGTATACCATTAGCGTGTACATACAGACCAACAGATAGAAAGACAAGAATGAAAACCATAACTATTTTTAATTTATCTTTTTATATTATTGGAAAATGAATTATGTACTTATTACCTACAGACACACAATTATTTATACTGTTTTTATTGGTAGATAGTAGATATTGTTATACATTATAGTAGCTTTTTTGTAGATAATTATTAAGACGGAGAGCAGCGGAGTCTTCCTCATACTTGGTCTCAATCGAAAAACTTTGTGCCACGATACCGGTCGCAATTTTAAACCTATCGACTTGAAATTTGTCATGCAGATATAACACATTAACGTGTTTTGCTGTATAGTTTTTGGTGTATGTAGCTTATATAGTTTTTGAGTTATCAAATATTAAAGTAACGTACCTTTCATAGTACTAAAAAAATCGATTGTTGGATTTCGCGCGCCAAATTTAATAATTCAAAACTTCAAATTATTTAACTATGGAACTATTCATCCGATAAGTGTGTTTTATTTATGCCGTAATTAATGCAAACCTGTCTTTCACTCCGTCTTATTTATTTCGACGTTCCGGCGAACCGCCTAATTATAAATTGCATTTACAATTTGAGAGCTTCATATTTATGATTAAAAGAATTAGGTACAGCCAGGCCTCCGTCACTCCATGTACTTACGCGCTATAATTACCTACCGCCCGGCGGGCCGTTTGAGGACCAAATTCAGTGCGGTTTTCGCTAGCGAAGCGCACGCACGTTGTTCAATTTTAATAGTTCCATTCGTTCGTACGCGTACCTACGATGCCGTCCGGTGCCTTATGTGCTGTAGATGGGTGCAAATTAAGTAAAAGAAGGGATAAACACTTAACATTTTTCCAATTACCTGTCAATGACGAAAGGTAAGAACAATAAAAAAAAAAAAAAATTATTACTATTTTTGTCGTTTAAAAATTATTTTTAATAGGTTTTAATACTAAGCATTACCTTGCCTTTCAGACACAGATTTACATATTATTGTATACATAGAAACGTTAAACTTTATTTTAACAACGTTTAAAAACCTATTTTGATTAGAATAAAATTGTGATAATATTTGACGGACAGTCGCGCAAATACCTACCTACGAAACTTCCAACACAATTTGCGCCACAAGAGGCAGCCCTGCGATTGCTGTTCGAAGCAATCACAACTGTAAGCTTGAGCATTTAGGCACATTTTAGCATGCAGTGGTTGCTGACGCGACGGAGTAGGCTATTATAGCAGTAGGTATTGGAAATTTAGTACTGAGTGAAGTATCTGTTACGTAGTAACTATTTAGTAATCTGTGGTACAGCACGCGCACGCACTGATAGATATATCATTAAAGCTATTATTTTGATAGTTTGTAATATAAAAAGCCGGCCAAGTGAGAGTCGGACTCGCGCACAGAGGGTTCCGTACAAAAAAGACAAAAATCACGTTTGTTGTATGGGAGCCCCCTGAAATATTTATTATACTCTGTTTTTTAGTATTTGTTGTTTTAGAGGCATACATTATCATACAATCATCTGTAAAAATGTCAACTTTCTATCTATCACGGTTCACGATATACAGCGCAAGACAAACGGATGGACGAACGGACAGCGAAGTCTCAGTAATAAGGCCCCCTTTTACCCTTCGGGTTCGGAACCCTAAAAAAATTACGTGAATTAATTCGACGCTTAAATCGTAAGTAGCCGAGGCGTATATAAAGAAGATTATTATGTACTCATTTCGCCAGAAACTTTGTTGGTCCTGCGAAATAACAGGATAGCCTATAACCGTTTTCGGACACTGGGTACGAATATTGGGCATCGTCGTCCGTTTTTGAGCAGCGTGAGGTAAGGGTCCTCGAAGACATTTATAGGGCCAACACCCTTAGGTATTGAACATTTACATTTACTGATTAAAAAAATGAGAGCTTGCGTGTTAGCGTTTAAATTGCTCTATTGTATATTTACATAGGTAATTATATGGCACCTACGAGTAGGTAATTACATAAATATACAGTGTACAGTACATACACTTTATTATGTACACGAACTGCTGCAAAAATGGCTAAACCGATTTTCATGAAACTTGCGGTATCGTGATGTATAAGTTATGACCTTTCATTTGATACCCAACACGGGTATATTTGAACACATTCAATTTTTCATCACCACTTTCACCCCTCATATCTTTGAAATGGCTTAACCGATTTTTATAAACCATAACTAAGAGCACTCTCCCCTAACCCATCTTCCAAACAAAAGAAACAGCATCAAAATCGGTTCATCCGTTTGGGAGCTACGATGCCACAGACAGACTTACAAACACACACACACACACACACACACACACACACACACACACACGTCGGGGCTTAAAAATGAACGTGGGCGAAATATAAAGACTAATAAAACACAAAATAGGTACTGTTTGGTATTTTCTCCATTCTTGTCGGTGCACGCTATTTAAACTCCGCCCATCGCTTTTCATGCTTTTTTAAGTATTAGCTCAGGGCAACGCGTATAGGCTAAGTCTCATCAAAATTGATCGACATGAGAAAAGCTATCGTCATATAATATAAGCTATTCCATGCGGAAGAAGCTGCGGGCTACTGCTACTATTAAATACTCGTATTTACACATAATGTGTCAAACAATTCTCAGCATCGTTGTCGATTAATCAAAGGTTAGCAGCATTGACAAGCTGCATGGCAATGCTGATTCTATAGACTAGATCTTATTTCTGCTCTTAGAATAAAGCAACGTCGATTTTAGTCCATTGACAACCAATGATCATCTTTATCCACCGAGCCGTTTCCCAACGCAGTTGGGGTCGGCTTTCCAGTCCAACTGCGATTCGTCTTGACTTCGATGCGATATTTTCCTTGAAACGACTGCCATCTGACTTTCACAACCCATGGGTGATATCGCGGTTCTGTAGTTAGACTGGTCGGATTTTTGCTTAAGGGTTCCAACTACCCCTAACGACTGCCATAGAAATTTTGTATGACAGCCGGTATCGATGGCTAAGCGTGCACTCCGAGGTACGGAGGCGTCTCGAATCGCCAGACCGGCCTTGCTAGATGTTGCTTAACGGTTATAGACTAGAAACCTCTCATATTTCAACCAATGATATCCCTATAAATTTACGGTCTGGAAATGAAGTCGATATGTAATGACAGCATGGTACGAATGTTGCCATAGGTACTTCTAGCGCTACAAGATGATAATGTGCTGGTAATATGTTTACTTGTCCAATTGTCACGTTCCAATGCAGTTGTAATCGTATTGTGTAGTGTGAAACGTACGTCCTCACGTGCGTGAGAGTACGTGATAACGTAATACCTACGAGGCAATGTAATATGTACATATAGGTGCCAGAGGTCATTGGTATTCTTTTGCAGTGTGCTCAGGTAATCTCCCATTTTGTCTTTTTTTTAATATAGAGTTTCTACTTAATAAGTTAGGTAGATATATAACTCCTATCTGAGCTTTACTGTTAAATATTTTTTAAATCTATTGCTGTTAAGGTAAGTATGTGCTTTAAGTAAGTACGTATAATACAAGTGTACCTAATACCTATCATTACCTATAGCTCAATGAGTTTAGAAAGAAATCCAATAATCACAACCATCAAATATACATATATGCAAAAGTAAAAGCAATTGCGATCCATTAGGCACTTATAATACTTGCCAAAAATACGCTTTGCACATTATATCAAATGAATTATTAAGCATAGTCTAACATAGCCCAAAAACACTAGAGGTAAAATGTACGTAAATTATTAATAAGAGTGGAGTGCTACTTGATATTATTAACTATGTACAATTTAAGAGAGTGCTTTCAGAACCTCACTTACAAGAACTATAACTAGCAGTCCCGCCATACCACGACCCCCTCGTGCGGTAGAGTTGATTCTGTCGGGTATTGGCCGCAACAGTAGGTACATGTTGCCAAGTAAAAGTTTAGAGTACATTGAAAAACGTCACAAACGAGATTTCAGAACAATACATCCATACAATTAGTTCAATGTTTTGCGACGCGTTAACTTACACTTGGCAAGGTTACATCTCCAAAGTGGGTATCTACTGCTCAGGTTCTTGACAATCACAAGAGTCAAGTCAAGGAACCCCAATCACCTAACATCAGCTTTGTCAGCAAGTCCAACCATGCAACGTAAGCAAGACCATGCGTTGTATTATATAAACTCAATCAATAATTAAAACATTTTTTTTTACATAAAATCAGAGTTTGAGAACTAAATCACGCGCAGTCGCGCACCCCATATTAGCTTATCTTGGTCTAGATGACGCTGTATAAAATAATGTCCTAAGTACATATTAATATCATGGTTTTTAATTTGTGTTGATACGAGTATGATACCTAAACATTTTTACTGAAATAACACAAAGTATAACCTTGTAAGCTTAGATATTTAAAACTACGCAACAGATTTTGATGCTGTTTTCACCAATGAAAAGATTGGTTGTGTTGAGGAAGGCTTTTGTGTATATAGTTTGCGGGTCAAGCCGCGGGCGTCCGTTAATTTCTTATAAACAAAATCATTCATAAATATTATATGAGTAGTTCGAGAAGATAATATCAAATACCATTAAATGACTATGCCCTTCAACACCTCAGGCCACTTTATAAAAACACAAATACTTCATAAATGACAACAAAGTATAGAGAACCTTGTAGATAGTATCATTTATAGCCAACCATTAAAACCATTGCTCCACTTACCACGAAAGGTAAAGTGAAGTCAGAGTTTATAGACCCTGATGAGTTTAAAACTGAATGTTTTATCATTTTTAGGGCTCCGTACCCGAAGATCCGTCCGTCTGATCGTCTGTCTCCAGGCTGTATGTCATGAACCGTGATAGTTAGAAAGTTGACATTTTTACAGATGATGTATTTCTGTTTCTGCCATATCAACAAATACTATTTGAATATAATAAATATTAAAGGTAGCTCCCATACAACAAACGTCCTTTTTTTGCTGTTTTGGTACGGATCGTTCTGTGCGCGTGTCCGAATAGCACTTGGCTGGTTTTTTTTATACTCTTTGAACCTATCTCGTATTAGGTGTTTATCAATATTCTATTCATCGCGTCTCTTTCAACAGATTTTATATAAATGAGTTTTACTTAAGAACGACTTAAAAAAAGGAAGAGGTCAGAATATTAATTTACGTAGGGAGATTGTGACTAGGTACTGGATTTTTATTTCAAAGGGTCCATATTTGGGTATGTTTTATTATCCGACTACGCCAGTGAAGGTATTTAGTTTTCATTATTCCTTCCTTAAATTGGCCTTGCTGGCAATATATACACAGAATAGGGAATAGTCCTATATCTCAATGGAAAGGTATTTAGCAGTCGAGTATCATAAGGTACTTATCTAGGTACATAAGACTTGATTATAAAAACGGCTATCTGTACTACTATTATAAACAGGAAAGATTTGTATGTTTGTAATGAATAAACTCAAAAACTACTGTGACGATTTCAAAAATTGTTTCACCATTGGAAATCTACATTCACCCTGAGTAACATAGGCAATACTTTTTATCCCGGTGATGTGTTCCCACGGGAACCGGGAACGAGTAAACTAAATCACGCGGGCGGAGCTGCGGCGATCAGCTAGTATCTCCTAAACTAACAAAGTTCCTTCTAAAATCTAAACGGCTAGCTCGAAAATCTGGAAAGAATCAAGATGGTAGTCTATGTAATGACCTTTCAATGAAAACTATAACGGTTTGGATAACATTGTTAGTTCAGGAGTTATTGAGGCTAATATGAGTGACTACGCAACTCTATTCTATTTCGTGGCCCGACACGCACTTGCCCGGTTTTAATGTACTATAACAATGCTAGTATTTTGTTACAACCAACGTAGGTATACATAAATAAAAGACGTAGAACCTTGTTATCAATATATTCCTAAATACGTATATCAAAAGATCCTATTATTTTTAAATCGAAGGTAATTTCGAACAACCTTGATTCTTATACGCGTACATAGCATGATAACAGACCATCCATAACAAGTAATTGCTAGGAAGAAAGTAAAAGTTACTAAGGTATTGGCCTTGATATTGTTAATATTAGTAGAGATGTGTTTGTTCCGTGTTGACGATACAAATAACTATTACATATAGATAAGTAGGTTGTATAGATAGGTACGAGTATACTGATCTAGCTTCGATTCGCCCGTAAGGAATCCCGATTGGAAACGCGGTTGTAAACGCAGGCCTAGGATAAACACTATTGGTTTTAAACCGTGTAGGCCAGCGGAGCCCTGTCGCTGAGTCTCGCTAGATACCATGTTCTCCAGTGGGACGTGGTAGGAAGAGGGGGCGTAACTTCCCCGCTGAAGATCCGAAGTTTAAATCGTGTATTCGGTACTTTTGGTTATATTATGGCCTGCGAAGACGAGGGACTTTTGTCCGCGTACTTTTGTCCGTCGATACAAATCTCTATTTAAATTACAGGGTACTTTTAAGTCCTTACATAAAAACATAACATAGCATCACGCCTTTTTCCCCGAAGGGGTAGGCAGAGGTGTGCAAACACACCCACATCTCGCCAGCTATGTTAGGTCCCATGTAATAGGGGGCGAGCCTATTGCCATTTACCGGGCACAAGTTCCAGACTCTGGGATAATTATCTGGGTAAAATTCTAAAGAGAATTATACATTATCCACCAGACCCGGGAATCGAACCCGAGACCTCGAGCGTGGCAGTCCGTACATAGTACGATTGTGCCACCGAGGTAGTCCTTCGTGTGCGTTATTCGATACAATTAATAACCGATCTATTTATCGATGGGCAAAGTTTCCGCGGACAAAAGTCCGTCGTCTCATCTCGTGCAGACTCTTATTCTGACGATAACTATTTTCCTCTCAGTGCTTTTAATATACAGCTACAAATTAAAAAAGAAGGATCTTTAAATTCAAATGCACACGACCAATTTGCGAAAGGTTGAGTTTGTCGAGCGGCTGAAGACGACGCTGGCCGATCTGGACTGGACAAGGCTATATATTTTATTAAGTTACTATGATCGTTAGACCATCTCATTGGTCTGTCCTGAGCAAACGGTGGCTCGTAAGTAGGTATATCGATTTGTCTCGTACACAACGTTGCCCTAACGACCGTTGACCTTCACTTATACCTGTAAATTGTCAACAATCCTCTATTACAGGGTCACCATAACCGCCATTTTATTTACGAACCCTTTCACATTAAAAATTTGAACTATAATAATTTAACAAAATTTCGTTGGGTGAATATCGACGCGCATACCTAATACTTATAAAGGACTCTACGCACGCTATACAGCAATAACGTAGAGTACAAATTGCGGTACAATAACATCAAACAATTTGTGTTATTTCATGAATATTAATAACTAGTTGGTGCCTGCGGCTCGACCTGGGTCGAGTAGGTACATAGATTTTTGTTCCTAATTCCAATCTGAATTTAATTAAAATCTGTTCGAATGACGTAAAAAATATTCGTAATCACAAACAAACTTTGCTAGTGGATTTAACTTCTTTGAAGTATGAAGTTAAAGGCATTCCTATAGTAAAGTTACACTACTAGATTTCTTACTTAGCTGCTTAGTTTGGCTGAACTTACATAGGGATCATGTGTTTGATCAAAAGTCAGAAACGAGATTGCATTTATGTAATAGGTAAGATACAAGAAATTCACACGAAATCAATAGTAACTCTTGAATAAGTGAGTGAGTGCATGTTTCATTTAACTACATAGCGCTAGAATAATATTGTTATAGTTCACTACAATTAGGTTTTTTTTAAACTCTTGCATTTTACTCCACACGGGTGATTTTTCCCACCAGTTTTGATAGACACACGTAAAATAAAATCTACTTGGCATGGCACACATTTTAGACAATGACATCTAGCCCAAAGCAAGCTTACCTATCCTAATGCGACGCGATGTGCAAACTTAGCTTGGACGAGGTTGTACTCGTATGTACAATATAGTTTTTTTTAATTTACTAGGGGAAGCACCTTCGCTTAGCACACAAAGAAAGTTTTATAGTATGTCATAATTATCAATAAACGAGTTCTTTATTACATGTCCTATTTTCTTATCGATTTACCGTTTAGTATATGGTATTTAGTAATTCAGCTGTGTAATTACTAATCACATAAAGTTACGAGCTACTTTGTGGTCTGAGCTACGCCTACGCTCCGTTGCTTGCTACAAACATAGCTATAGCTATAGCTATAGCTAGACTACCAAGCTTCGACCACCTAATAGCCAACATTCACTCAACTCTAAATTTAAATATTCAGATTTTAATATTATACCAATGATAAAAATTCGTAGTAGTCAAGTAATGTACCTCTGCCTACCCCCTAGGGGACAAGGCGTGATTTTTATCTGTATGTCGATTTTGCCCGACTGCGTCAGCGAGGGTTATATGTTTCGCGCGTATGTATGTATCTTTCTATTTTTCTTTGTTCCCCTCTACAGGCCAAACAGCTGCATAGATTTCGATGAATGAGGTCTCAAATTAAAGGTAAACAACTAAAAAGCTGTAAATAGAAATAAATAATTAAATAATAAAAAAATCCGACTGCACTTAACCAGGTATTTAACTATAAGCAGGCGGGACTCGAATATCAGTTCTTGATGCAAACTGAGTCCCGTCTGCTTATAGTTAAATATCTGGTTAAGTACATACACAGTTTTTTTTTTTTTGTGTGAATGTGTTCCCTTAAGAATAATTGGGCACAAGCAAAAATTATCCACGCGAACGGTACTTACCGGTATCACGGAATAGGGAATAGTACGTACGGAATAGAACGTACCGGTATTTAGACATTTTTATTATGATAACGTAAAACCGACAGATAGACAACTTTACGGCTGTCATTTATGAACACGATAAAGTTTCCGATAACACTTAAATTAGTTAGGTATTCTAGTTTATGACCATAATGGTTGGGTTGTAACAGTTTTCATTGTACTCCATAGGTACATTCTAGCTGATCACCGCTGCTTCGGCCGCGTGATATTGTTTTCTCGATCTCAATTCCCGTGGGGACACATTACCGGGATAACAAGTATCCTATGATAGGTTGTATTTACTCATGGTACTCTGCTACATATCAGTTAAAGAATTTTCAAAATTGGTTCAGTAATTACGGATCCTATTCAATTCAAACAATCATATCTTTCCTCTTAGTAGACATACATGGGGCACACTCAAAGGGCACACTAAAAGTTTTTCACTTCTAGCTATAAAATAATAATAATTAATATTTTTGGACATTCTCACACAACGTCATCTAGCCCAAATTAAGCTATAATAAGCTTGTGTTATGGGATCTAGACGACTGATAAACATACTTATTTATTTCTAAATACAAACATATTATACATAGAAAATACCCAAACTCCGAAACAAACATTTGTGGATCACACAAATAATTCGAATCGACCCGGAATCGAACCTGGGACCTCAGGGGCGGCAGTCGCATAATCATACCACTGAGCCACCGAGGCAGTCATAGCCTCTATGCTAATCGGAACTATTTGAATTTCGAATGTTTTATTTTTTAAACGTTGCAACCTTCTTAGTAATAAAAAAAAACAATTGGCGGGAAATCATCTGTTTTTTATCACACATCAAAGTTCTACGTATGCAACGAAAATGGAATTTAGCCGAAAAGATTTTAGAGCGATGATTTTGTATGATTTTAAAAGTTCTCCCTCTCCGCAAGACTGTGCCGCTCGTCTTCAAAATGCTTTTGGGAGAGAAGCACCTTGTTTGAGCACCGTGAAGCGATGGTTTGCTGAATTTGAGAGAGGTCGAGTTTATTTTCTTTTATGACGAATTTCGTGAAGGGCGGCCTTCAACTGCCGTCAACGAAAATAATGTGGCTACTGTTAAGCGGTTAATTAAAGAAAACCCGCGGATTACATATGAGACAATTCGAGGACTATTGGGGATTGGTATGAGTCAAATCCAGAAAATTTTACACGAAGAATTTAAAGTTCGGAAACTTTTCTGTCGTTGGATCCCTCATGAACTGACAGCGGAGCAGAAGCGGGCTCGCGTGAAATGGTGCTCACAGATGCTACTGAAGAACGACCACGGATATTCTAATGCTGTTTATGACATTGTCACAGGAGACGAAACGTGGATTTATTGTTTTGAACCCGAAAAAACACAGCAATCTGGTGAATGGGTGTTTGAAAATTAGAACAAGCCAACAAAAGTGAGGCAGGCGAGAAACATGGTTAAAAAAATTTTTGCGTTTTTTTTCTCAGCTACGGGTCTCATCTGTACAATTCCACTTGAAGATCAAAAGAGTGTTAATGCCGAGTGGTATTCTATCATTTGTTTACCCAGGGTGTTAGAAAAAGTTCGCGAAAGACGACCCAAAAGCCGCGTTCTCCTACATCATGACAACGCTTCTTCACACACGGCCAACAAAACAAAGTCATTTTTAGCTTTCGAAAAAGTACAACTCGTCACCCATCCTGCGCATAGCCCCGACCTAGCACCCTGTGATTTCTGTATTTTCCCCAAAATCAAAGATTTGATGAGAGGTTTCACGTTTACCAACTCCGAAGAGGCAGTGATAGCGTTCAATCAGCACGTAGAAAACATGCCTTCAGATCTGTGGTCCTCCTGTTTTAAAAAATGGTTCCATCGCATGAAAAAATGTTAAAAATGTAAAGGAGAGTGTTCTGAAAAGCAATAAACATAATATTTTGGTTTTAACATGTTGTTTTTTTAAGTTACGCAAAACTTATAGTATGACCACGTATAATTACCACCGGGTGCCACTGGAAATTTTTCCTATACTAATGCTAACCTGAGGCGCTTGGTAATGGACGTCGGAGCAGCCGCGGCCTTGGACCGCAGAATTGAAAAACAACAAAAATACGTATAATCACGCCTGTGTCTTACAAGAGTTAGGCAGAAGCATATTGTTAGCCCACTTATAGCCACTGCCCATGTATTTTATATGTCACTAGCGGACGCCTAAGGCTTCGCCCGCTGCGGCCCGCTTGACAAATTATATACTAAAAACCTTCTTCGAGAACCGCTCTATCCATTGTTAGTTGATGTAAAATCCGTTGCTTAGTTTTAAAGATATACGCATACCTACATACAAAACGGGCAACTTTGTTTTATAATATGTAATTATAGTGATATAGTAGGTATTCATATAATGATAAGTTCCTACCCATAACCTTTCTCTTCAACTTAAGAGCTCTTGTCCGTGTAGTAGATTTACGTTCGTCGTAATTATCTATCGTTATTCGCGAAATTGTTAACTACGAATATTTGCCTAATTTTGTTATTGCCTGCGTTGCTATGGTAACGCAGGTAACTTATACCTATACCTAGATACCTTTGAATATACAGGTGTAATATTCAAATGGGTCAGCAGGTACGGGAAAGTTTGTAAATATAAGATATACCTACAACTTCGTAGCATCTTTTAAACCAATTTTAACATATTTTGTTGAACTATTTATTATACATTGGGATCAAGATTGGAAAAAGCGGTCCAGCCGTTCTCAAGTTTTAGCGAGACAAGCGAACGGCGATTTATTTATAAATAGGTATGTAAACCTTCATGGTCTAGTTAGAAGTTGTAGTTTTTTGTTACATTTTTTTAATAAATATTATCCGCGACATTTTGTCGCGCTGCTTTTGCGCCATTTGTCGTTTCACTCAAGGTATAAAATCCCAAAAATAAAAACGTTTCACATTTAAAGGAAGTGTTGCTACTTAGGAAAAGGTTTCTTACTTCTACCTAATTAGTGAAGATAATGTAGGTACTCAGTTTTACTAAATATAGTATTTAACGAACATTATAGGTACCATTACCGTAAGGAGTATCTACCACAAGAAGGTTTACATAATAAAATCATGGATTCAGTCTACTATAACGATATCTTAACACTTAGAAGGCAAAGGTGAAGGTTGACTATAATCTTGCAATTTAGTTTGGTGAACCCAAGATTGTCATAATCACGACATAAATTGGAACACAGTGTAATTCCGTGACCTGCCGTGTTCACACGATATTGTGGTGTAACTACTTTAACAAAAAGGTTTATATATTTTATACTAGGGAAACTTTTGCCATTTTGATAAATTTTTAATACCGTTACGCAAGTAAGTACCTATACCTATTAAATAAAAGTAAGTAAGCGGTGTGGTTTGCTTGATAATCATGCCTTTGCTGTTCTTTAATTACTACACTTTCATTGATTTACTTGAACTACTATTAATTAACCTTTCATGGGTTCCCGACGTATATTAAATTATAGGGTGATGTTAACTTACAATTTTTGTTCATGTACAATTCTTGTCAACTTCTCAGATAGTGACTACTAAATAAACATACAATAAAAACAATGTCAATCAGATTCCGACAGGTGAGCCTTCATTATTATAGTCAGTCCGTTCAATATTTTACAGTGTTGTTTAGTTAGTTTAGGGATGTTCGTATGGTATTCCGAAATACCGCTCACCGAATAGGACGGTTTTCCGATGTGTTATCGGAAAACCGTCCTACTACACCCTTAGATTTTCTAGAAGTCATATTAAAACTACAGGTAATAATAATATTAAACAAGACATAATGCGATTAAAGTTACACATTAATTGTAATGGTTTTTTAATTTAACAATAAGAAAATTAATCAAAAGACAAATTTTAATCGTTTCTCTATTGGAAGTGTGACAATAGAAAAAAGTTAATATTTCATACTATTATTAGAAACTGTGCGAACAGAAAAAAAAGACAATAAAAAATTGTTGGTAAAAAGAAATCAGGCATTATATCGTGCACACCGCATATACATTTTTATGCGGTGTGCACGGTAGTAGAACATGGCTTGATCATTGCGTTGTGACACAGGCTGCTTTAAGTACAATATCCGATATTTACATAAATTACGATGTTTATTGGTCTGACCATCTGCCTATGACTATTAAATGTAATTTAAATTGTGTAAGGACTAAAATCCAGGATAGCTCAATTCCCGTGAACAAAGCTGTGTGGGGGGAGAGGAACACCGAACAGATAAATCAGTTAGCAATTTTGTGTAATACTAGGCTTAAAGAAGTTCATTTTCGTGAATCGTTCAGACGTGAACGTGCCGATGGTCTTTGTAGCGAACCGGGACACATGAAGGAACTAGATACACTGTATAGTACTTGTCTCCATTCTGTCGGAAGCGGCAATTGAAACCCACTCAGTTTTGAAACGCGGGAAGGGCGGTAATCGAGTTGTGGGCTGGAATGCGCACGTTAAAGAGGCGCACCACACAGCGCGACTTAAGTATAGGATGTGGTTACAGGGTGGTAGACCTGGGGTTGGACAGCTCTTTGAAGAGATGAAGGAGAGCCGTAAAATCTTTAAAAGTAGATTGAGCTGGTGCATGAAACAGCAGGATCAGTTTAAGATGGATGAAATTGCATCCCTTCACTCTTCAAAGATGTTCAATAAATTTTGGAAAGCCACAAATAAATTGAATGTGAGATCTAGGCGACCTGAAAGTGTCGATGGGGAATCTCAGGTACTGCGCATTGCTGAGGCGTTTGCGCAACGCTTCAGGAATGTGTCTCCCCTGGGTCCTTCCGAGGGAAAGCTCACTGCTGCGGGCGGTCATGGCACGGTACTTCGATTTACGGCTAATGAGGTGGCCAGGAGAATTAATAAAATGGCCAGAGGTAAGTCACCGGGTCATGACGGTCTCAGCATTGAGCACCTTAAATATGCAGGCGTTCATCTGCCTCGAGTTTTGTCTATGTTTTACTCACTATGCCTGAGTCACTCATATCTTCCATTGGAGTGTATAAAAACAATTGTTATACCGATACCCAAGAACAAGACAGGGGATATGTCTGACGGTCGTAACTACAGACCTATATCGTTGGCTACTGTAATAGCGAAGGTGCTTGACGGTCTGCTTGATACTCAATTGGACAAATACATTGAAATACATGACGCGCAGTTCGGTTTCAGGCCAGAACTTTCAACAGAGAGCGCGATAATGAGTTTCAAGCACACCGTCCAGTACTACACCTCTCGACAAACGCCTGTGTATGCATGCTTCTTAGACCTCTCCAGGGCTTTTGATTTTGTGTCATATGACACGCTTTGGAGAAAGCTGGAGGGGGTGGGCGTGCCTACAGAGGTGTTACGTATATTTCAGTTTTGGTACGGTAACCAGTCTAACTGCGTGAAGTGGGATCAGGCTATCTCGCAGCCGTATAGGTTGGAGTGTGGAGTGAGGCAGGGGGGGCTTAGCTCACCTCGGCTGTTCAACCTGTATATCAATGACCTTATCGTTGGGCTCAGCAGTAAGCGCGTCGGCTGTCATGTACGAGATGTGTGTGTTAATAGCATTAGTTACGCTGACGATATGGTGCTGCTTAGCCCAACGATAGGGGCACTTAGAGACTTACTGCAGGTGTGTAGTAGGTTCGCGAGGGAGCATGGGTTATCCTACAACACGCAGAAAAGTGTCTGTATGGTCTTTAAGGCTGACGGTAAACTACCTGAACACGTACCTCCAATTACTCTTAATGGAGAGATACTCAAAAGGGTGAATGAGTTTAAATACTTAGGTCATTGGGTTACCGACGGACTTAAAGACGATATAGACATGGACAGAGAGCGTAGGGCATTGGCGGTTAGACGCAACATGTTGGCCCGCAGATTTTTCAGATGTAGCCAACAAGTAAAAATTACACTTTTTAAGGCCTACTGTCAAAATCTGTACACGGGAGGTCTGTGGGCTAGCTACACTCAGCGATCCTTGAATGCCCTACGCATACAGTATAATAACGGATTCAGAGTGTTGTTGGGATTGCCTCGTTATTGCAGTGCATCGGGTATGTTCGCAAATAGTTACACTGCGGACTTCTATGCCATACTCCGTAACAAGACAGTGTCAGTACTGAACAGTATTCGGGGTAGTCGTAACAGCATTCTGAAGACAATAGATTGTAGTTACGAATCGTCAATGTATCGCCACCTTGTGAGGCGTACGATTGGTGCGGTCACGTAAAATATATCTTAAAATAATCACTAACACAACTAACATAGTCTTAAGATAAATATCGTTTGTAAATAATACTAATAAATTATGGATTTTTAATATCTGAATTAAAAAAATAATGTTTAAATAAAATAAATTATTTCCACCAGCTATGTGGTCAATTTACGATCGCACACTTTCTGTGGCATGAATGCTGGAACACGCTTCTCCATAAAAAATGGAAGATTTATAAAACAATTATGGAATTTGCTAAAGAGCAGCAGCACACAGAATGTGTCATTGAACGAATCAACTCCTCGGAACCCATGCCAAAGCGTAAACGTAATGCACAGGTTGAATATGATGCCGATACAAACACACTTGTCACAAAAGAGTGAAATGAATATTGACTCTTTCTTAGGCCGATTGGCCCATATTCTATACATTAAAAACAAGAAATAAATATTTTTTTATATTAATAATAAATAAAAATTTAAATAATTACGTATAAGTACAAATAAATAATAACTTTATACTCACTATTTACTATAACTTCAAAATTTTATCACGTTGTGTTACTTTAATTGTCTTTTTTTTCTGTTCGCACAGTTTCTAATAGGAGTATGAAATATTGTTTTTTTTCTATTGTCACACTTCCAATAGAGAAACGGTTAAATATTGGCTTTTTGATTAATTTTCTTATTGTTAAATAAAAAAACCATTAGGTACAATTAATGTGGAACTTTAATCGCATTATGTTATGTTTAATATTATTATTACCTGTATTTTTAACATGACTTCTACAAAATCTAAGGGTGTAGTCAAGCTGAAAGAAAAACTATCCATTTGGCAAAAGAATTCCCCTACGACGTGTGCTTTCAGCGATAGATTCGTTCGTTTAACCAATCGTCGTTGAAGAGTATTTTCGGCGAACCGTTCCATTGGCGAAGGATTCATTCGGACTACCAACTGTCGATGAATAATATTTTCGGCGAAACGTTCATCGGCCAAGTATTTTTTCGTTCAACTAACTGTCGGAGTAGAATGTTATCGGAAAACCGTCCTATTCGGTGAGCGGTATTTCGGAATACCATACGGATATCTGAGCTTCATGACATCATGTCAGTAGACTTGTATAGGTCTTATAATTTGTGAATATGTGAAGATAGTAAATAAAAAATAAAATAACGTTTATTATCATTGAAATTTTTAGAAAATTATTTAGATTCGTCAAAAGTTGGTGTGACTCTATCGAGGGTTCCAAAATGCAACTCAAAAAACTCAGTTCGGCTTTTTTCAAAATATTTCATCTTAAATCTACAGAGTTATTTAGAAAGGAGCAATTCGTGTTACAACCAGGCAGCCTTGTCATCTAAGAAATCATTAATACTATAATAAGCTTTATGGCACAATTTACTTTTTATTAGTTTTTTAAATTTATAGACAGATAAATATGCTATTTCGGTTGGCAATGTATTGTACATTCGAATAAAGTTCCCCGCAAAAGAATTACTCACTTTATGAGGCCTAAATTTAGGAACTGCCAGTTTATCCTTATTTCTTAAGTTTAGATTATGACTATCACTATTTTTCACAAATTTACTTTTGTTCTTGTGGGTATACAATAAAATTTCATAAATATACTGTGAGAATATATTAAATTTTTTTTTTTAAATAAATAAATGCGAGACCCCATTCCATAGATAGTCCGGACAGCCCTCTTCTGCAACACAAAGATGCATTCAATATCGGCAGCGTTACCCCACAGTAGTATGCCATATGTCATGATACTGTGGAAGTAGCTGAAGTAGACAAGACGCGCCGTTTTAATGTCTGTAAGTTGTCGGATCTTTTTGACAGCATAGGCTGCTGAACTAAGCCTGGCCGAAATTTTTAGGCCCCCATTGCAATTGGGTCACTAGAAATTCGTCGTCGTCGTCGTCGGTCGTATTATAGATTAGCCGGAGGTAACGGCAACCCTTGAGCCGCCCAGAGCAGAACAATCGCTTCCTGGCCGCATTCTACCGTATTTACCGTGGCGAGTGTTCTGAAGAGCTCTTCAATCTGATCCCACCCTCTCTCTTCCGATCCCGAACAACGCGTGCCGGGCAGAGATGCCACCCCCACACAGTGGATAGTATGTTCGCGAGAACCGAACGTTTTAAACGTTTGTTTCTCTGCCGAACGATAGTGGCCTGGAACGCCCTGCCTGCCTGTGCAAGTGTTAACCCTGTAACCCTGGGTTCTTCAAGCGGGCCGTGCCGCGTGAAGAGGCACATCACTGGGTCGTCAAGTTGAGGGCCACTCTCTATAGTATTGTGTACTATGAGAGTCCACAATCGCTAGACGTCGTTACGACTTACCTACCAACAGACGTGCGGCGTCAATTTGGCGAATCCAATATATTAAAAAAACTCAACTACTGAAAAAATCTATCTCACATACCTAACAGCAGCCGGCGCCACAGGGAATACTTCCGAGTGTACACCTGGGGCGCCCGAGAATGAAGATAGATGCGACTAAGAAAGCCAGTCCCTACTCGAGTTTTGATATGGCTTGTTATTTTAGTGTTTGGATTGTAGGTACAGTCGGCCCCAAAAGTCGCTGAACACATTCAAACTTCCAAAACATCTGAACATTAAAAATGTCATAAGTCAGTGACGCAACTAAAGAACAACAAACATCATTAACATCATAAGTAGATTAACAAATCATATTTTCAATGTTGTTGCCTGTTACTCTAATTTTGGTGTTCTTGATGTAACACGAATTTTGGTCTTTTGACATGTAGGATAATTTGAGAAAAGTTTTAAAGCTAAAATTAATTTCCATTGGTGCAGTGCTCCCTATGCCTAGGTTATGGGCACAGCAGGAAGTACTGCAAGAGTACCGAGCTCACGTGCAGCCACTGCTGCAGCCTTCATATGAAGGCCAAGTGCCCCGAGCTGCAGGCGGGAACACAGACTTCCTGGGGCCTAAGTCGCGTAATGAACGTAAAACGCTATCCTACTGCTATACTACTACGTTGCAACTGCAATTGGTAAAAAAATTGGTAGCCTGCTAAACTCACAAGCAACGTGCCAGGATGGCGCCAGAAAGGCATCAAACCGAATGACTGAAGAGTACAATCATCATTAGGTTAAATTGGATTTAGTTACTCCCGACATTACCAACTTCCCAGGATCTATATCCCGGGAACTGAGCTTCCCACCTAACTTCTGGGCAAATTTTTGTTCCCCCTGCAACACCTCCAATTACAAGTTCCATTCGCCTGCAAAAAATCCCGGGAATTCTCATCCCGCAAAAAATCCCCAAGATTCCCAGTACCCCAAATCTCGGAAACTAAGCATCCCAGGTAAATTTTGGCCTCATTTTTCCGGCCCATGTAAATATTTGAACGCCATCATCCCACAAAAATTTTCTTCCCAATTATCATCCCACATTCCACAAAACTTGAAGCCCCTATATCCCGGTACCGGTAACGGAGCTTCCCAGCTCAATTCTGAGCAAATTTTTGTTCCCCTGCGCCCCAGCAGAGACGTATTCTATTGACATGCAAAAAAAATCTTAGGAATTCCCATCCTACTACTACGCCGACGATACCCTCGTCACGGCGCGGGGAGCAACGCACCAGGAGGCAAAACTCAAGGTCACGACTGGGGTTGCTGAAGTCGTGGGTCGGATACGGCAGCTGGGACTGGACGTGGCACTGAATAAGTCTGAGGCTCTGTGTTTTCACGGACCTCGGCGCGGGCCACCTCCAGGGAATGTTAGCTCCTAAATGTAGGGAGCGTTAGCATCGGCATCGAGCCCACAAAGAAGTATCTGGGGCTCGTACTCGATAGCCGGTGGAACTTCGGACCACACTTCCGAAGTTTGGTCCCCAAAGTGACGGGGGCGACAGCCGCGCTTTCGCGACTGATGCCCAACTTAAAGGGACCCAACTCTTCCTGCAGGAGACTGTACCTGGGGATCGTGCGGAGTATGGCCGTGTACGGGGCTCTCGTATGGGCGCTGAGACTGACGGGCAACAACGCTGCTGTTTTACACAGATCGTTGAGGACCTTGGCCGTCAGAACTATAAGAGGGTACCGCACGATCTCCCTAGAGGCTGCATGTCTGCTAGCCGTGACCCCTCCATGGGACCTGGAAGCGAGAGCCCTTGCATCATTGTTCCAATGGCACAAGGAGGCGCTGCAGCGGGACCACAGGCCTGCATCTCGAGAAATCGAGGCTCAGAGGTCCCAACTCCGCTAGGATCTCATGGAGACATGGAAGGTGCGACTTCAGCAACCAAAGTGGGGAACCACCACCATCGCGGCGGTGAGACCGATCATGGAGGAGTGGCTGCAGAGGCAGCACGGTGGCCTCACGTATCGTGCGACACAGATCATCACCGGGCACGGAAACTTCTGTGAGTATCTGTTTCGCATGCATCGTGAGGTCAGACACGCGTGTCAACACTGCGAGACTTCCGGCGTAGACACGGCATTCCACACGTTGGTGGAATGCTCAGCATGGGCGAGTCAGCGCCGGGACCTCGTTGTGGGCCTGGGTGTAGATACGCTCTCGCTGGAGACCATGAGGGAGGTCATGTGAATGTGTCAGTGGAATGCGGCTGTTTCCTTCTGCGAGCAGGTAATGTTCGTGAAGGAGGCGGTCGGTAGGATGAGGGAGCGTACCCTCCCCGCTGAGTTCCAAAGTGTGCGGCGAGGGCGCCGCAGACGTGACTACGTCCAGGAGCATCGACCTCCATGATCGGGGCCTGAGGACGATGAATTAGCAACGAGTATACGACGAGTATATGAGGCCGCCTCTGCAGTGCCATCTCCTTGCCCAGTGTTCTGGAAGACCCTGACGCCCTGTTATCCCCGCATCCTCTTCCCATTGCCCACGTAAGGTTCCTGTATGAGTGCTATGGATGCCTTACGCCTGGAGGCCTCGAGTAGGAAGTCTTGGGTTGCCACCTGTTTCTTCATTAGGTTTGCCTGCACGATTCTGTATGGGGTAGCAATGCCCGAGACGCCCTTAGTAGTACTGAGTGGTTGTCCGTGCTATTTCGTCCCATCTCATTCTTACTGAGCATGTGTTATACATCGCGCTGTGCCGTGTGTCGCTCAGCCCGTTTGTGCCCCAGTGTGTGCCAACGGCAGTTAAAACAGGAAGTCTGTGTTCCCACCTGCAGCTCCGGGCACTTGGCCTTCATATGAAGGCCGCCGCAGTGGCTGCACGTGGGCTCGGTACTCTAGCAGTGCTTCCTGGTGTGCCCATAACCTAGGCATAGGGAGCACTGCACCAATGGAGATTAATATTAGCTTTAAAACTTTTCTCAAATTATGCTACATGTCAAAAGACCAAAATTCGTGTTACATCAAGAAAACCAAAATTAGATTAACAGGTAACAACATTGAAAATATGATTTGTTAATCTACTTATGATGTTAATGATGTTC
This sequence comes from Nudaria mundana, assembly GCA_963556515.1. Lineage (NCBI taxonomy): Eukaryota > Metazoa > Arthropoda > Insecta > Lepidoptera > Erebidae > Nudaria > Nudaria mundana. The sequence goes on along the minus strand of OY748299.1, from coordinate 15,339,600 downwards.
AGCTACTTTTGGAATAGTAATGTTCAGCTACTTTTGGAATACTAGTGCTCAGCTTTTAATGGACCATGGATGGAGTTTTGTATGTTGAGTTTATTTTGTTCTCTTGTTGCGTCACTGACTTATGACATTTTTAGTGTTCAGATGTTTTGGAAGTTTGAATGTGTTCAGCGACTTTTGGGGCCGACTGTACTTTCATTTTGTTGCTTGTAATGAATGTAAACTTTACACTAAAGCTATGATCTTTAAGTAGGTATATAATATCATTGACAAAAAGTTAATACACTATAGTGTAGTAAAAAATGTATATCAGCTCAATACTGTATTACTTTATCCTCCTATTACGATAAAGAAGAATTAATTAATTAATTTTTGTACGTACGTATTTCAAAGCAATAAGTTTACTGAAACTACTCTTAAAATATTAAGATAGAAAATTATAAATCCCAAAAACTGAAATGTCTTCAGCGGGGCTCGAATCCCCTTTATAAGGACTTTCTCGGGGAATGCTATGACCGCTGAGCTTCGATGACCAATACCGACATCATCCTATGTTTGCTTCATAAATATTATAATGGTACAGTAGTTCGGTAGAATTCCGCTAGGTGAATCCAACGCTAACCATAAGAGCGCAATCTATAAATTAATTTTTTTTTTTTTTGCGATCCTCGCGGATCAAATCCTTTAGTATCAATTATAATATTATGTATATCATACTTATCATCATCATAACTGTATAAAACAAAGTCGCCCGTTCCGTTTGTATGCGTTTGTATCTTCAAAACTTCGCAAACAGATTTTGATGCGGTTTTCACCAACGGATTAAGTGGTTCTCAAGGAAGGTTTTTATGTATATAATTTGTCAAGCGGGCAAAGCCACGGGCGTCCGCTAGTCATCATCATCATAAGTATAAAACAAAGTCACCCGTTTTGAATATAGGCTTATATCTTTAAAGTTTCTGATGCGGATTTCTGCAATGGATAGAGTGTGATACGGCCCCTGCTAGGAAGTTAAATTAAACAACGTAAAACAACGTTTCTTTATTATCAGGGACCTAGGGTTTATATAATACTAATTTACTTATGTGTGTGTCGAAAGTATAAGATCACAATACTGTTTGCGGAAGTGCCCGGTGCACTTAACTTGGGGTCCACAGGCGACGGCGGTCGGCCGGCAGGATCCGTTGGTGTCCTCCAATTAATTGTATTCGCTGACGAGTCACGCCGGGTCGATGGCCTCAGGAGCGCCGGCGCAGCGTCTGGTCGCTCAGCAACTGGTGTACTTTTCTCCAAAATATGGCTTATACTAAGCCCGAAGGTAGTTCTGGAAAGGACACAAGCAACGGATTAGATTCCGGCTCGGCACCGCTTGCCGTAGGCCCCACATGTAAATCTCCGCACAGGTTCCCTAATTGTCGGATGCACTGCACAATTATTTACATGAGGGTACATGACAAGGTTACACATTACACAGGATTATACAAACATGGGAACAGGGAAACACAGACAGGTAGTTGGCTCGTCCCTGTATATCGGTCTTCGACCGGAGGCAGAAAGTCTCAAAGAAAGAATTCAATAATAATTCAATAATAAAATTCATACATCGGCCCAACTCAAATGTGGGTACATTACATAAGATTATTTTTCTACCTATACCGTATCGGAGACGAAGTTCCTTTCTGAGTCTGCGTTAGGTGTATTTCCCATTAACAATTAAAATCTTACAATGGTTCACTAATTTAGTGAACCCTAAAATGACAGTCCTTCTATGGCCGTCTCGTTAATAATGAGCAGTTTGTCAGTCGGCGGCGTCGTGGCTTCCCAATATGTCCAATTTATCCGTGCAGAACTGCTTTCGCGAAACGACAGTTTAATCATTTGAGCACTAGGCTTTATAATAAAGCCCACAGGCACTTAAACATCTACACCTTGTCTAGATGTGAAATAAAACACAAGCTTAATACCTGGCTACAGACATTGACATACGATGAAACAGAGCAGCTCCTGACCACTGCACAGTGATGGAGATAAGAAACACCCTAAACACCCACATTCGTACAAACACCTATATTCATACACACACAAATACACACACACACACACACATTCACACACACACACATTCACACACACACACACATACACACACACACACCAACACACTAAACCTTGAAACATGAAAATAGCAACAACAGCAATCATCCACATAATAAATATTTTGTTTTACTGTTTGTATACTGATCGCCTACCGCAATAACCATTTTTTGTAACCGCTGTGAGACTTGCTATGTATGGACGCTTTTCCCAAGATATAGACAGGTTTCCTGCCTAGTTTGGGGGAGGAGTTCTGCCATGACCTTTTTATTGATGTACTGGTTTCCTTTATCTCATTAATGTATTATGTAAGCTAGAACAACGCTGTGTAATAATCATGTACAAACCACTTGAATTGAATAAATTATTATTATTATTCTCTTTATTAACACTTAACACATATTTATTACATTTTTAAATAGATTTATAAAAAAATACATTTAAAAATATAAAAAACAGTAACCCACCGGCATCGGGTACAGGGACCAAGCTACCGGTGGTTAGGGCTCCAAAGACAGGAACTTCCGCACAATACGGGCCGTATTCAACAGAACCGCCTTCTGCATCAAGCCCTTGATCCAGCTGCCTAACGCGAGCCTCTGTAGGTGGAGGTCGAGCCTCTTGGCTATTAGACCATGCGCAGATACGACTATCGGAACAATAATCGCCGAATCCACATCCCACATGTCGACAATCTCGTGAGCTAGGTCTAAATATTTAATTTGTTTATCTTTTTCTGCTTTCACGAGATTCTCGTCATGTGGCACAGTGATATCGACAATTACTGCAAGGCGCTTTAATCGATCCATTATCACTATATCAGGTCTGTTAGCTATAACAGTCCTATCAGTGATAATAGATCGATCCCAATACAATGTGACATGACCGTTCTCAAGAACTGGGTCGGGCACATACTTGTAATAAGGTACCTCCACGTCGACAAGATTATACTTTAGAGCAAGTTGCTGGTGGATTATCCTGGCTACTTGGTTGTGTCTGTGCAAATACTCACCGTTCGCAAGACGGGAACAACCAGAGATAATATGTCTTAAAGATTCTCCGGGACGATGACATGCCCGACAGATGTCTAGCGTCCCATCTTTGACAATAAATCTCCGATAGTTATTCGTCATCACGACTTCGTCAGTGATTGCACAGATAAAACCCTCAGTTTCTCCGAAGAGATCACCAAATCGTAACCAGGATACCGATGCTATTGAATCAACATCGGGCCCATTTAGAGCCCGATAAAATCGACCATGCAGTTCCTTGCTCTTCCATATTTCCTTCCGATCAGATACACTTAATATTACAGGTTTGCGCCAGTTCTCTTTGGCAAGGGACAGCGGGGTCAGTCCGTTGTCTATTGCCACAACATCTCGATGCACATCCACGTCCACCTGTAGGAAATACTCTCTAAGGTTGCATATCTCACGGTTATGGAGAGTCTTGGCATTTAAAAATCCTCGACCCCCACATTTCCGTGGTATATACAACCTCATTACTGACGAACGTGGGTGGTGTATTCGATATGAAGTCAATAGACAACGCACCTTCCTATCCAGAGCTTCTAACTCCGTCTGAGTCCATCTAAGTATGCCAAAAGAGTAAACTAAGACTGGCATGGCCCAGCCGTTGACAGCACGCACCTTGTTACCGCCTGATAAAAGACTTTTCAGTATTTTTTTCAGGCGGCCAAAGAAACGATCCTGCAACTTCTGTTTCATGTCAGTCTCAGCAATACACAGAGCTTGAGACATACCTAGATATTTGTAGGTTTCGGTTGCGGAGAGCGACCCAAATCGTGTGAAATCTGAAAGATTGACTCCTTCAGATTCCACAATCCCGCCCCTTTTTACATGCATGACCGCACACTTATCTACCCCAAACTCCATACTGATGGCCTTACTAAAAGTTTCAGTAACTTTTAGCAAAGCCATCAAATCGGGGCCATTAGGGGCAAATAACTTTAGGTCATCCATGTAAAAAAGGTGGGACAAAATTTGACCCCCTCTGCGCATCCGATAGCCTAACCCTGAACCCTCTAGTAACGTACTGAGAGGATTTAGTGCTAGACAAAACCACAACGGACTCAGACTATCACCCTGGAAAATACCTCTCTCAATCCCTATTGGTACACCACCTCCTAGAACCTGACGACACCCTGGATAAACAAGAACCGTACTCCATTGTCTCATACATGACCCCAAAAAGGTGCATAGAGTTGCATCAACTTTATACAGCTCTAGCACCCTCCGAAGCCATGTATGAGGCACAGAATCGTACGCTTTCTTATAGTCAATCCAGCATGTCGCAAGGTTCTTTCGGTTGCGGCGTACCTGCTGGCAAACAGCCATGTCAATAATAAGGAGCTCTTTCGTACCACGTGCCCCACTTTTACATCCATTCTGAGAGATTGACAAGATGTTATTGTTTTGTACATGTGAATATATTTTTACTCTCAGGATGGATGTAAAAAGTTTGTATATGGTAGGTAGACAAGTTATAGGTCTATAATTTTTGGGGTCTGTGGTACTACCAGATTTGTATAGGAGGTGGGTTACTCCGGTAGTCATAAAAGCTGGAAGCGACGATGACTCAAGGGATGACTGGAAGCAAGATGCCAAGCAAGCGTGTGAGCTACGGAACCATTTTAACCAAAAGTTGTGCAGTCCGTCCGGTCCAGCAGATTTCCAATTTGGCAACGAACGAACTGCACAACCAATATCTTCTTCAGATATGGTTATAGGTTCCATAGCTGGAATTGGTTCACACGCCCGCTCAACATCCCTAATCCACGCATCCTGTGTATGACTGACGGGCGTCGACCAGATGCTTTTCCAGAAGTTAACTGTAGAAACAGCATCAGGTAGACTCCCATCAGTCACATCCGAGTTAGGTCGCTCCCACCCTCTATATACCCACCTCTCATTTTTTTGGAACAAGCGATTCTGAGTGTATCTGTCCACTCTTTTTTTGTACCGCCTTATGCGGTTCGCCCACGCATAAACTTTCTGCTTCAGGTAATCGATGCGCTCTGTGACCCGAACAGAGTATTCACAGGGCCTAATATTAGTTCCCACGAATGCACGGGTCACAAAGCGCATGACTCTCGGGCGTGTATTGCCCGTCCTGAAGCAGTGTAGCTTGCCAATGAGCACCCTAGCCTCGTTGATGCGCCGTTCAATTCTGCACTGCCAAGCTGGTACAGCAGGCTTTGGTCGAATAGCTGTTTCTTGTTTAAAAAAATTAACACCAGCTATTCGACATACTGCAACAGCTGCACAGTACAGAATGGAATGGGCATCAGTAATGTTTCTGCAGTTGTTAAAAAACGATGTTAACATCGAGTCTAGGGCACACACTAGCGCCACGTTTTTTTTATGTGTGGGCAAACGCGGAAGCCGCGGTCTACACTCAATAGGGACAGATTGAAACTCACCAATCGCTCGCTCCAAAGCGCTCCTTAATTCCTCATTGTATTGAGTACTTACAGGTATAGCAGCATCACTCACTTCTTCACCAACATGTGAGATGATGTTTTCTTGCGTTCTTTCATTACGGTTACTTTGTAATGGCACAGGTAATGGTTGCAATGAAGAAGGCGTGATACCACTACACACTTCTAAGTGTAGCCTTTCAAGTGTAGCGTCATCCAACAGGTGACAGCGTTGTATGGCGCGCACCTGATCCGATAGGCGTTGTGCCGATACGTTGACATCTGGTTCAAGTACCTGAAACAGAGGTAGCATGCGAACACGGTACGCAGTGAGGTTAGTTCCCCCCTCTGTAGCCACAAAATATGCCCGCATCACGTTTTCATTCATACCGAAGTTCCATCGAATGCGGTGCACATTACCACCGGTAGCGGGGTCCGTAATCGAAGCCGGAGGGCCTCGGGGTCCCAAGCCAGTCGGTGGCCGGCCTCTCCCCTGCCGACGTACAGGTAGAGGCGACGTCGGCGGAGAGAAAAACTCGTCGCTGCTTGAGCTCGACGCCTCACCAGTAGTCACAGTTGTCGACGACTGTAAGGCGGAGCTGTGCGACAAGTCCGGGGTTGGTAATTGTGCTTTTTTGGCGCCAGCTCTGGTCAACATTATATTTTTTCTTGATTATCATCTTATTTTCATATTATCATTTTCAGTTTGTTACACTGACATAATGTGTCAAAGTGTACTATAATTTATAAAATATTTGTTTGTGTTTTTTCCGGATTTTCTTCATGCTGATTTTTTTGTTATAGATATATATTTGTACTTTTATTATGTTTTGAATGATATTTTTGTATTATTGTAGATTAAAGGTAAAATATTTTAGTAAATGCTCCTCAAGAAAAAAATGTGACTGTTTTGTAGCAGTTATTTAATATTTCAATATTTCCGTGCGTTGATGAGATTTCTAATATGCGATTATTATTATTAATTATTATAAATAATAAAATATTAGTGAAAAGAATCTCACAAGGTTCACCAATTTAGGGAACCCTAAAATGACAGTCCTTCTATGGCCGTCTCGTTAACAAGAATATTATGAAAAGTGACGGAAAACTAACTGCACTTGGTTGCACACAATATTATAATACATATACTTACTAACTGAATACTAATTTAAAGTTACTAGCTTCAATAATTCGGTAACGGTGGTTACGGCAGCCGTGCGTTGATGAGATTTCTAATATGCGATTATTATTATTAATTATTATAAATAATAAAATATTAGTGAAAAGAATCTCACAAGGTTCACCAATTTAGGGAACCCTAAAATGACAGTCCTTCTATGGCCGTCTCGTTAACAAGAATATTATGAAAAGTGAATATTCCAGATAGGTGGAATATGTTCTAGGTATTTTAATTTACGTTAATCGCAATATGATTTTAGAAAAATAGCGGTCTCCCGTCTAAGTCCGCGACCTAAGCGGTACGGTTTCACAATTAAATATGTCGGGTAGATGAAATATATTAAATGGGTTTTACTTCCTTGATATTAGCATTATAAACGTATGAAACAATGGTTTCCTGCTTCAGGCCGTGGCACAAGATGGTGGATAGCCCTTAAGAGAATTTTAGGTAGAAACATTTTTAACAATTTATTTTATTCCCTCGATAGGGTGATGCGAGTGACATGCGACTAGGTCCTTACATTCCCTACGAGTTTATAAATAGGTAATAACATATACAACAAATATATATATAGGTAATACATACAAATATATAATTATAGTATTTAGGGGTGGAGTGATTTAACATCACGGTCCTAAATGTTTTCATGAATATTTGCGGCAAGAAATTCAGCATGGCCTGATCTCAATATTTAAATTCGATAACCTAGCAGTCCCTTATGAACACCATCAGAAAACAGTACACTCCCGGAGTCTAAACAACTATAGGTTTAAGTTATCTTACTACCGGCTAATAATCTATGAAATAGCTATATGGTAATACTATAATTATAGATCGCGCGCGGTCGACGTTATAGAAGCTATTCTGTTCACAGCACTTACCCCGGGTATTCGGGAACGGAAAACTAACTGCACTTGGTTGCACACAATATTATAATACATATACTTACTAACTGAATACTAATTTAAAGTTACTAGCTTCAATAATTCGGTAACGGTGGTTACGGCAGCCGTGCGTTGATGAGATTTCTAATATGCGATTTTGTGGCCTCCGCTCGGCGCGCATACACTTTTAAAAGGTGGCCGCGGGGTGTGAAGTGCGGGGGGGATAGTGGTATCCCTACTCGATGCACTTTAGTGCGAGGACAAACTACTATTCGACACCTGATCTCGTTCTCCCATTGGCTGGCGCTCATCTACTTAATCTAAAGCGTCATCACAGAACAATGGACTGCGTTGGCGATACGAATTATACAATTCGACAATATGGCTTCAGGCCAAAACGATCAACGGGTGACAACGGGTGACATCCTGGCATTCGTCACGCATGTATGGGGTGAGGCTATGGAAAGGTACGGCGAGTCCTTGGCTATTAGCCTGGAAATCGCCAAAGCTTTCGATGGGGTCTGGCATACTTCGCTTCTTTCCAAGCTTCCGGCATATGGTCTACCTCCTCAACAGTGCAGCTGGATTGCCAGCTTTTTAAACGAGCGCCGAGTGCGGGTCCTCTGCGATGGCCAGGCTTCTCGCTTCTTGCAAGTGTCCGTACTGTCACCAACTCTCTTTCTTCTGCGTATCAATGATATGCTATCCCTCGGGAACATTCATTGCTATGCAGGAAGTATACGGGAGTTACTTGGTTCGTCTGACGGCGGGGCGATCTGAGATTGAGGAGGAGAGACGACGACTCGTGGCTGATCTCGACCGTAACCTCGACAGTATCTCGCAATGGGGTACCGAGAACCTGGTCGAGTTCAATGCCCGCAAAACACAGGCGTGTGAATTTACAGCGAAGAAATCCCCTTTCCTTCCCCTACCCTCTCTTCAGAATGCATTAAAGGACAACCTTGACATCCTTGGCATAGACGTTCGTCGAGAGCTCAATAATAAAAACTACATCGAAAGATGTATAGGGCTAGCTTCGCGGAAACTAGGAATACTGAATAAGGTAAAGCGATTCTTTACACCGGACCAGAGGTATCTGCTGTACAAGACGCAGATTAGACCCTGCGTCGAATACTGCTCTCACCTCTGGGACGGCTCGGCGAAGTATCTACTGGACGCTCTCGACGCTATGCAGCGACGGGCTATCCATATTATAGATTGTCCGGAGGTAACGGGAAGCCTTGAGCCGCTAGCTCAGCGCCGAACAATAGCTTCCTTGGCCGCATTCTACCGTATTTACCACAGCGAGTGTTCTAAAGAGCTCTTCAAAAAAAAAAAACTAATTTGTCCATTGTTTGAGGCGGTTGACTCGTATTCTAGAATACTCGAATTAGTGATGTGACCACACGTTTATCGTGGCCTGTACGATGTTCTTACATTGTAACAAGTGGTTCTTGAGGAAGGTATTTGTGTATTTAATTTGTCAAGCGGGCGAAGCCGCGGGCGTAAGCTAGTTATAATCATATTATAGTAAAGTTAATACTATCAGGCGTTACTTTTCGGTGTGTCCATAGTTAAATTCGCCATCGACATCTCCTGATGATGCCCCTGGTTGGGGGCGAAACACGTGTCGAGGTTTTTTATTATTTTTTGCTCGATAACACAACTCTCATATTTATTCTATTTTCAAAATTATTTCTCTATTCTTTCAGCCTAAGTGGGTTTGGAGGGCGGTCTTGTGCATGAATAAATACGAGAGTTGGGTAATTTGCAAGTGGCGGAATATTGCAAAGTAGTTAGATTTATTTAATTCATATTATAGTAGTTTGAACAGTAGATATCGTGAAAACCAAATAATAGGTAGAGTACTTTATCGTCGGTACGGTACCTACAGGAGATGCTTTAAATCAATCCTTGCAGTTATAGAGTAGCGGTTATTACAAAACAAATAATTTCTATACAATTTTCGAGTTAAAAAGAGAAGCCATTTATAACTACTTTTGTAGAACGGGGTGGTGGAGCGGGGTACACAAAGAAAGTACTCGGAGCGTAGTTTAAAGGTAATATAATAATAAAAAATATAGCCTCTGACATCCGGCTTTCCTACGACCGCCCTCAAGTAGGTATATAGCACCCAGCAGGGGTGGATGGCCGTATACCGTCCTTGAGTCACTCCTAAGAGGTCACATGGATACTCAAGAAGTGGTTGAGGTATCCAGCACACGCTCCTAGTCCCTACTCGTAGCAAGGAATTCACAACAATATAAATAAAATGTAGGACAGGTCATTGACCCTTCGAGAATCTTGACACCGACTTCTAAATTTACCCGTAGCGCCATCTAGTTATGTCTTCGGTACTAACTCAGTAGTACGAACTAGAATGGCGAGTGACGCAATCTGTTAATCTTCGGTGGTAATCTCGTTACAACACTCCCCCTATCTCCATGCAGTCGTCCCGACAAATAGGAGATGTTAGGTTTCTATCAGTTCTTGGTCTGGAGACGGTTCTGTCTCCCAACATCACGTCAATGCTGACGTGGATACTTCTTCGAAGAGAATCGGCGTGGTGGGAATAGTGTGTCATCCACTCCATCCAGCTTCCTTTATCCTTAATTTGCGTCCAAAAGTTAGACTTTCTGTAAGGATTCGCTTCTTGTGGTTCGAATAGTGAGTCTTCTCTTGTAGTAATACTCGTAGCACATAGCAGCAGATGACATCACGGACTTCGTAGTCGCCGATGACGTCACGAACTTCGCAGCTACCGATGACGTCACGAATTCCGCAGCGCTGTTGATGTTACCATCAAGAGAGGCCCACCCGTTGGGCTGCCAGTGTAGCACGTTGTCTTTTCTCTGGTACCATAATCGCCTCACAGAGGGCACCACTGTAGAACGGGGTGGTGGAGGGGGGTACACAAAGAAGTACTCGTAGGATGGGATACAGGAAATATAATAAACAAAAAAAATATAGCCTCTGACATCCGGCTTTCCTACGAGCGCCCTCAAGTAGGTATATAGCATCCAGCAGGGGTGGATGGCCATATACTGTCCTTGAGTCAATCCTAAGAGGTCACATGGATACTCAAGCAGTGGTTGAGGTATCCAGCACACGCTCCTAGTCCCTACTCGTAGCAAGGATTTCACAACAATATAAATAAAATGTAGGAGAGGTCATTGACCCTTCGAGAATCTTGACACCGACTTCTAAATTTACCGGTAGCGCCATCTAGTTACGTTTTCGGTACTAACTCAGTAGTACGAACTAGAATGGCGAGTGACGCAATCTGTTGATCTTCGGTGGTAGTCTCGTTACAACACTCCCCCTATCTCCATGCAGTCGTCCCGACAAATAGGAGATGTAAGGTTATTATTAGTTCTTGATGCGCGGTCTTCCGCGAGCATATAAATTGAAGCCTGGAGACGGTTCCGTCTTCCAACATCGTTTGGAGTCCTTAGTTTACGTCCAAAAGTAGACTTTTCTATAAGGATCCTCTTCTTCTCAATGATTAGTGAGTCTTCCCTTGTAGTAACACTCGTAGCAGCAGATAACGTCACGGACTTCGTAGTCGCCGATGACGATGACGTCACGAACTTCGTAGCTACCGATGACGATGACGAAACCCGCAGCGCTGTTGATGACATCAACAGCGCTGCGGGTTTCGGGGTCTTTTCTCTGGTACCGTCCCGCAGTACGGTACGTACCCGTGTAGCACGGGGCATTACTTTAGTACCATAATCGCCTCACAGAGGGTACCACTGTAGAACGGGGTGGTGGAGCGGGGTACACAAAGAAGTACTCGTAGGATGGGATTCAGGAAATATAATTAACAAAAAATATATCCTCTGACATCCGGCTTTCCTACGAGCGCCCTCAAGTAGGTATATAGCACCCAGCAGGGGTGGATGGCCGTATACCGTCCTTGAGTCAGTCCTAAGAGGTCACATGGATACTCAAGCAGTGGTTGAGGTATCCAGCACACGCTCCTAGTCCCTACTCGTAGCAAGGAATTCACACCAATATCAATAATATGCCGAGGAGGTCATTGACCCTTCGAGAATCTTTACACCGACTTCTAAAGTTACCGGTAGCGCCATCTAGTTACATCTTCGGAACTAACTCAGTAGTACGATATAGAATGGCGAGTGACGCAATCTGTTAATCTTCGGTGGTAGTCTCGTTACACTTTTTAAATATACGGGACCTTTGATTGATTCCGCTTTCAAATACTTACAAGAGATATCGTGATTAGCTGTTATTATCGCAGAACAAAGTTTGACTATTCTGTCGTGAATAGCTGTAGTTAAGGCTAACCTAGTATTTAAAATGTACATGCACAATGCAGTGGTTTGCGACGTCATCTACTTTGCAGTAATATTTTTGCCACTAATGCGCCTGCACGAATTGTAAAAGATACAATAGAACAGGGTAAAAAAATGCAGTTCAGTACGTGTTGCATTCGTGATAGTGTTTTAATGATTTTGTACAGCAACTTAGATAACTTAACTTTTCAATTATAATACTATAATAATTTATTGAAGAGATAATTTAAGTGTATTATGGTCAGTATTGGATTTAAAAAAAAAAATTTTTTTACTTTGAAGTTTACGAAATTACAAAATCCTTATATTAATAATTTTACATTGTGGTATTGATAAATTGTTTTTAAAATTTGGTAACATTGGTTGGTTGAAATGTCAAACTAAAGTTACAAAAAGTGTCAAAAAGTAGTGCCAGCCATTGCCAATTCTGTCTGTTTTGTTTTGATTAGGTATTGTGTCAGCCAATTCAAAATAAATAAGGCAGTTTCGTGTTTATAATACAATACAATTATTCAGAGTTTATGTAAAAAAAATCTAATCACCACATTATGGGCTACTTAATATCCATTTTCAAATATATATTGGAATATGTAAAGGTTAGTTTTTAGTTATGTTATAAAACATAGGAAATTAAAGATAGATTGTATTAGTTAGGTACATATTATTATAACAAAGGGCTTTGTGTGATAACGTTTTCGAGTTTTATAAAATCTTACACTTACACTAGCTGTAACTTTGGCGGCGCTTTCATAACTTTTTTTTTGTAGACAGTGCTTGAATCCGGGAGTGTGGGGAACGCATCATCATCTGATGAAGAATTGGAACAGTGGGAACAAATATTCATGATGAGAGATGAAAATGGAAATAGTTACAATGACAAGTAAGCCCCAATTATTAAAACTTAAAGCTTTCTTTGTGTGGTTGAAAGATATTACTTTTCAATATAAACATTATTTAACCTACATACTGATTTAAAAATATATTTGCCTTAAAAAGCTGTTAAAATTAAAACATTTCTTTATTTAGTTTTATTATTTAAAACATGAAATATTAGTTCTACCCTTAAATTACCACACAGACTTCTTCAATTTTCATAGGCAGACTAACAACAATTTAGTACTTATCCAAAACTGTTCATTAATTTTTTTTTGGTTTTTACACAGGAGAAAAAAACGTAGTATATGGTGTCGTCCATCATGTATTCCAGTATCAATAGTTATAGTACTAATAGTGCTTGTAGTTTTGGTCCCATTGCTGGACCAGCCTAATCTAGTCTCCAGTAGGTCTACTGCACCTGTGTCTTTACATTGCTCAGATGAGTGTAGGTGAGTGAAACCTTTTCTATTACTTTTATACTACTACCAAGAATACAGATATGTGCCTAAGTTCTTCTAAACTTATATAGTTGATGTTTTCGATTGTCGGCACTTGGTGAAACTTATAGCAATACATGCTAACAAAAAACACTTGTACACCGTTTCACTTTTATTTAATTTACAGGATTTAACCTGACCGGTTTCGCTTTATAGCATTATCAAAGGTTGGTGTCCACTTCACGGTCAGGTTAAATCCTGTGAATTAAATAAAAGTGAAAGTCTTCTATAGTTGCTTTTGCAGTTTCAATACTATTGAGTAACCATTATTAAGATATTATTTACAATACACTGTTTTGTAATATATAAATAAATTGCCTGAATCGGTCCTTTGTATGCCCGACAATAAATTTAAAACCTTTATTAAGACCACTTTATGTCAAAAAGCATATTATAAAACAGTTGATTACCTTAACGATAAAAGTGTCTGGCTTGAGCATGGTGCAGGCGCCTCCTAAAATGCCGTAATTGTAGCATATTTTGTACTTAGGTGACTACAATTTTATTTTGTTGCATTATACACGCTTATTGATTTTGATACGAGACCAATGTACATTCGTCCACATTTAGTCTTTTTTTTTTTTTTATATTTGGTTCGCCAAATTGACGCCGCCCGCCTGGTGGTAAGTCGTGACGACGTCTAGCGATTGTGGGCCACTCTCACAGCACACATTACTATTGAGAGTGGCCCTCAACTTGACGACCTACTGATGTGCCTCTTCATTGGGGGTGGCATCTCTGCCCGGCACGAGTCGTTCGGGATCGGAAGGAAGAGGGTGGGATCAGATTGAAGAGCTCTTCAGAACACTCGCCGTGGTAAATACGGTAGAATGCGGCCAAGGAAGCTATTGTTCGGCGCTGAACTAGCGGCTCAAGGCTTCCCGTTACCTCCGGACAATCTATAATACGGATAGCCCGTCGCTGCATAGCGTCGAGAGCGTCCAGCAGATACTTCGCGGAGCCGTCCCAGAGGTGAGAGCAGTATTCGACGCAGGGTCTAATCTGCGTCTTGTACAGCAGACACCTCTGGTCCGGTGTAAAGAATCTCTTTACCTTATTCAGTATTCCTAGTTTCCGCGAAGCTAGCCCTATACATCTTTCGATGTAGTTTTTATTATTGAGCTCTCCACGAACGTCTATGCCAAGGATATCAAGGTTGTCCTTCATTGGTAATAATGCATTCTGAAGAGAGGGTAGGGGAAGGAAAGGGGATTTCTTCGCAGTAAATGCACACGCCTGTGTTTTGCGGGCATTGAACTCGACCAGGTTCTCTCTACCCCATTGAGAGATACTGTCGAGTCGTCGTCTCTCCTCCTCAATCTCAGATCGCCCCGCCGTCGAACGAACCGAGTAACTCCCGTGCAGTGTGCTGTCATCTGCATAGCAATGAATGTTCCCGAGGGATAGCATATCATTGATATGCAGAAGAAAGAGAGTTGGTGATAGTACAGACCCCTGCGGTACCCCGGCATTCACTTGCAAGAAGCGAGAAGCCTGGCCATCGCAGAGGACCCGCACTCGGCGCTCGTTTAAAAAGCTGGCAATCCAGCTGCACAGTTGAGGAGGTAGACCATATGCCGGAAGCTTGGAAAGGAGCGAAGCATGCCAGACCCTATCGAAGGCTTTGGCGATGTCCAGGCTAATAGCCAAGGACTCGCCGTGCCTTTCCATAGCCCCACCCCAGACATGCGTTACGAATGCCAGAAGATCACCCGTTGATCGCTTTGGCCTGAAGCCGTATTGTCGATCATTGATTAGCGAGTGATCCTCTAGGAATTGCATGAGCTGCTTATTTATAAGGAGCTCAAGCACCTTGCAAATGACTGAGGTGACAGCTATGGGTCGATAGTTGCCTGGATCGGACCGATCCCCTTTCTTGGGGATCGGTTGTACGTTCGCCTCCTTCCAGACCTCCGGCACGAGCCCTGAAGAGTATGACAGGCGGTACAGACGCGTTAATACTGGAGACAACTCAGCTGCACATTTTCGTAGCACCACCGCCGGAATGCCGTCAGGGCCACTGGCTTTCCGCGTGTCGAGTGACCGCAGCACTGCCCGTACATCACATTGCCTGATAACAATATCAGGCATTGTGTGGCCACAGTTGGCGATGGCGGGGGGCTGCAGGCCACAGTCGTCGACCCGGGAATTAGCCGCAAAGAGGTCTGCGAGCATATCCGCTTTCTCTTGGGCTTTGTGAGCCAGTGTTCCATCTGGGTAACGCAGCGGTGGCAGCGAGGGCTGACAAAAGTTAGATTGCACGGCTTTGGCCAGTTGCCAGAATCCACGGCTGCCCGTGGGATGGGAAGTGAGCTCCTGACCAAGCCGTGCGACGCGCTGGGCATCCGCTCTCTTAAAGGCCCTCTTACTCGATTTTGTGGCCCGGTTGTACGCTGCTTTGAGGTGGCCCACGTTTGGGTCGCGCACAGCCCGGGCCCTGATCCAGGCGCGATATGCCGACTGTTTTTGTCGAACAGCTTTGGCACAATCTCGCCCGAACCAGGGACGGGCTCTGCGGATACTGGCGACATCAGTGAAAGGGATGTAATAATCCATCCCTAAACTGATCTCGCCAGCAATAGCAGAAGCACTATCCGAAGGAGCCTTTCCTACAAAGCAGCGCTGGCTCTAGGGGACGGACGCATAATAATCGCGTAGACCGTCCCAATCCGTTGACGAGTAGTGCCATAGTCGTCGTGACGTTTGTACAGGACGTGCAGGAGGTGACACCTTCATGCCAGCGTGAACAACACAGTGGTCGGAACTACCCAGTGGGGCTCCTACCGAAACACTGTACTGGGCTGGGCGACTCGTCAGCAGTAGATCCAGCAGAGCGGGCGCGTGCTCTGACCTGTCTGGTATCCGGGTGATCCCGCATACCATCTGGGTCAGACCGTGGGAGAGAGCGAACGCATGGGCGGCTCTACCCACATGATCAGTCTTGAGGGACCCCAGCCATTCAATGTGATGGCCATTGAAGTCCCCCAGAAATACTAGGTCAGCGTTCGGGAACCGCACCTGCGCTTCATCAGCCGTCTCGCTGAGGTACTGGAAGAGCTTTGTTGTCTCAGAATCCCCTGTGTGCCCTGTAACGGCAATAGGCTTGCCCTCTATTAAGTGGGACCAACAACATAACTGGAAAATGTGGATGCGTAATGCCCCTCTGTCTATCCCTTCGGGGATATAGGCGTGATGTTTGTCTGTTTGTAGCCTATATTACTCAGGGTGAATGTAGCTTTCTAATTGTGAAAGAATTTTTGAAATCGGCACAGTAGTTTTTAGTTTATTCATTACAAACATACACACAAAAATACAAATCTTTCCTCTTTATAATAGTTGATTATTAATTGCTTTTATTTTGCAGGTTATCTTTAGTGGAAAGTATACCTGAGGGTCATATGTACCCGCCTAATGTGACACATTTGCCAACCAAAAATGTGTGGTTGGATATGATAGATGAAGCTCAAACTTCAATAGAAATAGCCTCATTCTATTGGAGTCTTAGATATAATGAATTGTATCCTTATAATTCCTCTATAGAGGTTTGTATACTAAATAAACATGATAGTAGATTATTTAATTAGATTACATTGGGCTGTATGATTGAAAGTCCTTTGCTTATGCAAATAAATGAAAACTACTGCTAGTTTTTTTAAATTTCTTTGAAAGTAGGTACATACCTATGTATGTAATAATAGTTTTATATTTATATTGTTTTAGGGTGAACAAGTGTTCCAAGCACTATATGCTGCTGGGTCAAAAAGGAATATAAAACTAAAAATTGCTCAAAATTGGCCCAACAAAGACAATCCAAATATAGGTACAGAATATTTAGTTAAGAAAAAAGCTGCACAGGTAAATAAAATATGTATATTACTACCAGATAAATTTGTATAACTTAACATTGGAAATAATAATTACTATATTAAACAAAAGACTAAGATATTAAGAAAAAACACCTCATACATTGACACAAAAACCAATTTCAAATTATCGGAGCAGCGCTTGCAATCAAAAATAATTTTCAAAATCGGTTCACCCACTCAAAAGATATGAGATAACAACCTCCTCTCTTTTCTGAAGTCGGTTATATATATACTAGCTGACCCGGCAAACATTGTTTTGCCATGTATATTATTTCTAGGAAACTTTTTTTTAGTTCAATAAAAATAACTAAGTATCTACTTAATAAGTGTGCGGGGATTTACTTAGAATCGAAAGCATTGTAGACAATGAAATCGCCATGGAAAAATAGGGGTTGATCGTAGAGGGTTGAAAATTCTGGGTTGTATGTATTTTCTAATGCTGTATCATAAAAAAAAATCAATTATATATGAATTAAAAAAAAAAATTTAGCGGTGGACTACCCTTAACATTTAGGGGGATGAAAAATAGATGTCCGATTCTCAGACCTACCCAATATGCACACAGAATTTCAGGAGAATCGGTCGAGCCGTTTCGGAGGAGTTTAACTACAAACATCGCGACACGAGAATTTTATATATTAGATATATGTATATAATATAGGTAACGTTTGCAATAAGATACTTGTCTTTTTCCTCAGGTTAGAAGTCTCAATTTCTCAAAATGGTTTGGCAGTGGTGTACTCCATACGAAGTTCTGGATCGTCGATAGAAACCACTTTTACATTGGTAGTGCCAATATGGACTGGAGGTCACTGACACAGGTATCTATCTATACTAATATTATACAGATAAGATTGTCTGTTTGCATTGAATTTGCTCCATAACTATTGAACACTCTTTCACTATATGTTACTACATTAGCCCAAAGTTCCCGGTAATGTTGTCCCGTGGGAATTAAGAACGAGATAACTATACGCGGGCTGAGCCGCGGTAATATACATTTACGAGGGTGGATTGAAAAGTAATCGGCCTAACCAAGAAAATAAATACATAATAAATGAAATATATTTTTATTTTTCAACGTAATCACCATCAAGTTCAATGCACTTTTGCCATCTTCCCTTCCAAGCATTTAGCCCGTTGAAAAAAAATGATTCTCCCTTAGAGTCAAAATATGCGTCTACTGCTGCTTTGACCTCGTCATTTGTCAAAAATCTTTGACCTCCCAAGTGCTTTTTTAGGTTAGGGAACAGAAAAAAGTCTGACGGTGCCAGATCAGGTGAATAAGGTGGATGCGTAACAGTTCAAAGCCACAGTTGTGAACTTCTGCCATTGATTGGACAGACGTGTGAACACGAGCGTTATCTTGATGAAACAGGACTTTTCTTCTGATCATTCCTGGACGTTTTTCTTTTATTTCCTCTCGTAAACGACGTAGTAAGGTGCAGTAATAATCAGAGTTTATAGTCTGACCCCTTTCAAGATAATCAACCATAATCACATCCTTCCGAGTCCCAGAATACTGAAGCCATCACCTTACTTGCCGACAAAATCGACTTAGCCTTTTTAGGGAGTGGTGAACCAGGTCTTTTCCACTGTTTTGATTGTTGTTTTGTTTCCGGTGTACAGTAATGAACCCATGTTTCGACGATAGTACCAAAACGACTCAAAAAATCACATTCATCAGCTTCAAATAACTCCAAACAGTGGCGTGCAATAGTCAATCGCATCCTTTTTTGCTCAACTGAAAGCAGTCGCGGAACCCACCTCGCAGACACCTTGTGGAAACCCAACACGTTGACTATTATGTTTGGAGTACGTTCATAAGAGATGCCTATAATCTCGGCTATCTCTCTAATTTTCAATCTGCGGTCTCCCATAATTAAGTCGAGTATTTTTTTAACATTTTCGTCAGTAGTGGACGTCGAAGGCCTTCCAGAGCGGGATTCGTCTTTCACACTCTCTCTACCACGCTTGAATTCTGCTATCCATTTTTTGACGGATGAATATGAAAGAGCGCAATCCCCTAATGTACTGACCATATCATCATGGATGGCTTTTGATGACAGCCCCTTCTTATGGAGGTACTTAATGACGGCACGCTGCTCGATTTGCTCCATTTGCGGAAATGATGTCAGATTGCTTTGTTAATAAATTTATAAAATTAAAACTAATTATCGCACACGTTTCAAACTTCACACAATTAACAGGTCTGAACTGAACTAAATAATGTGGGTAGATTTGATTTTTAAACCTAAATGGATCAGTGTTAGGCCGACTACTTTTCAATCCACCCTCGTATATTCAGTACAAAATAAAATAATGTCGTTGCATGTTTCATGGTAGAGGAAAACATTTAGTACCGTAATTGTCAACCGTTTGTCAACATGATAGTATAAATAGTTCTGGCCAAATTGTCAACATACCTCACAGAGGCCATAATCAAAAATTGAATTGAATAAATAGTTCTGTCATAAATACGTCCGATTCGGACTCTTCGAACGAATCCATGTCATCCATCAGAGAGCGATTAAAATAGGGAATTAAACAATATAACATGCTTTAAAACCCCGGAAAGTTTGTTTACATTTTTTCTTTTATCTCGGTGGCCTTACTTAAGTTATACATCGTTCTGATTTCGATAATAACCTAGTGATTGTTCACAGGTGAAGGAGTTGGGTATAGTTGCGTATAACTGCTCCTGCCTCGCTTCAGACTTGGGGAAAGTATTTGATGTAAGCGTTTTGTAATACAATGCATTTTATTCATTTAAGACATCATGTTTCATAGTAATATTTACTACATAAGACCTACGCAATCGATATCTAAATAGAAATGGTATAATTTCTTTTTTCATAAAGTTCCGGTTCGATTCCGAGCTAAGTACAAGTTTTTTTAAATCTGTGAATGCAGTTTTTCGATGACATGATTGCTAAGAACAGATCTTTGTATGTCTTATATTTTCAGACTTTCTCATACTGACCCATATTAATGTTACACCC
The DNA here is from genome assembly GCA_963556515.1 of Nudaria mundana. NCBI lineage: Eukaryota > Metazoa > Arthropoda > Insecta > Lepidoptera > Erebidae > Nudaria > Nudaria mundana. The sequence goes on along the minus strand of OY748299.1, from coordinate 15,319,446 downwards.
TGTATAGATGACGTCAATAAATATTTCAAGTCCACCCTTAAAAATAAACTACCTCTCATATTATAACGAGAACCACATAAAATAGCCCAACATTTTTCACTTAGTCCAAGGCGCATGTCATTCGTCTGCAATGTGAGAATGAATTTTAATTAGCACCCACGTTCCTGCGTTGGCATGTTCATATTTCACAGGTTTTATAATTATTACGCCACTCTGTGTAAATTATCAAAAATTATACTTGGAATTTTTCAACACAGCATATTGCGTTGAAAAATTTTCGCTACGTGACGTATTTACAAAATATTTAGAGTTACTGCTATTAAAATAAGGTTTATGTTTAATATAACTCATCATCCACCGAGCCTTTTCCCAACTCAGTTGGGGTCGGCTATTTCCAGTCTAACTGCTCCCGGCTGAACTTCGGTATTTTCCGTGGAGCGACTGCATCTAACCTCCACAACCCATGGGCGATATCGATGCTCTGTAGTTAGACCGCTCGGAATTTGTCTTAGGGCTTTAAATGAAGAATGCCATAGATGTTCGTCTGACAACCTATATATATGACGGCTTAACGTACTCTCCGAGACACGAAGGGGTCTCAATGTCTTAAGAAATGGTCATCAATCCTACGATCGGTCTAGCTAGATGTTACTTAACCTTTGCAATGTGTTAACCTACTCGGTTACCACTAGACCATGTTCAATATTACTAGAGGTACCTTATTACTAAAAACTATGAAATGCGTGTCTTAAGTACTATTTAAACATTTTGAGATAATGTTTTTTAATCATGAAAGTTTAAGTTGTTTTTTTTTTTAAATTTTAGTTGTCTCCGTAGCTAATGAACGGATTTTCTAAAAGTCTTCACTCATATACTAGGCTTAGCTTTGGGCAAAATTAGACTTAGTTATAACGACATGAAAAAAAAAGTTCTCGTTGTATAGGTAAAGTTATTGTACGTGGCATGATCATGATCCATATTGATGCGAACAGTCGGGCGCACTAACTAGTCAAGTTCACAATAACTTTCATGTTCATAATACAGTTTACTTTGACATTTAGCAAAATACAGTTACGTTAACTGAATCCTTTGAGCGTGGGATGTAACAGTATAGTTGGTGATGTTTTAATCCAAGTTTGTTGTTGGGAATGTCGAAGTTTAAACTCATTGTCTTTTGTTAACTACACGATATATTGCTTGTGAATATCTTAAAGTAGTTTTTAATTACCTACCTAAATGTACTATTTAATATACTTGGGTAGTTGTTTCATATGTACCTATGTTAAGAACTAGGGTTCATTTATTAGGGAAGGCTTAGGCTTAGGCCTAGCCTATATTTTATAATATCCCGATACGACCAATAGGATCAGCAATGTTAGAAGATGTTAAAACAGGGATTTTAAGCTTCCGTTCCGTTGCGTAATTGGTCAAAGTTAGGACATACCTAGGCCCAACTCCGACAGGATCTCATGGAGTCATGGAGGGTGCGACTTGAGCAACCCAAGTGGGGTGCCACCATCATCGCGGTGGTGAGACCGATCATGGACGATTGGCTGCAGAGGCAGCATGGTGACCTCACGTATCGTGCGACGCAGATCGTTACCGGGCATGGATGCTTCGGTAACTATCTGTTTCGCATCCGTCGTGAGGTCACACCCCGGTGTCAACACTGCGAGGTTTCCGACGACGACACCGCACTCCACACGTTGGTGGAGTGCTCAGCGTGGGCGAGTCAGCGCCGGGACCTCGTAGTGGGTCTGGGCGTGGATACCCTCTCGCTGGAGACCATGCTTCAAGCCATGGTCTCCAGCGGGAGTAGGTGGAACGCGGCCGTGTCCTTCTGCGAGCAAGTCGTGCTCGCGAAGGAGGCGGCCGAGAGGGAGAGGGAGCGTACCCTCCCCGCCGAGTTCCGTAGTTAGCGGCGAGGGCGCCGCAGACTCATCTACGCCTAAGACCATCGACCTCCATGATCGGGGCCTGAGGACGGCGGGATCGCCACCCGTCGTCCTTACAGAAGCAGGCTAGAAGGGTTGCGTGCTGCGGGGCCTTTGCCCCATAGCACGCAACCAGATTCACTCACTGACGCGGGATAAAACCCGACCCCAACGACGCGGGATTCTCATCCCGACCCAACCCCCGCAGAGACCACAGAGGTGGTCAAAGTCCGCCGGGCGCCACTGGAAATACGTTCTGCTTGTAACCAAAGATGCCCGGCAACGGACGTTAGAGCGGCCGCGGCCTTGGGCCGCGGACCTAAAAAAAAAAAAAATACCTAGGCCCAAATTATTCCCCTTTCGAAATTCTAAAAAAAAGTCCTTGCAAGCATTGTACGAGCAAACCCGTACATTTGCATAGTTTTAATATAATGCTGACAGCGTGCGTTACCGCGCGCTCCTCAAGTATTTAATATCATTCATTTGTAATTTATAACCAGTTGCATTAAATATTTCGGGCTTAACATCATCTATCATTTTTATGTACCCTATCCGTACATAAATTGGTCCTTCGCTAGGAAAGTTCTTTCGCGTCGCGTGTGAAAAGTTTACAGTGTAGCAGCAGCAAAATACTGTAAAATTTACAAGTGAAGTGAATTGAATAGAATCAGCAAAGACTGTATTGCCAGCAAGAGAGCAGTACAGAGCAGCAGCAGCAGCAGTCATCAGAAATCAACAAGGTTCATTCTTGGTGAGCAACAAGCTCCCGTTTGGACAATCAAGTAAGATCGTTCCTTTTACTTTTCTATTTCATTTAAATCATGTCGACTTTCGAAGAAGTTTTAGCCCAACAACAGAAGCAACTCGATGAAATAGAGATTGTCTATAGGAACTTCATGAAAGATAGCTCGGATCGCAAAACGTCCGACTACTTGACCAAGAGGTTAAAAACCTTGGATGCGTATTGGCAAGAGTTTCAGTCGAATCACTTACGATTAAGTGAGGTTGAACTTGCAGAAACACACACGTATTTCACATCGACAGACTACCTCGGTGGCACAATGGTACTATGTACGGACTGCCACGCTCGAGGTCTCGGGTTCGATTCCCGGGTCTGGTGGATAATGTATAATTCTCTTTAGAATTTTACCCAGATAATTATCCCAGAGTCTGGAACTTGTGCCCGGTAAATGGCAATAGGCTCGCCCCCTATTACATGGGACCTAACATAGCTGGCGAGATGTCGGTGTGTTTGCACACCTCTGCCTACCCCTTCGGGAAAAAGGCGTGATGCTATGTTATTTCACATCGAATCAATACGACCAAGTCAAGGTTCGATACGAAACTATCAAGTCTTTGATCTCCACATATCCCCCAATTCAAGATAGACCTTCCAACCCCATTTTAAAGCCAGCTACTCTCTTAGCGATGCCAAACATGGCAGGGAAAACACCCGACCCTACTTTCAAGAGCCAGGGTGTGAACAGCAAAACGGACGAGATGAGTAGGCGACAGTTCAGTAATTTCAAGGCGTTTGAACACACAGTTTCAAATATTAACCTGGATGCTGTTACGGAAAAGTGGGAGTTCGATCACCTACTGAACACAGTACGGTCCCGCTGGACAAAAATCGATTCTCAACACTGGGAATTATCAGCGAACTGGGAGATAGGAACAAAGATTACAGTGACATGTTCCTTAAGTACGAGCAAACATACAACGATGCTATCAAAGCTATCAATAAAAAGATGTGGTCGTTCTCGCATAGGGAACACTCTACGCCAAAAATAGAGATCCCTTTAGCGGGAATTATCATCAGTGGACATCTTTTAAAGATCTCTTCACCGAAGCAATCGGTAACAACCCTTCACTATCCGGAGCGCAAAAAATGCAATTCCTAAAGTCGAAGGTGAAACTGGAAGCTGAACGTCTTATTCAGCATCTCCCTATCAGTTCAGACAATTACATCATTAGCTGGGATATATTGAAACACCGATACGACAATTAACGGATGATATTCACTTCCCACATCAATATTTTATTAAATTTACCCATTTCGCAACAAGCATCTATCAATCATATCAAACGAATTCACGATACCGCACGAGAAACATTGAACGCAATTCAAAATCTCGGTGTGGACGTGAAATCCTGGGACCCATTGGTTGTACATATCTTGAGACAAAAGTTGGATTCGGATACATTCGCCGAGTACAACGCTGCAATCAAACATCCACGAGAACTTCTAGATTTGAACGAGTTTTTGGCATTTCTAGAAAGCAAGTTCACGAGCATGGAAGCTGGCAGAAGAAAGCAGGAAGGTCCCAACCAAAGGCCCCTCTCTATATCTAATAAGTCCCCAGACAAATCATAAAACGTTAAACAGGCTTATTCTGGTAGTAAGATTATTTCAAAATTTCCGAGTGGCAGGAAATTACACAATCCAAAACAAAATTGTCCAGTGTGCAATGACCCACATGAACTCTATTTTTGCAAACAATTCGCAGAAATGAATGCTATAAAGAAAAAGCAAATTGTTGCTAATTTAAATTATTGTAAAAACTGCTTACACGATCACAAAGGTAAAGAGTGCTTATCCAAAAGTCGATGCCGTGAATGCAATGAATTTCACAACACTTTATTGCATGAATCGCACAAACACGGCAATTCGTCGCTTGCGCAGCAACAAGACATCCGCCCTAATCGGGGCAACACACATGTGACACAGCAAAATACGGTGCAAGAAATTTTGTTGTCAACCGCCCTACTAAAAGTACAAAAGGCCGATGGTACATACCTTACGTTGCGAGCCCTCATAGATCAGGGCTCTCAAACATCGCTCATTACTGAGAACGGCGCACAGCAATTAGGGTTACAACGATACAGGTGTAATGGTGTTATTTCAGGTATAGGGTAAACAGAAAATATCTGCAAAGGTGTGATCAATCTAACCTGTGCATCCCTAACAATGCCATGCAGTTTCAATGTCGATGTCTGTATAATAACAAGTCTCACAAAATTTTTACCCTCGTACTCTTTTCCAAAATTACAGTGCCCCTTCCTAGAGAATATACATTTAGCCGACCCCGATTACAATATCAGTCGTCCAATAGATATTCTATTAGGTGCAGATACATATTCAAATATTCTTTTATCAGGCATGTGTAGGCTCAGCGAATCTTTCCCTATCGTACAGGAGACTCGCTTGGGCTGGATATTATGTGGGAGTTTGAAGTCCAACTTATCCTGTAACATGGTACAGGTTGACTTGGACAGTTTTCAACTATTTTGGGAATTAGAAGGTATTACAGAAGAGAAGTTTTCTTCAGAAGATCACGAACAGTGCATTCAGTTTTACAAGAAAACAACGAACCGAATTCTACCGATTCCTACATTATAGTTTCCGAGTACTTATTGGCATCGTGTGAAGTAACAGACAGATACCTATGCCATATTCACTCACCTATATATAAAATAAGCACAGACAAGGACTTTTGTCGTACCAAATCTTCAGAGTGCGAGGTCAGCATCGCTCCCTGCAGGAATCTTTGGGTGGAAAGTCAGAAGCCCAATAATCACATTTATTTTTGCTGCGGTATATGCAAAGTACGAACAATGTGTGGAGATCAAATCACCGCCCACGAATTGACAAATTCGGGACTTGTGACGATTGACGAAGGCTGCGTACTAAAATCTGAGAATTTCGAAGTTATCGCTCATCAACCGAAAACGACTGACGTTAGCATTATGGCTAACTTATACATACCAGCAATCGCACCTATCAATCACATCGTGAATGTGTCCATTCCTCACTATTATGCCAGCAACATCTCGGACAGAGAAGACGCAGAAATAAAAAGCATCGCAACCAAAATCAAGGCACTCAAAGAAAGCGAAGACAATCTGGATGATAGTATTGATACGGACATATCATATTACGATATACACCATTATACGCTAATATACGCAGCAATTGGCGTACTAGCAGCCAGCCTGGGATGGTTCGCGTGGAAGCGAGCTGTGGCGCAGCGCGTGGCCGCTAGCGCGCCCGCGGCGGCGACGTCGGCGACAGCCGGGGCCGTGCCCCCGTCTCACACCGCAGCCACAGACATATCGGCATCAGTGGCACCCAGTGTTAGTGATAGTGTAACATATCAGTGCGAAAGTGAACGGGTGAAGGTGGCTAGTGCTTTAGATAAGGCCACCTCCCCTATATTAGGTTCATACACTAGCATTGCTAATCTGTGAAGTGATAGAGACATTAAGAGCTTATTTAAGTAGCTTATTTATGTAGTTATAGCATTTGTCAACAAACTTATTTTCATTTTATTTAATGTTGATTGTCCTTAAATAATGTACATATCTAGTTAGTTTAATGTTGTTAAACTTCTCTGCGGGGGAGTATGTACGAGCAAACCCGTACATTTGCATAGTTTTAATATAATGCTGACAGCGTGCGTTACCGCGCGCTCCTCAAGTATTTAATATCATTCATTTGTAATTTATAACCAGTTGCATTAAATATTTCGGGCTTAACATCATCTATCATTTTTATGTACCCTATCCGTACAAGCATATTTATTTTTACCTTTTGAGGTAGTTTTTCGTCTGTAACTGCAACAGGTTTAAGATAAAGTTTTTACATAATTGTTAGATTTCGTGTTAAAATATTAATTCAGTGTTTAAATATTTTCTATTTTAATATTTTAAGAATACTGAATGGATTCTGGCGTCACCTGGCGAAAGTCCATGATAAAAACAATGGAAAAATGATGTTGAAATTTAAAAATTGCAATGATTTCGCTAAATAGAAGACATGTTAAACGTCGACATATGTTTCGCCTACTCACGAGGCATTGTCAAGACTATCTCAAAGAGACACCCGCTCTGCTGCTGTCTCTTTGAGATGGTCAAATTTCAACATCATTTATCCATTGATTTTTAGAATAGTTTAAGCAAACACATTGCTTTGAAATACAAAAATATATAGATTTCGTGTTGTTGCTACGTTACTTTTATATTTATTGCTCCTCTAATTGACATTGCCAGTAACATTCAACCCAGACACCTTGACGGCCTTAAACACAACTAAAGAAAACAGAGTTAATTCGACATGTAACACCATGTGTCCAATATAGGGTTCCACTGAAATCTAAACCAACTAATGGATGTAAGTTAATTATACTTTACTGCACTTTGCTGTTTGTTAAAGGCTAATTGAAAATAAACACAACATGTGCTCTTAACAGAAAGGTCAGGAGTCAGGAGCTAAAGGTTACATCTTGCACGTAGGTAATCAATGTACTTACATACTTATAATAACTTATAACTAGTTATCCCAGCGAACTTTGTATCGCCTCAAATATTAAAAAAAAAACCTTCCCTATACTTCTACGAATATTTTAATATTTCATGCAAATGTATGTATTATCTATATATATAATACGCCAGTGAAGCCGCTTCGCCTCCTAAACTAAGAGTCGCACAGTCAAGTGTGGCACACCGTTGGAAAGGTCGTGGTCTCAAGTGGTGCGATAAGATTAGAAATTTGAAAAAAGTAAAAAAAAAAAAAAATTATTACTTGCGCAGTTTGCGCTAAGGGTTGCTATAGTCCGGCAAGCTCGTGCGCGACCGTCCTGCGGGGTGACAGACGGTGGCGGGGACGAGGTACTAAAGATGTCAGCGGGTAGCGGGTGGTGCAGCGGGGAAGGGAAACGCGTGCATCTGCGCGTCAAATACGGCAGTCTCGGCCGCGCAGTCGAAGCGCGCAGTCGAAGTGCTTGATATTCCGTACTACTTTGAGTTCGACGCACACGAGATTAAGATCTCAGGATGAGTAAGGCTATCTCAAGACAAGTTAAGGAAGTTGTACATAAAATGTACCAATATTTTGTAAGGCGAAAATACTGCCGAGAGGTTAAGTCAATAATTTTCCTAGATGAAACCTACGTGAATAAAAATCACGTGACACAAAAATGCTGGCAGTCTAATACAGAACGCGGGGCTATGCAAAACATCGGTAAAGGACCTCGTATTGTAATGGTACACGCTGGCAGTCGCAATGGCTTTGTACCTAATGCTTTATTGATGTTCAAATCGCATTCCAAGACCGGTGATTATCATAAACAACATTGATTATCATAACAAATTTTCGAAAGTGGATCGATGAAAAACTGTTACCAAACATTCCTCCGAATTCTGTTATTTAATGGACAACGCCGCTTACCATAGCACTCAGATCGATAAAAAACCTACAATGAGTACCCTGAAAAGCGAAATGCAGCAATGGTTAGAACGGCGAGGTGTTCAGTATGATAGCGCTATGCGTAAATGTGATCTAATGAATATAATTAATGAGCAAAATACGGAGAAACAGTACAAAATTGATGAAATATTAAAGGAAAATGGACATATCGTGCTTCGCTTACCCCCATACCATCCGGATTTAAATCCAATTGAACTCGTGTGGGGGTACGTAAAAGGCGAGCTCGCAAGGACTTTCCTTGATTCGAACTTAGATAAAAAGTTAAAAGATTTAGAATTGCTTTTCTCTAATTATTCGGTTGAACAGTGGCGCGATTGTGATAATCATGTCATAAAAAACGAGGACGAATATTATAATTCAGATCGAGTATTTGACGATGAAATGGACAGGTACGTTATTGTTTATTAACATAATCGATTATTATTGCTTTAACTTGGCAGAGTGCTCAAGCTATAATCTCGGAATCATGTCATTGTACGTGAAGTTGTTTATTATTTCTATAGTACATTTTTGTCTTTTTAGATTCATAGTTCAACTGGGTGAAAACGACGATGATGATGACGACGAAAGTTATGAAGAAGATCAAACAGAGAGTGAACATGAAAGTGATATGGAAATTGATTTATAATAAAATCATAATTTTAGTTTTCCTAATAATTTGTCCTCAAGCATAATAAAAAAATGTAAACAATTAAAGTAGTTCTATCTTTTTATTTACTCCTATATTACGTCACAAGTAAGTACAACTTATCGCAAGATTTATCCTGGCAAACTTCTCTTCATGTGTAGCCGTGTGCTAGAATCACGCGCTACCTCGTCCCCGCCACCGTCTGTCACCCCGCGGGACGGTCGCGCACGAAATTGCCGGACTATAGTTAATTATAATTGAAACGCGACGGACGGACAGACAAATTGTCGTATTAAATATATAGATGATGTAGGTACCATGTTCCCTTGAGTGAGAGCATTAGCGCATTGCCTCATTTGCATCCGATCCGAGTCCGTCAAAAAAAGTAGGCAACAGAATAAACTGAAAACACCCTCCGTTCGTAGTTCTTTTTTATATATTTTGTTCGCCAAATTGACGCTGCCCGCCTGGTGGTAAGTCGTGACGACGCGACGTCTAGCATTTTGTGGGCGACTCTCAGTACACAATACTATAGAGAGTGGCCCTCAACTTGACGACCCAGTGATGTGCCTCTTCACGCCCCGCTTGAAGAACCCAGGGTTATATGTGGGAGGAAACACGTGCACAGGCAGGGCGTTCGTATCGTTCGGCAGTGAAACGAACGTTTAAAACGTTCGGTTCTCGCGAACATGCTATCCACTGTATGGGAGTGGCATCTCTGTCCTCTGTGTGGATCGCAAAAGAGAGAGGGTGGAATCAGGTTGAAGAGCTCTTCAGAACATTCGCCGTGGTAAATACGGTACTCGTAGAATAAAAGTACAAGTTACCTAAAGTTGATATAAGTGTTTTAAGAGAGCCGTTCATCGATCTCCGAAAAAAACGATTAACATTACATAACATAACATCACGCCTTTTTCCCCGAAGGGGTAGGCAGAGGTGTACAAATACACCCACATCTCGCCTGCTATGTTAGATCCCATGTAATAGGGGGCGAGCCTATTGCCATTTACCGGGCACAAGGTCCAGACTCTGGGATAATTATCTGGATAAAATTCTAAAGAGAATTATACATTATCCACCAGACCCGGGAATCGAACCCGAGACCTCGAGTGTGGCAGTCCGTACATAGTTACACATAGATACACAAAAACGATTAACAGATATAAAAAACACAAATACTTCTACTGATATTTTAGACCGAACTTTTTGCGCAAGCGCTCCAAGGGCACAAGGGTTTTCTTTCTGCCTTCTGTGTTCTCTATTACAACGACGGTTTCCTGAACATTGTATCTCCTCTATTTGTGACGGATAAATGTATTGTCACATATATCACTTCGAACCAATCAGGTTACATCAAATGTATTCTTTACTCCGTTTTTTAATTTACATATTTTCTTTATACAGCTTTCGGCGCGCTTCCTTAGAAATTCATCACGCACATGAATTTCCGGTAGCATAGAATAGTGCCGGTTACTGATCCCTTTCTATTTGGTTCACGAACAAAGCGCTATCATTAATCGAGCATGCTTCAATTCTACTAAAATCATGGAAAATAAATAAAAGCTTGCATCGAATAATTATTAAAGTGGTCTGACAGAAGGCGATAGGCACCCAATGGCACGACATTCTCGTAAAGAATCGTAAATTTATTCGGAAAAATTGCAAGGTCGAATAGTAATGAAAAAATATAGCATTGCATTGTTCAAAAGGGTATTGTGGCAAAAGGCAGCCTTGGTACTTCGGAAGTTGCTAATGGGTCTGTGGTTAGAAGCAACACGAGGCATTTCTATATCTTACAATAGATACATGTATATTCTTTGCAGACGAAGACCACAGACAACTTTGAAATTGTTTCCAATATGCAGAAAGTCTTTTTTTATAAATACATATTTTGTATTTGTGTTGTGTTCACACCGTACATGATAATGTAAACCTTTTATACGTTAATGATACCGTGTGACAGAACTCCTATTCGATAATTACTCGCATATTTATTTTTATCGTGTCCATATCGATGAAAAATAGACAAATAGCTAAAGTACATACCTATTGCCAGTATTAATATACAGAGGTATGCCTAAGTATTGCCAGACGTAGATTTTTTTTCTCAGCTCGCCGCTGGGCTTAGGGCTCCCCCAAAGAGGGGGGAATTTAACCTACATACACCACGCTGGCCAGACGGGGTTGGTATAGGGTTTTGAATTTGTAGATATCACTACATTATAATCATAATACTCGTAACTTAGTATAAAACGAAGTCACTTCTTCTTTTATGCTTAGATCTTTAAAACTACGCAACGGATTTTGATGCTGCTTTCACTAATGGATAGAGTTGTTCTGGAGGTATATTTTAGTATATAATTTGTCACGAGTGAAGCCGTAGGCGTCGACTAGTACTTACATAATAAAATACAGTACGAATGTTCTTCGTTTGTTAGGTATATTGGAGTCTTGGAGCACCAGATGCGACGGTACCAGACACGTGGCCTGAAGAGTTGAACACTGACATCAATATGGAGCATCCCATCAATATCTCCGATGCACAAAACAACTATGGCGCGTTTATCACTGTAAGTAACTATTGATATTAAACAGAAACATTGGATTGCTCACTGAGAATCTATCTGAATGACGTTAGGTAAGGTGCGGAGCATGGATCAGGAAGAATTTCGTACAATGGCCCGTCACTACTTATCGCAATCACTCGCGCACAATTATTTTTACCCGACTTCAAAAAAAGGTGGAGGTTCTCAATTCGACTGTATATTTTTTATGTTTGTTATAATATCTTTCGACTGGGTTAAATGTATTTGATTTTTTTGATTGAAAGCTTCCCGTGCTGTCCCATTCCGAAAATTATTTGGTTGGTAATTATTAGTTGGTTATTTTTGTCGTCTGGCTTTGGTGTCGCCCCTGTGTAAGCGAGATGGAACTATCTTTGTCCGCGAGTGTCAGAGATGTAGGTAGTGACGGGTCAATGACCGAAATTCTTTCTGCTCCGCGACCGCGGTTTACCTATACTTAAGGTTTTGTTACACTGGTTGGTAAGTTACGCTTTATGGAGTCACAAAACAATGAAGATCTGCAATCTGTTGTTGTTGCAAAGAGGTAAAGTCCATGAGTTAAGATACGGGCAAGCTCGTCCTTCACATGCGACGTATAACACGCATTATGACATCTGAACAGGATCTGGCCTATACAGTTTGTGTAGTCACGGCGCCTGACTCGCGTGTTCCCATGCTATCCCACGCGTACGACGCTGTCACACACGTTTAAAGTGTCATAGCGCGTAGATAACGTAAACGTCAGACATCGTAAGACGTAGGACCAGTGTGTCGCTGTCTCCCATGTCGCGTGGTATACGTCGTATATATGTGAAGGACCAGTGTGTTTCAAGCTTTATCCGCATATATACAAAGAAACTTGTCGTTCCAAAACTTGGTAGAACTTTCTCAGCACGTCCAATAGGATCATAAAAACCTACAATACCCTGAGGCCCAAGGATTACCTACTTACGTCACGCTGTAGTATACCATTGACGTCACAAAATCCTTTATTACCTTCTTACCAAGCACCGACCATTCAAACATCCCTAATGAATCATAAACCCGCATTCAAAACACCAATAACCATTTTATACGTCGTAAAAGGTAGAATGAAATTCTCTGTAACGTTTAAAATTGCCTATACCACCAGTGTTCTATTTAATGCTTTTACGCCCATTCGGCGTCCTTGATGATTTATTAGAACGGAACCGGCTTTTAACCCCATTAGTTAGGTTTTGGGGTTAAACACATGTTTTTAAACCCTTTATAAATTACAAAAACAAAAAAGACTTAACTTGCTTGACAGTGAAGGGTGCTAATTGAGGGATGAGTGATGTTAACTGTATAGTTTAAATATTATTCTAACTTCTGCCTACAACAATAGGTTAGTTTAAGTTTCTTTGAAGCGGAAAATTCGTTTGTTTTAATTTATGACTTTAAGAATACGAAACCAGCGGGTGTTATAAGTATAACTTGTGTATCTGTGGCATCATAACACCCGAACGTATGGGCTTTTTGTTCGAAAGCCGGTTGCTATGGATGCGTTTGATATACAGCAATCATATTCATATGCTATGTGGATACATTGCAAAGGTTAAGCAACCTCAGAGTCAGGCCGGTCTTAGGATGCGTGACCATTTCTTAAGACATTGAGATCCCACTGTGCCTCGGAGAGTACGTTAAGCAGTCGGTCCCGGTTGTCATACGAACATCTATGGCAGTCGTTAAGGGTAGTTAGAGCCCTAAATAAAAAATCCGACCGGTCTAACTACAGAACTTCGATATCGCCCATGGGTTTTGAAGGTCAGATGACAGTCACTACACGGAAAATATCAAAGTTCAGCCGAATCGCAGTTAGACTGGAAAGCCGACCCCAACTGCGTTGGGAAAAGGCTCGGTGGATGATGATGTTATGTGGATCAATGAATATGATTGTTGGATATCAAACGCATCTATAGCAACGTAGCATAGCACATATCTAGTGGAAAAGCACTCTAAAAGTCGTCAATTGCAGCAGGCAGTTTGTACGGTCAGAAATATCGTCCTAACTTGTAGTACAATTAGTTTGTTAGATTACCTTCGCATTGGCGGACAGGTAGGTGTATCGTACAGTAGGTATGCGTGTCCGGTTGTATAGTTGGTTGCTACATTTAATGACAACCAATTCTACTAGGGACTTGGACATGTATCATGCACATAGGTACGGTAGAATTTTGATTTGATTATGTATGACGGTCAGACAAATGTTGTTCTGCTGTAGAACTTAGAACCAACATTCAAAAATGTAGGTACTTATATAAAAATTGTTTCAAAATATTGATCCCATGCACCGTGGAATTTACAGTAAAAACTAGGGTTAGAGAAATATAATTTTGACTTAGTTTAAAAAAGGAGGAGGTTCTCAATTCGACTGTCTGTTTTTTTATGTTTACTTGTCTTTGGCCTGGGTCAACCGATTTTTTAAATTCCAATTTTAATTTGGACATTCTGATAATTGTTTGATCTCATTCCGACAATTTCAAGTTGTATTTTTTTAGTTCTGAATTTCACGCGTCTGTCGGCAATTATTAACTAACATTAGATACGGTTTTAATTGTGAACGGGATGACAGCATGCAGCAGTACCTAATAAAGGTATATGTATATCACTTCGGGAATAAAGATGTGTATGTGTGCCATTAAGGTAAAACTATATTATAATCTAGAAATAATTTCGTAACAAAACATTTGCAGCACGCAAGCTTCCCTCATGAAAACCATCGATTAAAAGTTTATTGTGTTCCTACTATCACGAACATTTGATTTGTTTTATGCAGAAAATATATCATGTTTTTTTTATGGGCCAATAATCCAATTACATCGAAACTAAACAATGGTTAGGTTAGTCATCAATATTGACGAAGCCTATATTTACTTTACGTTTGTTTATCAGACTGATTTAAAAGTAATGTGTTTTCTGCAAATCACACGTACAAAATTACCTCTTGTTTCAAACTAAGCAAAGTGTTTTCTGTGAGTTCTAGATAACTTATAGAAATAATTATAGAGGTACTTTTTGTGTGTATGGTAGGTACCTATTTTGTCATGACATGACTGACGTCACCTGCTGACTTGCTGACCAACAGACGAGGCCCCATTTTTAACTCCGCGGCTTCGTCCACGGGCGACTTATTGTCCATTGGGCGTCTCGGGTACGCTCTCGAAAGGATATCCCTATGGCGAAGACCCCGGGGGACCTCGCACGTATATCCAAGTGCCCGAAAACGACAATAGGTTATTAAATGGGATACTTTGACTGGCGAAGTGTGGGCGTATTAAACGTGTCTAATACACGGTTACTGGTAAATTAAATAGATGTCTTCCGGGCAGGAGGGTATAGTGAACCGGGAATCGAACCCGAGATTCCGGAGTCGAAAGCCGATGCACTAACGACCACGCCACCGAAGCAGTTAAGATAAGCTGTGAGCTTGAGTAAGACAGTACAAAACACGTTAAAACGAACGAAATCACACAGGATTTTGTTCCAATTTAGTTATCACAATACTATTTTCGTGTTTCAGAGTTCCCCACCGCCCCTGAGCCCGGTCGGTCGCACCAATGATGACGCAGCCATAGTCAATATCATCCATGCGGCCGAAGAGTTTGTGTACATCGCCGTCATGGACTACGAACCGCTTCTTGTGTTTACACCAAAAAAGACGTAAGGTTACGACATCATAGTTTTATCACACTTATCACTGTTTGGTCTTAACCATTGACGATCACATGAGTTTAACCTTTTTCTAGCAGGAATTTACCATCAAATGAACACGGTCCATGTAGTACTTTTACTACTACACAAAGACGTCCAAATGTTACATCTACATGGGGCACACTAAAAGTTTTGCACTTCTAGCTAATCGGAACTATTTGAATTTCGAATGATATATTTTTTAAACGTTGTAACCTTCTTAGTAATAAAAAGAAAACAATTGGCGGGAAATCATTTGTCAATTGTTTTTTATCACACATCAAAGTTCTACGTATGCAACGAAAATGGAATTAAGTCGAAAAGATTTCAGAGCGATGATTTTTATGATTTTAAAAGTTCTCTCTCTCCGCAAGACTGAAGACTGTGCCGCTCGTCTTCAAAATACTTTTGGGAGAGAAGCACCTTGTTTGAGCACCGTGAGGCGATGGTTTGCTGAATTTGAGAGAGGTCGAGTTTCTTTACATGACGAATTTCGTGAAGGGCGGCCTTCAACTGCCGTCGCGTTTTTTTTCTCAGCCGTAGACCCGTAGTCTCATCTGTACAATTCCACTTGAAGATCAAAAGAGTGTTAATGCCGAGTGGTATTCTAGCATTTGTTTACCCAGGGTGTTAGAAAAAGTTCGCGAAAGACGACCCAAAAGCCGCGTTCTTCTACATCATGACAACGTTTCTTCACACACGGCCAACAAAACAAAGTCATTTTTAGCTTCCGAAAAAGTACAACTCGTCACCCATCCTGCGCATAGCCTCGACCTAGCACCCTGTGATTTCTGTATTTTCCCCAAAATCAAAGATTTGATGAGAGGTTTCACTTTTACCAACTCCGAAGAGGCAGTGATAGCGTTCAATCAGCACGTAGAAAACATGCCTTCAGATCTGTGGTCCTCCTGTTTTAAAAAATGGTTCGATCGCATGAAAAAATGTTTAAAATGTAAAGGAGAGTATTTTGAAAAGCAATAAACATAATATTTTGGTTTTAACATGTTGTTTTTTTAAGTTACGCAAAACTTATAGTGTTACCTACTACAAAAAAAGAGAAAGGACTTGATTGTATAGAGGCTACGAAATTACTGAACTGATTTTGAAAATTGTTTTATTAATATGTATCTACATTATCCCTGAGTTACATAGAATACTTTTTATCCCGGTACTGTGTTACCGTGGGAATTGGTGATTACCAATTATGTATTATGTATAACTAACTGATTAGTTAGAGTTATACATAATCACAATTACATTTTTTCCTGATAAAATAAATGTCGTCAAATTACCGATTTATACGTAGGTCACACTATAAGTTTTGCGTAACTTAAAAAAACAACATGTATTATGTTTATGCTTTTCAAAATACTCTCCTTTACATTTTAAACATTTTTTCATGCGATCGAACCATTTATTAAAACAGGAGGACCACAGATCTGAAGGCATGTTTTCTACGTGCTGATTGAACACTATCACTGCCTCTTCGGAGTTGGTAAAAGTGAAACCTCTCATCAAATCTTTGATTTTGAGGAAAATACAGAAATCACAGGGTGCTAGGTCGGGGCTATGCGCCGGATGGGTGACGAGTTGTACTTTTTCGGAAGCTAAAAATGACTTTGTTTTGTTGGCCGTGTGTGAAGAAGCGTTGTCACGATGTAGGAGAACGCGGCTTTTGGGTCGTCTTTCGCGAACTTTTTCTAACACCCTGGTTAAACAAATGGTAGAATACCACTCGGCATGAACACTCTTTTGATCTTTAAGTGGAATTGTACAGATGGGACCCGTAGCTGAGAAAAAAAACGCGATAATTTTTTTACCAACGTTTCTCGCCTGGCTCACTTTTGTTGGCTTGTTCTCATTTTCAAACACCCATTCACAAGATTGCTGTTTCTTTTAGGGTTCAAAACAATAAATCCACGTTTCGTCTCCTGTGACAATGTCATAAACAGCATTAGAATGTCCGTGGTCGTACTTCAGTAGCATCTGTGAGCACCATTCCACGCGAGCCTGTTTCTGCTCCGCTGTCAGTTCATGAGGGATCCAACGACAACAAAGTTTCCGAACTTTCAATTCTTCGTGTAAAATTTTCTGGATTTGACTCATACCAATCCCCAATAGTCCTCGAATTGTCTCATAGGTAATCCGTGGGTTTTCTACAATTAACCGCTTAACAGTAGCCACATTATTTTCGTTGTCGGCAGTTGAAAGCCGCCCTTCACGAAATTCGTCATATAAAGAAACTCGACGTCTCTCAAATTCAGCAAACCATCGCCTCACGGTGCTCAAACAAGGTGCTTCTCTCCCAAAAGTATTTTGAAGACGAGCGGCACAGTCTTGCGGAGAGAGAACTTTTAAAATCATAAAAAATCATCGCTCTAAAATCTTTTCGACTTAATTCCATTTTCGTTGCATACGTAGAACTTTGATGTGTGATAAAAAACAATTGACAAATGATTTCCCGCCAATTGTTTTTTCTTAATAATTAAGAAGGTTGCAACGTTTAAAAAAATATAACATTCGAAATTCAAATAGTTCCGATTAGCTAGAAGTGCAAAACTTTTAGTGTGCCCCATGTATGACGTCTTTTCGGCATATGTTACAAGAATTTATTAAATGTTTTCAAAAATTTCAAATAGGTAAAATATATTTATAAATAATTTGGAAATTCTCTAACGAAATGTCTAAAATACTGACTATTTTTCACGATATTCTTTGAATTTGCAGATTTTGGCCGATTATTGACGACGCTCTCAGGAAGGCGGCTCTAGAGAACAAAGTGAAAGTTAAACTGCTGATCAGTTGGTGGAAACACTCGAACCCTTCCGAGGATTACTTCTTGAGATCGCTGGCCGACCTCGCCGGGGTCTTCCCACGGGTTGATATACAAGTTGTGAGTATCATCTTACATACATAACATCTCGCCTATATCCCCCAAGAGGTAGGTAGAGTTGCATTACACAGCCATACTTTGCCAAGTTAAGTCCATAATTTTGTGTGGTGAATCGGTATAATTTGCACTGACCTACCTAAAATGTATGAATCAAGGTTTTAACATTATTTAAGCTTTTTGCCCCCCCACTTCCCTCCCCAATCAAAAACTACCACTAATACGAAAAAAAATAGGTTGACAAAATGTAGCTGCTAGCTCGGAACACTCATACAAGCAGACAGACGTAAGCAAAATTATCAACTATAGTAGACGCTTCGCTTCCTCTGTCAATAAACAAGTATTAATATTTACTTATAACTTAATTTCTAGAAACGATTCATAGTCCCATCAACTCCAGATCAAGAGAAAATCCCTTACGCACGAGTGAATCACAACAAATACATGGTGACCGACCACACTGCCTATATAGGCACTTCTAATTGGTCCGGCGATTATTTCACTTCGACTGCGGGAGTTGCTTTTGTGTTCGAGGACCAACTTAAATATGAAGGCAATTTCCAAAATCTTACACGAGATATAAGAAAAGACCTCCAAGAAGTTTTTGAAAGAGATTGGAACTCACCTTACGCTGTACCTTTGAGGCGGTTATAGCAAATAGTTTAGTATTATGTCACTTTGACAGGTCATAGACTCGTAGATAAAGAAAGGTGTGCGTTCCGATTGCTCGCTAAGTTATACTTTTTTTTTTTTTTTTTTTTTAGTTCCTCGACCAAGGCCGCGGCCGCTCTAACGTCCGTTGCCGGGCGTCTCTGGTTACAAGCAGAACGTATTTCCAGTGGCGCCCGGCGGACTTTGACCACCTCTGTGGTCTCTGCGGGGGTTGGGTCGGGATGAGAATCCCGCGTCGTTGGGGTAGGGTTTTATCCCGCGTCAGTGAGTGAATCTGGTTGCGTGCTATGGGGCAAAGGCCCCGCAGCACGCAACCCTTCTAGCCTGCTTCTGTAAGGACGACGGGTGGCGATCCCGCCGTCCTCAGGCCCCGATCATGGAGGTCGATGGTCTTGGGCGTAGATGAGTCTGCGGCGCCCTCGCCGCTGACTACGGAACTCGGCGGGGAGGATACGCTCCCTCTCCCTCTCGGCCGCCTCTCCCTCTCGGCCGCGCTAAGTTATACTAAAGTAAAAACAACCAAAAATACTATCGGAATTTGTCAAAATCAAACAAAACAAAGTGAAGAAATTGAAATTCCAATTTAAAATCTCTATAATTTCTTTTTACAACTCGGAGCAATCGGAACGCACTTAGATAAAAAAAATAGACAGTTATTTTGAAATCTTCCTATTTTGAATATTTGTAAAGAATACTATGTATATAAGTTGTGAATGTTCTAATGTTAGGAGTACATACCTTTTACTCATAAAACTATCATTGGAAAACATTGCAAAGTCAATTAAATTCTCGGTCTAAATGGCACAATAGTTTTAGAAAACTTTGCGAATGTAAAACATAACAGGGGGCCTACAACAACGTCTTTAAGCAGTATAGTACGTGGGCCCTAGAACATTGAAAAATATTGATTAACAGCAAGCTCATTTCGTAAGTAGCTTTATTATATCGAGTCCTGCACCTGTTTCTAAAAAAAAATCTCAAATCAGGGTAGCTAACAGAATTATCCAGTTAAAATATTCGGAACAAAATTGTAAGGTTTCATTAATTCGTATAGAGCTGCAAAGTGGTGCAAGTCTCAAGTACACCATTATAAATCAAATATCTAAAGTTCCCGTCGATCTGACTTGTGCTAAAAAGGTTATTAAAGGTTAAAGTTGAAAATTTATTCTATATCTGATAAAAAAAGTTACTAGCTCTTAATAAAAGATATACTTAATATATTATAGACACTTAAGTATTAGGTAGGTATTATGGATTATTGACAATTTTATTGACGATTGAAACAAATTGATGGTGTGCCTCGAATTTGAGAGCCTGATATTCTTCGTGTGTTTGTAAAAGTAGATTTTTATATCTTTTTAGATTACATATAATAGGAATTAAGGAGTTACCCCTAGATGTAGTGATATTATTATAAATAATACTACAAGCAATATATAGCTAAGTATAATATTCATTTTTATATATTACAGAATGAAATTAGTGAATAATTTCAAAGTGTAGCAAATTCGTAGGTTCCTAAGATTTCGAGTAAGTTCCTCTAAAAATGTATACAAAATGTGTACAGTTAATATAAAATGCAAAAGTTATACCTAATGTAAACTTAACTAGCGAATATAATTCTAATTAATAATATAATAAGGACTAAAATCGGACAATGTAAAGTATACCTAATACTAACTGGCTTACACTTGATATACATATTTTTTAGGGTTCCGTAACCAAAGGGTAGTTTCGGAACTCTTATTGTTTCGTCATGTCTGTCCTCGGCTTTGCTACTAAACTTTGCACGTATATGTGTATTTACTACGTTGGTAAAGTTCTAAAAAAAAATTATGAAAAAAAAAACTTTTTAGGGTACTTACTTCCCCTACACGTAACCGGTTTTTTTAGAGTTTTCGAAACGAAAATCTCTTATACAGCAGTAATGTCCGTCCTTTCGTCCGTCCGTGAACAACTTTCAACTCGAGAACGGTAAGAGCTAGACTCCAATTGACTCAGCATGGTACAAGACCTCTAAAATGAACTTGACCTTTGACCTCTGATCTCAAGGTCAAGGTCAAAACGAGGTCAAATCGAGAACGGTAATAGAGACTCAAGACCAGCTGCAATCAACTCAGCATGGTCAAAGACCTCTAAAATGAGGTTGAACTTCATGTCATGTGACATTTTTTAGATTTTATGAAAATACTTTCGAAAAATCTAAAATATATGGCAAATTTTTGCCACATTTTTAACTTTTTGCATCTGCCCCGGAATGTGGGGTATCTTAAGATAGGTTTTTTAAAAACATTGAGAGGTTGCAAAGACGATTTTTTGATTTAAGTATTCGTTTGCAAGATATTTCAACTTTATAGCTCATTTTTTTGGTAAAACAGAGTCCCCCCCTCTAAAATCTAAACAGAAACTGGCTCGAAAAATCTGAATATATTTGTGATGGTAGTCTATGTAATGAACTTTCAAGGAAAACTATAACTGTTAGTTCAGGAGTTAGAGGTGACGAACCCTATTTTATGCGTGGCTCGACACGCACTTGGCCGGTTTTTTATACATAATTATACTATTTTTGTTATTTAAGAGTATGATTTTAAAATTTAGATTTAGAATACGATCAAGATAGGTCTGACTGTTTTATCATTATGTATACCTTAGTAGCCCTTCATTGTTTTACCAAATGTGTTTATATCAATGTACCTATGTACCAATGTATTTTTCAAAACCACACCTAAATCTGTAGAAATTTCTGAGAAAATTTGTCAGGGATCCTAATCCTATTATTTGTCATATAATTTTTTTACTTATAACTTTATTTTGCTGTATTTTGAATGCATCCTAAATATTGTTTTACTATTTAGGTTTAAAGATGATAAAATGGACGTGAAATAAAAATCTACTACCTATTTCATATTGCTTTATTCTACAGCAAAATACGCTTTCTTTGTCTCGTTTTCCCACACCAGCGTAAACAACATAACGCCTACATACTTTAATAGAACACTAGCGGACGCCCGCTTGACAAATTATATATACTAAAAACCTTCCTCGAGAACCACTCTATCCATTTGGTAAAAACCGCATCAAAATCCGTTGCGTAGTTTTAAAGAAAGGATACATAGGGCCGGAAGCTTCCCGCGTGATATAGTTTTCTCGTTCTCGATGAACACCCTATCGGGATAAAAGTAGCCTATATGTTGCTTGGGGATCATGTAGCCACATATCAGTGAAAGAATTTTCAAAATCGGTTCCGTAGTTACTGCTTCTGTTGTCTATTCTATGGAAACAAAAAAACAAATGTTTCTTTATAATATTAGTAGATATATAGACTAACGGACGCCCACGGCCTCGCCCGTGACTAATTATATACTTCCTCGAGAATTATCTGTATATCTATCCATTAGTGAAAGCAGCATGAAAATCGGTGGAGTGGTTTTTGAGTTTATCGCAGACAGACGCGGCGGAGGACTTTGTTTTATAATATGTAGTGATTTATTCCTCGTCATCGCCAACCGGAAAGAGGCCTATATATTGGCAGCATTGCCACGTAGAATGGCAACACTAGAGTCAGTCAACCAGCACTTATAGAGATCAGTCGCAACAGAAATACAAGGGCTTTGAATGGTCAGAAATAACAACAATTAAAGAAAATTGGTTAAAACAAATTTTAATACTAATATTATATTACGTTACCTACAGTTCGCGAGGCCTAAGCTGAGCTTTGCATTTGTGTGAGTGACCACGAACAGTAGAGTGAAAAAGGCTGTGTGTACAACATGTGTGTGTAAAACAAGTCACATTATACGTTCACTTACATGCACTCACACAAATGCAAAGCTCAGTTTACGCCTTGCGAACTATACTATCTTATAAAAAATTGAGTTTTCTTTCAGTACTCATTACGGAACAAATTAACAAGAACAACTCCATGAGCATGGCATCGGAATTGTTTGTCAATAACCAATGATATCGCAGAAAATGTCGAAAACATTCCTACTATATCATTGGTTAACGACAAACTCTTCCGAGAGCTATGTTAAGGGGCTGATTACAACTAGAACATTATATTTATAATTTTTTGTCAATGTCAATGTCAATGTCACTTTTCACGAATCAGTACAAAAATATACGTTATAATTATGTAATTTTATAACTCATGTCAGACGAATGTTAATAGTACGTTTCTAAAGTGAATCAAATATTAACGACCATAAGTATCTATTAAAGTTATTTAATTCAACTTTAGCTACAAATAGCTTGCGTAGTTAACACAATCTTAATAATTATTAATTGTCATTTAAATTCTAGAATAAATACTCTAAAAATGTGAAATTCTTGGGATATAATCATGAAACCAGTTCACAACGACATTATATTTAATTATCGATATCGAATGGAATCATTCGATGAATAAATGAAATATAAAAAAGAGAATTCTTTGTTTTTGTTGTAACTTCACTATAATTTAAGTAACTAATATAGTACATAACGAGATTTTTTAATATACATAAATAGTTTAGGGACGTTTTGGAATACCAATTGAAAATAAAAAAAAATAAAAAGTCATACATTCTGACACTGAAAATGCACTCTCAAAAATCACTAAGCCATAACTGGTGTTTTATTAAGTATAAACAATTTCAAGATTCCCAACATTGTTGAATGGGTTTAAAGAATATATTAACACAACATTTATCTAAAAACATTTAAATGTAGCAACAAACTCATTAATACAAGTTGGTACTCGTTAAATCAAATAGCTTCTATTAAATAGTTGGACCAAAGTCTTGGAATCAAAGTAAACATTTGTTAAGTTCCCAGGACGTATTGTCATCGACATGTCCATACACGCAATCGTCATTGTGTATGCCAATGTTATGCATTGGCGTGTATGTGTACTGGACGCTTTACAATCGAAGATATGTAATCTGCTTAGTTGGTGATAAAAAAGAGGTTTGTATAAGCCGCGCACGACGACAGTGGGATGGAACCTTGTCACAATAACAGTGCGCGTGACGTCATCACTTATCCATCGCTAAAAAGTACTGATAAAAACGAAGCGGTTATTGTGACAAGGTTCCACATTCTGCGCGGCTAATAATTGTGGGAGCCCGTTAGGGGATAAGGGGGGTAGTTGTTGAAAAGCCTGTAGTAGGGAAAGTGGTTAAGCATGAGTGGCACTATCCTCAACAAAGTCCCTAGCTTCATCCTGCAACACACACTCGACGTGCGACACTTTGTTGCGGAACTTGACGCCGTAGAACTTGTGCGCGTGTTCGAGGAGCTCGGGCCGGAACGTCGTGGTGATGAACTGCGCTGATGTTGACAGCTCGTGGATCATGTTGGCGATGGCCTTGCGATGCTGCGCGTCTAGGGCCTGACCGATAGAATATACTTGGGTTAATTAAACAATACTAAATAAATCAATAAATATTTTTGGACATTCTCTCACGTCATCTAACCAAAATTAAGCTAATATAAGCTTGTGCTTAGGGATCTAGACGATAGATAAACATACTTATAATGTTCCTATATACTTACATTATTTATTAATCATAGGAAACACTACCTACACTCAGAATCAAAAATTTGTTGATCACATAAATATTCAATTTTGATTCAACCCGGGAATCGAACCCGAGACTCCGGTGTCGAAAGCGAATGCACTGCCGAACACGCCACCGAAGTCGAGTTATGTTGTATATGATTTATAAAAAAATATATTAATTAATACTAAGTTTTGAAGTGTAATTAAGGCATAACGTAACTAACGTCAAATACCAAGGCCGTGTTCGGGAAACATTATTTGAAAGCGCTTGATGTTTTTTCAGAGACTTAAAATGTTTCGATGTCATAGTTCAACTATAGCTTAGCCGTGGTGCGCTAGTAGCGCGAAGGCGCTCTCCGAACACCGGATTCTTCCTATGTATGTGAAAAACACTTAGTATTAATTTGGATAAGTACGTACCTGATCAATTTCATCAAACAGATAGAAGGGTGCGGGGTCACACTTCTGTATCGCGAATATGAGCGCCAGCGCCACGAGCGACTTCTGTCCGCCCGACAGCTGGTTCATCTCGCGCATGTCTCCCTCGCCGCCCGTGAACGACACCTTGATGCCCACGCCCGCGAACTGGTCGGCGTTCGCTCGCTACACATCACATAAAAACCACATATTATACTACTTACCTTGAGGAATTGGAAACTTTACTTGAAGAATTGGAAACTGTACTGGAGAAACTGGAAACTTTACTTGAGGAATTGGAAACTTACTTGAGGAATTGGAAACTTTACTTGAGGAATTGGAAACTTTACTGGAGAAACTGGAAACTTTACTTTAGGAATTGGAAACTTACTTGAGGAATTGGAAACTTTACTTGAGGAATTGGAAACTTACTTGAGGAATTGGAAACTTTACTTGAGGAATTGGAAACTTACTTGAGGAATAGGAAACTTTACTTCAGGAATTGGAAACTTTACTGGAGAAATTGGAAACTTTACTTTGGTAATTGGAAACTTTACTTGAGAAATTGGAAACTTTACTAGAGAAATTGGAAACTTACTTGAGGAATTGAAAACTTTACTTCAGGAATTGGAAACTTTACTGGAGAAATTGGAAACTTTACTTGAGAAATTGGAAACTTTCCTTGAGGAACTGGAAAGATTCCAGTTCCTCAAGGATCACTTAAGGATAATTTGAATGGCAAAAACTATAGTCTTGGGCTGGACTCGAACCAGCGACTGTACGCTTTCCAGGAGGAACGTGCTACCATCTAACCAAGACACCACTAGCCCAAGCAAGACTTCCAATATTGCCGTCACATTGTTGTAATATCGTGACTTACGGCCGACTCGTCGCCAGAGCACAGTCTACGCGTAGTCGAGGAACTAACTACTATTGTAGGCTTTCGATTCACTTGGTTTTCACTATGGTAGTTTCCTCAAATGCTGGTAGATGGCGCTTTGGCGATGCCTCAAACGGGAACCCTATCAGGTTAACGTTTTACCCTAAAAAAGGAGAAAGGAAAGTGCGAAGGAAGAACAGCGACTGGCACACTGGGCGTAACGAACGCCTCATTCTACACTTTAAGGGTATAATACAGTAAACAACAAAGTGAATAAGTAACTTACGTCAGCACTGGACATTTCCTGTCCATCTTCGGGCGCTACTCTCATGATGAGACTGCCTCTGCCTTGAGGCACTAGTTTCTTGAACACCTCAGTGAAATTCTTGCTCACTTGTCTGAATGTGAACTGGATGGCTTCTAGCTTTCTGTGCTCCAAAGTTTCTATAAGCTCTCGGATTTTCTCGCCACTGTTAACAAGAAAATGTAATAATGCTCTTGAGGAATTTCACTACTTGCGACCAGCAGGGCAACCAATGATATCGCAGAAAATGTGTTAATTGCGTCACGTGATCGCCATGTTCTGAGATATCATTGGATGAATAAGTCGATTGTTATTATATATTGAATAAGTTTGAAACGTGTGCGATAATTAGTTTTGATTTTATAAATTTATTAACAAAGCAATCTGACATCATTTCCGCAAATGGAGCAAATTGAGCAGCGTGCCGTCATTAAGTACCTCCATAAGAAGGGGCTGTCATCAAAAGCCATCCATGATGATATGGTCAGTACATTAGGGGATTGCGCTCTTTCATATTCATCCGTCAAAAAATGGACAGCAGAATTCAAGCGTGGTAGAGAGAGTGTGAAAGACGAATCCCGCTCTGGAAGGCCTTCGACGTCCACTACTGACGAAAATGTTAAAAAAATAAATTAGAGAGATAGCCGAGATTACAGGCATCTCTTATGAACGTACTCAAAACATAATAGTCAACATGTTGGGTTTCCACAAGGTGTCTGCGAGGTGGGTTCCGCGACTGCTTTCAGTTGAGCAAAAAAGGATGCGATTGACTATTGCACGCGACTGTGGAGTTATTTGAAGCTGATGAATGTCATTTTTTGAATCATTTTGTTACTATGGACGAAACATAGGTTTATTACTGTACACCGGAAACAAAACAACAATCAGAACAGTGGAAAGGACCTGGTTCACCACCCCCCAAAAAGGCTAAGTCGATTTTGTCGGCAAGTAAGGTGATGGCTTCAGTATTCTGGGACTCGAAGGGTGTGATTATGGTTGATTATCTTGAAAGGGGTCAGACTATAAACTCTGATTATTACTGCACCTAAGAGCTTGTCCAGGAAGGGCGAATTCGCCGCGAAACGTTTCGCGCGAAATCATTCGCGCGTTAGTGAGATACTAGACACCAATACATCGCGTCCACAAGCATCGCGCGAATTCAAAACCCGCTTCGTTCAACTCCATGTTTCGTACTGAATTCATTCCTCCCCAAATGCTCACGCGTTGTACGCACCTTGTGGACGCAACGATCGCGCGTAATACGCGCAAGAGAATCGCGGCGAATCCGGCCTTCCTGGACAAGCTCTTACTACGTCGTTTACGAGAGGAAATAAAAGTAAAACGTCCA
The DNA here is from genome assembly GCA_963556515.1 of Nudaria mundana. Classification (NCBI taxonomy): domain Eukaryota; kingdom Metazoa; phylum Arthropoda; class Insecta; order Lepidoptera; family Erebidae; genus Nudaria; species Nudaria mundana. The sequence goes on along the minus strand of OY748299.1, from coordinate 15,292,291 downwards.
GGAATGATCAGAAGAAAAGTCCTGTTTCATCAAGATAACGCTCGTGTTCACACGTCTGTCCAATCAATGGCAGAAATTCACAACTGTGGCTTTGAACTGTTACCGCATCCACCTTATTCACCTGATCTGGCACCGTCAGACTTTTTTCTGTTCCCTAACCTAAAAAAGCACTTGGGAGGTCAAAGATTTTTGACAAATGACGAGGTCAAAGCAGCAGTAGACGCATATTTTGACTCTAAGGAAGAATCATTTTTTTTTCAACGGGCTAATTGCTTGGAAGATTGCAAAAGTGCATTGAACTTGATGGTGATTACATTGAAAATTTTATTATGTATTTATTTTCATGGTTAGGCCGATTACTTTTCAATCCACCCTCGTATTTGTTCCATTTCACGCAGAATGAATTGACATCGAATGCAACGCTATCGCATTAGGTAATGGCAAACGTATTTTTTATAAAAAAAATATATAAATAAAATAAAAATGCAGCAATGGATGTCATTTAATTTTCATTACTTATTTTCTAAGCTACCGGAATCTTTTACAAATTTTTCAATTTTGTTTTAACAAAATCAGTTATCGATATTTACGAAATCTGTCCTTGACAAAGTAATATTGCCATTTACCTTTGTACAAGATTAACTTAAATTGGATTTTTCGAACACCTATTAGCCCACTCCCCGGAAACTAGAGCGCAATAATCTATTTGCTAATGACAATTTTATTCCTTCCGAATTTGGTTGGTTTTATCGACTCGTAAATTAGGGACAGAAATGTTAACCAACACATTTTGTGATGAATTTATTACTGAAATATTTTTCTAAGCAAACGTGTTAACGGTTGCGTGCTATGGGGCAAAGGCCCCGCAGCACGTAACCCTTCTAGCCTGCTTCTGTAAGCCTGCTCCTCAGGCCCCGATCATGGAGGTCGATGGTCTTGGGCGTAGTAGTGTCTGCGGCGTCCTCGCCGCTGACTACGGAACTCGGCGGGGAGGGTACGCTCCTTCTCCCTCTCGGCCGCCTCCTTCGCGAGCATGACTTGCTCGCAGAAGGACACGGTCGCGTTCCACCTACTCCCGCTGGAGACCATGGCTTGAAGTATGGTCTCCAGCGAGAGGGTATCCACGCCCAGACCCACTACGAGGTCCCGGCGCTGACTCGCCCACGCTGAGCACTCCACCACGTGTCTTGCGATCATTCCTTACTGACAACCCTTTAGCGTAGTACTATTCCCTATTATGTGCCTTTAGAGCAAAACAAACTAATTATCGGGGGGAATGTCATTAGTAGTCTGAAAAGTATAGGAAGAGATTTTCAGTTTTCCAAAAATGATATTTTACGAATTTGCAATGTTCTTATAGGTTTGCTCTCTCTAGTATAAACCATTATAACGTCAACATAAAAGTACTTAAACAGTATGTACACTGAGTGCTAATTATCGCGAACTAGTTGTCCTAATCTACACTGCGTCAATACAGATTTAAAATAGTGTAATAAAGCCTTGTAGGTATATATATTGAAGAGCGCATTTCGTAAGAAACACACTCGACGTAAACACGCGGAAGTAATACAATGGACACATACATATTGTTATCGGTATTGGCATTGCCAATGGCAGTCCAATGTCACAGTTGGTGGAGTGCTGTAGAAGACCTTATTCAGACTGCCTTACTACCTGAAGACTCATATTTGAATATTGATCAGCTGGCAAATAAATATGGATATCAGTTAGAAGAGCATCGAGTACTAACCGAAGATGATTATACGATTAAATTTCATAGAATACCGAATAAAACCCGCCCGGTGGTGTTTCTTATGCACGGTATCACAGAATGTTCAGATAGTTGGTTATTACAAGGCCCTTCTAATACACTAGCATATGTTTTAGCCGATAAAGGCTTTGATGTATGGCTCGGAAACGCAAGAGGTAACAAATATTCGACCGAGCATGCAGTTTGGAATTATGACACTGAGAATTTCTGGCAATTCACGTGGGAAGAGATCGGACTGTACGATTTGCCTGCGATGATAGATTACATTCTTAAGATGACTAACAGAAAGAGCCTGTATTACGTAGGCCATTCTCAAGGGACAACGAGTGGTTACGTTTTGTTATCGATGAAGCCGGACTACAATAAAAAAATTAAAGTGTTATTCTCAATGTCTCCTGAAGCTTGGATGGGCAATGTAAGAAGTGATATTGTAAGAAAGTTTGCGTTTGTTGGAAACGACGTCGCATCATTTCTAGACTATAGCATATATTCTTCAGGTGAAAGAATATTTAATAAGATATCAGCATTGTTTTGTAGTTGGAACCCGAATATATGTAGGGCTATTCTGTATGGTTTAATGGGTGACGAGCATAAAATAAACGGTACTATGTGGCCGATCGTATTTGGACACATGCCTACGGGAACCTCCAGACTTCAGCTGTTACATTACGGGCAGTTAGTGAAGTCTCAGAGATTTTGTCGATTCGACCATGGAACAAGAAATATAGAAATGTACGGACAGACGGACCCTCCTGATTATAATTTAACAAACATTGAAGTGCCAATGGTGTTATTTTACAGTGATAATGATTCGTTGTCGGATCCACATGACGTAAAAATATTAATGAGTAAATTACCGAATGTTCTGGACGTAATTTTGTGTGGTGGTTTTGGTCATATGGATTATGTGTACGCGTCTGAGGCTCGGAGTGTGGTTTACGATAAAATTATTGCACATATAACGAATATAGAATCTGATAAATAATATCAGTTATATTTATATGGGTATAAAACCGGCCAAGTTCGAGTCGGGCTCGCCCACAAAGGGTTCCGTATCAAAAAGAAAAATATCACGTTTGTTGTATCGAGGGACCCTTAAATATTTATTAAATTCTGGTTTTTAGTATTTAATGCTATAGAGGCAACAGAAATACATCATCTGTGAAAATTTCAACTTTCTATCTATCACGGTTCATGAGATACAGCGCAAGACAGACAGATGGACGGACAGCGAAGTCTCAGAAATAGGGGTCCCGTTTTACCCTTTTCGCTCGGAACCCTAAAAACTATAAATGTATTGATATGGAAATACTGGTAGAAGCTCACAGCGTCGTCTGCATGGAATATATTTTGTTTCCGATAGCACGGGAAACTATAGTCATTAGTTTATGGTCATGGGGTTCAGTCCTTTTTACGCGATGTCCGGAAAAACAAACAAACAATCAATAATGTTAAAAACGTTGAAATATCAGACGCTTTATAAAGGAATAATGTTAAATAATCCCTTGTTTATAATAAAATTTACAAAACAACATAGATACTTTATAATTTGAGCTACCCTGATATTAACATCATGGCATTAAAGAACTTATTTAATTTTAATTTTTTTAATTTTCAATATGACTCTCAATTTATGTAATTTGACAGCCAAAAGATATAGTGGTGAGTGGAGCATCGAGGGCCTATTAAGTACGTGTGACCAGCAAAGTTACAGTAGAAGTGGACGTATATTATGCCTCTGCCTACCCCTCCGAGGAAGCATGCGTGATTATACGTATGTACCGGCAAGGTGCAAAGTGCCGGGACAGAAGTTATATCCCACTAAATATATTATCTAGTCTAAACATCAATCTAACAGTCAAGTTTTTGCATTGTAATAATGGGAATGCACTTTTGAACCTTGACATATCAACATCTACTTGCCCTTATCCCAATTATTTGGGATCAACGTAACATAGTCTTCCTACTCCACATATCGCTACCAGACATCATATCCTTAGTTACTCCTTTCCTCGCCATTCCTCTACTTCTAAAGCCACATATTCATACTGTGCACCTTTTTCATTCACTGGCGCAACTTTTAAACTTTTTCTAATATACTTGTTCCTTACTCTATCCAGACTTGTTACATCACACATTAATCTTAACTTTTGAACCTTGAGCGCACTTTTAGACAAGCGTATTTTTTACGGACAACGGACCGTTGTTTTTATCGGATTCACCGGTATGTATGGCAAACAATGAATGCTTTTACACGCAACGGACACAAGTCCGAAAGTAAAGTAAAGCTAACGAAACGAGATAATTTTCGTCAACAAACAGACCATTGCTGTTACATTGTGATATCATCCACCGAGCCTTTTCCCAACGAGTTAGGGTCGGCTTTCCAGTCTAACTGTGATTTGGCTGAACTTCGATATTTCACGTGAAGCGACTACCACCTGACCTCCACAATAGGGCGATATTGAAGTTCTGTAGTTAGACCGGTCGGATTTATTATTTAGGGCTCCAACTACCCCTAAAAACTGCCATAAGATGTTTTTATGACAACGGGGACCGAGGGCTTAACGTGCTCTCCGAGGCACGGGGGGTCTCAATATCATAAGAAATGGTCACCCATCCTAAGACCGGCTTGACTAGATGTTGCTTAACATTGTCGGTTACCACTAGACCACGAGCCCGAGAGACGAAGAGTTACATTGTGTAATGTTTATTCTTTTTGATGTTAGGATGTCAAAGGATAGAAATAAAGTATTCATTTAAGCCACTATATTTTTATTGTAAGAACCTTCTAAGATAATATAGGGGAACTGAGGGTTCCCCTCTGCAAGGATTTAATGTACTTTTAGCCTAGGATACAATTTAGGTCTATTCTAGGTGCTATGTTATTCAGTAATACAGGGTATATGGTTGGTGCGCTTGGTCAGTAACGATAGTGTATCTTTATGAAGATACCGTGGTAATTAAGGGTAATAGGTTAAGGGATTTTATAAGATACTTTCCCGGTGAAATACGCCACTCCTGCAAGCCGGCAGACACCGTCTCTGTTCCGGTCTCTGCCCACTCCAGGCAGAAGGAAGCTGGGTTCTCACCCAGGTAGTATGGTAGTACCGTAAGCCTCCTTTCGGAGGCGAATATCCAAGCTTCACCCGATTAAATCCAGCTAACACATGCAAAGCATGCATGCGTATCGTGTAAGTCGGTCTCTAGCCAATCCTGGCCAGATCAGGCAAAGATTCCTGTTTAAATTTAGTGAGACAACTCCAGACACGTGTGCGTTCAAACTCAAACCAAACTTCGAAATAAATTACAATAAATTAAATTGTAATATAAATATGTGATGCGAGCGTAGCTCGCTTGTATCAAATGGCTGTCACACAAGTCACGTGGTCCAGCGTCCAATCAGGAGAAAGCCAGTGTTGCCGCTTTATTATGCAAATTTCAACCAACTAAAATGGAATACTGCCACTACAAAAATTACAACATTACAATTGTGATAGCCAAAGATTATTATCTCTGTCCTTATCACTCACTCCTATATAGTCACTCGTACTCAGTAATACCGTGCCGTAAGTTGGCGACGAGAGCTATCGTTGCGTGTTTCATGGTACAGGTAAACATTTATTATCGTAGTTGTCAACCTGATAATAATAAACATGATTTGTCAAAAATTAATAAACTAGATGGTTCTGTCATAAATACATCGGACTCTTCCAACGAATCATCTATGTCTAATACAGACGACAGCAATTAGAACAGGGAATTAATCAAATAAAAATGAGATGTAGTTACCCAATATCAAGTTCTTCTTTCCGTTTGTACAATTTCTCTTTCTGTTCTGAGAAACTGATAAATTGATCCAAAGCTTTCTTGTTCACGTGGTTGTATTTCTTCAGGTGTTGGTTAGCCTTTTCCAGCTCTTTGAACAGCTAAACAAACAGAAATGGAACTCAATTCATTTGTGATTATTATTTCAGCAGGACCTCTTTCTAAAAGCCTTGCAGTCGCAGTCTTTGTATAAACGGGTGTCGGCCCCGCCCAGACGAGACACGGATTATAATATAAACTGCTGTATAACAACATGTATAAACCGCGCACGATGACAGTGGGCGGAACTTTGTTACAATAACCACGCTTGTGACGTCATCAATCGCTAACTAGGTGTGCAATGCATGCTGCTAATTGCAAATGTTGAGCGGAGCAAATGTTTTTATTACACATCAATTAATTAATCGAATGAAAAAAAAATCTATTTTCATTGTTGACGCACGTGTTCCCATGGCAACCATCTGGTTTTTCGGTGATGTCCAGGACATTTTCGGTGATTATTCCTCCGTGGTCAGCTCTATTTTCATAATTTCAGAGATATGCACTCCCGGGTATGATGTCGACCAGCATGCCAAAGGTCAAAATCGGTCGAGCCGTTTCGGAGGAGTTGGCACACAAAAGATTTACACTTGTCGCCTAAGATTGAGCTCCGCTTCGCTCCGCTCAAAAAGTATGTGCGGTTATTGTGACAAGGTTCCATCCCACTGTCATCGTGCGCGGGTTATTTGAACGTTTCAAATCCGTGCCCAGTTGGAGCCACTTACACGTACAGTTCTAGTATTATTCACCATTACGCGGTAATTACCACGGTAGCAAATTGACAAAAATCTTTTGGCATTCTCATAAATCCTACTAAGGCCATGATTATTGGTAGCAGGCAGACGAGGAGTGGATTGGATGGATCTTGTCTGCCCCCTATCTTACTGGATGGTTCTACAATCTGGTACACGAGCACTGCGAAGAATCTGGGAGTGATAATGGATAGCCTGGAAGACTCACGTTGGTGAGGTTAGTAAAAAGGTGATTACACCTTCCACACGCTGAAGTGCCTCCAGAGCTATTCACCTCTGAATATCAAAGTCACACTTGCTCAGACGCTTATCCAACCCATTTTGGACTACGCGGATGCCTGCTATTTAGACGCTACTGAGGAGCTGTTAGACAAACTTGAGCGCTTGCAAAATTTATCTATCCGTTTTGTTTTCAATCTGCGTAAGTATGATCACGTTTCGCACTTTCGCAAGGAATTCAAGTGGCTCCCAATCCGCCTTCGCAGAGACACTCGGATATTATGTCTCCTTTTTAATATCCTGCATAATCCCACCTATCCTTCCTACCTGCGGGAGCGCTTCTCATATAAGAACGCACCCGGTACCCTGTGTAGGTGCCACCTCAAATACCGCCTAAATTATCCCTCCCACAAAACTGATTTTTGTTTTTATTCCTTTTCCTGTAGAACTCTTACTTTATTTAAAAAGAAAGTGAAAGCACACTACCTCTCCTCTTTATTTTATCTTATCGGGTAATAATATTATTGTAGTCTCTATATTTCAGTATAGTACAGTATGTATTTATTTATGTATATATTATACACCTTTAGTTTATGTAAGTTTATTTTTATTGCACTGCACACACATTGCCTTGTCATATTTACATCTCCTCTCTGGCCTACTGGAAGAGATTCCTTTAGGAATAAGTAGCGCCCTTGTACTATCTGCTCACTGTTCTGTTTGTATTCTTCTTATTGTTTGTTTTTCTCTGTGTGTTGTACATAAATAAATAAATATATATATATATATATACCTACAAACTTGTCTAGTTTGTAGGTTGGAGAATAAACTGTTGACAATTTTTGATATTATTTTGTTACACGGGATGGGAAGTGAAGTGAGCGTACCTAAGGGAGCGGACTATTATGTAGCTACATTATCCCTGAGTGACACAGGCTATTTTTTATCCCAATACTGTGGTCCCGTGGGAATTTAGAACGGGAATACTAAATGACTAATCTTCAGCTGGTATATAAATATAATGATGTTACCATACCTGTTTGAGCGACATTTTCTGATATTTAGCGTGCAGTTCAGGCGCGTTAGACAAAGTTCCTAACGCGGCTATTTTGTCCAGAGATTCTTGTATTTTCTCCTGTAGCAACACTTCTTTAGACGCCATTTTCTCTAAACCTTTTGCATCTTCCTCCATTTTGTCTTGAGCTTCTTTTTCCTGGTTAGAAGAATTTTTATTATAATTAAAAATGTCAAATTGTGCTGTTTGTATCTATTGAGTTCATAGCAGAAAGTAATGCAATCACGATGAAACTATGTGTTCGGGCGTCTCCGCTAGACATCGACCGTCGTCGGGAACTGCTCGGCGAACGCGGCGCTTGCGCATACGAAGACACAACTCATACGATCACGACGCAAGGCACATGCTCATTTGATACCTACTTACTCAATAATAACGCCATATTGTACGCGGTCAAGAAATAATATACCAGTTATACAGTCCACTGAATTTTATTTACATCAGCTGAGCATCGTAGGAACACTTTCATAGATAACCTCCTAATAGATTCCGCATGCAGGGCAACAAACGCGCGCCACTCATACTTGATTTCGCAAGCATATAAAGCTATGCCTAAAATCACGACGTCAGTGACAACCAACTTCGCGACCTATGACCACGTGCGATTTTATAAATAAAAAAAATGTTTTTGTGAGCATTTTACATTTTAAATGGCTTCCTGTTCCGTAAAATGGTGTGGCAAGTCGGCGAAGACATCACATTACCAAAAAGATGGCATTACATTTCACCGGTAAGTAAATTAGACATAAATGTAAATATAAAATTGACTAGGCACCGGAGTTCAATTTATTCTGGTTGGTAATAGAACATAAACACAAACAATTACGAACCCGTTGATGTCTTTTTGAAATTACTCTTTCACTCATTAGCCAAATTATAATAGCTATCCTTTTCTAACAATACATTACAATAGCACTTGAATCGATAGTGATGGGACATCGGTATGATATAGTACGTCATCGATATTTTGCAGTATTATTGCCGTAGGTGCTTTAAAAAGTAGTACCTATAAATAAAGCAACATGTTGTCGCCCGCGACTGCGCCCGCTTGAATTTCGGTAAGCTGCGATTTATTTGCGACCAATTTGTGCGTTGGCATTATTTAATTTTTTTTTCGCAACTAACTAATGTGATTTAGTATTAGCAATGTAACTGAGATATATATTATTTTATAGGTTTCCTGGATGCCCCGAGGAGAAAGAAATTGGTAGATGCAACATCTCGTGGGGAGAGTTGGTTTTCCACCAATAACAACGTAAAATATTAAGAAAGAAATTATAGTCTTGCCGATGACATCAGTTTTTGTGATCTATTTATAATTTCTTTCTTAATATAAATTATATTATTTTACATCTATTGAATAAAAATATAAAATTATAATGTATCATCATCAGAGATGGGGGGCTCGTGGCTTAGTGGTAACCGTGTATATTAACACATTTCTAAGGTTAAGCAACATCTAACCAGGTCGGTCTTAGGATTGGTGACCATTTTTTTATAAATTGAGACCTCCGTGCAGGAAGTGCTAGGAACACGTTAAGCCGTCGGTCCCGGTTATTATACGAACATCGCGTACAATATGGCAGTCGTTACGGGTATTTGGGGCCCTAAATCAAAATCCAAATGGTCTGACTACAGAGCTTTGATATCGCCCATAGTTTGTGGAGGTCAGAATGATGGCAGTCGTTCCACGGTAAATATTAAAGTTCAGCTGCATCGCAGTTACACTGAAAAGCTGATCCTGAGTTGGGAAAAGGCTCGGTAGATGTGCGATCATCAGAGATCGGAATAGGTAGAAATTTTTTACTTAAAGTTTGAGGAAATAGGAAATGAGAGTTGATAATACCTGTCCCTCTTGATTAAGTCCCGATACCTTTTCCTATAAAAATTATAATAATAAATAAAAAAAAAATATTTTTAAATGTATTTGTTTTTTATAAATGTATTTAAAAATGTATAAAATAAGAATATAAAGGAATAAACGATATAATAAAATTATAAAAATATAATTGTAATATACCTATCAAAATTTTATCGTCACATTTTCATCCCTATCCCATCTCTAGTATTCGGTGCATTCGAAGATTGACCTTGAAACAGCCAATCATAGCGCACTTACATGTTTCCGCGCGCCCCTCGCATTCCGCCAAAACAGGTGAACTCGGTAAGGAACAAATTACAGTAATGCGGAATCTATTAGGAGGTTATCTATGGAACACTTTGCACGAAAACAAGTTTGGCTAAACAGGGTGAAATAGAAATCGTGAGCAATATTTTAAACTTAAATAAATAAACTATCATTGCAGAGTTTGCTTTTTATCTAATTAAATCAAGTGAAATGCTATGCTGATATTTTTCAAAGTTTTTTTTAGTTTTTTATTTAGTATCATTAAATAAATCGAAAGACCTCTGCCTACCCTCTATATAAACATATAATATTTACCTTATTCCTCCACTTATCCAACTCAAGTTTCAAAGCCTTCTCGTTCTTCACAGCGGCCTGCACTTTTCTGTCCACCTCTTCTAATTCCTTATTGATCTGTTTGATACGTTTCTCGGTAGCTGTGAGATCCGCTTTGCTGTTAGCGAGACGACGCTTACGATCTTCTACGGATATCTCCTGTAATGCTTGTACTAACTCGTCTTTACGTCTGTTGGGTATAGACAAAGTAATCATTGAACTATAGTGTTTTTTACATAGGAAGAGTCCGAAGTCTGGTGACGTTTGCCATCTGTTTGGGGAGCGCGCTTTCGCGCTACTAGCGCACAATTAGTAGCTCGTGACGACTTTTCAGAGGCTTCAAATGCTCCGATGACGTCATAGCCGCGGTGTGCTATTAGCGCAAAAGCGCACTCCTCGAACATAGTACAGTCGTCGGCAAACGTCACCGGACGCTTCCTATGGTAAAAAGTGTATAATCAACATACAACTGTACACTTTACCTGATCAAGTTATTAGTGAGCAGATTCTCTAGCTTGTTCTTATTAGCCTCGAGGTTCATCCTAGCGCTGAACGCCTCCTTGTTCTCCTGCGTGAGACGACGTATAGCGTCGTTCAGTTCGTCCACTTTGCCTTGGTCCGCCATTGACAGCTGCTCCATTAGTTCCTAAGGGATAAAGAAAATAATTGAATATTGGTCTTTCTAGTACCAGTAAACAAGCTTAACATGGGGATAGAACCCACGTAATACGAGACGTAAAAAGAAATAAATATTTTTTTAAATTAAGCAATATTTTTGGACATTCTCACACAACGTCATCTAGCTCAAACTAAGCTATATGCTTGTGCTATGGGACCTTGACAACTGATAAACATACATTATACATCACTATGACGTCACCAATATGGCCGCTAATCCCATTGTCATCTTGCGCAGCTTATATTAATTAATTTGCAAATGATACATGCGCGTTAAAAACAGACCTTATTCTGCCGTTAAAGTACCTATATATTACCTGGTGTAATTCAGACTCAAGTCCTTCTTTAGTGGCCTGCATAGCTTCTAGACTGGACCTGCATTGAGCCAACTGTCTCTCCTTAGGGCCGCGGAACCTTTCTATGGAGGCTAGCTCTTCTTTCATTAGACGAATATCCGCTTTCACTTTGTCGAATATATCCCTAGGAAAATTATAAAAAAAAATCGTATCAAGACTTTTGGGGCACAGTAAGCATTGACTGTTAGCCAATGATATTGCAGTATTTTTAATAGACACCGAAGTGTATGTACTTCGCGTACCAAAAAATACTCTTTCAATGCGGTGTTAGTTAGTGTGCGTTCCGCGTTGTTAGCAACGGACGTCAAAAGAAATATAAAAAACCCGGTCAAGTGCGAGTCAGACTCGCACACCAAGGGTTCCGTACAAATCTAATCTAATTTATGCTTTTTGAAATTTTTCCTTATCTGGTGGCTAACCACAATGTCTTTAAGCTAGTTCTATGACGTCCACACAAAACGTCAAAATAACGATATAATAATAATGCTTAAAGACGTTGCGGTAGGCCCCCTGTACTATAAGACATTGCTTCGTACCAAATTTCAAGATTCTGTGTTCACCTGTAGGTTTTGATTCCGTTGCGAGTGTCGAAAATTTGCAGCATACACGGCTGTACCTTTTGATTGAGTTGGTTTAGAATATCTTTTTTGTCACGGCTCTAAGAGACAGTAGACCTGAGTAATTGATATGGATTTCAATTTGACACAACAAAGTGATCCTATAAGGGTTCCGTTTTTTTTTCCTTTTGCGGTACGGAACCCTAATAATGCCCTAAAACTTAACGTCCATTGCGAGCCTATTGAGCTTTAAAAACTGACCAATTTCCTTTCATCAGTTGTAATTTTGTTACTAAATTTTGTCATATTTTCAAGTCAAAAATGGTAGGTACGTTTGGTTTTATAGAAATACTAGCGACCTGCCCATGCTTCGCACGGGTGCTATGTAGACTATGTAGCATGTCAGTCTTAAAATTCAAATATCTCAATGAAAATATTTGTATGCTTTGCATTGGTTGAATGATTGTCTTTATCTGTGGTAGAATGATTGTCTTTATCTGTAGTATTAAAATTGTGGAATTAGATTCGTCTTTGAATTTCAATGTCAAACAATGTTCAAAACAATGGTAAGTAAAAAATTTTTTTAAGAAAAAACTGACTGTCTCAGAGAGAACAGCTGTTCTCTCTGAGACAGTCTTGATAATGCCTCGTTTAGAGGCGAAACAATTGTCGACGTTTTGTTGTCCTTTTGATTCTGCGAAAAATTAATGCTATTAATTAATGCTAAAAAGTTTTTTCTTAAAAAAATTTTTTACTTACCATTGTTTTGTCATGGATTTTCGCCAAGTAACGCCTGTTTCTATCCAATATTTAAACAATGTTCAATCACTACTGACATGCTATCAATTGATACTATCGATCGTCCTTGTAAGGAATCGATGGATTTTAATTCATGGCAGAATTTTCTTTATTTACCCACGAATTAGTTCTGGCTCTCTGTAATCGATGCCTACCCCTATCCTGGCTGAGGCGAGCCTCAAGCTCGGCAGACGATTCTCTGGCTCTCCGAACATTATGACTTTCCCGATCTTGGCTGCAGCGAGCCTCACGCTCAACTGAGGATTCTCTTACTCCTTCAGCTCTATATCTAGCCCGAAGCTGGCTGAGCCGAGCCTCACATTTCCTTGACGAATCTTCGTCTCTAGCTGAACGTGCTCTTTGGGCATTCCCTGTACTACGACCTATGTTTGAACGACGACGTCTTTCAGAAATGACTTTATACCTATCCTATTCAGTTATTTTTTTAACTTAAATACCTACATTACTTTAAACCGCTTTTTGGCTATAATTCTATTGTTTTATTCTAATTCCTATCCAACTAAGGTACCTACTATGAATTTCGAAAAACATGTCGAATTAATTGAATGAATGAAAAAGAATTTTTAATGAAAAAGCCTATGATATAACCTATTAATCTGTAATATCTACGAAATATTCATTTAAATTACATGCGGTAAAGGGTTGATCTATATTAAAAGCAAAATGTATTTAAGGTACTTAATTGGATAAGGATTTATGCTGTTTTGCTTAAAATCTCTGTGTGTTCACTGCCGTCATTGGCCACAGCCCGGCTGCGTCGCCGCGCTCGTATTTTTTTTCCATCACGAGATATCTCTTAAGTCATTCGTCCAAATTATATGGTTTGAATGGCAATTTTGGTCTACATTAAATGCACAACGTATGTAAAGTATTCAATTAGATAAGGAATAATACTGCATTGGTAAAAATAGCTTGGCAAATGACACATTATTTTTTTGTCATTTATAAAAGATAAAAATGGTTACTGTGAGTTATCCTTAAGAGATAGACATATGCTATCGCGGACTTTTCTGTAGACCTTTCTATGGTGTACAATACTGTAGTACATTATTTTGATCTGTCTCGTAGGGTTTCGTCAGCGTTTGCAATAAAAGCGCAAAAAAATGTGTTTATTTACGACATTACATTAGAAACCTCTAAAATAATCCGTATTACTCTAGTATGTTATACATGTATTTTACATTAAAACCTTTCTGTTGAATCACTCTATCTATTAAAAAAAACCGCAGCGAAATCCGTTGCGTAGTTTTAAAGATCTAAGCATACATATGGACAGACAGACAGGAAAAGCGAGACTTTGTTTTATACTATGTATAGATAGGCAACCACTTATGTACACTTACTTGGCCTTCCCTTGTTTAGTTTCAGTCCTCTGCATCTCAGAAACAATAGAGTTAATACTTGTTTCTGTTTTATACTATGTATAGATAGGCAACCACTTATGTACACTTACTTGGCCTTCCCTTGTTTAGTTTCAGTCCTCTGCATCTCAGAAACAATAGAGTTAATACTTGTTTCTGTTTTATACTATGTATAGATAGGCAACCACTTATGTACACTTACTTGGCCTTCCCTTGTTTAGTTTCAGTCCTCTGCATCTCAGAAACAATAGAGTTAATACTTGTTTCTGTTTTATACTATGTATAGATAGGCAACCACTTATGTACACTTACTTGGCCTTCCCTTGTTTAGTTTCAGTCCTCTGCATCTCAGAAACAATAGAGTTAATACTTGTTTCTGTTTTATACTATGTATAGATAGGCAACCACTTATGTACACTTACTTGGCCTTCCCTTGTTTAGTTTCAGTCCTGTGCATCTCAGAAACAATAGAGTTAATACTTGTTTCTGTTTTATACTATGTATAGATAGGCAACCACTTATGTACACTTACTTGGCCTTCCCTTGTTTAGTTTCAGTCCTCTGCATCTCAGAAACAATAGAGTTAATACTTGTTTCTGTTTTATACTATGTATAGATAGGCAACCACTTATGTACACTTACTTGGCCTTCCCTTGTTTAGTTTCAGTCCTCTGCATCTCAGAAACAATAGAGTTAATACTTGTTTCTGTTTTATACTATGTATAGATAGGCAACCACTTATGTACACTTACTTGGCCTTCCCTTGTTTAGTTTCAGTCCTCTGCATCTCAGAAACAATAGAGTTAATACTTGTTTCTGTTTTATACTATGTATAGATAGGCAACCACTTATGTACACTTACTTGGCCTTCCCTTGTTTAGTTTCAGTCCTCTGCATCTCAGAAACAATAGAGTTAATACTTGTTTCTGTTTTATACTATGTATAGATAGGCAACCACTTATGTACACTTACTTGGCCTTCCCTTGTTTAGTTTCAGTCCTCTGCATCTCAGAAACAATAGAGTTAATACTTGTTTCTGTTTTATACTATGTATAGATAGGCAACCACTTATGTACACTTACTTGGCCTTCCCTTGTTTAGTTTCAGTCCTCTGCATCTCAGAAACAATAGAGTTAATACTTGTTTCTGTTTTATTCAGTTCTTGTCTCAAAGTGCTCAGCTCTTGATCCAAACTGGTGATCTGTTCCATCAATTCCGATCTAGTCTTTTGCATCTCCAGACGCGAACGCGACTGGTTGAAGTAACCGCCTGTTAGGGATCCTTTTGATGATACCTGTTATATTATAAGGAGGGTTGTACTTTTTAAATTTCAAATGCGTCTAAATAATTTTACTGGCTTGTGGTAAGAATGATTTCCTAATTGAATGATATTGTGTCAAATCTACAGCTATACACATAACAAAACTGAAGTGTGTGTCTGTAGAAGTCATGGGTCAAATGGTCAATAAAATTTGGAGTTTGTAACAGCATAACCTTTTGTGAAGTCGGTAAATATGTAAGCTATAATTATTTTTTTAAACATTACTTATATGTTACATTTTCACGGGAAATTATCTATATTTTAGTTTAACAAGAAATACAGAGTAGATATGCACTGGTACTTTTGCTGTCAGCCTGTGACCACGGCCATGGTAACCTGGTCGAAACGTCAGGCAATAAAAACTATGCTAAGTACCTATGCATATATATACAGTACTTCGTTAAATTAAAATATAAATATACATTATACATGATGAACAAACACACTTGTACACAGTTGTGTAATAACACAACTTTATATGATTTATTTTCATCGACCGGTTTCGCTTTTCAGCATTATCAAAGGTGTTTTACTTCACTGTCTAACACATCTTCAAGCCATTTAAAAATAATAAAATTTCTTTACTTAATAATATACAGACTGACACATAAAGTGAAGGAGGCAGCGTAAGAAATTTACCCTAAAAATGGGGAAATTTCTTCGTGCATCAATTATTTGTTGAAAGTAAATATTAAATTTCCTTGAATATTACAAAATGTCAAATAAAATAAAAAAAATAATAATAATATTAAAAGATTTATTATAAAGAGATTTATTATAAAGAGATTCATTATAAAGAGATTTATTATAAAGAGATTCATTATAAAGAGATTTATTATAAAGAGATTCATTATAAAGAGATTCATTATAAAGAGATTTATTATAAAGAGATTCATTATAAAGAGATTTATTATAAAGAGATTCATTATAAAGAGATTTATTATAAAGAGATTCATTATAAAGAGATTTATTATAAAGAGATTCTTTACACCGGACCAGAGGTGTCTGCTGTACAAGACGCAGATTAGACCCTGCGTCGAATACTGCTCTCACCTCTGGGACGGCTCCGCGAAGTATCTGCTGGACGCTCTCGACGCTATGCAGCGACGGGCTATCCGTATTATAGGTTGTCCGGAGGTAACGGGAAGCCTTGAGCCGCTAGTTCAGCGCCGAACAATAGCTTCCTTGGCCGCATTCTACCGTATTTACCACGGCGAGTGTTCTGAAGAGCTCTTCAATCTGATCCCACCCTCTTCCTTCCGATCCCGAACGACTCGTGCCGGGCAGAGATGCCACCCCCACACAGTGGATAGCATGTTCGCGAGAACCGAACGTTTTAAACGTTCGTTTCTCTGCCGAACGATAGTGGCCTGGAACGCCCTGCCTGTGCACGTGTTTCCTCCCACATATAATCCTGGGTTCTTTAAGCGGAGCGTGAAGAGGCACATCAGTAGGTCGTCAAGTTGAGGGCCACTCTCAATAGTAATGTGTGCTGTGAGAGTGGCCCACAATCGCTAGACGTCGTCACGACTTACCACCAGGCGGGCGGCGTCAATTTGGCGAACCAAATATAAAAAAAAAAAAAAAAAAAAAAAATGTCCAAAGTTAAAAAATAATATACATATAAGTTGACACTAACCTGATCTCCCTCCAAAGTGACACAGTCCAGATGGAACTGTTTACCCAACTCGGTAGCACACTCCAAGTTCCTACAGATGAGAGTCTTGCCAAAGATGTACTTCATTGCTTTCGCGTACTTGAGGTCGTACTTTAACTTTTGTACCATAGCTATGGCGTTCTGGAATATAGATCTCGTTTGTATTTGAAAGCGGCGAGTTTGTACAAATGCAATCATTTTAATATTTGGTGACGTTAAGCCAATAAGGCTTAACATGACCAAAGACACGTTACTTAGAAATCGCTCCCTATTATAAGCCGCGCACAATGACAGTAGGATGGAACTTTGTCACAATAACCACGCAGATGACGTCAGCAATCGCTAAAAAGTACGGATAACGTTTATATCAGTAATTTTGGCAAATGATGACGTCACGAAGCGGTTATTGTGACAAGGTTCCACCCCACTGTCATCGTGCGCGGCTCTAGTGATATTTGGTCGTCATTAACGCCTCTGTATACCTTTTCACCACTACTTGGGCCTTTAAGATTGTAGTGAGATCTCTAGGAACCATCACTGGGAGGACATAGGTAACATTAAAAATGGAACAGTAAAGTATTGTTTGACAAATAATTAGAGTCTATTAGTAACACCAATGTAGGTACAGACACTGTGTCAAAAGACTAATAGGAGTTTTACGCGCCATTTCTTAAAAGAGCATGTGCTAACTGTCCTAGTATAGTATTATTATCAGTATCTACGATAAAACATTCTAAATAACTTACATTGTCACTCGGGTACACCATATCTCTAACTTGTAGCCGGTTGAGAGGCATGAAGGTGACCTCTCCGGGCAGACTCTGTCGGTTCATCTCCTTCAGAATCTTTGTACCGACCGTGTCGGATTCTACTATGTGGTGGAATAGACGGTTACCGGCTGTCACCTGGGAAAGTACACCAAAGTTATACTGATGACTCACCGTGCGTCAAAATCTAAAACTCGACGGGTGTTTTCCTATTTATGATGTGGCAAATTATTTCAGATAGCATGGGTATGGTGACGTTTACATTATGTTCGGGGGGCACGCTTTGACACTACTCTAGCGCAACACGGCTAGGCTAGGCTTGAGCTATGACGTCATCTAAAGATAGCATGCGTGCATCAAATACCAGGGCCGTGTTCGCGGGGCATTTTCTGTAAGCGTGTGACGTCATGTGAGGCTTCAACCGCGTAATGTAAAATTCGGTTCCTAGCGGCACGCGGCAGTTGGGCGTGACTACCTATACAAATCCATACTAATCGTGTGTCTACCTGTCGCCTGTCGCGGTTGCGCGTCGCGTGTCGCTAGGAACCGAATTTTACTTTACGCGGTTGAAGCCTCACATGACGTCACACGCTTGCAGAATATGCCCCGCGAACACAGCCTTGGTATTTCACGTTATTTACGTTAAATACCAAACGTGACCCAACCCATCCTATATACCTGGGCTCCCTCTATTTCTTTCTATTGTAGCTCTGTGGTAGTAACAGATGTCTGGCTATATTAATCGCAATATACTCACTTCAACAGCAGTATAAATAGTCTTGTCACAAGAAAAATTCTCTATGACCGGTCCGTAGTACTGTGTAGCGATCTTGGCCCACTCGCCGCCTCTCTCTTGGAATGTCTCGAGCACTTTGCGTACACTGTCTCTGCCGTTCAGGATGGGCTGGAAAGTACGATTAACATAATCTTAGCAATAACATGAAGGGCAAATATTTGATTGTTTGTTTAGATTTAATAGGCTCCGATACTACTGAACTGATTTTGATAGTTATTACGTAGCTACGATGCCCCTGAGTGCTATAGACAATCTTTTCGAATTGGGAAAGAGAAAACTATTTCACACGTCACTCAAGAATAGTGGAGTTACATTATTAGTGAAAGAATTTTCTGAGTCCGAGACGCTCAGAACTTTAATTGGCTGTACCTCAGCGGCTGGCACGTAAGATTATGTTGCGTTTCATCAACATTTCATCGCTTACATCAATTACAATATAGCTGCTACTTTCATTAAATTCACTCGGCCATTTTGGACATAAACACATGATATGTGTGCCCGGTTACGACAATAGGCTTGCCCACGTCGTAACGTGGGACTAAAAATACAGGCAAATCGTGGGTGTGTAAAGGGCCTCTGCCCAACCCTTCGGGGATATAGGCGTGATATGTGAGGGTGTGTGAGAATATTCTGAATTAGTTCAGTAGTTTTTAAGAATACCATGCATTACAAACAAAATCTTCCCTCTTTATAATATAAGTCTCTATATACATTTTCTCTATATACATGATATATTATTAACATACCTAGGTGACTAGGTAATGAAATGAAATGATTTATTTATTGGCATAGGTCACTAAATGGCTCTTACAAACGTCAGTAAGTACTTAAAATAAAAAATATCATTGCTTCTATATTTAAATGTACTGCGTTGTTACATGTACCTTGTTATATTATTAACATACGGTCACCTAGGTATGTTAATAATATAACAAGGTTTAATGAATAAAACAAATAGTCGAGGACATCCTTTCTTGATATGGAGATTTTCACACCGCATCATAACTAAGAAACGTTCGAGAATATCTCGCACTTATTTATGAGTTAAGACAATACACTTTAAAATAAGACGGATCTTTATTGATTCTGTTCACCAACTATGGTAATAATATAATTAAAGGTGATATTAGTAGTTTCCCAATAGTTATTCTGAGAAATAACTAAACAGAGACAAATAAATGGTGATGTAATCATACTATATGTTGACAACAGTTACAATAAGTTGAATTTGAAGGCTCGAAATCATTGGAAACATATGTTTATTAACATGGTTGCATATAAACGTGTTGCTGAGTTGCTGTCATCATTTAAGTGGGCAACACCACGAATGTTGCGCAGTTGCCACCCGGCGAACGAATACATCAAAAGCCCTGTAGTTATTGTAAACGTTTGTTGCACACCTGTTGCTTTGCTGTTGAGAAACGCAACAAATGCGCAACAGTTGCGTAATAATGTTTACAATGAATGCCCGGCTTTAAGCTTTGAATCAACTTTTTTATTCCGTGAGTAGGTACGTATTTATTATTATTTTTTTGTATGATAAATATGATAATAATATTTTGGACATACAGCACACGGACCACAACATCGCAGCGATATAAAGTGGTTACATGTTGAATGGTGTTGCTGCAACTACATGCCATGGGACTGAATGGCAAATTCAAGATTGTTGCGTTGTCGTTTGATTTGATTTGATTTCCAATTGTCGATAGTTGCGTTCAACGACCAACTATGGGTCGTTTGAATTGAATCAAACTTGCGTTATCATATAAAATTGTGTCAGATGTTGTATTTATTTTTCGTGATCGTGACGTTGTCGTACGTGTACTTGGAGTCTTAATTAAGCTAATTGTTGCTTGTGCTATGGGATCTAGACAACTGATGAACATACTTATATGTATATCTCTAAATACATAGGTACAATTATACATAGAAAACACTGCGAAATAAGATTTAATATTTATTTATTTTATATTACCTTGCCAGCCATGGAGCGCAGGGCTTGGTCAGCTTTCGCCAAGTCATCTTTCAATGATGACAAATTTTGTGTTAAAGTAGTTTCTTTACGCCACAGTTCGCTGCAAACAAATATTTGGCCACATTAGAATTGCCGACGACTGTTTTATGTTCGAGGAGCACGCTTTCGAGCTAGTAGCGCACTGCGGCTACGCTAGGGCTCAAATATGACGTCATCGGAGCATTTGAAGCTTACGATGTAAATTACTAATGGGTACTAAGTGGAGCAACATCTCTGTATTGACAAACGGACGAGGGTCGAGCAAATTATGCATATCTCCCAGAAACGGCAATAGGGCGGGGATAATTACGTGATGATTGTTTATGTGTGTACTATGTATATTGTAAAAAGATAAAGCAAAATCATTGCTTTACAAAATATCGACACAAGCAGTTATCTGAATCACATTTTAAAAAAACTCATCTTACTTCCTAGCACTCTGCTCTTGGTCCTTCTTCTTCTTACACTCATAATACTGTTTGTTGTGTTCGTCAATGGCGACTCGTTGCCGCTCCATCTCTTTCGTAGTCTCCTCTATTCTCTTCTCCAACTCCGTCAGTTTGTTCGCGTCTCTGCGGAGATCGTCGCGGAGTTTGGTCTCGTGGTCCTTTTTGTCCTTTATTTGTTTGTTGAGGGATCTGTGGGTAGTATGAAAATTATAATGTATTTGTTACTGTAAAGTGGGGCTCGTAGTCTAATGGTTAAGCAGTGCAAGTGGTGCAAAGGTTAAGCTACATCTATCCAGACCGGTCTTAGGATGGGTGGCCATTTCTCTAGATATGAGACCTCTCCGTGCCTCTCCGGCACGTTGTTGCGTCTGTCGCGGTTGTCATACGAATATCTATAGCAGTCATTACGGGGATATGAAAATAAAATCATTGTGGTCTAACTACAGACCTCCAATATCACTCATGGGTTGTGGAGGTCAGTTGGCAGTCGCTTCACTGAAAATATCGAAGTTCAGCCGAATCACAGTTAGACTGGAAACCCAACCCCTACTTAATTAGGAAAAGACTCGGTGGATGATGATATGATATGATGATAAAATCTTAAAAACCTGGTTTGTTAGTGCAATTCAATTTTAATATATGTTAAAAAATATTGTTACCACATTTGTTCGAAACAAAAAAGAAACTATAACCTAAAACGTGCAGCATTAGTACGATTCAACAAACAAACATTTGTGGACCACACAAATATTTGATTAGTCAGAGACACCGGAGTCGAAAGCCGATGCACTACCAACCACACCACTGAAGCAGTCAAAATAGAATCTCTGCAGTCTAAGCATCAGCACACAGCCAAGTTATTGCATTGTTATAATGGGAATGCACTTTTGAACTTCGACTTACAACTATATACTTACTTGAGTTCCTTCTCAATCCATCGATCTCTGTCCTGCTTGGATGTGAACTGTGTACCTCTCCCTTGCTTCGCGTATAACTCTTGTCGCTTCTGTTGGTTCAATGCCAAAGCTCTGGTACACTCCTCTTCACGCGCTTTCATCTCTTCATATTTAGGCTTCAACTCTTCAAGCTCACGTTCTTTTTCCGATATTTGCTGACGTAGTCGTTCTAATTCTGCTTCCGCTCTTTCCTAAATAATGATAAAAACTTACTAAAGTTTGTTTAGAAAGCAATGAAAAGACATACAAATACGCAAATACACGTCCTTGGCTGGTGTCAGTGGCTTAATTGGACAGAGCATACCCGCTGTGTAAAGCCGACCAAAAGTATGTTAAGAAAAGGCTCAGTGGACGATGATTGTGCAATATAGAGAATTCAGTTTACTAAGTGGAGTGGGCCCATAACCTTTTACAAGACGTTGAGATTCCGTAATGGACTGAGGTTTATTTAAAACTAGATAAACTTTCGGTACAATAGACAGCCTTAGTAGTAAGATATACATATTTTAACAAGATTATAACATGAATTACCTTAGACTTGTTATCGCCATCAACATCGTCGGACAAATCTTTAATACCAAGCTCCAGTTTGGTCTTTTCTCTCACCATCTGTTGTTGTTCAGTTGACAGTACGTCTTTCTCTTCGCGAGTGGCACCTACGTCCTTACGTGCCTCTTTTAGTTTTCTGTTACAATATCATATTCGATTAATTGCACACACACATTGCAAAGGTTAAGAAATGAAAATAAATAAAAACACTTAATCTGTCGGACCCGGTTGTCATACGAACATCTATGGCAGTCATTAGAAGTAGTTAGAGTCCGACCGGTCTAACTACAGTACTTCGATATCGCCCATGGGTTGTTGATAACTTGCCATATCAAACTAGTGAAAACTGTAAGGATATTGTAAAAGTGGTAATAAATAAATAATTAGTCACCTGTTAGCTTCCCGGACATGATCCTGAGACTCTCTTACTAAATCTGCATAGTGTTGTTGTTCTTTGCCACTGTTGGAACGCAACTTCTCTAACTGAAATTAATAATATTGTTTCTTATATACAATAGGAACAAGAAAGAAAATTAACAGTACAAGAAAATACTATCTACACTTACTAAAAACTATACTATACACACTAAAATCTACACTATATACAGGCGTCAAAGAACTCCTCGGCCTCCTCGCCGACTGGCAATGTTCCCAGAAGGCTGGCAGCATTTCCACGTTGTATGGCAATGCTTATATTGCTTTGTTCTCAACTAGTACAGTATGAAATTACAATTTGGTATTATATGACATTTCTGAAATACTAAAAGTTATATCACAATGACAAAACACATCAAACATTGACACAAATCCCGACTTCAAATTACCGGAACGCAACTAAATAATAGTCGGAGTGGGACCAAAACACTCCAATATAACTAAAAGACTCTTAATTCGTATTCATACATTCGGACTCGAGAAATAGTAGCTATCTATTATTTAATTTTTTAAATCGGTTCTCCCGGTCGCTAGATATGATAACAAACATAAAAAAACACAATCCAATTAAGGACCTCCTCCATTTTTAAAGTCGGTTAAAAATCTTAAAGAAACAACCTGAAAGAGATTGAAATCCTACCTCTTCAAGCTTCCTCTTGTTCTCTCTATGTTCTGTATCATGTATAATGAATTCCAGAACACGTCGTGCTCGATCCCACTTCTGATACTCTTTTAACTCCTCCTTTTCTTCCTCCAAAGTCTTCAGACGCTCCTCTATTGTTTGCAGAAACTCGTTAATTTTCTCCACCTGTAATTACAGAATGAGTTAAAAGCAAGCTCCTGCCAAAATCTCGAAAGTTATCCAACATAATAAATTACATTGTGGAAAATTCCGGCCATGGGATCAAATAAACACTGTTACGACTCATGCTTATGGTGTCCCATGAATGACATGCTGAAAAATGAACTCAATGTGTCCATAGAATTGTAGACTTTGTGGGACCAACAAGATAATTACTTACAAACTGATCTGTGAGGCCTCTTAATTCTGGAGATAGGGGAAGTTCGAAAGAGCATTAACTGTATAAATAGAATAATTTTAAACTCAAAAAATTCCTGACATGTGAGTGAGATCCTAAGACCATCACAGAAAGTAGCGTGATGGAAGATCCTCAAAAAGTATAGTTAAAAACCATTTAATACAATCAGCTTTTGAACCAAAATCTGCACCAATATTGGTCCAACGGTCCCGGAGCTATGAACCCCCAGACAGGTACAATGGTTTGAAATTGCAGTATTAAAAATACCTCTCTACATTACCTTTCCAACGGTCTCCTTAAGTATAGTGACAGATTCTTCTCTTCTTTCATCATATACTCTTGTTCCCGCCACTTCTCTCAATAGCTTCAATCTATGTGAATCAGGCGCGATAGCCATTTGATTGATCTGCAAGTAAGTATGATTTGAAACTACACAGAAACAATAATAACTAACAGTAAACATCATCACTACATACTATAAAATAAAGTCGCTTCCGTCCGTATGTTTGCTTAGATCTTTAAAACAATGCAACGGGTTTGATGTGGGTTTCACCAATGGATAGAGTGGGTCGCCAGAAACAGTTTTAGTACGTATAATAATTTGTCAAGTAAGCGAAGCCCCTGCGGCTTCTCCAACATACACTTTAAAGGTTAATATTATCAGTGTCTCACGTATTGTACCTTTACTTACGTATTACTATACGTATACTTTCGTATTGTTACTTTCAGTCTTTAATGAATAAAAATATGACACACTACAATGACATGTGGATACTGAAAATTATAGGTTGAGAAATGTACATGAAGATATTAATTTAATTAAAACATGGGAGTGGGTATCTATAGTCAAACTAGCTAAAATCTACTTGTCTTCAAGTTTAATGGTACAAGTGATTATTATAACAACTATCTGTAAGTAGCAGTTTATCGTGTCTGTGCATTCAAAGTTCTGATGTAATTGAAACCATTGTGATACTCACTTTACCCTGCTTGACAATATAGTAGGGATTGGAATTGGACAGCCCTGCACTCTCAAGAAGATTGAGTACTTCTGACCGAGGAACAACTTTCTTGTTGAGAAAGAACTGGTCTTTCTTAGAGCCAATAACTCGACGTAAGAATATTTCATCTTTTTCAATCTGTAATTGTATGTACATTAACAATGGATGTTTTGCTTATATATCATTCTAAACCAAAATAAAGAACAAAAATATTATGTTTTCTTTTAAAAATGCATTTGCACATGCAACTCCGAACTAAGCAAGCTTACTACATTGTCATTACATGGCGTGGCATGGTCGGTAGTGCATCCGCTTTAGACACCAGAGTCTTGGGTTCGATTCCCAGTCGTGACAAACTTTGTGTGATGACACATACATTTGTACCGAAGTCTGGGTGTTTCCTATGTATAATATGTATGTATTTAAAAAAAAATGTATATAAGTATTTATATCAGTTTATCTAGTACTCATATAATACAAGCTCGGCTTAGTTTGAGACTAGATGGCGTCGCGTGAATTGTCTTAATATATTTATTATTTATTTAAGTGAAAAGCGATAGAGCAAGTACCTTTACAATGTATACTAGAAAATTTTAATACAAGTACATAATAATAACTTACAGGAATCCTATTGTCAGAATTGTCAAATATGATCTCCACATAAGCAGATATAACCCTAGGTCCTGTGCCTTCATGTAATAGAGCCAAACGCTGCTCTGGTCTGAGATGTGAGAACTCATCACTAAGAACGAATTGTATGGCTAGAATATAAAAATAAACAGATAAATAAAGTGTAATGCCATATTTGGTTTCTGACAGTCTGACACTATCTATTTGTAAACAGTGTTTGGAAACTGTGTCATTACAATTTCGATGGAATTTCAGGTACTAACCGTGGAAAAAGTTACTCTTGCCTGAACCATTGCGTCCGACAACTACATTGTGTCGATTATCAAAGGGCTCTACCACCATTTGCTCCCGATAACTCTTGAATCCTTGTATAATAACCTGGAAGCGTAGATGCCAGTTAACTCACAAAATGTGTTTTAATACAAGTGTATAACATAACCATCGGTTGGAATGGTATTGTTTGTTTCAGTGAAAGCTTATAAATCAAACATTACCTGTTTTATGTGCATTTTTGTAATCGATTGAACTTTTGTTTACTGCACTAACAGATTCACCGCCATTTCCAAATGTCAAAATTTGATTGACGTAAGTTAGTTTATGGTTTATTGTTTGTTTTTAAATACGTCAATGACGACAGACGAAGATCTATTGATGACCATACAGCCAATTTTTCATTTAACTTATTGCACACTGTGTTGAAAATTAACTGCATGTATAATCGAAGTGCAGCGGCACCCACCACAGTTAGACTACTTACTTATACCTATATCCTGTGATTAGACTGGAATTTGGAAAAGCCGACCCCACTGGAATGGGAATCGGCTCGATGGTAGATTATATTTCTTATATATTATAGTAAGTATTTATTTACGTAACTTTCCAAATTGCGTTTTTGACTTTTGACCGTGTGAAGACATCTACTGACAGTTTCACAAATTACCTAAAGGGCTTGATTGACATATTCGAATTGAAATTAAGACTATTATTGCCAGCTGCAAGCGACGTGCGACGTGATCATCATTGGCATCCGCTTTCGACGCCGGAGTCTCGGATTCGATTCCCGATCGGGACAAACTTTGTATGATGACACATACGTTTGTACCGAAGTCTAGGTGTTTCCTATGTATAATATGTATGTATTTACAAAAAAAAATGTAAATAAGTATTTATATCAGTTTATCTAATCATATCACAAGCTCTGCTTAGTTTGAGACTAGATGGCGCTGTGTGAATTGTTCTAACATATTTATTTATTTATTATTATCATAGCTCTGCTGGCTTAAAGTTAAATATTGTGCTAATTTGATTATCATTAATATGTTAGTTGTTCGCTTGTGTGTAACGAGGGTCGTAAAACTTGTCTTTATTTTGACTAACTCCGAACTGGCATAGATAAGTATGTACCTACGGAATTGATCTATGATATTACGTACTTGACCCATTTAGATTACATTGGGGATGCAAAGGGCCCCCACGAACATCTTGTGGTCCAAGCCAACTTCACATGCAAGTGCTGCACCTGCCGATCAACTAATGTAGCTTTGGCAAACATAAAAGTTCCCATTATGCGGCATTAGGATCACCTCCTGTGGAACCGATAAAGTACTGGCGGAGAGTAGGCGTATAAAATGGCTCTGCCTACCGGATACGATTTCGAGGATTCGAACCCACGACCTTCGAGACTACTAGCTAACTGTAGGTCTAACAGGTTGTCAATCAATTAAAGAAAATACAAATCAATCATTAAAATTTGTAGCAGATGTACTACTTAGGAGTAACAATAAGTAAATTGTCTCTGTAGGTACTGATGGCATTCTGTGCTACTGGTTTAATTGCTTTTTTATCTGTTAACGTGTATGTACCTAGTTTTTTTTATTGGGAGGGTGGATGGGAGGAAAATCAAATCTCAAACAATATTTTTTTAATGTTCGCGAGGTCTACTGTTTGACTATGGGCGTTAGTTACATTATACTTAAGCTGGGCACTGACGATGAAACACCAAATGTGTTCGCAACCATTATTTGTCAGAAACCGTTTGCAGCTGTCGGTCTGCAATGGAAGATCAACAAAGAAAACGACAATCCGGAGGCAGTGAGAAATCAGATGCCCAAGCAAAAGAGTTCTGAGATAATTTTTCAATGATGTGCAATTAAAAAAAAAAATCATTTGTAGTTCCTTATTGAAATCCCGTTTGAATCCTGTCAAATTGCGCGCGCTTTATACGCTTTATACGAGTTGACGCGACTTTACACGCGTATAATAGTGTATCTTAACTCGGAAAAATGCTACATACGTGTATAAATAGATTTTACGATGTGAAAAATGTATATTTTCTCATTTTGAAAAATAGTCAGTTGAAGCTGATCTGAGAAGTATTCTGCCGCAGGATTTTTTTGAATTCGATCAAAACTCGGCGAGATAAAAAATGTTGAATTTGACCATTTTTGGTAATATTTCGCTTTAAAATGGTTGCAACTTCTTTAAAACGCATTTTTTCGAAAAAACCACAGTAGTAAAAAGTGTTTTACTTTGCCCGTTTTACCCTTAGAAATCATTTTCCAATATAAAAACCAACTTTTTATCAGTAAACAAATTAATTTGTTTATAACAATAATTAATAGCCCACCCGCACAATTTTCTTTTTCTTACCAATTGACTCCTTTTGGTCCAAGGTTTACAAAAAGTACAAAAATGTTTAGGCGCATTCACATTTTTAGTGATTGGTCAGTCATTTTCATTTCTACGCACTTTTTCGGGGGTTTGCCGCTTGCCTAGAATGATGGTTTCGAAAACCAAATGGTTTCATCGTTAAAGTGGACCTTTACCTATTTAGTACCTACCCATCTACCGTTAAACATTGTGCTGCCATTGACAATAAAATAGCCACACGATAAGATTGATGAGTAGGTACTAGGTAGTGTAAATGTAGGAAAGAAGCCTCAGTTGGATGGATGCCCTACTTTCAAAAAAGTTCGTAGTTAGACTTAGTTTCCAAATTCGCACTTAGATTTAATGATACCTATAGGTAAATAAGTAGGACCAATGCGTAGGCAGAGGCAGTAGGCAGGCACCCCATACCTCGCGGGTCCCGCAGGGTGTAGCGCTAAGTCGTTTCCCTTGCGTGTGTGTTTATCACCGCAGCAAACGCCTAAAATACGAAAAAGTTTATCTAGGTACTCGTATTTCTACTTCAAATACTGAATGGATTCAGGCGTTACCTGGCGAAAGTCCATGATAAAACAATGGAAAATTTTTATGTTGAAATTTAGATAATTGCAATGATTTCGCTAACCAGAAGACATGTCAAGACTGTCTCAAAGAGACAGCAAAATCCGAGGAATGTACGTTGATGTTTATCACATCTCTCACAGTTTCTCACAGCTCACATCTTATAAACATCAATGTACATTCCTCGGATTTTGCTGTCTCTTTGAGACAGTCTTGATAATGTCTCGTGAGTAGGTGAAACATAAGACATGTTAAACGTCGACATATGTCAACGTCTAACATGTCTTCTATATAGTTAGCGAAATCATTGCAATTATCTAAATTTCATCATCAAATTTTTCATTGATTTCTACTTCAGCTTTGGTTTCCTAGGATACAACAGGTGCCGTCCCGAAGCGGTCGCAACAGAGCGGCGAATTGCCGTCAACAGAAAGTTGTCCATGAACCTACCTGCTTAAACAAATTGGCTCGGTTTAGTCGGTTTCCTGGAGAGCGGTAATTGATTCCATTGTACATATATATATATCACGCCTATACACAGCCATTCTTTGCCAGTAATTTTTTGGTCCCACATAATAGGGGGCAAGCCTATTGCCGTAACAGGGCACTATAGAAAGTTTTTTTTTATGGGTTTAGCATTACGATACGACCGCTCCAAGACGGCACCGCTTTTATATGAAACTAAAGCTTTACCGGAGATTTTTTGGTTTGTCCGAATAGTTTACTGAGAATAGGCTACTGCTTCGGTGGCGTGGTCGGTAGCGCATCCGTTTTCGACGCCGGAGTCTCGGGTTCGGTCAAACTTTTTGTGAAGACAGATACATTTGTAGCGAGGACTTCGCTACTTACTTATTTATTTATTTATTTATTTACTAACTAAACAGGGTGTTACATAAGGGTTATATCAACCCGAAGACAACCCCATTACCTGGTCGACCAGAACCCGCTTCGATATGACGTGTCGACGGCCAAACAAGAAAAAAAAGGCGTTCTGGGCGACCAACTGATGGGGGGTGTCTTCAGGTTGATACAACCCTTATGTAATTTTTCCTATGTATAATATGTATGTATTTACAAAAAAAAAAATATTTAAGTATTTATATCAGTTTATCCAGTACTCATATCACCAGCTCTGCTTAGTTTGAGACTAGATGGCGTTGTATGAATTGTCCTAACATATTTATATTTATAATAATTATAAACGAATTTCTGTTGTTAATTATTGTAGGTACTTAAAGTAGATAGGTACATACCTACTTACTTATTTTTTTGTATGTCTAAATAAAATTAAATGTTCGTTACTTTTATGAAAATACTACCTACTAGTATTGTATTTAGAAACAACAGTCTAGTAAGTAGGTATCTGTACTAAAATATTAAAACGAATCGGCGGTTCAGTCTTCATCAGCTTGACCCTTTGGAATGGGTTATAAAAAGACAGAGGATGCAGGTGTACCTATTCATAGTACGTCTATCTAATAATAAATCTTAGGAGTCTACCGGTTTTCAGTTCTGAGAAGCCAGTTCTAGAGGTCTAGTAAAAAAGTATTGAACCGTAATGTTCGATTATGGGCAAGCGTGTATAAAGAAAATAGGTTCGAGACATCGTGTTTGCACCTTGATAATTCTTGCAGCTAATTTTCAATGCTTTTTACTGCGACTAACATAAGTACCTACTTACAATCCGAGTATATGCTTGCAGCTGTTAGTTTAACGTTTTAAAGTTTGTTTTATCCTTTGAGTGGTAATAAACAGA
This sequence comes from Nudaria mundana, assembly GCA_963556515.1. Lineage (NCBI taxonomy): Eukaryota > Metazoa > Arthropoda > Insecta > Lepidoptera > Erebidae > Nudaria > Nudaria mundana. The sequence continues at coordinate 15,261,773 of OY748299.1, read as the reverse complement.
AAGCAATGAGCATTTCAAATGATTTTTTGTATGGCAGGTATGTTTAAAATTTCAGTCAAGATGATTTGCAATTGCAAGACTGTCAATTCTAAAGCCAGACAAGGAATACCTGCGCAAGTCTTTAATAAGTAGGTACCTTTTTTTTTTAATTCCGCGGCCCCCACTCCTATCCTCCGTGGCCGGGCGTCTCTGGTACGCACCAGAAGGTTTCCTACCTTGTTTATCGAAATCACTGATAAATCCAAAGCACAGTTAGGTATTAGGTACAGATAACTCGTAGGTAGGAACCTACTAATTTTATGTGCAAGCTATAACAAACACCCAAACAGTAAAAATAAAAAGTATTCCATTGCATTACTATAATCTGTGACATAAGCTTGAAAAGATAAATTATAAATTATGCAACTTTCAGACAATAAGAACTTGTGTGAATCTCATGAAAGCCGATATTCTGAAAACTTCTTCGGTGTTGCGTGCCCATGCTTCTGTGTGTAAATATCGTAAGAAAATAAACGTTGTCACATATGAATCACAACAAAAATTGTCTCGTTGCAATATTAATACTTCCCATAGATAGGTAATAATTGTAAGTTCAGAATCCGTATGTTGTCGTAGATACTACCTACCTATTAAAATATTATATGAATCGATCCACTGCAAGAGATTTGTTTTGAAATAAGTGGTGTTTTTGTACTGGTACTCTATTTGTTGGTATTCTTCTCGCTCTTTTATCTTCTTGTTTATACGTAAATAAATAAATAAGTAAGTGTAGATACTTAATAGATAAGTACAATAATATATGTATAGACATATAGAATTACATCAAAAGCATAATAAATATTAATAACTTCTGATTGCAATCGTTAAAGAACCACACCCAGTGGGTACTACCTACCTACTATATTATGAAAGTAAATTAGCAGGCTATTATCAGCATCTCTAACAGTATAGCTAACTAATTGATCTGTATGGTATAAGCAGTGATATTTTGGCGATATCCCCGACCGGTGCTGGCGCAGTAGTCCGGTTTCGCAATACAAGCATTCCAAGAAATGTGACGTTTTGGTGTCATTCAACAGGTTTTTGTATAGGCGCGTATTAATAAAATGCAACGATTTTATATCGAATGCAATATTATGGGGAGTCTAATGGAACCTATTCGAGACATTATCGACCCGTCTGTTGTTGTTGGTGTTTTTATACGGCGACAGGACGGCGGCGACTGGCTTTCCTTTTATCTAAACTTGTAGTATCTACGCAGTTTCATGTGCTAACATTAAAAAAGTCGATACTTAAGAAACTTTAACATCAATTTCGTGTCACTACTAGGTATATAGACATCGTAACTTACATTCATAGGTACTTACAATGATCATGCCTGTTTCAGCTAAATAGCACGTATCTGGATATTATAGTAAAAGTACTTGGATGATTTTATAAGTCTCAATTCAAGACTCACGTAACTAGGTAGAGTACCTACGTCAGAGTAGAAACTTAATAAATAACACTTTGCTGTAGTAGTATCAATGAAACTTAGTAAGTATAAACTAATATACTAATATACACATATAACATAACATAGGCTATATAATATAGCCTATGTTAGTGGGTAGGTACTATTATTTATTCTGTGCATATTTACTTACTTATCGTCATTTCGGAGTCTTGGTTTAGTGTACTTTTATCACTGCACTTTCATGGAAAACAAGAAAACCCACTAAGGAAAAACAATAGGTTACTTAAAAAGTACAGCAATTTTTATGCCAATCTAACTTATTCGGTAATTTTAACTTGACAGTAATGGAGGCTCTACTGTGACTGATTAATAACATTACATATTACACGGTCATCTATTTTAAAAATAAATAACAACCTACCTACTGTAGCTAAACAAATGCCCCTATTCATCTGACAGTATCAATGCAAATAACTTATTGAAATTGCCAATAACATTTAAAATCATGACAGAAACGAGCACAATACATTGTATGATTAATTAACACTTTAATTCTATATAGACTTATCTCATCTCTAAGAGTTTCTTGTTATGCTGGTATAGTGAGTACATTATAATATAATCAGTGGTATTACATAACTTGGTTTCGTGATTTAAAAAACTGGATATATCTGAATACCATCACAAATATTCATAAGTGTAGGATATAAGTCATTAGTCATCGCTTTCTGCTTAGACAACTTTCTTTAACCTCCTATAGTCTCCGTTACTTCCAGGTACAATAAGTGGATCTTTAAACAAGGCATCTAGGCATCTAATTTTTACCCGACTGCGTCAGCGAGGGTTATGTGTTTTGCGCGTATGTATGTATGTTTCTTTGTTCCCCTCTAAAGGCCTAACGGCTGAATGGATTTCGACGAATGGGGTCTCAAATGAAAGGTATGAAAAAAAGTATATTCTGGCTTTATGGCGCAAAAAGGTACGTTGTTCAAAAAAATCCTGGTCAAACTTGTCGAGGGGGGTATCGAAATGAAGAGTTTTTAAAGAGGTTTTAAGAAATATATGCAACTTATATGTTTCAATGTAATTTAGTACGAGAAATCGTATTACAAAAGTGTGTAAGTCTCTGAAACTAAAAAGCTGTAAATAAAAACAAAAAATATGTAATTAAACAATTAGAAAACCCGACTGTACACAGGCGGGACTCCAATAATATCAGTTCAAACATAGATACAAAATTAGTCCCTGCTTACCTATAGTCAAATAGGCTTTCCGTTACTTCACTCAGGCTGAGCAGAGTAATACCTAATAATTATTTTTTTCTTTTAAGTCCGCGCAATCGCGGCCGCTCTTGCGTCAATTGCCGGGCGTCTTTGGTATGCCCCCGAAAATATTTCCAGGTCCTGGCTCTTGGAATGTAGGTTCGCGTTAATTACACAATGGTCATTGACACTGGAAATGCCTTCCAGTGTCACCAGAGACGCCCGCAGCAATGGACATGGGAGCGGCCGCGGACTCGCGGTATTAAAAAAACTGGTCATTGATTTTCTATTGTATGTATTATGGTGCCCGGTAAGGCAAGGGGCTTGTTACGTAACTCATGAGTACGTAGGTATCTGTTACCCTTTATGAATTCGGTATAAGTTTTCTTCAGGTTCTTTTATGACATTTTTTGACTGCTTCGGTATTGTGGTCAGTGTATCGGGTTCGATTCCCAGTTGGTACAAATTTTGTGTAGGTACTTATTCCGACGGTATGTATATTTGGACGGTATGTCGTTGCTACCGTGGAAGATGGGAAGGCCTTTGGTGTGGGACGCTACATGCGTTGACACCTTAGCACCTTCACACCTTCCAAGCACATCCGGATGTGCCGGCGCTGCTGCTGCATCGGCTGAAGGCCTTAAACGGCGTAAATATGCTAACCTAGCAGGTGATTACATATTTGGGCCGTTTGGGGTTGAGACACTGGGGTCATGGGTCCGAGTGCTCGCCGCCTTTATAGAGAGATTGCTAAACGCCTAACCGATGCTTCTCAGGACCAGAAGGCTGGCTATTTTCTGGCTCAAAGAATAAGTATCGACATCCAACGTGGCAACACAGCCAGCATTCTGGGAACCTTCCCAGTCGGCAATGACGCGGAGGATTTTTTAAACGATATTTACTAATGTAAATATTTTTAGTCTATAATTATGTTTATTTTGTATATTGTAATTCTTATTGTAAATAAATTGTTTCCGCAAATGGTTGTATAGGAGTCTCGAAGATTTTATATTTTGATTGTGTATTAGAAAAAATAGATACCGACCTACCTCATGGATGTGGTGACGTCAGAAAGTATCTATATCTGTTTATTGTTCTCAATCAGGTTATGAACCGTTTAGCTTTGTTCATGGATGTATTGATAGATACAGGTCACGATGGACTGTTTCGTATCGCAATAACGGTATCGGTTGAAACTACGGAATCAAAATCCGCATTATCATGTATTTTATTTATACATGCTACCTATCTAGTAAACACGGTTTAAAACGGCTGTTTAAAAACAAACGATGTTCTATTGAACACTGTTCGTTTTAAACCGTGTAGACAACAAAGCGCTGCTTTTAATGCCACATTTAAAACCGCGTTAGACCGTGTAGAATACCCTTATTAGTTATATTAGATAGGTGCTTGAAAATTTTAATTGGCGTAAGTGCCTAATCTTTTTTTTACCGTAAGCTTTAAAAGACCACATTATTTTTAAAAACTTCAGTTCAGTGTTTCATATTTTCATTCACCAACTAACATTCAGAACATTCAGTACCTATTTGAACCAGCCATAACCAGTAGGTATGCCTAGCCGTTTGTGTAAACAAATGTTAACACGACCCTCAAAAATCACGTCAAAGAAAAATATTAATGTAAGTAAGGTATCAACTACCTAACAGTACGATGTTCAACATGTTACATAAATTATATTTTTTTTTCATTGAACTGCTGATATGAAACCTTTGGTCTATGGCAAAAAAAAAAAGTAAACAAACGGTTGAATTTGGGAGGTGGGTAGTAGTAGTAGTACTACGTAGTACCTAACCTATTCTGTGGTAGTACCTACATAGTATGTACTATTTATAAGTATGTACCTAGTCAACAAGGCTCAACAATACACACACACACACACACACTCATATCACGCCTATATAGGCGTGATATGAGTGCGTGTGTGTGTGTGTATCTGCCTACCCTTTCGGAGATATCCCCGAAAGGGTAGGCAGAGGTTCATTAAACACCAATGATTTTAAATACAATGGATTTCGGATCATCGCTCAAAAGTGTCCGAACTAAAAGAGAAACAAAACGCTAAAAGAGAAACAATCGCGCGCCAGTCTTGATTTTGACAACTGAACGACAACACGTTGCACAATGCCGTACTGTATTGTAAAAACGTGTAAAAACTACGAAAAAAAAGCAAATTGAAGACGGTGTATCATATTTTCAGTAAATAAGCTTTTGTTTTATTATTTGCAATTTATTATTTCACTTAAAATACAGTATTTCGTCGATAATAAATTAAAAGACAAAAGTAAATATTGCAATCCAGTCCAATACCGAAGTACCTATCTATCTCTTTCGAACTCATCCCAAGCTCAGTAAAAAGAAAGAGACCATTTCATTTTCACTGAATAATGTACTAACAAAATGACCATTCAGATTTATTCGGATTACCGATAGCGATAAAACTATTTGGAACAAAGATTATAGTGGAGACGCCTTGGCTCTTTATGATTTTTTTTTCGTTATATGAACCAACATCTATTTCAGTTTTCCTCGGGATCCAGTACACTGTGCACAATGGAAAAATATTATTGCCCTAGCACGGCGAGAAGAATATTTTGATCCAAAAAATAACAATCTTGTTTGTTCGGCTCATTTTATGGACATAACAAAAAGAGGTCCGATCTTTATGAAACTTGTACAAGAATCCCTTGATTGAATGGAGGAGATAAGCCCAAAAATGTTTTTAATTTTCACAGGGTATCATTGTTTTGTCATAAATATAATTACACATGTCATTTTATTTCGTGTATGTACTGTTATTTTCTTTTTATTTGGATTCTCGGTAATGTATTCCCACGGGAATCGGGGCCGAGATAACTATATCTCGCGGGCGGAGTCACGGTGATCAGCTAGTAGCCAATAATTTCGTATCCCAAAAATTAACCATAAGATAAAAATAAATTAATGATGCGCAGTTTTAGCAACTAATTCAGTCACTTGAAACACGGCTATCTTGTAGTAGACGTAGCGACATAGCGTTATGAAAATAGTAATGAAAGTGGAAGAACTTTGACACCCCCAAGAAGTTTGGCATTTATAATATTATAATTAGTTAAATTCATTAATTCCCTTTTTGTTATTCATACACTACAGTTACTTATTATGAAACTGACTCGAAAAAAAAAATCTTTGTCAGTCGTTAATTAGTTTTTCAGCTTATTTCGTCTAACATAAACAAGTAATTACAATTTATAAGATTATGGAATTTATTGTAGTCTTACATTAATTATTACGCCTACGTAGGTACATATCATGGAATCCTTAAAAGACTTTAACAAAATAAACCTACTCCATTGTTTCTATGTTCACGTAGTTCAAGTATAAGCTGTATAAGGTGAATTAGTCAGGCGGACAGATAGAAGCTACGTAATGCGATAAATTAGTGCAAACAAAAGTGAACACTATTCCGTTGAATCAAGGTTTAAATTTTAATATGAAATTTGTTTATATCTATGTATGCCTATGTATAATGTATAGGTCGACTCGGGACATTATTTTCTTGCGATTTGTTCTAGATCCTATGTCCGTTGTATTATAAGGTCTTTGTTGAACACCCACAATTTGCTAGTATTTTTAGTCCCACGTAATAGAGGGCAAGCCTATTGCCGTTACCGGGCACATTAATAATGGGTTATGTCCAAAATGGCCAAATGTCACCAATGTAATCCGAACGCCGCCACCGCCCGCGCACCGCGGGACTAGAAATACTAGCAAATTGTGGGTGTTTAATGCACCTTTGCCTACCCTTTCGGTGATATAGGCGTGATATGAGTGTGTATGTGTGTATTGTTGTGAGTATTACATAAAAAAAACTTATCAGATAGTAAATCCATAGTAAAGCCATAGTAAAGCCATTATTAGAGCCTTCGACTCACATGATCTTTCGACAAAAGACTTGGCAGATGGGTTCGCTAAAAATTTGAACAGGCAGTTAAATACATTATTCCGCAATGTAAGACTCTATTGCTAGACAATAATCCGTCTCACACAAACTCTAGCATTCAATTTCACAAATCTACGAGTACCAATATTGAGGAAATAATAAGAAAACTAAAGTTCAACAAAGCCCCTGGCATGGACTCTATTTCGGTTCTGGAAATAAAAACATCAAAGCGCGGCATTTCTCAGGCCATAGCTGATCTCATCTGGTGAATACCCTAACGAATTAAAAAATTGGCTGCGTTAGACCGATCTTTAAAAAGGGTTATCGTGAGTACAGCAACTACCGCCCAATTACGTTTCTCTCTACCATCGACAAAATAGTTGAAAAATATGTTTGTAACGAGGCAAATTTTTTTATAAAGATAAAAAAAATATTTACGAAAACCAATTTGGCTTCCAACAAGGAAGTGGTGCTAGTGATGTCCTCTCACAATTTACTGACTTTGTTAACGAGTCTATGAATGAAAGAAAGCATACGTTAACACTCTTCATCGACTTATCCCTTGCCTTCGATAACCTTAATCACGACATGCTTCTAAGAAAACTTGACACCTGTGGGATACGTGGACCACTACTAAAATGGTTTAAAAACTATCTCTTTAACCGCACATACACTGTTAGGGTCGACACGGTGTACTTAGTGATACCGTCACTATTACCGAGGGTACGGCGCAGGGATTGGTTGTGGGATCTCTCCATTTATTGACATATGTGAATGACATGAGCAATTGTATTGAACAGAGCACTGTTATCAATTTGCTGATGACACGTGCCTACTTGTTAGTTAGTTTATAGGGACCTAGATAAAGCATATGAAGACCTTCAGTCTGATTTCTATACCCTTTGCAAATGGTGTCACGATGCAGGGCTTGTCCTTAATGCCAATAAAACCAAATTATTACATATCCGGTCACCATACTTAAAGTCGCCTCTGGTCAACAAACATATAATACCTCACGAGCACGCATGCCTACATAGCCTCAATACTAGTGGTTGTTGTTGTCCAGCCATTCAACTTGTAACCTCCCACACATATCTGGGTCTCATCATTGACGACAAACTAAACTGGAAACCCCATATTAATAAAGTATGTGATAAGCTAAGATACTTTTTGGCAAATATTAAAATCTTAAATCGGCGTATTCCTTATAGAGTTAAATTATTGCTGTATAACTCTCTAGTTGAGTCCCACATTCTGTATGGACTCTCAAGCTATGGACGGACCTACAGAACCCACATAGATAGTATATATAACTTACAACTAAAAATATTAAAGACAATAATATCTCCACAAATTAATTTGCAATATAGTAACGATGATCTGGGTCTCTTTACTCACTGTAAAGTTCTACCCATACATCTAAAAATAAAATATAGTTTGTTAAAAGAAAACTATTTAAAATATAATTTGGGTGATAAAGTGGAACAGCCTGTATGTACACGAGCAGTCCTACAGAACCGGCTGCAAACTTCACGCGCTGTTAACGTGTTCGGTGAGAGAACAACACGGTATATTGTACCGCGTTTAAACTACCCTCAAATGTTAAGGAACATCTAAAGGAAAGAAATATTAAACATAATTTAAAGGGATTCTTCTTACAAAACATGTATGATATGTTGTGTAAGTAATCTCAATGCTTGCTTGACTCGTATAAAGTGCAATAGTGCACTTTGCCATTCCGCGCTCGTACGTCTAGGAATTTTATGTATCTACCCACTTCTTGATAGACATGTATCTTGGACTGTATGCTTATGTTGTCTGTATAGCTATTTATTGTGTAACTTGTTTTTTATCGACTCCGCTTAATGTAATATCTGTTATGTATTTTTTTACAAACCTCGGTGGTTTTCAAATGCTATCAAAACATATAATAATTGTAAATTGTTTTTTATTGTAAAATGGTAAACAAAAAAATAAAAACAGCAGCTATATAGTAATTTTGAAAAAAAAATGAAACTCGTCGCCTTGCGATGAAATGTTGATGAAAGGCAACAAAATCTTACGTGCCAGTCGCTAAGTACCTATAACTCTCAGAATTGTAGGAACATGAACATTACAAGTGCGATGCTTACCTACTTATTGTTATTTAACAAATCTGTGGCACTGGCTCTGTATATACATTAAAAGGAAGACGTGACGTAAGTATATTACTCTGGCGACAGACTCTTTCTTAGACGCAATGACGAGGATTTTCACTGAGATAGGAAGGAAAACGAAAAGAAATACGGGTACTATCAACTAATCGTTGTACCTATTTCCATAGAAGAGCGACATGATATATACTTAACAATTATAATGTCCCATTATTAACTTGAGGAATCCTAGACAGAAGGATCCTTAGAATTAATTCAGTCGCGAGTTACATATAAATCGTCTTCACCTGCCCGCTGTGCACCTGCTCTTTCCATACACGTAAAAATTGTGAACTGCATACTGAGCTAATTCTGGAAGGGTTAAGCATATAACACATACATTTTACACATCAGGAACTCACAATTCACCCATCAGCAAGCACCCCTTTTATAACATGCTATGTACACTGCTTCTATTTAACCTTACTAGACTCTAAATTCGGTGCCGGTTGTTATACGAACATCTATGGCAGTTGTTACGGGTATTTGGTGCCGTAAAACAAAATCCGACTGGTCTAACTACGGAGCTTCGATATCGCCCATTGGTTGTGAAGGTCAAAATGGCAGTCTCTCCACGGAAAATATCAAAGTTCAGCCGTATCGCAGTTAGGCTGGCCGACTACAACTGAGTTGGAAAAAGACTCGGTGGATGATGATGAGACTCTACCTAGATAAACCATAGATTTTATCTCTATAATAGAAGCATGAGTACCCTGATTGATTTATTATATTTTATGTAAGTAGTTAAGTATTCAAGTGGTCATTAATATGTGATATTAGTTAATTATAGTATTAGTTAATTATAGTGAATTATAGATATGAGTATAAAGTGACGGGGATAGCAGCCACGATTTCGCGACTGATGCCCTAGGTGCCTGCGACCGACGACTGCGACGACTAAGTGGATACAAAGCTCCCTGTAGGAGATAGACTATACCTGGGGATCGTGTAGAACATGGCGTTATACAGGGCTCCCGTATGGAAAGTGAGACACGTATAACTTTAAAACAATGGGAGTAAGATGTTGAATTTTTATATAATTGCACTAATTTCGCTAAATAGAAGACATTATAAACGTCGACATATGTTTCACCTACTCACGAGGCATTCTCAAGAGAACAGCCATTGTTTTATCATGGACTTTCGCCAGGTAACGCCCGATTCCATTCAATACGTACAACTTTGCCTAAATTACTCGAAGTTTAATTCTAAATCATGTTAAACGATGCGGTTTATTAATATATTACAATAATTAATATAGTTTTGTAATCGCTTTTTTTAAATAACATAATAATGAAGGAGGTTATTACAATTCAAAAATATATTGTCAAATATTATCATAAATTAATAATGTTCACTTTCAAACAGTATTCCCAGTAGTTTCCGTGAGTAAAAACCTTTCCTTAAATAGAAGGCTAGAATAAGCGAGGCTTAATCTCAAGGACGTGGAAAATGTATAAACGAATTGGGCGATGACAAATAAGGTCAGACTGGGAGGAGCCGATATACCCGCAGTGGTGACGTATTAAAATACTTAAATTCGCGCGTGAAGAGCTTCAGATAATATTGTCATCTTCAACAGCCTGCAATACATTACACCACACATTTACTTAGTGTAGGTACTGTAGGGTGTTGAAGTAAGTTCAGTCTAGTACAGAACACTCGCGGTAAACGATGTCTTGCTCCACCGGTATCCTCTCGTTGAACCTTAAAGCTTCGTAAATATTGATTCAGTAAACGCGTCCGAATTACAACGAGATTGGTGTTTCATATCAGTATATCGTCAGAGCTCGCGCGATTTGAAAGTTAATTATTAAATAGATATACTCGATTCGTGCAAAATGACCGTAGCCGCGAGCCCGGGAACCGGCGACGACACATGTAGTGAAGATGTGAACTTATTTGAGAGATTTGGAAAGTTTCAAAAGCTACAATATTTGTGGATTTGTTTATCATTATTTATGATATCGATGACCCACGTGAATTATGTGTTTGTCGCTGAAAATACAGAATACAGGTAATTTTATTATAATCATTTATTTTAAACAGTTAATTTAATAACAAATAATTAAATATAAAATTTTACAAATAAATTAAGACGTTATAACTGACTTATATGAGATTAAAATTTGCTTACGACCTACCGGTAGGTAAATATCGTCTTAATATTCCTCTCGCGTCGATGTCTAGCAATGGAAGTTCAGTATATTTTTCAATAATTTATAATACTTAAGTACATACTGTTTTGTATTAACTTTACGCGATTTTGTTTTGTGTATTTTATTATAGAATAAAGAACGAAGACGTATTCGAAGAAATTGCAACTGCAGTTTGTATTTTCAAATACAATGTAATTGCAATTTGTGTCACGCAAATCGAAAAATTAATTCAGTATTTTACGACTTGCTACATTCAATGAATTTTTATTTGTTTACACAGAATTTATGAGTGAACTAAGCAAACAATGGTTTATTTATTATGTAATTTTCCTAAACATAAGAATTTGTGGAAGACTGTCGTGGCGTGCGTCGTTGTTCGTATAGGTGTTTAATTTATTTTTAAATGATTTAAAAAATAGGTCATTGACAGAATATTTTTTTTATAATGTTCACCTATTAGTAAAGATACCTATAGGATTACATTTTTTTTTTAAATTTGACTGCGTATAAACTTGGATTATTGTCTCGCTGTGACGGCGTTCGGTGACGTACCTAGTGGTGGAGACAGGTTCTAGATCGGTGAGAGGGGATGCATTGGAGTTCCCTTGCGTCTTGACTCCGTCTGCGTTGCTTTGCAAGCGATGATATTGTCCTCGACTGAATGCATCCCATCCATTCAGCCCAACCGGTCTTATGTTACCTAAAGATTTCCAGACAAAGAAATTTACTAGAGGGTGACGAACTAAGGTTTTGCACAAAAAAACGAAATAGTACCTATGTAATGTAGTTGAAAATCGGTAAAAACTTAAAAACCAACGTTAGGGCACGTATGTACTAGTATTTTCTTCTCGTAGCTGCTGATTTGAAATTAATTTAAATTTCACACAGCTGGTATCTATTAATTACTTAGATTGGTCGTTTCTTGGCCTCCATGTTAGTTTTTTTTGTTCCATGTATTTTTAATTGTTCTTGAATCTGTTATAATCGATCGCAGTTAATTAGTCAGATTAACTCTAAAGGTCTTTAAGCATATGCAGACAAAGACTCCGTGCAGTTTAGTCGAGAGTTCTATTTGCCAAAGAAGTGTTCGTGATGATTTCCGATGTTAAAACACCTGGTCGAGATATAGAAACGGATTTAATTATTTACTTTTAAAAATCAGTATAGGTGTGTAATAAACTAGTTAAAAGACGTCAACGCGTGCAAAGACGCAGGTGTCAGTTAGTTTAAGGGCACTTTTCCTGTCAGGTGTGTTGTCTCCGGTGTGCCGTGTGCGGGTACGGCCCGCAAACGTGCCGCCTGGAGTCTATTACTTCATACAATAATGACTGCCTCGGTGGCTCAGTGGTATGAGTATGCGACTGCCGCCCCTGAAGTCCCAGGTTCGATTCCGGGTCGATTCAAATTATTTGTGTGATCCACAAATGTTTGTTTCGGAGTTTGGGTATTTTCTATGTATAATATGTATGTATTTAGAAATATATAAGTATGTTTATCAGTCGTCTAGATCCCATAACACAAGCTTATATTAGCTTAATTTGGGCTAGATGACGTTGTGTGAGAATGTCCAAAAATATTTATTTATTTATTTAAATATTTACATGCGTGTCCTGTCACGCGGGCTGTACGCAAACGAGTCGCAAATGATTTGACATTGACATTGACATTGCGGGCCGGACTCGCACGCGGGTGGAAATGCGCACGTCAGGAATAACGCTTTTTAAATTTAAGAGAATAATACTTTTATTTCTACTTTAGCAGTTTGATCAGCATGTTCTTTATTACACACACACACATATCACGCCTACACCTACTACCCCACAATTTGCCAGTATTTTTGGTCCCACGTAATAGGGGGCAAGCCTATTGCCGTCACCGGGCACATTTATAATGGGTTAAGTCCAAAATGGCCGAATGAATTTAATAAAAAGTAGCATCAATATTGTGACTTTGAAAAAAAAATTAAAACCCGTTGCCTTGAGATGAAATGTCGATGAAAGGCAACAAAATCTTACGTGCCAGCCGCTATGGCACAGCCAATTAAAGTCCTGGGCGTCTCGGACTGTTCTTTATTGGAGGTGAGTATTAGGCTTCTAAAACTTGATAGAACCTTTATGCACCCAAACTTAGACAGGCAGTGTTGCTATCACTATGTACTTATGTCCATTTATTCCTTACTATCTCTCCCGGTGAACTTCTTACCGCCTCAATTTTGAACCTTCCCTGAAGTTTAAGCGAGACAAACGAACGGTGATTGCGGCATTGCACGAGTGCTAATCTTTTCTAGCAATAAAAGTGTGAATTAATCCATTAATTTTCGGGTTTATTTATTATACATACATACAAAAATACCAATCTTTCCTTTTTACTGTATTATTATGTATAACTACCTCGGTGGCACAATGGTACTATGTACGGACTGCCACGCTCGAGGTCTCGGGTTCGATTCCCGGGTCTGCTGGATAAGGATAATGTATAATTCTCTTTAGAATTTTACCCAGATAATTATCCCAGAGTCTGGAACTTGTGCCCGGTAAATGGCAATAGGCTCACCCCCTATTACATGGGACCTAACATAGCTGGCGAGATGTGGGTGTGTTTGCACATCTCTGCCTACCCCTTCGGGGAAAAAGGCGTGATGCTATGTCTATGTCTTATGTATAAATTAATTTATTGAGCAGCAAGGCGCCAAGAGTCAATTTAAATCTAAATGACTGAAAAAATTACTCCATATTGCTTCACCAATTGCTACATATTAATCAAGTTGCCCAGCAATTATTGCTCTAAAAATTGCTAGGAGTAGGAGCATCATAATTATGTCTAAAGCAAATGTCAATATTTTTCATAACAAATACTTTATCAACACTTTCGTATCTGAAAAGGAATAGAGTTTAATTATACGCTTTGATGAATTTACGACTGTTTGATTACCGTGAGAGTTATTTATGACCATTAAATTTAACAGTTGTACTCACGTCATCGGCATTTTGTTGATACAGAAACTGATTTATTCATTCATCCGTACAACTAAATATAGGTACCTATTTCATAATACCTGTATGTTGGTTGTGCTACGTAGAATCACACGAACATTTGTGTGATTCTACGTAGCACGACCACGGATGATTATCTTAATTTTCATATAGTACAAATTTACGAAAAACAGTGTAGGTTTATTGTACTATAGAATAAAATATATGTACTCTGATATTTTCGCTGATATAACGTATATGCCCTGTAGTACCTTTCTGGCACGACCACTACACATTTTAGGTATTTTTATCAACTTTATGGTGAAAAATACTATAAATGTAATTGTACTTAATTGTACTCAATTTTACAGATAATTTTGAGCGGTGTTTACCCGCAGGTGATATGAGTTAGGCGGTCACACTATAGCTTTTTTTTTTCTTTTAACTCCGCTCGTTCGCGGCCGCTCCCATGTCCATTGCTGCGGGCACCTCTGGTGACCCCAGTAGGTATTTCCAGTGGCCTCTTGGGCGCACTATAGTACCTACGTACCTACTTATCTTTTATCACAATAGAGTAGTCTCTCTGACGGACTACAGAAGATGCTCTAGCAAACATATAAATCTTGGTTACCGGTACTGGTCTATGCCGGTAATAGATACGTACAGTTCGCGAGGGATAAGCGGAGCTTTGCATTTGTGTTAGTGCAGTGTACGTGAACGTGTATGTGACCTGTTTAACAATAAGAGTTTTTACTCTACTTTTCGTGGTCACTCACACAACTGCAAAGCTTTGCTTATTCCTCGCAAACTGTACCTTCCTACTCTATTCCCACGCAATTGTAGGCATATTATTATGATATACCACTGGCTGTCTTCGAGGAAAGATATGGGTACCCCTTCGGAGGAAATATTGAGGAAACTATGAAATATATCTGTAGATGCTAAGTATTTAATATTATATGCAATACTTATATATCCTCACGTTGAGAAATAAAGAACTAAACAATACAAGTTAAACTCATTAAAAACCTTAATATTGTTTACGTGCTTGTATGACTATAATATTTACTCAACGCCATATTTATTATGTTATATGAATAAAGGACATAATAAACTATTAAAATAAAAAGCATTCAGTACCTACGTACCAACGATAAAATTACAATTGACCACCACAAATAACGTCCTGTTGCGGTTACAAGAATGCCTGTAAAAGAACGAAGGAGTGAGTTATGGGTATTGGTAAATGAGACAAGTGGGTACTTAAATTTGTATATATAGACTAGCTGACCCGGCAAACGTTGTTTTGCCATGTATATTATTTCTAGGAAACATTTTTTTTAGTTCAATAAAAATAACTATGTACAATAAGTGTGCGGGGATTTACTTATAATCGAAAGCGTTGTAGACAATTAAATCGCGATGGAAAAATAGGGGTTGATCGTAGAGGGTTGAAAATTCAGGGTTGTATGTATTTTCTAATACTTATCATAATAATATATAAAAAAAAATGACCCTTAACATTTAGGGGGATGAAAAATAGATGTTGTCCGATTCTCAGACCTACCCAATATGCACACAAAATTTCATGAGAATCGGTCAAGCCGTTTTGGAGGAGTTTAACTACAAACACCGCGACACGAGAATTTTATATATTAGACTAGCGGACCCGACAGTCATTGTCCTGCAAAAAAAGAAAAAAGAACCAAATTGAGAATCTAAACCATTCTCAAATCCCCTTGAACACACACAAAAAAATTCATAATTATCGGTCCAGCCATTTAGGAGTTCAATTAAATACACACGTACAGTAGAATTATGTATATAAAGAAGATAAGATGCAGTGGGTTTAAAGCTTAAATAAGTACATGTCCGGCCACTTCTGAGTAGTTCTTTCTCCTCAGGTTCGTGAGAACTTTACATTTGGTCTTAAATATCCCCTTTCTTCTCCGTAGTAAAAATCTCGGAACCCTTATAGTTTCGTCATGTCTGTCCACTCGGCTTTCCTCCCAAACGTTTAGTGCTAGAAACATGAAACTTTGTATGAATATGTATATTTACTATGCGGAACAAGTGCTAAAATAAAATCTATACTTATAATAAATCTGTAGAAGTGAAAATTCTGTAAGTACATTGAAATATAAAAAAAATTAATGGCAGGGGTGTTACTAGACCGACACCGAACCCAAAAATGTGACTAAAAAAATTTTTTTTTGTCTGTTTGTCTGTTTGTTCAGGCATCACGCAAAAACTACCGGTTCGATTACGATGAAACTTGGTATAATTATTCTTTAATATCCTGGGCACCACGCTGTGTACTTTTATCCCGAAAAAGTATATACAATAAAAAACAAACTTAATTTTGCGGTTCGATCCCTAGACTCGATTACTGTACCAACCCCAAGTAATAATAATTGTCTGCGCTGCACACGGCTAAGATACTATAATATTTTATCTTAAGATACAATATCGCCCGCCATACAATTGAAAGGACTATTACACACGACGAAGATAATAAATAATATTTCATATTTTCGTATCTTAAGATGAATTTGTATGGTATAATAGAGAATATAATAGAAGATATAATAGATAAACTGTTGTAGGGGGGCTTTATGAACGCAATAAAACATAAAACAATGATTTTTAGAACTTTTGTCTGTGAGTCTGAATGTTTGAACACGCTAATCTCAGAAACGGCTTAACCGATTTGAATTTTTGATTTAAATTTGCGGTTTTCAGTAATGCGTTGTGGTTTATTCAACTTAACATTATAAGGTTTGGTTTTCAAACGGTTCATAAATAAAAACGTTATGTAGATTTAAAGTAACACGCAGGCGGAGCTGCGGGCAACAGCTAGTAGAGAATATAATAGAAGATATAATAGAGAAACTGTTGTAGGGGGGCTTTATACACGCAATAAAACCCAAAACAATGGTTTTTAGAACTTTTGTCTGTTTGTCTGAATGTTGGAACACGCTCATCTCAGAAACGGCTTAACCGATTTGAATTTGCGGTTTTCAGTAATGCGTTGCGGTTTATTCAACTTAACATTTAAGGTTTGGTTTTCAATCGGTTTATAAATAAAAAATGTTATGTAGGTAGATCTAATCTAAAGTAACACGCAGGCGGAACTGCGGGCAACATCTAGTACATAATAAATCAGTAACTGGTGATCAAGATGATTTAGTAATGAGTTTGCGATATATTTAGCTTTGAGGCATGCTTTTGCGAAAACAGGGCGCCCCCCCTCTAAAATCTAAACGGCTGGCGTGAAGAACCTGAAAATGATTGTAGTATAACTTTGTTAGTTCAGGATTTATAGAGGCTTTTATGGGTCACTACGGAACTCTATCTTATGCGTGGCTCGACACGCACTTGTCCGGGTTTTTCTTTTTCTCCACCCCTCCTGCGTAATGCACGAGTACTGGTGTGTGTTACCACCCAAATAGTAAACATTTATTTATTTATACATTTATCCCTACACTATCTGCTGAAGGTTACTAACCCTAATTCAATTAGCGTATTAAAACCATAGTAATAAAAATTTTATAATTAAATGGTTAAGTGCAGTCGGGTTTTTCCGTCCCTTCGGCCTGTAGAGGGGAACAAAGAAACATACATACTTACATTCATACATAAGCGCGAAAAACATAACCCTCGCTGACGCAGCTGGGTAAAAGTAGAAAAAAATATAACACAATATTAATATTATTATAATTATTTAATGCAAATCAAATAAAACTTCTGATGTACGAGTATGTGCATCTCAGAATGTCGTTGGTCGTCGTATTATTGGTACATTTTCCTCCTTTCTCTTTTTGCATAAATAAATGTCCTTCAAGTTATCTCGCGATGGAAATTTCATTAGTAACATTTTACTTAACTTTATCTTGTTGTTCTCATTTTTATGGTAATTCGATATCATACACATGGTCATTTTATTTAAACGCTTTTATTAGCTTCACTTGTATGTTTGCTTGCTTGTTTGTATGTATGTATGTTTGTAACCGACTCTTTTGGGTTCGATTTTGCCCTACTTTGAAAGATCAGATTTAATTCAAACTTTGCACACCTCTCAAAGACCGATGACTATGCAATAATTCGATTAAAAAATAAATAAATAATAATAAACTAAAAAATGAAAAATAAATAATAGTTTAAAAACTAAAAAAACACACTTTTATAGAGAATCCAACTAAAAAGTAGAAAATAAATTTTAATAAGTTTGAATTAAGAATAGTGTAAATAAGAAATAAATGTTTTATTATTGTAAAAAAAGCGTAAGTAATATATTCGCGTTATAATCTCTGCAATTTTTAACCTATTTGATTTCGAAAATAAAACATATGAAAATATGTATCTAGGATTGTGGATATGTATTTCGGATTACAACATGGTTATTGATTTTCTATTGTAAATAGTTATACACCTTGAAAGTACCACCGTTTAAAAACATTTTGGATTCAGCTTCGATAACAGAACCGACTGGAAGTATTACTTAGAAACCCAAACATTTAAAAAAAAATCATAAATTTAATAATGTCCCTAGACATCAAATGAGTACCTACTCGTGATAACTCACTGCCTTAAAAAATCTTCTTAGTGCTGTCCAAAGGCATTCGGCAGTAGACGTAGGCTGCGGCAGCCTCGGACCGCAGAATTTAAAAAAAGAAACTACATCAATTTTAAGAATTTTATAAAAAGAAATTTTGCGTTTTTCAAAGTAATACTTCCGGTTCTGTTATCGAAACTGAGTCCAATTTTTTTTTAAACGGTGGTTCTTTCACCTAGTGCTCGGTTACGGCAATAGGTTTGCTTCCTACTGGCCTCGGGATAAAACCTGGCCTTTCTTTCTTGGAACTGTAAAAAAAATATATATATAAATATACAGCTGTTTATGCTGCGAATTTAAAACACACACAGGGAATCAAAACGTCCCAAAAACACCTACTTCCCGAGAACTCAGAATCTTAAAATTTTGTACGAAGCAACATCTTATAGCACACGACAAAGGAAAAATTGCGAAAAGCTTATTTGAAGGAAACCCTCGATGCGCAAGTGCAACTCCCACTTGACCGCTTTTTTCAATTAAGTTGTGTAGGTGACAGATTTCTTAGTATTTTCCTAATATCAGTAGAAATTAGTGCAATCTCTTCATGTAATTTGCTAATGTTACCTAAGTAAGTCCTTATTTTATTCCTGTCGTAGAGAAACAAGTTGCGTCAAATAATTTCGTAATAGGAATCTTTATACGATTCATATTGTAACGTTAGTTGCATCTTACATTTGCTTACAAAATACACAACGGTATTCAAGTTGCGTCAAATTTAATTGTAACCATTGATTGTAAACTCACATAATGGAGGAGCAAGTGAAAGTGAAATGTCAACGATACTAGCATCACAACAAGAACACGGATATGAAAGAACTTGACAGAAAACGAAAACCGCTTGCCGCACTGGCGATGGCGCTTGGAATGCCGTATACCTACTTAACCCACCTTTTCTGTATACATCTTTAATTATGTTATATATCAAAGTAGCGGACGCCCGCGGCTTCGCCCGCTTGACGAATCTCGAAATCGAAAAAAAAACCTTTCTTGAGAACTATTTTATCGTTTGGTGAAATTCGCATCAAAATACTTTGCATAGTTTTTAAGATCTAACCAAACAAACGGATGAAAGCTACTTTGTCTTATTAAAGACGGGAGCGTAGCGGAGTCTTCTCTAAGATGGTCCCAATCGAAAATGTATGTAAAACGATACTGGTAGCAATTTTAAACCTATCGACTTGAAATTTGGCATGCAAATAGATCACATTAACGTGCTTTGCTCTATAGTGTTTGGTGTACATGGCTCTTATAGTTTTTGAGTTATTAAGAATTAAAGAAACATGCCTTTGACAGTACTAAAAAAATTTATTGTCGCCTCGCGCACATAATTTAAATTTTTAAATGCAGCTTTTAAGAGTTTATTGTTGGCTCGCGTCGTTGTGAAAATTGTTTTTTTTTTTATTTTATATTTTTTTTTTTTTTATTTTAAGGTAGGGTTCTCCGTCTTAATTATTTCGATGTAACCGCCCGCGATCCAGCGAATACCTAGTAATATGTAGTGATTAGTGTCTTTATGAGGGGCTCGTGGCTTAGTGGTAACCGAATAGGTTACGGGTATTTCGAGCCCTAAAACAAAATCCTCGGGGTCTAATTACAGAACTTCGATATCGCCCATGGGTTGTAAAGGTCAGATAGCAGTCGCTCCACAGAAAATAGCGACCGAGCGTTTTAAACGTTCTAAGCCACTATCGTCTCTGCTGAACAATAGTGGCTTGGAACGCCCTGCCCGCGCACGTGTTTACTCCAACATATAAAACTGGGTCGTCAGGTTGAGGACCACTCTCTATAGTATTCCTGTGTACTATGAGAGTCGCCCACAATCGCCAGACGTCGCCACAGCTTACCATCAGGCGGGTGGCGTCAATTTCTCGACCTAAATATAAGAAAAAAAAAATATATAGGAGTTCAGCCGCATCGCAGTCAGACTGGAAAGCCGACCCTTACTGGATTGGGATAAGACTCGGCGGATGATTAAAAGTGCTCTGCTCTGCTTGTAATTTCAAATTAACAGTAACTAAATTAGCGGTGATAGCCTGTGTTACTCTATGATAATGTAACTTTCTTATGGCTAGGGGATTTTAAGAATCGGTCTAGTGTTTTTTATGAGTTTTTTTGAGTATAAGTATAGGTCAGGAGTGTCTGTTTCATAAAAATTAAACTATTTACATAAAAATTAAAGCTTATTACTAAAATAATGTCAATTTCTCCTCTGAAACTGTTGTTAAGGCGCCGCCACCTATATGTGATGTTATAAGGAGTATCTTAATATACTTTTCACTACAGGGACAAGAAAACTATTCCAAAGGTAGTCAGTTCGCATTATACTATTAATTTTGTATGTATGTATGTAAATCAGATAATAGAATCTCGAAGCGTCAACAGGAAATGCAGATAAAAATAATTCGTAAACAAGGAAGTGTGGAGCTAGTTTTTTTAACATATTATGTTGTGTGCATCATCAAAATTCATAGTAAATTAATGAATAATAAAAACACTGTTACAAATTTTTTAATGTAAGATTATCGCTGGCATATATACATAATCACTTTTGTCCTATCCTGCTTAGAAATCGTTATATCAGACATACATTTTCATAGTTCTTTGTTTTCCGAAGAGGCCACAGCAGGTGGCGAAAGTCCGACAGTCGCCACTGGAAATACCTTCTGGTGCATACCAGAGACGTCCGGCAATGGACGTAAGAGCAGCCGTGATTGCGCGGACTTCATAAAAAGAACTTTTGTTTCATTTATTATCAGTTCCTACCAATCAGATTTGCGAGCCATTGTTTTTGGTAATTCTGTGACAAAAAGTTGCATAGCCGAGATGCATGATGCTATCAACAAGATACATACATTAGTATGTAATTATTTATCTATGAACACCATGGGATCTTAAAGATCCCAGTCAACTTTCAGTCAATCTTTAAGTGGTGGACATGTCGAACAAAAAGCTTCAGCAAACGCATGTTTCCAATTGAAGGCATTATTTACACGCAATCTACTTACCAAATTTCCTACCCACTATTGAAAAGTGGGTGTACAAGTATCTCTATTGCCTACCCCTCTTCGGGGAATCAGGAGTGATTGGGAATATGTACCTATGTATTGATAAAAGTATCTCTTGCAATTTTATCGACCACCCCTTTGTTGGTGTTTATTTTCTTTTTTATTCCACTACTTGCTAACAACAGGTTATAAATATAATGATGACATTTTAAAACATGCTAGCGGTGGCCGTGGTCTCAAGGGTGTATTCGTATGTAGTATTATAAAAATAACATGTTTTTCTGAACTATGTACTCAATAGGTGAAGTACGACAAAATATTATACGGACGTTGGTTAATTAATACACATAGTTAGAAGTCAATGATATCAAAACCCCATGTCATCAAAAAATATTAAGTTAAAATGTAAATAAAACTGTCATGGGCTACACTTGTACCTACTTGTACTTGTAGGTACGGGCTTTTCTCTATTCCACGTCCAAAGCGCGGGTTTTGTGTGCGGGTGGTTATCAACCGATAACTCCACAACTCGAGCCATCCAATCTCCTCCAGGAAGGCCAGCAGGCCTCGCAGATTGTGCAGAGCTTCAGGGATGGATCCTGGAGTACCGAGATGTCATGGGCTAGAACTTTTACTTGGAAAATTTCATGTAAAAATTTCACGAAATCGTAGCACAAAATTTTGATGATTAACAAGATAAAAGCTTAAAGAAAATCGTTCGAACCATTTTTAAGCAAAAAAAAAAATATTTTTGTCAGTTTTTCACTCCTCAACCCGTTCTCTCTCAGTCCCTGAAAGTTGAACTTCGTGCTAAATTAGAGTGAAATCGGTAAAATAGTTCATACCATACTTAGGTATACACACAATTTTCAGAGATAATTTTTTCGACCTAGGGGAGTTAAGGAATCATGAGAAACTCAAAATCAAATGCTATCGTGAAATTTTGGGCTATTGAACCGAATGCAAAATACACTAATTCCTCTTATACTGTACCAAACGTTGGCCGTACCAAAATAAAGTACCAGAACCAAAGTATAAAACTATAACAAATGCAGGATTCGCTTCATAGTAAATTCTGCAGTCTAATAGTAGTAGCTATTTGATGTTGCATTGAAACTTAAATGTATGCATGCTAATCATCTTATAAAGGTAGGTCAAGTATTTACCCGCACTTTTCCATCTGTTATTAACATTTCTACAAATTATTTTACTGAGCAAGTCATAATTACTGTTATTTAATTTAATTTTTATCTTGGAGAAAATATGTTCTTGTTTTCTGCAACCTATGTGGGTACCTAAGTAAGTGAATGCCACAACCTATGATCTTATCATTGGCCACAACCCTTATTGGGTAGTAAATTATATTTATTTATTTTTTACAACATTATTGTGTACTTACTTATTTGTGTTTTAATGAACTGTTTGTTTCTTCTTCTTCCATTTTCAAAAAGCTGAGGGCAGATCTTGGTATACCTATACATAGCTAGCTAACTTGACCCAGAGAATACATTATGTATAATAACAACTAGTGCCAAATATTATGTCATACTCGTAATTATGTTCGGTTGTTCAAGCCACTAAAATGCAATTGCAAAAACGAAAAGGGCCCTCTCTGAAAACCAGCGCTGTTTTACAATAGCTATATATAATAATTCAGCTATATATAGTATTATATAATAATTAAGCTGAGAGAGGGCCTAATCTGTGCACTGGGATGGCACTTGATATCTTGATACCTTTATCGGCGCTGGCGTATGGGTGCCCAATTCTCACTATTTTATTGTGTTTCTTTCGTTTTGTGTTTGCCTTTATTTTGTATTGTGCGGAATTATGAACCTACCTATTATCTATTGTATTGTGTCATTCTGTGTACACACGTACCACGTTTTTTCTTTCTTTCTTGCTTTTCGTTCAATTTATGGGGTTTTGAAATTGGTAATTAAGTAAGTTTCCATGATTCCATCGTCATTTACTAATATTGCCTTGAAGAATCACAATACCTACAGATAAAGCACATGGCCTTTCTTTACATAAGGACAAATTTTCAACGAGGCCTGTTCATAAAAGAACGAAGTAGTAACTTGACCTACTGAATTTTTCACATAAATTTTAAAGCTGTATTGCTGGCAATTACGTCCAAGGAAACAATACATTATTTTGTATTGTTTACATAGTTACAATCAATTAAAAATATGGAAATTTTATGACATTTTTAATACACTGTTCAACTTGACACTGAAAACGTCAGTGACACTTAAGTACCTACTACTAATTAGCTTCACGGGTAAAGTCATTACCATCAGAAGACTTCACAAAATACTATATCCAAAAATAATTTCATCATAAGTGTTAATACAAAAGTGGCTTGTAATTAACAAACAATTAAGATACTGTTTTGAACAACTGCAATGATAATATGTGTACAAGGAGATGTTTAACAAACCATACAAAAAGTTTCAAGTGTATCAATTGACTCGTCAAATTGTCGCAACACAGAATGCGTCTTTATTAATATCAATTGAGAACGTTGAATAACAAACAGATTGTTTATTGAACATGTGGGTTTTCTTCTCTATCTATTTATTCAGTCACGTGCAAAGATACTTACACTAAACAGCTAAAATAGACATAATACGTATGTACTAACAATATTCACAATTTTTACAAATGGTCTTAGGGTCGGTCGGTCTAACTGGGTTAAATAAATTTAAATGCACTTTACTTTGCTTTACCCTTATTCGATGGTTCTCAGGACAAGAAGGCTAGCTATTTCCTGGCCTAAAGAATAAGTATCGCTATCCAACGTGACACATTCAGCATTCTGGGAACCTTACCAGTCAGCAATGATGCTAAGAATTTTTTAAACGATATTTTATACTGTAAATATTTTTGGTACCTTTACTTTTGAAAAAAATAGGTACCTAATACATTTAGAGTCAGCACAGCTCTACCAATTTGTCTTGCTTAGCTAAGCATAAATTCCGAATGATCTTTAAAAAAAAATATTCTATCTTCATAAACAGAGTCTGCTGAAATTAAGAGCGCTACGGATAAGGACGCCTACGATTACCCGACGACCTTATTGCTAGTTTGCCGATACCGTAAACTGCCATTCCCTCTCTTGATTCTGCCGTTTCAGTATATTTTCAGTGATATGAACAATATTTTGTTTTGTTTTCAGATGTCGTGTACCGGAATGCGAAGCTCCTAAATCCACCGTAGCAGTACCTTCGTGGTGGCCTGAAGGCACAGACTCGAAATGCTACAAACCGATATTGAATACGAAAAGTATTTACTCTACGAATTTAACATGCACCAATGATACGTTTGTTGAGCAGATAGAAGATTGTTATGATTGGATTTATGAGAATAATAATTCAATCGTTTCTGAG
Organism: Nudaria mundana; assembly: GCA_963556515.1. Taxonomy (NCBI): domain Eukaryota; kingdom Metazoa; phylum Arthropoda; class Insecta; order Lepidoptera; family Erebidae; genus Nudaria; species Nudaria mundana. The sequence goes on along the minus strand of OY748299.1, from coordinate 15,236,780 downwards.
GTACGTATACTTGGCCCAAACCTTTGCGTTTTATATCACAATAACCATCATATTAGATGTTAAAAGTACCTATAGTAGAACTTTGCTCTTCCTTATTAACCTTTACGAGTATCTGTACCTGAGCGCCATACAACATCAACTCCATTTTTTGCATATCGAGTTTTTTACATCATTGAAATCATAAAAGCGAGCTCTATCGAATGCTGGTATTTTTGAGTCTCCTGAAAAATTTACTTTTTGGCGCCTGATATTGTACATATGTCTCCAAGGTACAGATATTATGTCCTCTGGTCTAGAGAATGGATGGTTTAAGACTAGCTATACATAGTAAACTTAAATGACAAATATTTGATTGTGTGTTTGCATTGGATATGCTCCGTAACTACCGAACCGCTTTAAAAATTCTGTCATTAATATGTAGGTAGGTATGTAGTTACATGCTACTTTTTATTCCGGCAATGTGGAACACGAGAATACTATTTAACGCGGGTGGCGCCTTGGTTATCAGCTAGTTATATACCTATAAGATTAATCAGGATACGTCAGTCCGACCGAAAGAAAACAACAAGAAGAAAGAAGTAAATACAATAACGGGTCTCACGGACGACGAGGTCGCCCTAAACAGGATTTTTATCATGAAAGTTGTGGGACAGTTCAGTGATCCTTGGTCCCAAATAGCGGATGAGTAAAAATAACGCAGTAGAACATTATCGAGTACAAAGACCAACTTTTATAGATGTGTATAGGTATTTTACTCTATAATATTAACACACGAACATGTCGTAGTACATATGTTTTATTTCCTGACGTTCCAAACCGATTACACCGGTCGTGGTCACAGGTTGATGTCATATTTCATGAGAGTAAAACATAGAGATAGTAAAACGCGAAAGTCTAAGTACTACATTCTGGAGGTGAAGTGACTTGGGAGGACTTTTACACCCATACAATACCTATATTAATATTGCCTTGATTGCAATCGATACAATTTTAGCTGCATACGATAACCTACCGCGTGATGTTGTGAATGCGGGTGTTCTAGGCAACTGACGATTTGTACAAAATATTAATGTTTATGGCCAAGTTAAAAATAAGTTATGCAAATGCAATGTTATTACGATCTTGACCCCAATTTTCATAGCAGTTATATTCTAACAATGTCCTTAGAGATCTTAGAATCAATAAATACTAGGTAAGTACATACTTTACTAAATAAACAATAGGAATACAATGTTATCATCGTCTGACATACCAAGAGTTCTTGAGAAAAATTGTTGGGTTAAATACTACGATAGGTCAAAGACATTATTCATGGTATAACTTAATGTAATATTGCGTTCCGTCATCTCTATTTATTTTAATTTTATATATTATTAATTTATGTCTGTACACACATAACGGTATAAGAGCGAGAAGAAAACAATAGAGAAATAGTAATAGGACCAATATTTTAAACGAAATCTCTTTCAGTAGGACAGGGGATGGAAATGCTACGAGTATGTAGAATAAAATAATGTGTGCGTAGATTAATTGAAATACATACAAATAAATATGATACACTATTATATATATATAATATGTTAAATAATTACCATTACTCTATGTTAATTATTATTAATAATATACATATTATTCAGATATATTCATTTCCAAATCAAATTGAATTGGTAATATTGACTTAATGCATTCAGATTTGTATATTTTTAAAGACTTCTGTCAACCGCTTTCACAATTTCTCGTTATAACTTCAAAAGTGCTTGGTGTTAGCAGTGGGCCAGGATTATAATAATCACAATAATGAGCCCGTTTATGTCCAACCATAAAAGTACAGTTTTAACTATTTAAATTAAAAAATAATTATAATAATAAAATCTAAGTGCATGCATAATTATAAAGGTAAAACATAGTATTTATTATGTTTTAATAATCTGATTCTTCAATTGGAACCCCGATTTGGGTATAGGCCTCCTCCAGCTTTTGCCGGTCAGCTCTCTTTTGTGCTATAGCTCCCCATTGCTTGCCTGCGGCAGCTATGATATCATCCACCCAGCGCTTTCTTGGCCTGCCCGAGGATTATGTAGGAGTAATGTTGTCTACTATAGTTTTCCGAAAAAAAAATACTTTACTGTTTAAAAGTATTGAAAATTCCAGATCAATATAATTAATAATGCATGCCAAAGTTATAACTGAGAAAGTCGTCATTCATCTATTATGTAATAATTAACTTTTCTAAAAGTATAAGAATTAGATTAAGTAACCAATTTGGTAACACATCTTAACAGGATTTTAGGACTCAGAACTACCTAATACCAATCTATTTTTTTAAGTTATATTCGAAAACTTTAGTTAAATAATAAAAATGAAAACAGTTTTTGACTTAGTAGTTACTCTTCAAATTTTTAAGGGATTCTCTGTGCTTTGGCTGAAATTTGCCACACATTTTATACAATATTCTTGTTATAATAATTATAGGGGCTCGTGGTCTAGTGGTAACCGACAATGTTAACACATTGCAAAGGTTAAGCAACATCGAGTCAAGAAGGTTTTAGGATGGGTGACCATTTCTTAAGACACTGAGTGCCTCGGAGAGCACGTTAAGCCGTCGGTCCCGGTTGTCATACAAACATCTATGGCAGTCGTTAGAGGTAGTTGGAACCCTAAATCAAAAATCCGACCGGTCTAACTACAGAACTTCGATGTCGCCCATGGGTTGTGGAGGTCAGATGGCAGTCGCTTCACGGAAAATATCGATGTTCAGCCGTATCGCAGTTAGACTGGAAAGCCGACCCCAACTTTAGTTGGGAAAAGGCTCGGTGAATGATGATTCTTGTTATATTAATCGTCGAAATCTCCGATGCTGAAAGAAGAGTTAATTCTATGGTTAAACAGTCAGGACTAAATGTTACGTAGGCACAGAAAATCTCCACCGTCGAGGCACAACTACTTAGTTGTTGTATAACCCTATAATTGCGATGGGTACATTACATTAGTATCCGTCACGCACGTGCCATCGAGCACTACCATGACCCGATTCGCCGTTATAGCGGTTAATAATAATAATAAATATTCAGACACAAGTGTCTCTATCTTCGAAATAAAGAGGTCACTTATGTGTTACCTAGGTATATGTATTATATTGCAATGTACTCTTTACTACATAAGAATGTACCATAATATATATTTACCATGTTAAATTATAGGTTGGTTGTCTTTGACATTTAAAACCAATAATTAATACTTCTACAATAATTTTTGTTTAAAGCGATGAGAATACTATTTTTTTAATGAATCCCAAATACGATAAATCTTTAACAAAAACTAAATCTTTAACCAGTGTCAGTTCCATTTCAACGTCAGAAAAATCACAGACAAACATTTTGAAACTATGTTTTGGTGACGTGAGAGGCCTCTACCACGAATCTTTCGAATTTCATTGGTCGACTAATTAATACAGGTTATAGCGAAGGAATGAAAATAAGGGGGTCAGACCTGAGTGGCGCCAGCGCAGAACGTAATTTCATTAGGTCAATGACGTTTGCGGTAGCGATATTTCCTCGAAAAACGGGTTAAACGGGTTTTGGTGTTTTCTGCATATTTGTGTACGGCTTGGGTAACATCCGTATTTTTTTGTGACGGAAAATCGTGAACTATGAACTGGTGGAACCTATTTGTTGTAATATTATGCTAAAGCCGAAGACCTTGTTTGTATCATACACCCGTCATCCATTAAGAAAAGCTATATTGGCCATAGAGAATTTTACAAAGAGTAGCAAGGCATACAAAAAAAATCGTAATCTTGGCAAAATTAACCTTAATTGACTTCAGGAGGAGGTTCTCAATTCGATAGTTATATTTTTTAACCCCCGACGGAAACCGAACGGGGTGTTATAAGTTTGACGTGTGTGTGGGAGTGTGTGTGTGTTTGTAAGTCTGTCTGTGGCATCATAGCTCCCAAACGGATGAACCGATTTTGATTCTGTTTCTTTTGTTTGAAAGATGGATTAGGGGAGAGTGTTCTTATGTTTTATAAAAATCAGTTAAGCCATTTCAAAGATGTGAGGGGTGAAAGTGGTGATGAAAAATTGAATTTTTTCAAATGTACCCGTGTTGGGTAACAAATGAAAGGTCATAACTCATACATATAATTTTTTTTTTGGGAGTCGGGGGTTTTTAAAATTTTATTTAATTAAATCTTGTTGTATATATGTTTTAAAGATACCCTTGCAAGCGTCAGGTAGGTACTTAGAAGGTTATGCAACAATGGTCTATCAAGTAAGTACCAATCAAGGGAGTAAGAATTGTCACGCGCTATTTTCCACCAGTTTTCAATAAAATTACTTTTTAATCATCCTATTATAAAGGTCAAGGAACGATCGTTAAGATTAAAAAGATTGCTAGCGATATCGATCGTATTTGCATTTTGTCGCGTGTATAACAGACTACAAAATGCATTTCAACATTTCTGCATTTCGGCATTTCGTGAACGAGTTTTTAAATGTCAGTATGCTGAGTTGACCTATAAGTACTTACCCGACTGTGGCTTGCTGTTGATTTAAGTTGAAGTTCAAATCATCATTACCGTCCCTTAATAGGTACAACATTCAGATACAAAGAGAACTGAACGAATAAAAACAACTACAGAATTATGCTCTTAGGTCCATCGATTTTTTTCTATTCGCGGCATATAGGTGCAAAAGCAAAAAGTTTGGCCACCTATTTGCAACCGAATGGGGAGCTATTTGGTTTAGTTTGCTTAGTTCTTAATCTGTCACAACAAAGTAGGAAAGTAGAGCCTAGCTTTGGAAATTAAAAAAAAAACAAAGCACAGAGATTTTAATATGACACTGAACTGAAGTCTGTGGGTCAAGTACCTACCTACCTATTAGAAAAATGTGACCAATCTTTTAATGAATGTGTAGGTACCTAAGTACCTAGTAAACAAACTTTCACAGTTAGTTGTCTAATCCATCACTAAATAATTATTAAAGAGGATAGAAAGATATGAGAGGACATTGTTCTTATTAGTTACTGGAACTGTTTGTCAGATAGACATCTTTGCAAACGGCCTAGTTACATACGGTTGTGTTCGTTCTGAGTTCGGGTAGCGGAGGTCGAAATTGATTGATTGCTACATTTGAAATAAGAACATTTATGATTTGATTCATAGAATTAACTTGACACGCGATCTTGTTTTTTTTTAAATTATTTACGTGTAAACATTGCTTTAAAAGGCTCACATAATTTGCCGGTATGTTTTTGCTTTATACGTTTATTAAATAGTTTGGTCCTAATGAGAATTTAATTTGTTACATCACCATTTAAATTCTCATTACAATACAATTCAATTAGGTGGGTATAATAATCAGACAAAATGATAAAAAAATAGGTTCTAGCTGACGTAATTTATTTACCTACTTACAAATTCTTAATAATAAAACTGGTACAATTTTAAGAATCAGTAAAAAATAAAATGTTGAACCACGGCAAATATATTCAGCTCTATATGAATTTACTTTAGCTCCATTTATTTTTAAATTTGCATTGCAACGCATTGTACGTGAAATCCATTATTAAATGTACATAATGCCCTCTTATTGACTTAACATTTTTGTTATTACTACGAGTACTATATGTCACCTAGCGGCATGGCTTTAAACGTGCACGTCGTATTGTTATAGCAAATATAAGTAATAATTAAAATAGTATTAACTTAGGTATGCTCGGACTGCAGCTGCTGAGGTATGCAATATCATACATAATAGTTATTATATATTACAATTGATTGTAACCATTATGTAATCCGAACTAATATTGTATTACTAGTGGACGGCTGTGGCTTTGCCCGCTTGAAATAGTATTAGATATAGCCTAAAACCTTCATCAAGAACCGAAGAATCCATTATAATTTTATTTTTTTAGAAGAATCTATTGATGAAAATAGAATGAAAATCAGTAAATAGAATGAAAATCAGTAAAGTAGTTTTTTAGTTTATCGCGAAGTGATAGACGAGGTGGAGCACTTTGTTTTATAATATGTAGTGACACAGTACCAGATAACGGCAATTGGCTTGCCCTCTATTAGGAACTATCTACTGGCAAAATGTGGGCGTACAATGCACCCCTACCTCGCCCTTCGGAGCTTGGTACAAAATGTAATATTTTGTTTTGTTTTGTTTGTTTCACCATCAGTGAAGTTCTCCTCCGAACCTGTCAACTGTAGGTACGTCTCATTTCTTACCTTGTAAATGCAGTCCGAGCGAAATCTTTACCAAAGGCTTTAAAATACCTAAATTTAGTTTTTTCGTAATTAGGTATTAGTTTTAGTTCTTAATTTTGTACGTGACCATTGACTTTTGAGAGTCACTTTGTAAATTTGTATTCTCTCACTTATAATCTACCCTATTAAGTTGAACATTTTTCAACCGCTTCCAAAAAACGAAAAGGTTCTTAATTCGACTGCATGTTTTTTCCATCAATTTTTGACGTATATTTTCTTTTACATAAAACAATAACCATTTAAAATTTTCTTATTCTTACAAGAAGCGAGTTCAAACATTAGTCGGATAAAATTAAAAATATACCTTTAAATATATCTATATTTGCGACACATTACGCACTTATAGTACATAACAATCGAAATGAACATTAACAAAGAATATATTCATTGAAGTACGCCACATGTGTTTGCATAAAGTCAATAACTTCATGGCGATTACTTATGTGTTTTACGCAGGTGATTGTGGATTTTAACAGTGTATTGAGATAAAAATATACATATAGGACAGCTTTGAATATATAATAATCAAATTAGGACAGCTGACATCTAGATGATTTGTCTAGAGACTGTATTGCTCCAATGTACTACTCGTAAAATACTTAGTTTCCAATATTAAGTCACTCATATTAAAAGTCCAGGAGGCATTTCTTAATGGCTATTCTAGCGGTAAGGCAGACAAACCGACACCTTGTGGTTTATTTGGAACAAGCGAACGGCCACAACTTGATTTGAATTACCGTTTTTGCAATTTTTTTCATTGCTGCTCAGCTCCAATTATATTCGCCACGATAAAATTTCAGTGTAGATGCTGTGGTAGCGTCCAGCAATTAACGTAAAGGAGGCTTAATTAAAAAAAGATATGTCATAAATGCCTATCTTGCCGATAAGTCGTTTATGCGTACCGAGTAACTAAACTAGCCTTGCCATCTATTACGTGAGACCAAGAAAACAACCAGGCAATTGTGGGCTATGCACGTTTACCCCCTCGGGGATATAGGCGTGATTGTGTAGGCGATGTAGCTACCTATGTAATCTAATTCATGAAAATCTTACGTCTTGCGAGCATACTCCTGTTATTGTTGTAGAAGAAGAGAGACAGAAGAGTACTTATATGCACCTAGAACTAGTACTAATTGAAGGTTCATATTAAAGAACAGATGATTTACATAGCTGGCTGGTATTTTGTGCACATCAAGACTGCACGTGAAATTTACCGGCAAAGACATTTATATCACACGTTTTAATAAAACAATGTTATACATAATGATGATAATATTAAGTAAATGACAAAACAATACAGAAACTATTCGTAATCTATCGCGTTCTGCCCGCATAATCTCGTACCTAACTGAAATTCTAATTTGAGAAATTTCTACTAGTATGCCGTTATGATGTCCGTCACAAGAATCTCTAGGATAATAGTGATATTTTCCTGTTTAGCCTGTTTCTTTGTCAACATTTTTCATGAGTATTCAGTTCCTATTGGTCGTAGTGCAATACATTACTTTTCACTAGAAAAAAATATTTATTTATTTATTTAATTAGAGAACTCAACAGCTTATTTGTAAAGCTACAAGATATTGTCACAACTACATCAAACACTAAAGCTAATAATAGATTCTACGAATTTTATGTAGACCCTTATACTAAAAGTAGTTTAACTGTGAACTTATCGTAACTAAATCTAAAATTACAAACAATAATAAAACAATAAAAATTAACAATAAATTAAAAAGAGTAAACAAAAATATTAAAAAAGAACAACACAGTACAACTATAATAACAACCTAAGTTCCTGGTTCACCGGGAGTACCCTTACTATTTGATTACGGTAGGACTCCTTCGACAAATGAAATATGTCCACATCCTCAAATCTTTTCCCTATGTGCGAGACAAACGAGTCATGACAGCGTTTTCGGCGTAGTTGGTGCGGTGAAACAGTTTATTGAGCAAATGAGCATGCCGCGTTCGGAACTTTGGCGTGCAGAATTGCACCTTTGAGAGAAGCTCACAACTATCCAGCCGATCACGCAAAATGTCATAAAGCAGCAACATATCCAACATAATGCACCTGTCACCGAGAGGAAGAATATGGTAATGATCACAATCTATGGCGAATTATATATAGGGAATTTAAAAATTAAATTCCCTATTGGAACCAGTGCGGCTTTTGAGATTATTGCGTTTAACCAAACAAGAAAACAAACTCTACCTGTAGAGTGTAGACTTATCGCGAAGGATGCGGCCGAGAAGGAGAAAGATCGTACCTACTCTCCCCGCTGAGTTCCGATGTCGGCGGCCAGGACGCCGCAGACTCATCTACGTCCAAGATCATAGACATCCATGATCAGGGCCTGAGGACGGCGGGATAGCCACCCGCAGTCCTAACATAAGCAGGCTAGAAGAATTCACTCACCGGCACGAGATAAAACCCGACTCAACCCCTGACAGAAGTCACACCGGTGGCCAAAGTCCGCCGGGCACTACTGGAAATTCTTCCTAGTGCTAACCAGAGGCGATTTAAAAAAAGCCTATACATATACTTAAAAAAACAATCACCGACGAACTGGACATGTAGCACTAATTTCTTATTTCTACATAGTTCTTGATAGAGACGATAGAGCATCTTAATGGTATGATAGAATATATACTTAGTTAATGGTGAGACTTGTCGGCAGACTTTAGTTAAACATACTTAATTATGGTGGACTCTATGGGTGGAAAATGAACTTGCATGTCTGCTTGGAACACGCACAGTTAGTTATGAGCTATTGACAAGCAAAGCTAATCGTAGTTTGTACATTGCCTGCGGTGATATTTTATTTCCAGAACGGTAAGTAACACCACAGATTTAAATAAATTTTCAAAAAAACGGTTGTAGTTTAAAAACCAAGAGAAGGAAAACTCGACACCAAACCCTATACCAACCCACCGGCCAGCGTGGTATCTATATTTAGGCTAAATTCTCTCCTCTTTGTAAGAGGCTTATGCCTAGGATGGCTTATGGGCTGAGATGACGATTGTAAGAACTTGATCTGAAATTTGATATCTTATGAACTAGGTATGCAATGCATTCTGCTGTTGCAATAACTGAGCTAAGTTTATCGATCCGGGTCGAATTCTTAAACGACTGGACCGATCTTTATGAATTCAGATATATGCACTCACGGTGATGGTCACTATGACCGTGCCAAATTTCAAAAAGATCGGTCCAGTCGTTTAGGAGGAGTTCGATCACGAACGAAATACACGAGTCGTCGAAAAAAGAGCTTCGTAACTCCGCTCAATAAACTGACGATCTCTATCGACTCTATTTGACTCCACTGAACTGAATAATAGTAGATTAAAGCTGAGGAAGTTTCGAGGAAACGACAAAGAATGGATTTAAGAATAACTATAGAAGAAGTATCTTAGAAGTTTAATAACTTGAATAACTGTTTCATATTCTGTGAAGGAAAATTTAAACAAAAGACAATTTTGGGTAATGGAAAACCAAAAACAATAAATAATGTTGATAGCCAGATAACAATACATGAGAAGCTCGTTTCTTAATTTGATAATAAATATGGTACATGGCATACAGAGAGAATACAAAAGGCTTAGGGCATGAAGATACATATTATTATATAGCTACACGGTCCCCCGGCGGTCAGGGCGTTATAAAGGCTTTCGAAAAACTGACATATGAAAATAAATGTCATTATGTACCGTTTGCTTCAGAATTAGATTCCGTGTTAATAATTAATGAATTACTAACGACGAATTCGTCATTACACACTTTAACGCGTGATTGAGTAACAACATTCTTACCTTGAAGGTTGTTAAAATTTTTTTTTAAAGAAAGTCGTAACTCTACATCAGTCATAATTATTAAAGAAAAAATGATTTCTCTAACTTAGTTCATAAAATAGGATTAGCCTGGGTTTAAACCTACCTAGTTATAGATAAATATTGTTTATTGTTGAGTACCTAACTTCAATTTATTTCGATTATTATTTAGTCATAATATTGTATTGTATATTTTAATTGGTATTTAATTTAATACGCTAATACAGTCACGATTATTGTTAGGTACTTCTTGGGATCAACGTTAGTATCTAGAAATAATAAATAAGGTACAGAAATAAACCTCGAAAGTACCACGCAGTAGCAACATACTACAATCCAACCAATCACGAGCGGACTGTGGCCTGTGGCTAACAAGTTACAAGTGCAGTAGTGAGCGTCAAGTCGATGACCTGTACTCGCTTGGCGCCACATGCAATTAGCTGACGTTATACAGTAAAACCTGGTTGTATTTTTAAACCATGTATCCATTATTTATTACTTACTTTCATCGTGGTTTACCATATAAATAGCTAATGCCCACGACTCTGACCGCGTGTATCAGCGTGTTATAATTCCCATAGAAACACGTTATCGGGATATGCAACTAAAAGCAGCCTACATATTTGTGGCAGAATTTTCTGAATCGGTACAGCAGTTATGACTCTTTCTCTTCTATTTTTATAAGATTATTATAGAAATTTCCTAATTAGGCACTGTATTAGGCACTCATTTAGTATGCAATGGCATAGCATACAAAATAATAAGTGCCTTACATCTTAAAATATAATGGTGGATTGTGAATTTTGTTATAATGGAATATCTCTACAACCAATCTCAAAGTCCAACAATAGTTTTAAGCTTTCCTGAGAATTGTTTGTTTTATAAATTTAGTCTTTAGTTAGATAACCACTGACCGCAGAGTTATTAATTCGTTAAACAAATTCTTCTTCTGTTTATGCGAATACTTCAGGAAGTCCCTCTGTTTTTGGACATTAATTTTTTAGCTAATGCTTTAGCACTTATTGTCTAACACTGCAAATGTCACCATACCCAAAATGGGAATGATCATAATTTGTTTTCAACCAACTTCCAAAAAGGAGGAATTTGTAACCTCGTATTTTTGGACTGGGAACCGATGTTTTTTTTTAAATTGAAACTTACTACGAGTACTTCCCAAGTTAATCCCATTTTAATTTGGTTCATTACGATTATTATTTTGATGTAATTCGATGTCGGTTGTTGTATCAATTGACGTGCTTTTTATGTTCATAATTCATTAGGTGTGTATTATTTTCAGCTCAACCTAGCGTGTCAGCCGTTGAAGGTTCAGTTCGTTGGTGGCACTCACAATGCTGGCATGATATTCTCTATGATATTTACTGGATGGATCTCTGACAAGTAAGCATAAATATCTACCTACCCATATAATAACTCAACACAAAATTACGTTTTCTATCTTCTATCCCTGAGGTAGTCGTAGTCATTTATTACGCTTACATTTCGCCATTCAGTTCCTAAGTAAAAGGAACAGAAACTGGGAACTTTCATGGATGCCAAAGCCTCACACAGCACAATATGGGGTTTTGCTTTTAAGACATTGGCAGGATTTCTTTAAGTATAATTATGTCTAACTGTACTGCGACTGCTATGCGCATACATAATGTTTGGGTCAGTGTACCAGCACAGAGGAGGAAGACCAGTTAGCCTTAAGTAGGTATCAAAGACTTTAATGGTTCAGAACTCTATATAGTCACCGTAATTATGGCACATGGGTTTTTGTAAATTGCAACAGATTAGGTATAATATGATTTAAAAATCATAAAGTACCTATATTATTATTGTAGGTATGAGTCGTTACAAGTACCCACCAAGTTGTGAGTTTCACATTCACTCACAAATGCTAAATATTAAAAGGTGTTGATATACTGAGGCACCTACTTAATAATGATTTTATTAGAACCCAAATTATAGATTATTAATGAGTAGTAAGCAAACAAGCAAAAATATGTTACTCCTAATTAGGCTTATAATTTATTTTTTGTAACATGTCGTGTAGAGATCTAATGGTTTGTTGATTTTAAATGTTGTTGCCATAGTGTTGCGTAGATTATACTTGCTCATCAGATCAAGGTAAACTCAATATGGCCTTCCAACTGTGGATATTTGTTACCAAACTCTTCAGGTGATTCGGCGATGAGGACAATCTAAACTTAATACGAAGTGTAAAGCCCCATTTTGAATTAAGTTTAAGGCCCATTTCATTTTTCTCTACTATTTGTGGTACACTTATTGGCAGAGTCGTATGGCAATGTACCCAACTACCCAAAAAATCCCGGAATGGCAATAAGCTCTCCCACTATTAGGTATGTGGTTAAAGTAAAGTGGCCACTCTCTATGAAGTAAGGTATTTCATCCCTTTGGAGGAAAAAGACTTAACATTGTGTTTTATTTGAATTATGTTTGGTTAAGCCTTCGTCATGACATTCATCAAACTTTTGAAATCTCCACTACTGCACATTATAATTTTTTAATCAGCTGACTTCTGCAATAGGTTTTATAGAAATGTGATAGGTATATTTTAACTTTTATATGTTTTAGGATTGGAAGAAAACCAACTCTAATAATATGTTCGATCGGCGCTTGCATCGGGGTTTTCAAAATATTCTTGAAAGATTATTATCCTTATATCTTTCTTGAATTTATGGAATCCGTTATGGGGTCCGGACTTTACACAGTCGGGGTTGTATTATGTAAGCATCACTTTCTTTTCTACGTGGAATTCTGTATTGAAATAAAAAGTTTAATTCATAAAATGTGATTATTTTCAGTGATAGAAGTTGGAGGACCTTCCAAACGAGTATTGGCAGGTGTCATATTCTCTTATGCAGCTTACGCAGGAGAAGTAGGCTTTGCAATTCTAGCTATGACTTTACAGTATTGGAAATGGTTAATTTTGATGGTGTATGCACCAATGATATTATTTGTTAGCTATTTTCTTTTGCTGAAAGAAAGTACCCGATGGCAGATACTAAGAGGAAAAATGCAAGAGGCAAAGGAAACTTTGAAAATAGTAGCTAAAATGAACAAAATGGATATCGCCACAAAAGAAATTGATGATTATAGCGACGATGAACTTCGAGCTCGATGTAATGTAGGAGACCAAAAAGAGAAAGAAAACATCAAAGTAATTGTTTGTTCGAAAGAAATTATGACCCGTTTGGCAGTTACGTCGTTCTGTTTCTTCACATCTAGTTTTCTGTACTATGGCGCACTGGTACATAGTGTGTTGTTACCTGGCAATAAATATACTAATTTCATACTGGCTGCCGTGTCAGCATTTCCGGGAGAAATCATCGCTTACTACGCTTTCAACAGATATGGCCGAAGAATAACTTTACAGTGTGGTTATGTGGTCTGTGCTGTCTTTCTAATTGCTCAAAGCTTCACTCCTGATTGTACGTATCTATTTAGTATCCTTGTAATATCTACCTATCGTTTATTTTTTTAAAGTTCCCTAACCAAAAGGTTAAAGACCCTACTACTTAGGTCAGCTGTCCGTCTGTCACGGCATGTATTTCATGAATCTTGAAGTTATTAGACAGTTAAAATTTTCACAGATGATGTATATCTGTACAGCAAATACTAAATAAATTGACCGTAAAGGGACGGTAGTACTTTCACGTTCACTTGGAAAGATTATGTAAAAAATTCAAAAAATCATATTACAGTATTTTTTTTTATGAGTGTGCCACTAAATTATGCTCGATGATAGGAGACACCTTTAACTACCGTCTATGAAAATTTCAAGAGAATCTGGAGCCGTTTTTGAGAAAAAATAAATAATCTGTTTTTGGCGGTTTTTTAGTTAAATGGCAGCGGCCGCTCTAACTTCCATTGCCTTCCATTGCCATTGTCTCTGGTTCACACGCAGGAGGTATTTCCAGTGACGCCCGGCTTCATCCGGCCCTGAAAAAGTTATGTCATTGAGCATCCCTGTCAGCTGTCCCACTATTAAAATACACGTTCGTGCTGAATTTCAACGAAATCAGTCGAATAGTTTAGGCTTTAATTCATTAACATTTATCTTACTTACGCCTTATATTTATTTCAGGGTTAACCTGGGTGAAACTGTCACTATTCCTGGTTGGTAAAATGGGCGTAGTAATTTGCTTCACTGGTATTTACACGTACAGTTTAGAACTGTTCCCGACCAGTGTAAGAGGAACTTTGTTGGGTTGCGGCAATACTGCTGCACGTTTTGGAAGTATGCTGGCACCTTTGACGCCACTTTTGGTAAGACACTGAGCATTTGGCAATCAAGATTTGTGATAATTTGCTATATAAGTAACTACTAAGGAGTTCGTACTTTCGGAAAGGTAGAGGAAACCGGAGAAGGATTTCTTGGAATATTTCAAGGAGCTGGTCTGGATATGGTTCTATAAGGAACTAAAATAGCTGGCAATAAAAATAGAAGGAAAAACTACTACACAGACATAGGCGTAGCACTTTAGTAGAAAAAGATAAGAATTAGTGTTTACTCTCAAGTTGTAAACGAGAAATTATTTTTTGTTTCAGATAACAGAAGTCGCATCACTTCCATCGATTCTCTTCTCAACGACTGCTATAATAGCTTGTTTAGTATTAACGTTCACACCAGAAACTAAGACTTTACCCATGTTTGATACTATTGCTGAAATAGAGTCTTATAAATCCAGCAAAAAGAAGATTTGTACGAAATTATAAAACAGTGCCAATAGTATTTATAAGTTAAAACTGTACTTTTATGATGACAAATAAAATAACTAATAGTTAATTGTTTAATTTAGGTACCTATACGTAGGATAATGTATATAAATTCCGTCTTGTTTTATATCTAATAAATAATGTTTGCGTGTTATTGTCAGCAAATTTCATGACGCGACAGGCAATGTAAAAGATGTAGCCCTACCTCTTGGAACTCCTTAAGAAACCGGCCAAAACTCATTTTAGAACACAAACTTTATTTGTTTGTTGATATTGATATTTCATTACTATTTTATTAAACTGGCGAACCTCCAGTGCATCGCCAATTTAACAAACTATGTACTAAAACCTTCCTCGAGAGACACTCTATCCATTGGTGAAACCAGCATGAAAATCTATCCAGTATGTGAGTTAATCGCGAACAGACCGACAGACGTGGCGGAGGACTTACAATTTATGTAGTTATACTCGTATGTAGTGTTAGTAGTAGTGATGGTCTATATACCTAAATATTATAGTTACCTACAATATGCGTATGAGGACAGACGTAAGTATAACGTTAATAGGTAGACACACGATTATCGAGATGATAGATCAATATTTTGCTTTTCTATTGTCTCTCACGTGTCACCTAACGCTATTCGCCGATGGGAAACCACAATAGATTACCTACTATGCAAATAACTTATTGAGTGGAGTTTACGAAGCTCTTTCTTAGACAACTCGTGTATTTCGTTCGTGATCAAACTCCTCCTAAACGACTGGACCGATCTTTTTGAAATTTGGCACGGTCATAGTGACCATCACCGTGAGTGCATATATCTGAATTCATAAAGATCGGTCCAGTCGTTTAGGAGTTCGACCCGGATCGACAAACTCAGCTCAATTATTGCAACAGCAGAATGCATTTCATACCTAGTAATTATAACATAACATAGGTAGGTACTCATTTATTTATGTCCGTTTAGATTGAGGAGCCACTTGGGGTATCTTAATGAAATTTATATAGTAGTAAGTATTAGTAGTAAGTTTAAAAATTTTGTATTGTCGAGGATTGGGGCTACAACATTTTTTAACTTACTACTAAATACCTATATAAATTTCATTAAGTGCGTGCTGCCGGGCCTTTGCCCCACAGCACGCAACCAGATTCACTCACTGACGCGGGATAAAACCCGACCCCCAACGACGCGGTCAAAGTCCGCCGGGCGCCACTGGAAATACCTTCTGCGTGTGAATCAGAATCGCGGCTGAGGCCTTGGTCCGCGGAATTGGAAATGTGACATGTGTTGTAAACACAGCTTTTTTACTCTACTTTTCGTGATACTGATCACTCACACAAATGCAAAGCTCAGCTTAGGCCTCGCGAACTATAAGTGCCTAGGTACCACTTACAAAGTTTTTGGTTCACGTATTAACACACTCCTGCAATTCTGTCTTTAGGTAGCGGACGTTCATGCCCGTTACCTAGGCTATTGCTCTAAATGTACACCCACTTCCGGTTGAACGGAAGAACCTTCCTCAGACACATCCATTTTTTTTAAGTCTACATATAATATATTCCTGTTCTATAAACAAACCGCAGGGGTTTTAGTGTAATAATAATTATAATTACCCTTTGGGACTTAACCCTAAGTGAAAAAATAACATAATTTTGTTTAATAAGTAAATCTTGTAGCTTTGATTATGTTTGTGGCAAAAGACTGTTAGCCAAAATAAGTTGAGAGGTTAAAAAAATGTAATGTCAAAGTTCGCAAATAACCTCAAACTCCTCATTTATGTACACACAAAGGTTATAATTTATTACATATTATTCGTGCTTCTAGAGGTTCCTGATTATTGCCAGTCCTATTCCAAATATTTTAAGTTATTTTTGGCTAAACAGAAATGGAAGGATTTGAAGTAAGAACTTCCAATAGTAAAAAGGTAAGGCTCGACTTCTTCGCTTGTGAGATTAGACCGACTTTAATCGAATTGGGTCACTTACTTGTTATATTTCAGGGTAAATCGCTATATGCTAGTAAGAAATACAGCCAAGGCGATGTAATTTTAGAAGAAGATCCACTAGTTTCCTGCCAGTTTACTTGGAATGCGGCGTACAGATATTTGGCGTGTGATTACTGTATGAGGTAGGTACAATAATTATTCTTTACTGTACTTACAATATCTTATAACGATAGTAGGTCCTATACTAGATGATAATTACGATTACCAGTCTTGTACTGTGTGTAGCACAAGCAAAGTCCCTGAAAAACTGATTTGATGAGGAAACTAAGTACTACAAATCTATCTCTTTGAAAAGTGACAAGCTTTGGGAGTGAAAATCCAATATTTTAACTGCATACTCAAAAAAAATTATTAGAGAATCTTCAAGAATCCTATCAGAAGTATTACTTTTTAACATTGTTTATTGTTAAATTAATTTTACTGTTAATTTTACAGGCCATTAGAAACACCAGAACAGAATGTGCGGAGATTATCATGCAAACCAGATATAGTCCTACCTCATGCCGACTGCTTTGAAACCAATTTCGAAGCAATAGTGAACTGTGATCAGTGCGGCATATTATACTGCGCTGAAGGGTGCAAACAGAAAGCATATGGCGCCTACCATAGACTATTATGTCATGATTCCAGTGATGCTCAACATCCTATTGTTGTGCTTCTTGAAGCATGGAAGTAAGTTCTGTAATTTAATTTAATACAACATCTAATAAAATTGTATTGTACCAATGTTCTGATAAAGTATTTTAAGATGGAAGAATGGAAAGGTTCCCATTAAAATTTTAAACAAACTACTTATCAATTTCTTTATACACCAATGTGAAGAATGGTGACCTTATTGCTATTAGGCATACAATAAACTTCAGCGTTACTGCTGGGAATACTGTGAAGCGGTGTGTTAATCAGGTACCTGTCGATATATTTGCCAGAGCCTCATCCGCTTGCAGGGTAAGATTACTGTACTAGGGCCCTCCTAATATATCCAAATTGATCAATATATTTAGATATGCTCACCACTGAGCTACGATGACCAATACCGAAATCATCCAACCTTTGCTTTAAAGAATAATTACTAGATTGCGCCGTTGAGTCCATGACATTTAAGTTTTTGTGATTTATAATTTCTACCTTAATATTTTAAGAATAGTTGAAGCACACTTATTGCTTTCAAATACAGAAATATGTTTACATCAATATGTTTGATATTTCAGACAACTGCATTACCCACCAGAATCAACAAGTATAATGTTACTTGTCAGAATACTAGCATTTATTGAACAAAGTTCAGATCCATCAGCGGCTGCGGCTCAAGTTAAACAATTTTGCCATCGGACAGTGAATGAAGACGCTGAATTAGTTCACAAGCTGTTAGGCGAACAGTTCAGTGATCAAATTAATACTCTGAGAGAGTTGACTGCTAATGTTATTTCTGGTGATTATGCAAAGGAGGTTCGTATATTAGGTTATATGGTTAATACTATCAGGCGTTACTTTTCGGAAGTCTATAGTTAAATAAAATAAATCTAACTACTTTGCAATATTCCGCCACATGCAAATTACCCAGCTCTCGTATTTATTCATGCACAAGTCCGCCCTCCAAACCCACTTAGGCTGAAAGAATAGAGAAATAATTTTGAAAATAGAATAAATATGAGAGTTGTGTTATCGTACAAAAAATAATAAAAAACCTCGACACGTGTTTCGCCCCCAACCAGGGGCATCATCAGGAGATGTTGATGGCTCGGCGCACGGCGACCGGTTCGGCGACGGATTTTCAAAATTATTTCTCTATTCTTTCGGCCTAAGTGGGTTTGGAGGGCGGACTTGTGCATGAATAAATACGAGAGTTGGGTAATTTGCATGTGGCGGAATATTGCAAAGTAGTTAGATTTATTTTATTTAATTAGGTTATATGCTATGTAAATTATCAAATATGTCAACCTCTCCATTTTCTTCTGGCAAACCTACATGCTATCAAATTATTTGACAAAAACCTTTTCGTGTTTTTCTAATGGAAAAAATCTCCATTGAGTGCTTGAAAGTTTCTTATAACACAAAATTCGTGATTGAAGGCTGATGTGACCTAAGGCATAAATGCCAAAAAATGTAACCAAAAACACATTATTTTGCTATCCAATCGCAATTTATGTATTATGGCCACCGTCTTGATAGTTCAGCCGTTTCAGACAAGCTGCCTGGAAACAAGCTGATGCAGGTTCCAGTCAGAGTTAGGATGTCTTTTGTCAGAAATTATCTTGTTGATTTGAATTAATATTTATTTACATAAACAAAAAATGAAGTAGGTAATCACATATTTACTAACAAGTATTATTAGTATTTTTTTATGGCATCACCTTATACTTTCAGTTCCTCACACTAGATGGCTTTTGTGCTTTAGTGGCTCTTATTGGTACTAACGGTCAAGGGATTGGCACCAGTCCATTAGCCATGTGGGTAAATGCAGTACTGGAAACTACAATGTCTGATGATGAAAGGCAGCAATTGGATCTGTTTATTGATAAGCTGTATCAATATGTTGAAGAGGGTAAGGTTTTTATTATCTCTTGCATGTACATTCATTTATTATTAATTATTGGCATCATCTAAGGCCATTTGACGTCCACTGCTGGCATAGGCCTCCCCCAAAGAGGGGGGAATTCAACCTACATATACCACGCTAGCCGGACAGGTTGGTACAGGGTTTTGTGTCGAGTTTTCCTTTACATATACTTTGATCAACATACTTATTATATTTTAATACCAAACGTCAGAAACAAACATTTGTGGATCACACAAATATTTGATACGACCCGGGGAATCGGGAATTCGACCTAAGGGCTATGTGAACTTGGCACCGAACATTTTTTTTTTCATGATTTTTTCGGCTTATTCGATAGCTTATCGTAAGTAGTAGATAGTAGTAAAATCGATTTCGTTTGTAGTTGTGCCAAAAAAAAAAATGACCCGTCGAAAAAATGTCATCCCCCCGAAATGCAAATAAAAACTTTTGACTACACATATCTATAGTAAATGGATAGTAGATGAATGTAGTAAACTTATTTTCGATTATAGTACTACCGAAAAAAAAAATTGTGTTTGAAAAATTGAACATTACCAAAGTGCAAATAACTTGATATTTAGGGCTTGTACGGTTACTACAAACGCTTAAAACGACCTAGAAGGACCCCTAGAGGTTTGTAGTGGACATATTTTCGTTTGTAGTAGACCAGAAGTTGACGAAAATAGGTCACTTTATATAAAACCTAAATTTCCGATAAAGGTTTAAAAAACTTGATATTTAGGGCTTGAACGATTACTACAAACGCTTAAAACGACCTAGAAGGACCCCTAGAGGTTTGTAGTGGACTTATTTTCGTTTGCAGTAGACCAGAAGTTGACGAAAATAGGTCACTTTATATAAAACCTAAATTTCCGATAAAGGGTTAAAAAACATGATATTTATGGCTTGTCTGATTACTACAAACGCTTAAAACGACCTAGAAGGACCCTAGTGGTTTGTAATGGACATAATTTCGTTTTTAGTAGACCAGAAGTTGACGAAAATAGGTCACTATATAAAACTTAAATTTCGGAAAAAGGGTTAAAAAACATGATATTTAGGGCTTGTACGATTACTACAAATGCTTAAAACGACCTAGAAGGACCCCTAGAGGTTTGTAGTGGACATATTTTTGTTTATAGTAGACCAGAACTTGACGAAAATAGGTCACTTTATATAAAACCTAAATTTCCGATAAAAGGTTAAAAAACTTGAAATTTAGGGCTTGAACGTTTACTCCAAACGCTTAAAACGACCTAGAAGGACCCCTAGAGGTTTGGAGTAGACATATTTTCGTTTGTAGTAGACCAGAAGTTGACGAAAATATGTCACTTTATGTAAAACTTTACGTTTCAGATAAAGGGTTAAAAAACATAATATTTATGGCTTGTCTGATTACTACAAACGCTTAAAATCGACCTAGAAGGACCCCTAGAGGTTTGTAGTGGAGATATTTTGTTTGTAGTAGACCAGAAGTTGACGAAAATAGGTCACTTTAAATAAAACTTTAGTTTCAGATAAGGGGTTAAAAAAACATGTATTTATGGGTTGTACGATTACTACAAACGCTTAAAATGACCGTTTGTAGAGGTTCTAGAGGTTTGTAGTGGACATATTTTCGTTTGTACTAGACCAGAAGTTGACGGGTTAAAAAAGATGATATTTTTGGCTTGTGCGATCCCTACAAAATATTGAACGACCTAGGACCTTTAGAGGATTGTGGTGGACAAATTTTCTTTGGTAGTAGAACAGCAGATGACCAAAATAGGTTAATTTAAGTCAAACTTTAGTTACGGATCAGGAGGCTTTTGACATTGCTTAAAACCGCGAAGAGGACGTGGCGAGTAACCGTTATTATGTTTATAATTCTATTTATTTTTTGTATTTTTTTTTGTTGTTTTTAGCTTGTATATAATTATGTTTTTTTTTTTAAATTTTTTTTTATTGTTTTTATCTTGTATAGATGTCTTTTTTTGGTATTTTTTAATTTTTTATTATTATTTATGTACTTATACTTTCTTTATAACTATAAATCTAGGTAAAATGAATGATGTGAAATTTAAAAATTATATTTGGACGTAAAATAGCAACGGGATCCGAGGTTGTTTTAATAAGTCCCGTTTTGTTATTGCCATTACACGGCGTGACGAACAAAGATCGTTATGTTCCTCCCACGTACCAGATACTCGCTTGACACATGCATAATATTGCCCAGAAGCGAAGATTACAGCGGATACTAACCTGTACTTACGATCGCAGTCATTTAAGTTTTCAGGGATTTCGAGAAGTGTGAATTGTTTTCTGCAATTAGCTAGACCGTGCCTCGCTGCTAGTATGTCTATTTCAGCGGCCTCTAAATTTAGAAAAATGTGGCGTCCTGCAGTAATTGCTTTTTTTACGTTTCTACTTTTACACGCGCTGCACTCACTTTTTGTTTTTCTTGCATAAAAATCTGCAGACTGACATACAGCGTCTTGCAGCCCTCTCATTGCATTTTTGAAAATTGGATCCGGGTTCAATTCGAGGACAGGGGCGTTTGTGATTTTTTCGTTTTTACAATCACTACAATTTAATTTTATTTGAAGTGATGGAATGATTTTTTTTCTTATTTTTCGACCTAGCCGTTTAGATTATAAACTTAAGACTAACGGGTCTTTTACGCGATTATTGAGATATATACATACCTCTTTATTACCCTCTTTATTAAACGTCGGGTAGTTAGTCTTAAGTTTATAATGTGTACAAAACGCGAAAGTTTAAAGAAGTATCTAGCCGTTTAGCTTTTAGAGGGGGGAGGAGGGAGCCACTGTTTTAACAAAAAAATGGGCTTTATAGTTGAATAATATATTTACAATAAGAATTACAATATACAAATTATACATAATTATAGACTAAAAATATTTACACTACAAAATATCGTTTAAAAAATCCTCCGCGTCATTGCCGATTGGGAACGTTCCCAGAATGCTGGCTGTGTTGCCACGTTGGATGGCGATACTTATTCTTTGGGCCAGAAAATAGCCAGCCTTCTGGTCCTGAGAAGCATCGATTAGGCGTTTAGCAATGTCTCTACGTATAAAGGCTTCGAGCACTCGGACCCCACGACCCCAGTGTCTCAACCCCAAACGGCTCAAATATGTAATCACCTGCTAGATTAGCATATTTACGCCGTTTAAGGCTTTCAGCCGATGCAGCAGCAGCGTCGGCACATCCGGATGTGCTTGGAAGGTGTGAAGGTGCTAAGGTGTCAACGCATGTAGCGTCCCACACCAAAGGCCTTCCCATCTTCCACTGTAGCAACGACATACCGTCCGGTCTCTTTCCATGGCTTCGTGCTAAACCATTTGGTTCATGTACGGCCGGAAGACCTGCGGTGGAAAGAGTAGAATAGCGTGACGAGATATACGACCTGCGCTTCTGCTACAAGAAAGGCCATGGTGTCCCAGATTATCGACGGCTACTCCACAGGTGCAATGATGCGGGGATACACAAGCTGTACCCCGCCGAAGGCAAGTGGCAATGCAGAAGGTTGTGTCGTCCAACATTGTCCACTACAAATCTCTAGGGGTCCTTCTAGGTCGTTTTAAGCGTTTGTAGTAATCGTACGAGCCCTAAATATCATGCTTTATTAACCTTTTATATGAAACTAAAGTTTTACGTAAAATTACCTATTTTCGTCAACTTCTGGTCTACTAAAACGAAAATATGTCCACTACAAACCCTTAGGGGTCCTTCTAGGTCGTTTTAAGCGTTTGTAGTAATCGTACAAGCCCTAAATATCATGTTTTTTAGCCCTTTATTCGAAATTTAGGTTTTATATAAAATTACCTATTTTCGTCAACATCTGGTCTACTACAAACGAAAAGATGTCCACTAAAAACCTCTAGGCGTCCTTCTTGGTCATTTTAAGCGTTTGTAGTAATCGTACAAGCCCATTAATATCATGTTTTTTAACCCTTAATACGAAATTTAGGTTTTATATAAAGTGACCTATTTTCGTCAACTTCTGGTCTACTACAAACTAAAATATGTCCACTACAAACCTCTAGGGTTCCTTCTTGGTCATTTTAAGCGTTTGTAGTAATCGTACAACCCATAAATATCATGTTTTTTAACCTTTCATATGAAACTAAAGTTTTACGTAAAGTGACCTATTTTCGTCAACTTCTGGTCTACTACAAACGAAAATATGTCCACTACAAACCTCTAGGGGGTCATTCTAGGTCGTTTTAAGCGTTTGTAGTAACCAGACAAGCCATAATTATGATGTTTTTTAACCCTTTATCTGAAACTAAAGTTTTACATAAAGTTACCTATTTTCGTCAACTTCTGGTCTACTAATAACAAAAATATGTCCACTACAAACCTCTAGGGGTCCTTCTTGGTCATTTTAAGCGTTTGTAGTAATCGTACAACCCATAAATATCATGTTTTTTAACCTTTCATATGAAACTAAAGTTTTACGTAAAGTGACCTATTTTCGTCAACTTCTGGTCTACTACAAACGAAAATATGCCCACTACAAACCTCTAGGGGTCCTTCTTGGTCATTTTAAACGTTTGTAGTAATTGTACAACCCATAACATCATGTTTATTTAACCTTTTATATGAAACTAAAGTTTTACGTAAAGCGACCTATTTTCGTCCACTTCTGGTCTACTACTAACAAAAATATGTCCACTACAAACCTCTAGGGGTCCTTCTTGGTCATTTTAAGCGTTTGTAGTAATCGTACAACCCATAAATATCATGTTTTTTAACCTTTCATATGAAACTAAAGTTTTACGTAAAGTGACCTATTTTCGTCAACTTCTGGTCTACTACAAACGAAAATATGCCCACTACAAACCTCTAGGGGTCCTTCTTGGTCATTTTAAGCGTTTGTAGTAATCGTACAACCCATAAATATCATGGTTTTTAACCTTTCATGTACAACAAAATTTTTACGTAAAGTGACCTATTTTCATCAACTTCTGGTCTACTACAAACAAAATATGTCCACTACAAACCTCTAGCGATCCTTCTAGGTCGTTTTAAGCGTTTGTAGTAATCGTACAACCCATAAATATCATGGATTTTAACCTTTCATGTAAAACTAAAGTTTTACGTAAAGTGACCTATTTTCATCAACTTCTGGTCTACTACAAACAAAATATGTCCACTACAAACCTCTAGGGATCCTTCTAGGTCGTTTTAAGTATTTGTAGTAATCGTACAAGCCATAAATATCATGTTTTTTTAACCTCGTATCTGAAACTGAAGCTTTATTTAAAGTGACCTATTTTGTCAACTTCTGGTCTACTATAAACGAAAAGATGTCCACTACAAACCTCTAGGGGGTCATTCTAGGTCGTTTTAAGCGTTTGTAGTAACCAGACAAGCCATAATTATGATGTTTTTTAACCCTTTATCTGAAACTAAAGTTTTACATAAAGTTACCTATTTTCGTCAACTTCTGGTCTACTACAAACGAAAATATATCCACTACAAACCTCTAGGGGTCCTTCTTGGTCATTTTAAGCGTTTGTAGTAATCGTACAACCCATAAATATCATGTTTTTTAACCTTTCATATGAAACTAAAATTTTACGTAAAGTGACCTATTTTCGTCAACTTCTGGTCTACTACAAACGAAAATATGCCCACTACAAACCTCTAAGGGTCCTTCTTAGTCATTTTAAACGTTTGTAGTAATTGTACAACCCATAAACATAATGTTTATTTAACCTTTTATATGAAACAAAAGTTTTACGTAAAGTGACCTATTTTCGTCAACTTCTGGTCTACTACAAACGAAAATATGTCCACTACAAACCTCTAGGGGGTCATTCTAGGTCGTTTTAAGCGTTTGTAGTAACCAGACAAGCCATAATTATGATGTTTTTTAACCCTTTATCTGAAACTAAAGTTTTACATAAAGTTACCTATTTTCGTCAACTTCTGGTCTACTACAAACGAAAATATGCCCACTACAAACCTCTAAGGGTCCTTCTTAGTCATTTTAAGCGTTTGTAGTAGTCGTACAACCCATAAATATCATGTTTTTTAACCTTTCATATGAAACTAAAGTTTTACGTAAAGTGACCTATTTTCGTCAACTTCTGGTCTACTACAAACGAAAATATGCCCACTACAAACCTCTAGGGGGTCATTCTAGGTCGTTTTAAGCGTTTGTAGTAACCAGACAAGCCATAATTATGATGTTTTTTAACCCTTTATCTGAAACTAAAGTTTTACATAAAGTTACCTATTTTCGTCAACTTCTGGTCTACTAATAACAAAAATATGTCCACTAAAAACCTCTAGGGGTCCTTCTTGGTCATTTTAAGCGTTTGTAGTAATCGTAGAACCCATAAATATCATGGTTTTTAACCTTTCATGTACAACAAAATTTTTACGTAAAGTGACCTATTTTCATCAACTTCTGGTCTACTACAAACAAAATATGTCCACTACAAACCTCTAGCGATCCTTCTAGGTCGTTTTAAGCGTTTGTAGTAACCAGACAAGCCATAACTATGATGTTTTTAACCCTTTATCTGAAACTAAAGTTTTACATAAAGTTACCTATTTTCGTCAACTTCTGGTCTACTACTAACAAAAATATGTCCACTACAAACCTCTAGGGGTCCTTCTTGGTCATTTTAAGCGTTTGTAGTAATCGCACAACCAATAAATATAATGTTTTTTAACCTTTCATATGAAACTAAAGTTTTACGTAAAGTGACCTATTTTCGTCAACTTCTGGTCTACTACAAACGAAAAGATGTCCACTACAAACCTCTAGGGGGTCATTCTAGGTCGTTTTAAGCGTTTGTAGTAACCAGACAAGCCATAATTATGATGTTTTTTAACCCTTTATCTGAAACTAAAGTTTTACATAAAGTTACCTATTTTCGTCAACTTCTGGTCTACTACAAACGAAAATATGCCCACTACAAACCTCTAGGGGTCCTTCCTGGTCATTTTAAACGTTTGTAGTAATTGTACAACCCATAAACATCATGTTTATTTAACCTTTTATATGAAACTAAAGTTTTACGTAAAGTGACCTATTTTCGTCAACTTCTGGTCTTCTACAAACGAAAATATGTCCACTACAAACCTCTAGGGGTCATTCTAGGTCGTTTTAAGCGTTTGTAGTAACCAGACAAGCCATAATTATGATGTTTTTTAACCCTTTATCTGAAACTAAAGTTTTACATAAAGTTACCTATTTTCGTCAACTTCTGGTCTACTACAAACGAAAATATGCCCACTACAAACCTCTAAGGGTCCTTCTTAGTCATTTTAAGCGTTTGTAGTAGTCGTACAACCCATAAATATCATGTTTTTTAACCTTTCATATGAAACTAAAGTTTTACGTAAAGTGACCTATTTTCGTCAACTTCTGGTCTACTACAAACGAAAATATGCCCACTACAAACCTCTAGGGGGTCATTCTAGGTCGTTTTAAGCGTTTGTAGTAACCAGACAAGCCATAATTATGATGTTTTTTAACCCTTTATCTGAAACTAAAGTTTTACATAAAGTTACCTATTTTCGTCAACTTCTGGTCTACTAATAACAAAAATATGTCCACTAAAAACCTCTAGGGGTCCTTCTTGGTCATTTTAAGCGTTTGTAGTAATCGTAGAACCCATAAATATCATGGTTTTTAACCTTTCATGTACAACAAAATTTTTACGTAAAGTGACCTATTTTCATCAACTTCTGGTCTACTACAAACAAAATATGTCCACTACAAACCTCTAGCGATCCTTCTAGGTCGTTTTAAGCGTTTGTAGTAACCAGACAAGCCATAACTATGATGTTTTTAACCCTTTATCTGAAACTAAAGTTTTACATAAAGTTACCTATTTTCGTCAACTTCTGGTCTACTACTAACAAAAATATGTCCACTACAAACCTCTAGGGGTCCTTCTTGGTCATTTTAAGCGTTTGTAGTAATCGCACAACCAATAAATATAATGTTTTTTAACCTTTCATATGAAACTAAAGTTTTACGTAAAGTGACCTATTTTCGTCAACTTCTGGTCTACTACAAACGAAAAGATGTCCACTACAAACCTCTAGGGGGTCATTCTAGGTCGTTTTAAGCGTTTGTAGTAACCAGACAAGCCATAATTATGATGTTTTTTAACCCTTTATCTGAAACTAAAGTTTTACATAAAGTTACCTATTTTCGTCAACTTCTGGTCTACTACAAACGAAAATATGCCCACTACAAACCTCTAGGGGTCCTTCCTGGTCATTTTAAACGTTTGTAGTAATTGTACAACCCATAAACATCATGTTTATTTAACCTTTTATATGAAACTAAAGTTTTACGTAAAGTGACCTATTTTCGTCAACTTCTGGTCTTCTACAAACGAAAATATGTCCACTACAAACCTCTAGGGGTCATTCTAGGTCGTTTTAAGCGTTTGTAGTAACCAGACAAGCCATAATTATGATGTTTTTTAACCCTTTATCTGAAACTAAAGTTTTACATAAAGTTACCTATTTTCGTCAACTTCTGGTCTACTACTAACAAAAATATGTCCACTACAAACCTCTAGGTGTCCTTCTTGGTCATTTTAAGCGTTTGTAGTAATAGTACAACCCATAAATATCATGTTTTTTAACCTTTCATGTGAAACTAAAGTTTTACGTAAAGTGACCTATTTTCGTCAACTTCTGGTCTACTACAAACAAAATATGTCCACTACAAACCTCTAGGGATCCTTCTAGGTCGTTTTAAGTATTTGTAGTAATCGTACAAGCCATAAATATCATGTTTTTTTAACCTCGTATCTGAAACTGAAGTTTTATTTAAAGTGACCTATTTACGTCAACTTCTGGTCTATCACAAACGAAAAGATGTCCACTACAAACCTCTTGGGGTCCTGCTAGGTCATTTTAAGCGTTTGTAGTAATTGTACAACCCATAAATATCATGTTTTTTAACCTTTTATATGAAACTAAAGTTTTACGTAAAGTGACCTATTTTCGTCAACTTCTGGTCAACTACAAACGAAAATATGTCCACTTCAAACCTCTAGGGGTACTTCTTGGTCATTTTAAACTTTTCTAGTAATTGTACAACCCATAAATATCATTTTTTTTTAACCTTTTATATGAAACTAAAGTTTTAAGTAAAGTGACCTATTTTCGTCAACTTCTGGTCTACTACAAACGAAAATATGTACACTACAAACCTCTAGGGGTCATTCTTGGTCGTTTTAAGCGTTTGTAGTAACCAGACAAGCCATAATTATGATGTTTTTTAACCCTTTATCTGAAACTAAAGTTTTACATAAAGTGACCTATTTTCGTCAACTTCTGGTCTACCACAAACAAAAATATGTCCACTACAAACCTCTTGGGGTCCTGCTAGGTCATTTTAAGCGTTTGTAGTAATTGTACAACCCATAAATATCATGTTTTTTAACCTTTTATATGAAACTAAAGTTTTACGTAAAGTGACCTATTTTCGTCAACTTCTGGTCAACTACAAACGAAAATATGTCCACTTCAAACCTCTAGGGGTACTTCTTGGTCATTTTAAACTTTTCTAGTAATTGTACAACCCATAAATATCATTTTTTTTTAACCTTTTATATGAAACTAAAGTTTTAAGTAAAGTGACCTATTTTCGTCAACTTCTGGTCTACTACAAACGAAAATATGTACACTACAAACCTCTAGGGGTCATTCTTGGTCGTTTTAAGCGTTTGTAGTAACCAGACAAGCCATAATTATGATGTTTTTTAACCCTTTATCTGAAACTAAAGTTTTACATAAAGTGACCTATTTTCGTCAACTTCTGGTCTACCACAAACAAAAATATGTCCACTGCAAACCTCTAGGGATCCTTCTTGGTCATTTTAAGCGTTTGTAGTAATCGTACAACCCATAAATATCATGTTTTTTAACCTTTCATGTGAAACTAAAGTTTTACGTAAAGTGACCTATTTTCGTCAACTTCTGGTCTACTACAAACAAAATATGTCTACTAAAAACCTCTAGGGGTCCTTCTTGGTCATTTTAAGCGTTTGTAGTAATCGTACAACCCATAAATATCATGTTTTTTAACCTTTCATATGAAACTAAAGTTTTACGTAAAGTGACCTATTTTCGTCAACTTCTGGTCTACTACAAACGAAAATATGTCCACTACAAACCTCTAGGGGTCCTTCTAGGTCGTTTTAAGCGTTTGTAGTAATCGTACAAGCCCTAAATATCATGTTTTTTAACCCTTTTTCCGAAATTTAAGTTTTATATAGTGACCCATTTTCGTCAACTTCTGGTCTACTACAAACGAAAATATGTCCACTACAAACCTCTAGGGGTCCTGCTAGGTCGTTTTAAGCGTTTGTAGTAATCGTTCAAGCCCTAAATATCAAGTTATTTAACCCTTTATCGGAAATTAAGGTTTTATATAAAGTGACCTATTTTCGTCAACTTCTGGTCTACTACAAACGAAATTATGTCCATTACAAACCACTAGGGATCCTTCTTGGTCATTTTAAGCGTTTGTAGTAAGCGTACAACCCATAAATATCATGTTTTTTTAACCTTTTAAATGAAACTAAAGTTTTACGTAAAGTGACCTATTTTCGTCAACTTCTGGTCTACTACAAACGAAAATATGTACACTACAAACCTCTAGGGGTCATTCTTGGTCGTTTTAAGCGTTTGTAGTAACCAGACAAGCCATAATTATGATGTTTTTTAACCCTTTATCTGAAACTAAAGTTTTACATAAAGTGACCTATTTACGTCAACTTCTGGTCTACTACAATCGAAAAGATGTCCACTACAAACCTCTTGGGGTCCTGCTAGGTCATTTTAAGCGTTTGTAGTAATTGTACAACCCATAAATATCATGTTTTTTAACCTTTTATATGAAACTAAAGTTTTACGTAAAGTGACCTATTTTCGTCAACTTCTGATCAACTACAAACGAAAATATGTCCATTACAAACCTTTAGGGGTTTTAAGCGTTTGTAGTAATCAGACAAGCCCTAAATATCATGTTTTTTAACCCTTTTTCCGAAATTTAAGTTTTATATAGTGACCTATTTTCGTCAACTTCTGGTCTACTACAAACGAAAATATGTCCACTACAAACCTCTAGGGGTCCTTCTAGGTCGTTTTAAGCGTTTGTAGTAACCGTACAAGCCCTAAATATCAAGGTTTTTGCACTTTGGTAATATTCAATTTTTCAAACACAATTTTTTTTTTCGGTAGTACTATAATCGAAAATAAGTTTACTACATTCATCTGTCAGTGTCAGTTTTTATTTGCATTTCGGGGGGATGACATTTTTTCGACGGGTCATTTTTTTTTTGGCACAACTACAAACGAAATCGATTTTACTACTATCTACTACTTACGATAAGCTATCGAATAAGCCGAAAAAATCTTGAAAAAAAAAATTTTCGGTGCCAAGTTCACATAGCCCGACCTAAGGGTAGACGACCCCGAGGAAGTTATTATTGGTAAAGTTTTATTGGTACTCCTTCCCATGGGAACACATTACCGGGACAAATACTAGTCCATAACACTCAGGGATAATGCAGCTATAGGTACGAGTATATTAGGGAAAGAGTTTTCTTAATTGGTAATCTCATATGCAATTGCTGCGGAACAGCAGACTAGGCCTTGGCTAATAGAACAAATCCCGGCTCGCTTTCTATAAAGTTAATGTCGAAAATTGGACGCATAATAATATTATCACTATGCATACTCCTTCGGAGAAACCTTTTCCCAATAACATGGAGCATCTTCATCCAACAACCTTTTCGCAATCCAATTAGTATCAGCTTTATCAGTCTTGCACATTTGTGCAACATTTCTGTGGTGCATTTCTTGCAGCTGATGTTGACTTGGGCCCACTCTAAGTATGTGGTACGGCTTTCAAACACCTTAATATTAAAAAAATCATACTTTATCGAGTTTATACTGTCAGTAAATGGCACTTGCGGAGACCTTGTAACACACATTGAACATCAAGACGGTCATGTACTTTTCCACCAGTTTTACTATTTAACATTACCTCATCGTTTTTGTTATTTCAGAGTCTGGAACTTTCTTAAACACAGAAGGGTCAGGTCTCTTCCAACTTCAAAGCGCATGTAATCACAGCTGTTCGCCCAATGCCGAGTCAACGTTTCCATACGGCAATCATAGAGTACAATTGAAGGCTTTGAAACCGATTGTGCCCGGAGATGAGATATGTATCAGTTATTTGGACGATTGTGCCTTGCAACGATCAAGACATTCCAGACAAAAAGTAAGTTGGATGGGGATTTTAAGTGTCATCATCATCATACATATTATTATATTATATTTAGATATCATTTGAAGTTGAAAGCAATCAGTTCGTTTAAAACTTTCGATTCTAAATAAATTTTGGTTTAAAACATTCTTATTTGTTTAATACCCTATTCTAATCGCTGCCGTCTTTTATATTTTTTTGATCGCTGTCGTCTGTATTAGACATGAATACGACAGAACTATCTATTCTATCAATGTTGAGAAATGGTAGACAACTACGGTGCTAAATGTTGACCTGTACCATGAAACACGCAGCAACAGCTCTCGTTGACCAACTTACGCTAGCTTACTGGGTACGAGTGATAAGAACAGAGATAATAATCGCCTCCTATCGCAATGTAACTCAGTAACGGTCCGTTTACAAAAAATATCTCGTTTCGTTGGCCTTTAAATATGTTTCTATTGTCTAAATCGCGTTTTTGGCCACGAGGAGACATCTACTGGCCGTTTTACGATCTACTCTGTAGGTGGTGAGTCATTTTACAACACTGTCTTATGGGCCTCTTTTTATTTCGGTAACGAGTTTCCGTGCGAATTTGAACGAAACCTAATCCCCTCGAGAAGAATTCCTTAAAGCTTCCAGTTCGTTGGAAACTTATGTATTTGATTACCTTTTTCAGGAGTTGGCCCAAAACTACTTATTCGTTTGCGGTTGCGAGCGTTGTAGCGAACAAGCATCGCAACCGGACTGCACCAGCGAAGAGGACATGAGCGATGATGATGATGATATCGATACGGACGACTGATGTTCCAACATGCTCGCTTTCTGTCTGCTAGGACTGTGACGTAGTGGTGATGTACGGTGGTACTATAGTGTCGTATATTTGTACTATAGTGTCGTATAGTGGTACTATAGTGTCGCATAGGGGTAAAGTGATAGTGCAGGCAGTGTCGTATAGTGGTACTATAGTATCATATAATGGTACTTTCTTTTGTCGTATAGGGGTACTGTACTGGCGTATACTGTTATTTGATTGTCGTATGATATTACAGTATATACGTATTTTAAAATCTATTCATTATAATATTATATGTAATGACTAGAGTGTATTTTGTTATTCTAATTATAACTTAGTGTAAAAGTAAAAATCTATGTCAATTGAATGGATTCTACGTAAACAAGAAATTTATGACATATTTAATCAATAAAGATTATAGGATTTGATTTATGTTTTATATGAAGTTGTAGACGTTTTCTATTATTTTTTAATTCAGATTCAATTGTCTTGAAGTAAATAGTGTAACATAGTTGTGAAGTGTGACATATTTTTTTAGAAACTAAAGTAAATTACCAAGACAAGATAAAACATCGAAGATACAACAGTTTCTCTATTATATCTTTGATGTACAGACATCGACCACTTACAATTTTATTATATGTATTGATACAGTACGCAGTACTTATTATAAGTGAAAAGTTTATATAGCTTAATAGCGTTTTAAAAGAATTTAAATAGCTTAGCGTTATAGAAGGAAATTGGTAGTGTAAAAAGCCAACCCCCAACTAGGTTGGGAGAAGTTTAGGTATATATTTTACAATGTATACGACACACTAGTGGTGGATAACGGATTTTTAGAGAAGAATATTTGTTGTCACGCTTTGGCCTATCACTCGTATACGAGGTCCAATATTTATGTCGTCGATTTCCAAGCGTATGTATGTATAGCCTTTTTAGTGAGCGATGTGATGTTCGTAGCATTTTTTGGTATGTTTATAACAGTTAGGTTAATAAGTGCATCAGGAAGTATCGGTCATAAAAGTCCAGTGACAAAAACAGAATCAATCAGTTGTGTGCCTAATCTGTGCCAAATTGTTAACTTAGTTATGGTATAGTACTATTCCCTATTCTGTGATTATGGGTTGACAAACTATATATATAAAAACCTTGTAGGTCAACATCAATAACAGCTTAAATGTCCTATTTAGTGATGGACATTTTATTTTTAAACCTTTCTTGTACATGACAATAGAGGGAACATGTCTAGTAGTCTGGTGGTGAGCCACCTTAACGTACTAGTCCGATCGGGGAAGCAGACAGCGCATTCAAGCAGCTAATGCAGGCAGCATATAAAAACAAGCAGCCACACGACTGGTCCTCTATGTTTTTGTATGGATTTTTGTTAAAATCATTCCGAACGTGGCAACGTCAGCCTGCACATGCCGAACGTCGATTGTCAGTGCCACCGCGTAGCACACGCGTCACAACGACAATCGACGCTGCGTTCCTTATCTGCTACCTAGATAGAAAGGGCATCTTCAAACTAATACATACTGACAGGATGTTTTCAATTAAATCATGGTGATTCCATGGAATACTGAATTAAGTCGCAGACGGTGTATATTTTACTAAGCAATTATATTTAATGTAATGTAGACATTTAGTATATACCTTTAAAGCTTAAAACACACTGGTCCTTCACATATGACGTATACCACGCGACATGGGAGACAGCGACACACTGGTCCTACGTCTTACGATGTCTGACGTTTACGTTATCTACGCGCTATGACACTTTAAACGTGTGTGACAGCGTCGTACGCGTGGGATAGCATGGGAACACGCGAGTCTGGCGCGGTGACGCGTGAGACAGCGTGGTGAATCACCAGTGTGTTCGTTACCATACAACTTGTACACTGTTAAAAATTCTGTAATTTTACATGCAAAAAAAAATACATAAACCTGTACAAAAATCTGGGAAACTTTCGGAAAAATATGAAATTTTACGTAATTTTCGTGAATTTTACATTTTTTCCTTAAAATCGCCAATTTTCATGAAGTTTTACATAAAATTTATGTAATAGTCATGTAAATTTATGTATAGTCATATAAATTTATGTAATAGTCATGTAAATTTATGTAATAGTCATGTAAATAGTTATGTAAAAATACAGAAAGGTTAGGGCAACGAAAGTTGCTCAAGAATTATGTAAAAATTTTTAACAGTGTATAGGCCAGATTCTGTTCAGATGTCATAATGCGTGGTGTACGTCGCATGTGAAGGATGAGTTTGTTTAGCGTATCAGCCAGAGTTTTCATCGATTGCATTCGATTTAGTCGGCCTAAATAAAGTAGGTATAGTAGTAAGTGAATGTGACTCTCAGCGAGATTTACAAAGGTCAAATGATTACAACGATGCACTATGAAACTATGAAGTATTTTAATAAATTATTAAGAATAATAATATATAATATATATAGATACTTCGATAGTAGGTATTTTTGTATGTAGACAGAGGTATATTATGCCCACATTTCACCAGTCACTTTATAAGACCCATGTCATAAAGGGTGAGGTTTTTACCGTTTTTAACCGACTTAAAAAAAGAAGGAAGTTATCAATTCGACTGTATTTTTTTGTTTGTTACCTCTTATATTTTGAATGGGTGAACTGTTTTTGAAATTTTAAGCTTATCCTGCCCAAGTGGTCGCATTTTAATTTACAAAAAAATAGTTTTTCAAAATAATTTTGGTATAAGGATCTTCTAAATGTTGATCCATTATCACTTGTTGTGAAACCTTCTTATTGTTTTTTTTATATCTTACATGTACCTACTCGAATATTAGTTTAACGTATTAAATTGTGCCAAATGCACTCATTTAGAAAACCAAAGCGTAGAATTTCGTAGTTGGCATAAAATTCTATTAATATTTGTAAGTTATTTTTTTTTCAGTATGATGTATGAGCCTTGAAGCTAATAAGTAATTTAAATATAGCTTAATTTGCTAAAAACTTACAATGTAAAGAATGTGTCCATTGGCACTTTTCTTATAGTCTCTATTATAATGGAAAGACACTTTGTTCTTGTGTTCTTCAAGGGTAGTAGCACTCACTGTGTTACGGAGTACACTAATTTCACTAAACTAACTCAAAAGGCTTAGTCCTTTTGAGTCTCCTTACTATGTCCGTGGTGTCAAGGAGCTGGATAATATTTGTAACTAAGACAAGTTTTTCACACTCCAGTTACTAAGGTGAAGAAGTACAAACTTGGACTATTTCCGAAAATAAACTATACCTATTTTAAATTAAATGAAATTAAAAAGCCTTTATTCGCTGACCACAATACATTTTGACTTAAATACTAGTACAAACTTAATATTTGCTTAGAATTTAAAATATAAGAAAAAATATAAAAATAAAAAAATAAAATATTTAGCAACCACTTTGTTGGTCAGGTTGTCCTTCGACATAGGCCTCCCCCAGTATCTTCCATTTATATCGGTCTCGAGCAAATCTTCTCCATCCTTTTGGCAAGTCATCCTCCCATCTTTTAATTTGGCGTCCTTGTCGTCTTTTCCCATTTTGAGGATACCATTCTATTATGTCCTTCGTCCATTTTCCTTTATTTGTTCTTACTAAATGTCCAGTCCAGTTCCATTTCATTTTTCTTATAGTTCGTAATACATCTCTTACTTTGGTCCTTTTCCTTATTTTTGAACATGTCCACCGATCTCGTAGCCTTATGTTTAACATCGTTCCATGCTACGTTGACAGACTAAAAGCTTTTGATTACTTTTGCTTATAACAGGCCAAGTTTGGCACCCATATGTTAGACAAGGGAGAATGCATGAGTTGTATAATTTGCTTTTTATTGTAATTGGTACTGATTCGTTTTTCATTATTTCTTTTAAAGACCAATACCGCTTCCAAGTGTTGCTTATTCTTCTATCTATTTCTTTGGTGCATTTAATAATAATTATAATATCAAAGGGACAATCCTCTTAAATAATTTTACAATATGAAATAATACGAATCACAAAAACTATAGTCTTGGCCCGGACTCGAACCAGGCGGCTGATCCCTTTCCAGGAGGAACGTTCTACCAACTGACCAAAACACCACTAGCACAAGACATCTATTTTTGTGACCACATTGTGTTAATATCGCGACTTACGGCGTCGCCAGAGCGCCATCTACCGGTAGTTGAAGAACTAACTACTATAGTAGATTATAGTTTTTGTGATTCATATTGTAAAATTATAATAAGAAAAAGTTGGCATACTTCACAGCTTATAAAATATATTAATCCTCTTTATCACGTTAAGTAGCTTATTGCTTTGACGTTTCCATTGCACCAACTTGTTCACGGGTATTTTTAAGGAACATGTTTATCCATAATGATTAATTATTTATTATATGAAGTAGGTTTATTTTGCTTGTAAAAACTATAAGAGGAATTCAATAAAGTATTATTGTATTATGCAAGTATTTTATTCCCGGACCACTTTCGTAAATGTATCGATTAAGGACGTTTTCCGTACTCAAAGGGTAAAACGGGAACCCTATTATTGAGACTTCGCTGTCCGTTGTTACGGTGTGAATGCCTCGAAGAGGCATGGTTTGCGTTGAGTCACATCCCTAGTATGGAAACTTCCAGAAAACGTTAGAACTTGTTTGTTTCGCAAGAAATTCCTAAGCCCATTGTCTTGGCGCCTCGTAAGATCGGAGCGATAAGAACCGCGCGGTTTGACCAATGGGAGGCCGCCTCGATAGTACGATCGCATCACTATGCACGTGTAGGCGGGTTCATTAGGTTTTAATTGCCAGACCGAAGTATTATAAGGAGTGCACAACGTCTAAGGAACAAAAGAAAACATTTGAATAGTATTGGTACTAGACCACTCGCAGCCGCCGGTCAGCGCTGACGAAGTAATAAATTAAATCCTGTAAAAATAACAGAAACGTTAAGTAACCAAGTAAAACCGAAAAACATTATTGATTGTTAGTTTTGTTTTACATTAGTGGTGCAATAAATAGAACTCCCGGAAATACGGGGTAAGTAATGTGAACAGATTAGCTTACGTGCAACGTCCCCCGCGCGATCTATAATTAGAACATTACTAAATAACTATCTAATAGATCAACTTCATGGATTATTAGTAACCTAAAGCCAACTATAAGTGTCTAGATTAGAGCCACGGTCATCGTAAGTTTCAACCGTGTTTAATGTAAACTAATATTTTATAAACTTGTATCGAAATAATATCCAAATCAGACGGTGCTGAATTTCTTACCACAAGATATACTAGAAAACAATTAGGACGGTGAAGTTAAGACTACTCCACGCCTAAATGCGATAATTATATTATGTATTGTATATGTATATGTGTTACATACGCAAATACTCATTTTATAACCAGTAGGGGATTATAGAATATAGTACATTGCCCCGTCGAATATAACGGTAAATTGTTAACAATAATCATACAAAGAATTCTCTTAAGGGCTATTCACCTACGGACTTAAGTAGTAATTTATATTATTGTAATTTTAATTTGCACATATCACGAAGGAGAATCCGGGAATATTTTATTGTGAAGCCGTACCATTTGGGGCACGGCCTTAAACGGGGAACCGATAACTTTCTAAATTTTTATTGTGAATAAGTAAAGTCAATTACCTGGAGTATATCCCACCTAGTTGGAATGTGCATTTATATGTAATATTATATTATCAAGACGGCCATAGAGGGACCGTCGTTTTGGGGTTCCCTAAATTGGTGAACCATCAGGAGATACTGTTATGTAACATTTAATTATCTAGACTGCCATTTAGGGACCGTCCTTTTAGGGTTCCCTATTCTAGGAACCATAGTAGTATAACCTTTTATTATCTGGTATGCAATTAGGGACCGTCATTTTAGGGTTCCCTATTCTAGTGAACTATATTAGTGTAACATTTTATTATCTAGACGGCCGTTTAGGGACCGT
This sequence comes from Nudaria mundana, assembly GCA_963556515.1. Classification (NCBI taxonomy): domain Eukaryota; kingdom Metazoa; phylum Arthropoda; class Insecta; order Lepidoptera; family Erebidae; genus Nudaria; species Nudaria mundana. The sequence goes on along the minus strand of OY748299.1, from coordinate 15,198,335 downwards.
CATTTTAGGGTTCCCTAGTCAAGTGAACCAAATTTAAGTTTCAATTGTTAAATGGGAATTACGCATAGCGCAGACTCAGTAGGAACGTCGTCTCCGACGCGTAATAGGTAAAGATAGTCTTTCGAAATCTACCCACATCTGTGCTGGGGCTTATAGATAAATTTTATTATTTTATTATTAGATAATTATTACAGTGAGACTTTCTGCCGTCGGTCGGAGACCGTTATATAGGAATAGTTCAAACACCTGTCTGTGTTTTCCTTGTTCCCATGTTTGTGTTATCCCTTGTTATGTGTGACCTTGCCGTGTACCCTCATGTGAATAATTGTACAGCGCGTCCGACAAGTAGGGAACCTGTACTGCGATTCACGTGTGGGGCCTACGGCAAGCGGTGCCGAGCCGGTATCTAATCCGTTGCTTGTGTCTATTCCAGAGCTACCTTGGGGCTTAGATAAGCCATATTGCGAAAACCTACGACTACTGGGCAGCCTGAAGCTGCGCCGTCGCTCCGTGGCCTTCACCCGGAGCATCTCGGCCTGTTACCGTACAAGATCGAGTGGAGGACACCAGCGGATCCCGCCGGCAGACCGCCGTCGCCGTGGACCCACAAGCTAAGTGCACCGGGCACTTCCGTTAGCAATATATGTGGTCCTATCCGACCGACACACTTTTAGCTACTCTTATTGTATAAAACTAGGTTCCTGCTATTAAAGTGATATTAATTGTTTTCTGTCGTTTGATTGAACTTCTGTGGCAGGGGCCGTATCACTGGCGCCCGAACTAAAAATAAAGTGTGTCGTAGGTGGGATCACAAATATATATCTGTGAGCGGATGCGCTATTTTATGTGTGTAAGTGTGTCTACTTTTGTGCCTTCCTCCTGAACTGGATCGGGAGCGAATAAAAAACTTAGAAGCCATCCAGTTGCCTCTCAATTCTTTAAGGTTAGGCAGGTGGTAAGAGCCCACTAAAAACCTTGGGCCCTATTTAAGGACCCACATTCTTTTCTTTTCTTTCTATCTATATTTTTTCAAAATTTTTATAAGGCACAAGGGTAGACGCACAATCTTGTGTGTGTCCTCCATTTTGTTCACAATTTTATTTTCATGTTGATTTTGTATGTAAATTCCAGCAGACTCAACGGTCGCTGTATATTTTTTTAAAAAAATTTAGCTACCCACATGGGTATTACAAATTGTAAATTTTTAATTTTTTTTCTCGACATTTGTTATAATTATAAATTTAAAAATTGTTTTGACCTAATACTAGCATACCGAAACGGTTGCTATTTAAATAATTACGCGATTGTAATTTTATTTTGTGGTAAAGATCTTCAGCACTCGTATTATTATTAGTAATCTTGTTGAACGTAGGTCTAACATAAATATATACATATAGGGTTAAAATCTCTCGGTTTAGTCCACGCGGCGCGAAAACCCAAATAACCAAGTCTAATAAAGGCACCAATATGCACCCCGAACGGCAGATTAAGATTAGGGCACGCTACCTAATCTTAATCTGCCGTTCGGGGTGCACACAGATGCGAGCGGCCACAGGTCAAGTGGTATGTTATCCCTATATGGAGTTAACAGACTAACGAGATTCGTGAGTCGCTCCATATCAGGCCGGAACGCGAACTTTAGGTTACGGAACGGGTAGCCCTCGAACGGGTGTTATAATAGGAGACGGAAGCGTTTTCATAGTATTATATTCGTATTATAGGATTAGTTTTACTTTAGCGGACATGGTGGGAATTAGCACGTGTAGGACTTGGAGACGACTTTCTTTTGGAATTAGCTTATTGTAAATTTATTTTTTGACTAAGTAATTTAATTTGGACTTAGTGACTTATTATTGACATTCTTTTTTTATATTATCGACAACTTTTAGCTTGTTGGTGGAGCAGCGTCCTGATGGTTACGTTGTTCCATATGTTTAGTTTTTGATTCATCCCATTTATTGTGGCCAGGGCCCCCGTAGTTTTAATCCGATGCCTTATGTTTTTGCTAGGAGCTACGTTTGGATTGGTTTTCCTGTGGACCCACAAATGGGTGGATTGAGGCACACTTCATATATTTGGATGCATTTAGATTTCATCATTTTATATAGACATGTGGTAGAGTTTCTGTGCAGAACTCGAGCTGGGTTGTAGACCACCATCTTCATCTATCGCCGTTATGCGGTCGTTAGGGTTGATGAACCAGACCAACACGCACACAGGGTTCCACCCTGAGGCACGGACCACCTTGTGCCTATATCATATTTATGTAGTTTAAGTATTAGAAATATATATTAAGTTTAGTGTGGTTAGGAAATTCAGTCTGATCATTTTGAATACAACACTCCAGGGCAACCGCAGGTAACAGGAAGAACGTCTAGTCTGCGCTGTATTAACGGCCGGGGGTAAAAATAAGCCTTCACTGTGTTTTGGGAAGCTTCCTTATGAGAAGTTTCCCTGTATCTAGAGGAGCCTCATGTGCTCCCTGGGTCCCGAAGCACGTCAGAGCGGTTAGTGACTCTGTTGCCCAGTCGTTTAATTTCAGTTGGACAGGACGTGCCGTCGAAGTAGGCTGGGGCCTAATTTAACATCACAACGCGCAGGTTGTACGTCCCATCGTGATAGATAGGGCCGGACAGGGTATGTAAGACTCGTCTTCCTGCCTCCGCGGGAGGAAGACGTTGAGTGGTAGGTAGTATATAAGGTAGCGTGCATGGAGTATGGAAGGTTGTATGAATGGGGACTTGCGTCTGTTGCTTCATGAAGTTTCGCAGTTGATAGGCGGATTTTACTGGTTCCCCCAGTTAAAATCCTTCTCCCAGTTCGTCGGGTACTGTTACGGTGTGAATGCCTCGAAGAGGCATGGTTTGCGTTGAGTCACATCCCTAGTATGGAAACTTCCAGAAAGCGTTAGAACTTGTTTGTTTCGCAAGAAATTCCTAAACCCATTGTCTTGGCGCCTCGTAAGATCGGAGCGATAAGAACCGCGCGGTTTGACCAATGGGAGGCCGCCTCGATAGTACGATCGCATCACTATGCACGTGTAGGCGGGGTCATTAGGTTTTAATTGCCAGACCGAAGTATTATAAGGAGTGCACAACGTCTAAGGAACAAAAGAAAACATTTGAATAGTATTGGTACTAGACCACTCGCAGCCGCCGGTCAGCGCTGACGAAGTAATAAATTAAATCCTGTAAAAATAACAGAAACGTTAAGTAACCAAGTAAAACCGAAAAACATTATTGATTGTTAGTTTTGTTTTACATTAGTGGTGCAATAAATAGAACTCCCGGAAATACGGGGTAAGTAATGTGAACAGATTAGCTTACGTGCAACGTCCCCTGCGCGATCTATAATTAGAACATTACTAAATAACTATCTAATAGATCAACTTCATGGATTATTAGTAACCTAAAGCCAACTATAAGTGTCTAGATTAGAGCCACGGTCATCGTAAGTTTCAACCGTGTTTAATGTAAACTAATATTTTATAAACTTGTATCGAAATAATATCCAAATCAGACGGTGCTGAATTTCTTACCACAAGATATACTAGAAAACAATTAGGACGGTGAAGTTAAGACTACTCCACGCCTAAATGCGATAATTATATTATGTATTGTATATGTATATGTGTTACATACGCAAATACTCATTTTATAACCAGTAGGGGATTATAGAATATAGTACATTGCCCCGTCGAATATAACGGTAAATTGTTAACAATAATCATACAAAGAATTCTCTTAAGGGCTATTCACCTACGGACTTAAGTAGTAATTTATATTATTGTAATTTTAATTTGCACATATCACGAAGGAGAATCCGGGAATATTTTATTGTGAAGCCGTACCATTTGGGGCACGGCCTTAAACGGGGAACCGATAACTTTCTAAATTTTTATTGTGAATAAGTAAAGTCAATTACCTGGAGTATATCCCACCTAGTTGGAATGTGCATTTATATGTAATATTATATTATCAAGACGGCCATAGAGGGACCGTCGTTTTGGGGTTCCCTAAATTGGTGAACCATCAGGAGATACTGTTATGTAACATTTAATTATCTAGACTGCCATTTAGGGACCGTCCTTTTAGGGTTCCCTATTCTAGGAACCATAGTAGTATAACCTTTTATTATCTGGAATGCAATTAGGGACCGCCATTTTAGGGTTCCCTATTCTAGTGAACTATATTAGTGTAACATTTTATTATCTAGACGGCCGTTTAGGGACCGTCATTTTAGGGTTCCCTAGTCAAGTGAACCAAATTTAAGTTTCAATTGTTAAATGGGAATTACGCATAGCGCAGACTCAGTAGGAACGTCGTCTCCGACGCGTAATAGGTAAAGATAGTCTTTCGAAATCTACCCACATCTGTGCTGGGGCTTATAGATAAATTTTATTATTTTATTATTAGATAATTATTACAGTGAGACTTATTATAAACTTTGGAAATGTATTCGGGATATTTACCATGTATTATTATTTTGTTGTCGAGTTTCCGATATTTCGGCACTATTGCAAGCGCCATGGTCACGGAGGAACTGTCAGTACATCGCGAAATAGTTTAAGGTAAACCGTATCGGTCTACCCTCCTTCTCACTCGTTTTTGTCGCGCACCACTACTATTGTCCGCATTGTTCTCACTATCAACTCGAACATGATCACGGCACACAATACTCACGGTATCCACTCGCGGTTTTTGTTTAGGTTGTTGTTTATTTTTACATAAACTGACCACTGGACGCCAGACACCCGGCAACTGAAAACCGTCTTCACGATTGAAATTTTTATATTTTGTTATTTCAATGGCTTCTCTCACCAACCTGGGTATGTAATGACGGTCTGCCGAAAGTATTTGTGGGTTATGTAACTCTATCCAATGATCAGTACCTGCCTCAAGTATATGCTCCGCAATCGCAGACTTCTGTGATTCATTATTTCTGACCGCCCTAATATGTTCCTTCATTCGGCATGCAACCGATCGCTTAGTTTGCCCAATGTAGGAGCTACCGCAGCTACAGTCGACTTTATACACACCCGGCTTCTCCAAGGGGAAACTGTCCTTGGGCGAGCGCAAGGACTGTGATACCTTTCTCAGAGGCGTGAAGATAGTTCTTACGGATATTTTCTTGAGAATGTTAGCGATCTTATCAGTCACACCTCTGACATATGGTAGGAATGCTGGGTGTCTTTCTACCTTGTAATTTAACTGTTTCTGCGTGCATCTAGGTGGCTTGATCCGTCCACTGTACCCATTGCGCTGTAAGACGCCGCTTATATGTGTTAGTTCAGCTTCCAAATGTTCCTCGTCACATAAGTTATATGCACGGTCAGTAAGCGACGCCACGACTGAATGCAATTGGCGTGGGTGGTGATGCGAGTCTGCATGTAGGTAGCGGTCTGTGTGAGTCGGTTTTCTATACACAGAGTGACTGAGAGCCCCATCCGAACGAACACCAACCTTCACGTCCAGGAAAGCAATGGACCTCTCTATTTCCATTTCATAGGTGAAGCTCATTTTATTATGGATGTTGTCTAAATGAGCCACATAACCCTGTACATCACGCTCATCGCCCTCCATGATACAGAAGATGTCGTCCACATACCTTTTCCAAAGTTTGATGTTGTTTTGCGGGGCAATAGTGATAGCCAGTTCTTCGAAATGTTCCATCCATAAGTTGGCCACCACAGGAGCCACTGGACTACCCATTGCTACTCCATCTATTTGTAGGTAGTATTCGTTACTGTACACAAAGTAATTTGTGAATAAACAATGATGCACAAGGTCAGCATAGATCTTAGAAATGCCCTTCTCTGCGATTTTAGAGAAGGGCATTTCTAAGATCTATGCTGACCTTGTGCATCATTGTTTATTCACAAATTACTTTGTGTACAGTAACGAATACTACCTACAAATAGATGGAGTAGCAAGAGGTCCATTGCTTTCCTGGACGTGAAGGTTGGTGTTCGTTCGGATGGGGCTCTCAGTCACTCTGTGTATAGAAAACCGACTCACACAGACCGCTACCTACATGCAGACTCGCATCACCACCCACGCCAATTGCATTCAGTCGTGGCGTCGCTTACTGACCGTGCATATAACTTATGTGACGAGGAACATTTGGAAGCTGAACTAACACATATAAGCGGCGTCTTACAGCGCAATGGGTACAGTGGACGGATCAAGCCACCTAGATGCACGCAGAAACAGTTAAATTACAAGGTAGAAAGACACCCAGCATTCCTACCATATGTCAGAGGTGTGACTGATAAGATCGCTAACATTCTCAAGAAAATATCCGTAAGAACTATCTTCACGCCTCTGAGAAAGGTATCACAGTCCTTGCGCTCGCCCAAGGACAGTTTCCCCTTGGAGAAGCCGGGTGTGTATAAAGTCGACTGTAGCTGCGGTAGCTCCTACATTGGGCAAACTAAGCGATCGGTTGCATGCCGAATGAAGGAACATATTAGGGCGGTCAGAAATAATGAATCACAGAAGTCTGCGATTGCGGAGCATATACTTGAGGCAGGTACTGATCATTGGATAGAGTTACATAACCCACAAATACTTTCGGCAGACCGTCATTACATACCCAGGTTGGTGAGAGAAGCCATTGAAATAACAAAATATAAAAATTTCAATCGTGAAGACGGTTTTCAGTTGCCGGGTGTCTGGCGTCCAGTGGTCAGTTTATGTAAAAATAAACAACAACCTAAACAAAAACCGCGAGTGGATACCGTGAGTATTGTGTGCCGTGATCATGTTCGAGTTGATAGTGAGAACAATGCGGACAATAGTAGTGGTGCGCGACAAAAACGAGTGAGAAGGAGGGTAGACCGATACGGTTTACCTTAAACTATTTCGCGATGTACTGACAGTTCCTCCGTGACCATGGCGCTTGCAATAGTGCCGAAATATCGGAAACTCGACAACAAAATAATAATACATGGTAAATATCCCGAATACATTTCCAAAGTTTATAATAATAACGACCATGGCAGTTTAAATAACTATACAGTGAGACTTTCTGCCGTCGGTCGGAGACCGTTATATAGGAATAGTTCAAACACCTGTCTGTGTTTTCCTTGTTCCCATGTTTGTGTTATCCCTTGTTATGTGTGACCTTGCCGTGTACCCTCATGTGAATAATTGTACAGCGCGTCCGACAAGTAGGGAACCTGTACGGCGATTCACGTGTGGGGCCTACGGCAAGCGGTGCCGAGCCGGTATCTAATCCGTTGCTTGTGTCTATTCCAGAGCTACCTTGGGGCTTAGATAAGCCATATTGCGAAAACCTACGACTACTGGGCAGCCTGAAGCTGCGCCGTCGCTCCGTGGCCTTCACCCGGAGCATCTCGGCCTGTTACCGTACAAGATCGAGTGGAGGACACCAGCGGATCCCGCCGGCAGACCGCCGTCGCCGTGGACCCACAAGTTAAGTGCACCGGGCACTTCCGTTAGCAATATATGTGGTCCTATCCGACCGACACACTTTTAGCTACTATTATTGTATAAAACTAGGTTCCTGCTATTAAAGTGATATTAATTGTTTTCTGTCGTTTGATTGAACTTCTGTGGCAGGGGCCGTATCACCGTCCGTCCGTCTTAACCGTTAGGTATAGTTAGAAAGTTGACATTTTCACAGATGGTGTATTTCTGTTGCCGTAGCAACAACAAATACTGAAATACAGAATAAAATCAATAACTCCCTAGTTATTGATTTTTTTTGCCATTTTTATACAAAGTGGTACGGAACCCTTGTGCGCGAGTCCAATTAATTAGCACTTGACCGGTTTTTTAGACGGGTTTATACGTATCTATATTTATTGAGCGAAGCGAGCCGAAGGCGAGCGGAGCTCTCAACGGATGACTCAAATTATTTTTCAAACGATTTATGTTAAATTGTTTCTCGGCGAATACTCGGCCGATTTCGGATTTTCTTGCACTCATCAATAGCTTACAGAATTACCCAGGTTATTACGATGCCAGAATTTTGAATTTAAACTCGCTTCGCTCAAATATATGCTGCAGCGTAACGGTAAGTTTCGCGACTGCGGCGACCTAGTTGAGCGGAGCTCTCAACGGGTGACTCAAATTATTTTTCAAACGATTTGTGTTAAATTGTTTCTCGGCGAATACTCGGCCGATTTCGGATTTTCTTGCACTCATCAATAGCTTACAGAATTACCCAGGTTATTACGATGCCAGAATTTTGAATTTAAACTCGCTTCGCTCAAATATATGCTGCAGCGTAACGGTACGTTTCGCGACTGCGGCGACCTAGTTTGTTTTTCTTTATGTATCTATACTAATATTCTGAAGAGGAAAGATTTGATTGTTGGTTCCTAGTTTATTTGTTTGAATTAAATAAGCTCCGTAACTACTGAACCGATATTGTGAAAATTCTTTCACTTAACTGTGCGTGGAGTGCTTCTACTTTCGTAATGTGCTAGTACGGTGTCTTGCGCGGTGCTTCGCGACGCACCACGCCATAGGTTTTGGCCTATAACTTTTGACGTCTAGGGCTAGGTCAAATTTTCGATTTTTGGCTTGCCTCCAGATCGAGGGCTATCCATAGAGGGGTCAACCATCATTGGAGCATAAGCAGTTCTCGAGAGCTAAGGGGGGACAAAAATTACATTCACCATTTCTATATAAGTATAGATAGATTTCGGTAATCATTGTCGTGTTTCGGTTATCGTCGGATATTCGTCAGTTTGAAAGTATAGAGTTGTTATTACTGCCCCCTTTTTACAAGCTTTTATTTACTTTCACCTGTCCCGATGTCCGTGTGTAATCAAATCTTGCAAGTTTTTAACACACTTCCCGGTTTCCGTAGTAAAGTACGAAAACCTTGTCCGCGTATGAAGTCGCATGACAATGCAATATTATGATAATAAAAGCTTGATTATAAAATTTTGTTTTTAATGATTTTAAATTATTACAAGTTTATATTAGAATGGGGGGAAAGCTACTTAAGTCGCAGGCACGATAGATAGTGAAGATTATTATAATTTGCTGTTTATCACATTCTAGAAAAACAGTGCCATTTTACGATTATCAAAGGATTTTATACCCAGATTTTAATCAAATAACTTTAAGTCAATAACGAAGAATAATTTATTTATTTACAATAAGAATTATAATATACAAAATATACATAATTATATACTAAAAATATTTACATTACAAAATATCGTTTAAAAAATCCTCCGCGTCATTGCCGACTGGGAAGGTTCCCAGAACGCTGGTAGTGTTGCTACGTTGGATGGCGATACTTATTCTTTGAGCCAGAATATAGCCAGCCTTCTAGTCCTGAGAAGCATCGATTAGGCGTTTAGCAATGTCTATAAAGGCGGCGAGCACTCGGACCCCATGACCCCAGTGTCTCAACCCCAAACGGCTCAAATATGTAATCATCTGCTAGGTTAGCATACTTACGCCGTTTGAGGTCTTCAGCCGATGCAGCAGCAGCGCCGGCACATCCGGATGTGCTTGGAAGGTGTGAAGGTGCTAAGGTGTCAACGCATGTACCTAGCGTCCCACACCAAAGGCCTTCCCATCTTCCACGGTAGCAACGACATACCGTCCGGTCTCTTTCCATCGCTTCGTGCTAAACCATTTTGTTCACGTACTAATTATGTCGTTTAGAGTAGCGTGCCGAGGTATACGACCTGCGTTTCTGCTACAAGAAAGGCCATGGTGTCCCAGATTATCGACGGCTACTCCACAGGTGCAATGATGCGGGGATACACAAGGTGTACCCAGCCGAAGTAACAACGTAAAACAATTAACGTACTTTTAATAGCAGGAACCTAGGGTTTATATAATGCAATTAGCTATGAGTGTGTCGATAGTATAGGATCACAATACTGTTTTACGGAAGTGCCCGGTGCACTTAACTGGGGGTCCACAGCCGACGGGCGGTCGGCCGGCAGGATCCGCTGGTGTCCTCCAATCAATAGTGGTAGCTGACGAGTTGCTCCGGGTCGAAGGCCACAGGAGCGACGGCGCAGCGACTGGTTGCTCAGCAATTGTTCTTGTCTCAAATCTGGCTTATCTAAGCCCCAAGGTAGTTCTCGAAATGACACAAGCAACGGATTAGATACCGGCTCGGCACCGCTTGCCGCAGGCCCCACATGTAAATTGCCGTACATGTTCCCTAATTGTCGGACGCGCTGCACAATTATTTACATGAGGGTACACGACAAGGCCACACATAACACAGGATTATACAAACATGGGAACAGGGAAAACACAGACAGGTAGTTGGCTCATCCCTATATATCGGTCTCCGACCGGCGGCAGAAAATCTCAAGGAAAGAATTAACTAATAATCAAATAATCAAATTTAGCTATAGGCCCAACACAAATGTGGGTACATTTCAAAAGACTACTTTTCTACCTATTACGTATCGGAGACGAAGTTCCTAAAGAGTCTGCGTTATGCGTAATTCCCATCTAATAATTAAAACTTTATAATGGTTCACTAAACTAGGGAACCCTAAAATGACGGTCCATATATGGCAGTCTAGATAATAAAATGTTATGTAATAGTGAATATTCCAGATAGATGGAATGTGATCAAGGTATTTGAATTTACGTTAAACACAATATAAATTTAGAAAAATAACGATTTCCCGCTTAAGGCCGCGCCCCAAATGGTACGGCTTCACAATAAAATATGTCGGGTAGCTGAATTATCTTAATCTGGATTCTCCTTCTTGATATTCGCAATTTAAAATTATAAAACTATAGTTTACTGCTTAAGGCCGTAGGTGGTTAGCCCTTAAGAGAATTTTGGTAGAAATATTGTTAACAATTTATCATTATATTCGATAGGGCAATGTTACTAGGTCCTAGCATTCCCTACGAGTTTATAAAATAGGTAATTGCATAGACAACATATATAGATAGGTAATACATATATAATTATAGCATTTAGGGGTGGAGTAATTTAACCTAGAAATAGTTTTTACAATTTATCATTATATTCGATAGGGCAATGTTACTAAGTCCTAGCATTCCCTACGAGTTTATAAAATAGGTAATTGCATAGACAACATAATAAAATATAGATAGGCAAGACATATACAATTATAGCATTTAGGGGTGTAGTTATTTAACCTCACCGTCCTAACTGTTTTCTTGTATATTTTATGGCAAGAAATTCAGCACCAGCCTGATCTTGATATTTAATTCGATAAAATATTAATTACTTTAACCACTATAGGAACCCAGGACACTCACGGAGTCTAAACAAACTATAGGTTTAAGTTGAATTCTACGCGGATAATGATCTATGACTTAGCTATTGGTAATATTCTAATTATGGATCGCGCGGTTGGCATTATAGAAGCTATTCCCTTCTTACCCGTGGTACTATCAATGGTACTACTGGTAGTACCATGGGGATTATTTTTTGCCCGTCGTACTACTACTCCGTCTGGTAGTACCACAGGAGATGTTGCTTTACCCCTGGTACTACTTATCCATAGAATCCATTTAACATAATATACATATTACAAACGACTTAACTGCGACTTTGAGCTTGCAACAATAAATGCAATTTTAGCAAATTTTCCTACAGTTCATATAATTTGCTGTTACTACTATCATTGGCATAGGTGTATTTGGAAAAAGGCGAAAGAATTGAAATGTGAATTGAACATACTATAGGTACATAGAAAACACCCAAACTCCGAACCAAACATTTGTGGATCACACAAATATTTGATTCAACCCTGGAATCGAACCCGAGACTCCGGAGTCGAAAGCCGATGCCCTACCGACCACGTCACCGAAGCAGTATTAATTAACTAATTAACTTAAAATTTTAATTTGAATCTTCAACAGTCAAAATATTTTGACTTAAATTCCGAAACACACGTATCCAAATCACGTATTTTACCCCGTAGGGGTAGACCGACACTTTTGGATCCCCACGTAATAGGGAGCGAGTCTAGCCGCTTTCGGACAATTTGAATAGTTTTGCCAAAGCATCTTCTGTCTGTCTGCTGGTGCACCACGTGCAAGTAAGGATGACTTGGATACTGGAGACGTTGATAGAGCCTATAACTTTGATACTAAAATGGAATTTGCATTTTTAAATAGCAATAGCAAAATGCCAGTGCAGAAACGAGACAAAGTCTTCCCATGAGGACATAGTGCAGCCTAAGCCCGGCTCAGTGCAAACATTCATTCGTGCCCACCCCACTTCAAACGACGTCTATCCTTAAAAGGGAGAAGAAAATTATCTCGTGAATAAATTATATTTGCCTCCCTTTATGAAGACAGTTGAAGTGCATTTCGTTCATGTTTTTTTCTCTCGTCCGACTTAGATCAAAGGCATTGTAAGAATACCGGCTGTGAGCCCGTGACCCCGCAAAAATAAAATGAATAACGAATATAATGTGACTTGATGTCTTAGGATAATAACGTTAAAGTGCTTTAGAATGTTTCCCCAGTGAAATGTTTGTTTTCCCGATTAAATTTTACAGTTCAATTTTTGGCCATTGGTTTTGTAAGTGTTAATAGGTAAGTACCTACCTAAAACAACAAAGAAAATTGTAGAACTAAGTAGGTAGGTAGATTAGCTACCTACTTAGCTACATTTTACATGCCAATGCAAATATTATGCTTCTTTTGCTGCGGTTTAGGTCCATTTCTCTGCACAACATAAACACCAATAAAATAATATTCATAAGTAGTCCACTGACCTCCCTGGCACTGCTAGGGAGAGGATCGGGCTCGTTAGATTGCAAGAATGAGTGTGCCTGCCACACTTATATGCATTTTCGCACACACTCAGACTCACAGAAGATTATGCTATACTCACAGATGATGCTTTCATCAAACCTATCTAATAGTAGGAAGTAGGTACTAAAGGTTTAAGTGTTTTCAGTCTGCACAACGTAAAAGACTGCAGTTCACTCCGATCGCTCTGTTACAGATAAAGTAGATGCCATTTGTGAGAGTTCAGCAAAATCGGCACTTTAGCAAGTTAGGTAAGTACATTGCTTGCTGAGCTTTGATCCAAACCAGCTTTAACTTTTTGAAAAAGTCTGCGCATCGGCACCGACAACTTTTATTTAGTTTGTATTCCTTATGTCACGTGTTTTGTAGAGTTGAAGTACTAAGATGCTCTGATAATTTTGTAATGTTTTTTATTTTCATTTATTTTATATTACTATGATCAATTATAACTATAGGTACTGTAAGTTAAAAATTATCTACCTACTTACGATATTAGAAGCGTCCACAATCCATCCACTCAGGTGGTTCTTAAAGCAAAAGATAGTAGGTAGGTACCTACCTAATTATCACACTCAAAACTATTTTGGCAATAGGTGGATAGGTACCCACCTTTAAGGTTCAAAAGTCCATTCCCATAATTACCTACGTTTAGGCTTAGACTGTACTTAGAGGTTTTATTTATCTGTGTCAGAATTTGTTCCAGGACAGATATTAGGTACAAATACCACTAAACAGAATCTCTGCAGAAGGAGCATGAGCAACAGAATCTCGACTGTAGGTAGGTAGGTAAATACCTATCTAAGTATTTAATTCCGCCTAAGTAGGTATTACACAAGGGGGTATTTAAATCTGCTGTATTTTACTACCAATCAAAAAACTTCGTTTTGTACTAAAAAATCCCTTTGCTAAGCAAAAATACTAATTGCGCAGCAAATGATTACCTCAAAATATATTAATTTTAGCAGCAATTTAAGTTCGTGACACAGCTATTTATTTAAAAATACTAAGCTAACCTAATCTATCCAAGTAGGTTTGCTCTATGACTTCTATCTATATAGATAGATATCTTCGATCTATATTTTGATATGCAAATCATATTTTTTGTACGTAAATTTTTTTTACGCATCTGAAGAAAACGTACAATACACTATTGATGTATATTTTGGATCTGATGCTTATAAATTTATGGGCGATAAGTTTTTCTGCTGTGCATTTAAATTTATCCCTTGCACAAGTTTCTCATAAGGAAATTTCACCTCAAAACTAATTAAACAAACAAAAACCGCTGCTTAGTAATTGTAGCAAACCACGTAAGTATCTACTTAAATGAAGAAACTTCACAGAGTTGAAAGCTAGTAAATTGAAAACCACAGCGGGCCCGCATCGGTCTCGCCGCATCGCTTTGAGGGAATAAAAACATGAACGAAATGAAAATAGGTTAAGCACACCCTCGGGTCGAGAGATCCCTGCTATATGGTTTTTGTGTCGATATGAGATTGCTCCCTAATAAAAATTTTGCAATGTAATCAATTGAAACAATTTGGTCAGAACCATGTGAACTGGCGAATTCACAGATCAAACACATCACATAAGTTATATACCTACGGAATACTCAATCTACTTCAAACCTTATTACCTAGTAGGTAGATAATATACCTATACAAGAAGGGTTATCAATATATGTACTAACCAATTTCCATCTTTCAATCGAATGCCTTCGGAAAATCCCCAAAGCCAATATTTATATGATTCTTCAATAAAATGCTGTCATAAATCTTACTAAATCCATTTCTACCTTTCAAACGTCCAAACAATCTGTCTGCTTAGGCTTAGGGAACACGCATGCCCGTATTAGCTTGTCAAGGAAAGTTAGGGAAATGCTTAATTAGGAAGGTTCGGCGACGCGTTGCTAAGTAACGCCGATTTGGAGTAGCGTTTGTAAGGCTTCAAAGGCGACTGATGTAATCCCTTCTTTACCATGTCTCTAACAAGCGAGCTGCTGGCAGAACTAATGTTGAATGGAAATTGTTCTTCTTAGGCTAATTTCCTATTTTGTTCGCGGCAAGTCCCGCGTTTTACATTATGTATTTACCGAGACTATTGCTTTTTGATTTCTTTTCATAAATTCATTGTAATACAGGTCGCGTGGCGTGAGCGGAGCTGTGCATTTGTGTGAGTACAGCGTACGTGAACATATATGTGACCTCTTTTACACACAAATGTGTTGTACACACAGCTACAAAAAGAGTTTTTACTCTACTTTTCGTTTGCTCACACAAATGCAAAGCTCCGCTTACGTCTCGCGACCGTACCTACGTAAATAAAAAAGGAATTAGTGCCTGTCATTTGTTTTTACGATAGTCATATTCACTCCGATACGTATCTACGTTTCCAAATCAATTTACGTTTATCTTTTAATTAACTTTTATGTTATTATATACAACGGTCATTTAAATTTTAACGGTCCCATCAACTCATGTTCTATGGATATCTGCTTTATAACTGACATAACAATATGTACATATTACCTAAAGTGAACCCTTGAACCTACATGTGTTTAGGTATTGATGTAAATATCCGAATGTCTACGAAAATAAATCGCTCTTCATAGAGTCTATTAGGACTCTATACCTACATAAATGCGAATGAAATAAACTAAATAATTAAACTGGGACAGTATTGGTTGAACCAGCATAATTGCTATTTATCGGTCATAATCTGTAAGATTTGAGGGTTTAAGTTCGCTAGCCATCCGTTGACCGGTGTCCCCATCAATCTTGCTCAGGCCCGCATAATCAAAGAAAACGTAAACGTGGATTATATTTCGACCTCTATTTTTAAGCAATGCCATAGGTCTTGCGGAGGGCTTTACTTGCCCATAATTTGGGGCAAACGATGGATAGGGCAGTGCTATTAATCAGAATCTGTCGTAAAGTGAATGATAATTTTACTTTGTTGTTATAAAATATGCAGTAACACAAAGATGTAAAATAAAGGTCGATAGATCTATTTAAATCACCAGAATTTGTGATTTTACATCTTAAAGATGTCATTCTTGTCACTATTATATATAAAACTATCTTTGGTACCATAAATCCTAAGCTTCTGCCAAAACAAATAAAACCAAACTAAATCAGCCGTTAGTACTATTAACAAATAAAACAAGATTTAATATTTCATTCAACAATTTAGATTAGGGTGAAAGACGCTATCTCAGCAAGGAATGTGCTAATAACAAGATCGAAAAACCCTGCCAAGATAAAGTCAGAGTTGGAGGGTGAATTTTAATTAAATGCGTCTTCTGACCATTAATGAGATGAAAGTCAACTTGTCCCATTTAATCGCGATTTGTTTGTGCTAACGCGCCGACCGAGGGACCAATGTATTATCTGATTAGGATTCCTTACATCATTCTCATACTGTAAAGACATGGGTCTATTCAAATGTTTTGATACTTTATTTGTAGGTCAGATAACTTTAGGGTTAGTTGAAGGAGCATTAGGGGCCCGTTTTAAGATAAACACAAGTATAAGAAATATTTATGTTGATGATTGAATTACTTATATAGGGAGACCTACAAATACCTTATTAGAGGCTATAGTCAAGCTTACTTGCATGTAGGTATACAGAACTGGTTAGAGTGTGTTATGCACTAACTCTTCATGCTCCATTTGGAGTACCTACTGCCTATCTTTAGAAGAAGCTTTGAGAAATAGAAAATTGCCACGTATAGCGGCAAAATGATGACGAAGAGGGGGGTACTTCTTATATACCTACACCTCTGTTCTCTCGTTCGGTGTTATAGGTCCTCGCCCACCTATCCTCGAACTAATATCATTATCCTAGAACTATACACCAAGCGCTTTGGGTGCATTGTCAGAGCCAGATATTTGTAAAAGCAGAGTTAGTAGAGAAGTAGGTATATTGTCTTTGTTATGTATCAACATTATTATTATTTACATGTCTGTATTCAATATTCCTACCTACCATTCCAATTTTGATGAAACGTGCTGAAATGGGTGTGAAACTCCAATGTCACGTAAAGAGACTTTTAAGACAACATCTGAATGCGAGATTAGTATACAATATGCAAAGAGAAGGTTTAAGTGGTAACGTACAGGCCACATCAAATTTTCACCGGTTCGACCCGGAAAAAGCGGAAAAGGTTTTGACAAAACGGTGTCGTTCAGGCTCTTCGCCTTAAAAGGATTCCGCACTTTCGATCTCAGTGGAACAATAAACCTATTTCTTTTTGTTTTATCTTTGAGTTCAGTGTGTCCGAAGAATGATATCGGGTCAAACTCTTCGATCTTATTATTTCGTTTGTGATGTATGAGCATATTTGGAAAGAACGTGTGTCAAATTTTTGGGGCCGCCCCGCAAAATATTGAATGTATTAGATACCTACTGAGCCGTGTGAACCACCATGATATTTAACCTATATTATCTGAGGATAATTGTTTATTAAGTGGATTGGTGTTGCTCCAATTTGTTTTCAGGTGAAGCCTTGAAAAAGTTTTTTAAACGTAGGTACAACACGGTTACTATGATGAGTAGGATTCGATGTAGTAGACCACCCGTCGAGATGTGAGATATCCTAGTTAGTGGTCGTAGGCGCACGGCCGGCTGTTACAATCGGCGGCATACGAGACGCATTAATCAAAGTGCCTACTAAGACTTGTTGAAAACCTTGATAATGAAAAAAAAACTGAACGAAATATAATGTCGTTTCTAGTTACATAATATTGTCATTGAACAGACATGATATAACAGATCGAATGTAAGTTAAATAAGGCCGGGAACAAACAGTTGGCAAACAAAGTGTATTGAAAGTTACCGCACGTGACAAGAACTTTTATCGTAGGGGGTCGTTACGCGATAGAAATTTAGGTTTAAGAGAACGGAGACAACGTTTTTTGTGCAAGTCTTTCTATAGCCTACTGTCATCTCTTTATACTAGATCGACAGTATAAACAGTCTATGGACCTACAGTTTCACAAACTACTGTGTACTCGGCGAATCCCGGATCTGAGGACTCATATAAATATTTAGGTTTTTTTTAAACCGCACCGGCTTACTCTCTGCACTCAAAAGGGTGTAAGGACATTTGGGCGAAATTATAAGTTTTGTTAGCACATTGATTGCAACTTAATTCTACCATTTGACGTTTTGAGTTTTAACTTGGACTTAATTGTATATCTTCTATTTTTTCTAGAATCTGTTTTTTTAAACTTGTTTTTCTATTGTTGTTAATATAGGTAAGTATAAGTATACGAGTAGGTATACTTATACTCACCTATATTATAATTAATTATGGAAGGAAAAAGTGGTCCCATGATTTAAAGTTATCACAATAATGTAGAAACATTTTTATTCAGTAGGCGTGTACACGTGCGTGCGTATCAAAGATAAAAGTAAACATCAATTGAAATATTTCTTTTGAAAGCATCGGTTTCGTCTGTAACTGCATTTTGGTAGGAAAATAAAATTATAGAGTACCATTTCGACGGAGGAGAGCGTAACACACTTGGATCGTGGTCCGAATACTAAATATCACGAGGCATTCAAGAAAAGGTCCGCCTACGTATTGATTTCTTGAAACTCCATCCTAAACACACATCTTTGAGAAACATAATATGGTACGTACACCAAACTTACCTTAAAGTTTTATGAAAATATGATTTGAACTGGTACCTAAGTTTGGGAGTCTTGACTGCAATTACTGAAGTATGAAATCCTGGTACCTACATTGTATACTGACTAATTTATATAATCTTGCAGTGATGTCAGAGTCCAAGATTATTATTCTTTACGAATAGCCTGTTGTTATGCATGTTCTTACAATAAGCTCTTGAAAAAACATATAAATTTGACTACCTAGATACCAATCTGGGCCCAATGTAGAACTATTTAAATAATTTAAATAAATAAAAAACATTTATTTGGCATAAACACAATTACGTAATTATAAACCCGCCAAACTGCAAGACAGTTTGTCGGCGGGGATAGCACATCTTTCAACTCACTTTTACATTTACTTGATACAAGAATAACATAGTCTACGAATCCGTTACACAAAGAGGGGTATTGGCCTTGGCGAGTTTCTTTATATATTTCTAAACAAGATCACTCTAATTCTCGAAGCATAACATTTTTCAGTCTACGTTGAAGGGAAGCCTTACTTATAGAACCGTGGTCCTGCGTCAGCCAATCAATTCTGTTATATATTGTGGGAGTCAGGTATCTGTTGAGTAATTATTCACGCATGGTATACTAGCTTACCGAGTCTAACTCTTCTAGTATTGTAAGAATAAAATAATTTACATGATTGATCATTAACTTTTTTCACACCGATATTTGTAAATTTGTAAATAATAAGTTCTTAACCTGTAGTACATAGCAGGCCTTTTGATTTTTGAAAGTAATCTTCGGTCTTATTCTACAATGAACTATGTACATATAGGTTACAGACGTTTATGAAAAAAGTATAAAAAATTAGATCATGATATTTCAAACTATCCAGCTACGTACCTGAACCTGAATATAAACTACAAATAACCAAATGACTGCGGTGGGAACATTATACCCTGGGGCCAACCTTTCGCACAAGCGTATCATATGGACGACAATCACAGTTTTTCTTTTCTTTATCAGGTACTGTACCTAATTCTTTATAGAGGTAGGGTCGGTATTTCTTTTTGATTTTTATAAATTCTTTGAATGTGGTGCCCCACATTCGTAAAAGCTCTATTTTGGACAAATTGGTATTTTTCTCCTTTCAAAAAATAGATTCGCCACTTGTTACGTGGCCAAAAGTGTGATAATAATCCTCTGCTTCCCCACTCGGGGAAACATTCGCGATTATAATAGGTATGTAGTACCTCTGTGTTCTTTCAACATAGATATTGCATGTTCAGTTAGATACATAATAATTAAAATCGCCTTTAATCTATGTTTAAATATGTTTAAATTTGTGACAACTTGTATAGACGTTGCTTTCTTAAAAAAAAAGGGCAAGTGTGTGTCGGGCCACTCATAGTTCCGTAGTCACCTATATTGACAACTATAACTCCTGAACAAACAAAGTTGTCTTCCGTATCCGTTATAGTTTTATGTTTTACCAAAAAAATTGCTAGGTATATAGTTGAATATCTCGCAAACGTATACTTAAATCAAAATATGATTTTAGCAATCTCTCGGCATTTTTAAAAGACCTATCTAATGATACCCCACACTCCGGGGTAGACGAAAGAAAAAAGAAAAATTTCATAATTTTCTTTTAGCACTTTGTCAACGTAGTAAATACACATATCCATGCAAAGTTTCATGTTTCTAGCACTCATTGTTTAGGAGAAAAGCCGAGGACAGACCGACGGACAGACATGACGAAATTATAAGGGTTCCGAATTTTTAACCCCGGAACCCTAAAAATAATATTGGTATGAGTGTGTGCATCAACTAGCTTCAAGCCATTTGGTAGCTCTGCATCATAGAGTACGACGTGATGCTGGTGCACTGTCCGTAGATTTTGTTTTGAGATATATATAACGACCAGTTTATGTAATTGATAAGGTTTACTAAGAAAACTTAGTTCGCTCACTGTTTGTACATTCTGAAACTTTCCCGAAATAGCAACACAAACGAGATCAAATTACAAAGCAAAAACGTTTTAAGAGTTAAGCTTAATTCCTGATTGAGTGGGATGAGGTTGAAGGGAAAAGAGCAAAGGTAAATCCCTCTTGACCAAACAGCACTTAAGTATGTCCACTTAACGTTTGCGAGTACGAATGAAAGCGGCCTGAGTCCAGTAAGTCTATTTAAAGCCGAGACCGGACAAAATAAATAGATATTCTTTTCATTTGACAACTTCGACGACTGTTCGTAAAACAATACTACGGTTTTATCGTACGTTCAGTTTAGTGACCATTTTACTGTAAAGGGTTGGACGTGCCTGAAGGAGACAAAGTTCTTTAATGTGTTTTTGTAAATGGGATGAATCTTTATCTGAAAACTTTTGGTAGTAATTTTCAATTGGCACTTCAACTTGATGGTTTGTTAGCCGTTTCAAGTTAATTTATTACAGCTTTTATTTCTAATCTAATAGAATAGCTATGCATAAAATATCTAAAATCTTAAAGAATATTAGCTGCGAATTAGTAAGATTATATCAGGAAATGAAGAAAGAACGACTTTCATAGCGCACACGATTACAGGACTTATTTTGAAGTATTAAAGTATGAACTTGCATAAACAATTTAAGAATAATTAGATTGGCTTTTTCAAGAGATCCGTGGTTTCCTTTTCCTTTAATTACACTTTGATTAGAATCATGATTCTTATACGTTTGACCTCCAAATGAATAAGCACCTGGGTTAAGATTGCATTCTACTTCTTCTTAACTAAACCTGTGGGCATAATCATCATCTTAGCCCTTTTGACACCCGCTACTGGGCATAGGCCTTTCCCAATGAGGGGGGATTTTAGCCTACATAATATACCACGCTGGCCAGACGGGTTGGTATATACGATATATATACGAGTATTTTTAAATACATACTAAAAATATTCATAGAAAGTAACGCAAACTCCGAAACAAACATTTGTGGATCACACAAATATTTGATTAAACGCGGCAATCGAACACGGGACCTCAGGACGGCAGTCGCATACAAATATCACTGCGCCATCGAGACAGTGAACAGTGGCCATACCTATTAAATATTGTTACTTAGTTATTAATTTGTAGGTAGCAATTAGATCGGTACCAAAGTATGGGAAAGTTTGAAACTACTTATAAGGCATGTCAGTACAGATTTTTATGATCTGTTTTTGATCCAGAAACGGCTACTTTTTATGTCGACTAAATAAATAAATATTTTTGGACATTCTCACACGACGTCATCTAGCCCAAATTAAGCTAATATAAGCCTGTGCTATGGGATCTAGACGACTGATAAACATACATCTATATTTCTAAATACATACATATTATACATAGAAAATACCGAAACACATTTGTGGATCGCACAAATAATTTGACCCGGAATCGAACCTGGGACCTCAGGGACGGCAGTGGCATACTCATACCACTGCGCCACCGAGGTATTCAACATACGCACTAAGTTTTATATTTCATATTTTATTAAACTCAATAACTTTAAGACATATAGTCTAATAATTCTGGAGTTAGGTATCTGGAAAACTATTTCAGTTTATTTTATAAGTTCCATGCTCGCTCGGGTTAATCGATGGCGTTGAAAGTTAAGCATGTTTCATTTGCCGAGAAGCGATGCGACGTGACTAATTGGACGCGATCAGTCTACGTCCAACATTTCTTTCAATTTTCAGAATCTAACTGAACTGTACTGTAGTATTATAAGTAACTATTTGATTTCCGCTTCTACACTCGCGTTGTCTGGTTCTCTGGTTCCCAATTCTCATGAGATCATATTTTCGGGATAAACAAAAGTGTGTTCCATACCATTTATAGGATAAGGGCTTGTCTTAGAAGTATTTTCACGTAATATGACGGTGCTATCTAACTCCCGTCTGCAATTATAATACTCTAGTCAGCATGGGGGTATAGGGCCAGGCGTTTAGGTTTAGGGGAGTGGGGGCTGTGTTTTAACAAAAATATGACTTAAAGTTGAATATCTTGCAAACGGATACGTAAATCAGAAAATCGTCTTAGCAAACTCCCAGTGTTTTCAAAATACCTATCTAATGATACCCCCCCGCACTACGGTGTCGATGCGAGAAAAAAACATACCCACCACGTTACAGCAGAAAGTAAAATATTTTTCATAATTTTATTGTAGCACTTTGCCGTTGTAGTAAATACACATACTCATGCAAAATTTCATATTTGTAATGCGTCAACAAAACTCTTTGGAATGTAATATTTTGTAAACACGTTTTTGAAATAACCTACTCTAAGCACACAATTATGTACATCGTGGAAAGAATAACTACGCACTGTTCCAACAAAGCCTATAATATTTCGTTCATACTTACGTGTACATAGGTATACATATACGTTGCGGTTACTTATGTAATTATTTCCTAAATATTTAGGCAGGCGGCGAACCTTGGCCATAAAACTTGGTAAGTTATGGCTGCCGGGACTCGTAACGAGAATGTTGTACCAAGCACATTGCACACCCCTGTATTTTCAGCCTTCGTGTTCCTACCTTATATACGAAGTAATTTTAACATTGAAGTAAGTAGGTTCCTATAGGTTGCGAGGGATAATCAGAGCTTTGCATTTGTGTGAGTGATCACGAAAAGTAGAGTAAAAACTCTTTTTGTAGCTGTGTGTACAACACATATGTGTGTAAAAGAGGTCACATATACGTTCACGTACAGTGCACTCACACAAATGCAAAACTCCGCTTATCCCTTGCGAACTGTACCTACTTTAATTTTTCTCACGAATCGAAGAAGTAAGTTATTGAACGAAATTGTTTCAGCGTTGCCAAGGCTTAGGTATAACGTCTACATTAAAAAACGTGTGTCGAATTTGTTTAAAAAAAATTTTAATAAGTACCCGTCAAAATTAAAGTAGGTAGGTTATAGGTACTTACAGTGCTGTAGGGTTTTAAAATTAGATCTCTATTTACTTATACTTATTGGCTTGAATTATTCGTTAAAACTAGTCATCGGGATTACAAGCATATTATTATTTACACAGGAAACCTATTACAACGTAAAACTACTAGGTATATTATGTGGTAAACGTTTTCAGCTATGCATGGTCACACTTTCCTGCGGCAACTGAATCATTTCATGTGTTTACTGTACATGCAACTGTTGGAATTTCTACTCGAGCCAAAATTTCACCACACTGTGTGAACATAGCTTATCATTTACAAAGGCTTTTGTGTTACTTAAGTCCAATTTGAGGGAATTTACAAAGATAGGCTTCGTTTATTTTATGTTTGCAAAGTTGAGATGTTTTATAATCGTGTTCTTACTTTGAAACGGCTATTGTGATGAATGGGAATACATTATAAGATCGGTTGTGAAGAATTTTAGACACATGATTTTAAGGAGTGACAACTGACTATTGATACTGGTGTGTTAGCAGCCTCAGGTCGTAATCCCTAATGAAGAGCCACCAAATGGTTCGAAACTATACTTTACTATAGTCTAGTATACTATAGTCTTTACTATACTATAGTCGGTATACTTTAAGATTGAAAGTCAACCGCGTTTTATTAAAGTAATAATGAGTTACACTAACAGAAGGTGTTAAGAGACCCTATCTACAACTCCGTGGCCCAAGTATTACCTGCATACGGATCACCGTGCACGGTATACAGAGACAGTTTTACATTAGTTGTACACTACACGGTTATTAAAATTGCTATTTCATACAGTTTTAGATGATCGTCGGACCATTTTAGTTTAACATCATAACCACACACCATTAGCCTATTCGAGCTCTAGTTCAATTATATATTTTCGTCTAGGTCTCGGAACCTAGTCCACGTGAATATCTTATATTTCTAGTTAAAGGGGAAACGTACAATGAAACAAAATGTAACAAAACAAAGGGTAAGAGTATTATTTTGTATCCACTTTGACTTAGAAATTCCGGACACGACGCCGCAACCACAGAGCTACTATTTTTAAAACAAAACCGAGTCCCTAATTTCGGTGACACCGGGTTGACCTCAAATCGTAAAGTGAGCTAACTTACTGCAGCAGTAAGTCGGTATACCTACATCACACCGCAACTAGAGTTGTATAATAGGCGCATAAAACCTAAATTTCAACCATCGATTATTGTGTTGAAAATTGTTCTAAGCTCGTTTTATAGTTGTGATTACAATTTTTATTTACTGTGCAAGGGTCTTTCAAGCTGGCCATTAGTATTGTGGTTTATTAAGGTACCTAATGCACATACCACTTGTATGTGAGGTTGGCTTGAGTCTCTAAAATCTTGGTAAAATCCTCACCATAAAAAACAATATTCCCTACCTATTATATTATATTCATCTTCACTGATAGACGAATATTAAAGCAATCTAATGCTGCATAATTTCTGTCGTCTGGATGTCACTTAAGGACTATTTTTTGTTGAGGTCGAAGATACAATCTCACCAGACATCATTCATTCCTGTGAAACCTATTTGTAAGCAATAAAGAATGCAAATTGGAGAATCCAATTTGTAGCACAAAATGCTGTGTTTAAATATGCAGCAGGGTCTTTGAAAAAATTGCTGCAGTACTTGGAGGGGGCGCACACAAGGGTCAATGTAGGGGTTGAAAAAACCTGGATTTATAGGGTCATTACCATTTATGTGTGGGGTATTGATATGCTAATATAATAAGTATTTGTTGGTGACAAATAAAATGCCCAGGGCTTGAGATTACTGTACAAAATGTAACATGACATTTTTTGGGCAAATTTTTTAACACATTTTAAGGCTTGGCATAGTGTTTTTCTTTTAAAGTCCGCGGCCCAGAGCACACAGTGAATTTCCAGTGGCGCCCGGCGGAGGATTGGCATAGTGTATGTATATTATTGGTATTTTTGTGAAACGTATCAACTCTACTGCGTAGGGTGTGAGATCTATATCATACCATAGCTAAATTATCCAAAGTGGTAGTAGCTTAGATCGTATTTCCAATCGTAGCTCCACACGTAGCTCGATTGACAACGACATGGAATCAGTCAAATACATTTAACGTAACGTCATACTATAGCGTAGAAAATAAGTTTTTCATATAAGTAATTTATTGCGCACACACGTCACTAATCGACCAAGCGAAATTTCCTTTAGAAAGTGACCATTTGGTCCCTCTTTGATTTACGTTTCGCTCTCGCAAAACTGAATACGATTATGCTGTAAAAAGGACTAATCGTTAATGTGGCTCTCAAAAGCCAACCTTGTGTCCCAACCACGGAGTGTTCGAATCTGTTCCTATAGAATGTGAACATAACGATAGCCAGAGATATGATTCGATGTTACGAGGGCCCGATTTAAATTAAAATCATCCCTTTTACTTTGAAGAAATGGCTAGAAGGGAATTTAATTGTGATCCGTTCTAAATATCGGTGTTTTGGCGAGTGGGTTGCGTATAATTGGGGTTCTATGCTCAAATGGCTTTTGTCATCTGTTATTGAGTTACTGGAGAGCCCTTTGCATGGAATTGCTTTGAGTAGGTAATGAAAGTTCGTCGTTACGCTGTAGGTATGTAAAATTTCAAATAATATATTTTATTTGTCAAAACCCAATGCAATATTTACCTATACTAATATTATTATTAAAACGAGTAAAGATTTGTTTGTAAACAGTAAAAGTAATGATATTAGGTACAATACAAATTGTAATAAATATTTTGCCATTAACAAGCCTTAAATAAAAACTTGTACTTCTAGTCAGTAGTAGTAGTAGTAGTAAGAAGTACATAAATATGCTGCTTTTTATCTTGGTATTTCGCATAGGAATTGGGAAGGAGAATACTATAGATACCATGCAAGCGGCGCCGCAGACTGCTTGTGAGTCATATTTATGAGGTTAGAAGAGAGACTTATGAAAATATCGCTTCGGCCGATTACATACAAATCTAAATTGAAGATAAGCACCACAGTATATGTACAACGAGAACGTTTAGTAGCAAGATACGGATCACATCAAATTTTTACAAGTTTGACCCGAGAAAAGCGGTAAGGTCATTTAAGGTTTACGTAGGTTCTCTGAATGCTGATAGAACTAAACCTATTAGGTATCGTAGGATATATTCACCATAAAGATATATTAATAAACACTGCATTCTGAAGTGAATGTATTACTGAAGAAAATATTAATGTGCAGGTATAAGGCGGACGGTTGCTAAAATTAACAGAAATATTTTTTGATTAGACACATTATGGTTACAATATAATTTTGCAAAGTAATAATTTGTAGGCTACCTAACAAATGTTTCCTTTTAACTATAGGATCCTATAAAGGATATTGTTGTCATTGTAGGATCGTGGTTTAATTTTAAACTTTACTTAATATAGATACGAGTATATAACATACGGGTAGAATACAACCCTAATTCTGCTGACTTACATACCGCACAAGAATACGGTGCAAATTTATCCCAGAGATTTACAATGACAAAGATAAATCCCTTCTATTAAGGGTTCATCAATCCAATAATGGGAGCCGTATATGGCCCATGGACTAGCACTAAATACGGTATCGTTCACGATGAAATTTAGTAGGGGAGGAAGACACATCGTTGTGGTAGGTAAATTTATAGCTTGTTTTTTGTATGGAACGGGGTTAAAGGCCTTTAATGGGTCTTTTAACTGACCGATAACTTGGATCGTGTTTACTTTGGTCTGTACTTATTTTTATTGCTTAAAATTTATTAATACTCGTATTTTATCATCAGATCAGAACAAAATAATGAATTTGTACTTCAATAAAGTTGTTGATTTTTTTAACATCTCGTGAAGTTTAAAAGTACTTATAATTATTTTATGGGTATTGTTTCATAAGAAATCTAGGTTTAATTTAATGCAACCCTCAGTATCATACAGAAAATGGTAAATAAATCGTAAACGTTGGATGTCTGTCGCTCCATCAATCTCTTGAAATTGCACGGAGTTGAATATTTAGTACACAGGTACACAGTAACCTGGAATGAAACAGGTAATACAAGTATTTGTTTAAAACGGCAATGGGACAACATTATCCCGCGAGCGTTCACAACTATGAATTAAATATGGTACATACATGTGTTTGACTGCCTCGGTGGCGTAGTGGTATGAGTATGCGACTGTCGTCCCTGAGGTCCCAGGTTTGATTCCGGGTCGAATCAAATTATTTGTGTGATCCACAAATGTTTGTTTTCGGAGTTTGGGTATTTTCTATGTATAATATGTATGTATTTAGAAATATATAAGTATGTTTATCAGTCGTCTAGATCCCATAACACAAGCTTATATTAGCTTAATTTGGGCTATATGACATTGTGCGAGAATGTCCGAAATATTTATTTATATCTAGTAATATTCTCATTCTCAAAGGCACAATTTTACAAAATAAACACAACACAGTAAAAACCATAAGTATGGATAGTATTTTACGGATGCAATATTTTTGTCGTCGTTGTATATTTTAAATTTAAAAGGTACCCTGTATTTCTTTGTATCTGCGACTTGTATGATACGTGCATGCAATATTGCACCTGAGACTCATTCGAGACCACTTCAGCTAAAACATGAATACGGTGTCCACACTTTTATCTATTTATAAACTATTTGACAACATAAAAACGAAAACTTAGACTTGTAAGTAACTAGGTAGGTACAGTTCGCTAGGCGTAAGCC
Organism: Nudaria mundana; assembly: GCA_963556515.1. Lineage (NCBI taxonomy): Eukaryota > Metazoa > Arthropoda > Insecta > Lepidoptera > Erebidae > Nudaria > Nudaria mundana. Next base: position 15,170,243 of record OY748299.1, on the reverse strand, counting down.
GAACTTTGCATTTGTGTGAGTGCGTGAACGTATAATGTGCCTGGGAGCGAAGGAAAAACTTAGAATGGTCCAGCCCTTACACAACCCGGGGTGTCGTAGAAGTCGACTGAGGAAGATGGCCCGGTGCACAATAACCAGCACTGCAGGGCACCCATCAGGCGGGGGACAAACCGTCCACAATAACATTCCCAAGGAGGGTTGACGTCAGGCAGGCGGCCAGTTGTAAAAAAAACCATAGCCAAAACCATTTTTGCAACATGATGAGCAATTATAGAGAGCGAAATAGGGCTAGGGCGTACCCCATAGGCGACGCGCAGGGACAGCACCCGGTACCTGTGGGAAATTAACAAGGCTTGTCGCATAGGGGGTGGATGCGACGTAAGACGCAAGCCCATCGCGAAAGAGAAGTAAGACTGAGGTATGCAAGTTTGTTGGCTCTATGGCTGGGAAAGGAAGAGAGTTGGCCGATGTGTTTAAGAGAAGAAGAATAAATGTGGCATGTTTGCAGGAGACTAAGTGGAAGGGTGCAAGTGCTAGAGAGATTGGTGAAGGATATAAGTTATATTACATTGGGAGTGATGGAAAAAGAAATGGAGTTGGTGTAGTACTGGATGGTAACTTGAAAGAATGCGTGACGGAGGGGAAGAGTAAACGACAGGATAATAGTTGTGAAAGTAATATGGGAGAGTATGGTGCTAAATGTGATCAGCGTGTATGTACCACAGAGCGGGTGTGATGACAGAGAGAAAGAAAATTTTTGGGAGGAATTTGATAAAGTCATGATTAGTATACCAGAAAGTGAAGAAATATGTATAGGAGGAGATTTTAATGGACATGTATGAAGAGTAAATGAGGATTATGAAAGAGTGCATGGAGGATGGGGATACGGAACCCGTAACAGTGACGGTGAAACACTACTACAGGTTGCTTCCTCCCTTAACCTGGCCATAGTGAACACGTGGTTTCGTAAACAGGACTCACACCTAATCACCTATAAAAGTGGTCTGTGTCAAGGACTGCAAGGTGCTGCCGGGAGAAGGGGTAGTGAAGCAACATAAGCTATTAATAATGGACTTAAAGACCAAAGTAGTCTCACAAAAAGGCAAAAAACGCCCCCCGCCTCGAATTAAGCGGTGGTTGATAGAGAAGAAAGAATATGCAAGTAAGTTTAAAGAACGAGTGGTGAATAAAATGATAGAAATGAAAGATATGGTGGATAAATCAGTGAATGAATGTTGGAATGAAATGGCGAGTTGCATCAGGAAAGTAGCAAAAGAAGTGTTTGGAGAAACGAAACGTAAAGGTGTACTTGATAAGGATACATGGTGGTGGAACAGAGAAGTGCAAACCGTAATTAAAGAAAAAAAGAACGCTTTTAAGGAATGGCTAAAAGAAAAAGGGAACGAAAGTGAAAAAGAAGAAAAAAAGGAGAAGTATAAGGAATGGAGCAAAAAGGCGAAAAAAGCGGTAGCAATAGCTAAATCTCAGGCCCAAGAGCAACTATACTATGCTCTTGATGGAACTAAGGGCCAAAAAGAAATCTACCGCTTAGCGAAAGACAGAGATGATAGAACGAAGGACGTAAGACATATAAGATGTATAAAAGATGAAACGGGTAAGATTTTAATAATAGAAGATGAAGTAAGAAATCGATGGAAGGTGTATTTCGAAAAAATTATGAATGAAGAGAATGCATGGAGTGGAAATTTAGAAGAGAGACGTGTGAATGTAGGTTTAGTGAAGGAGATTGATAGAGATGAAATAAGAAAAGCGGTACGAAATATGAAGAATGGGAAAGCCGTAGGGCCCGACGGTATTCCAGTGGAAGCGTGGAAGATATTGGAAGAAGATGGATATGCGTGGCTGACCTTATTCTTCAATAAGTTGTTGTATGAAGTGACGATCTCCGATGAATGGTGCAATAGTTCTCTAGTGCCCATTTTTAAAAATAAGGGTGATGTGCAAGACTGCGGCAACTATCGAGGAATTAAGCTCATGTCAAATAGTATGAAAATTTGGGAGAAAGTGATAGAGAAACGAGTGCGAGAGGAAAGCGAGATTACCCAAAACCAGTTCGGGTTTATGCCTGGTCGCGGGACTACAGACGCCATATTTGCACTCCGCCAGCTGTGTGAAAAATATAGGCGTGCACATAAAAACTTGCACATGGTGTTTGTAGATCTCGAGAAGGCATACGATCGGGTACCCAGAACGCTTTTGTGGTGGGCCTTGAAAGAGAAAGGTGTGCCTGGGAAGTATAAAGAGTTAATCTGTGCGATGTATTGTGGATCGAAAACCTACGTACGAACCGCTGCTGGCAACACCGACGAGTTCAGTGTGGCAGTAGGCTTGCATCAGGGCTCGGCGCTAAGCCCATATCTCTTCCTGTTAATAATGGATGCTTTGACATCGGAGATACAGGAAGAGACCCCCTGGTGTATGCTATTTGCCGATGACATTGTACTCGTCGGTGAAGACGGGCTTGAGGTACAGAGTAGATTGGAAAAATGGCAATGTAAACTGGAGAGTGTAGGCTTGAAAATCAGTAGAACCAAAACTGAGTACATGTTCTCTGATTTCGGCGGTCTCTCGAGTCCTACACCCATGGTGTTAGACGGCGCACCATTACCAGTTTGCTCCAGTTTCCGGTACCTCGGCTCTCTTATCCAGGATGATGGGGAAATCGATCGTACAGTGAAGCACAGAATTGATGCAGGTTGGATGAAATGGCGGCAGGTCAAAGCCACTATATGCGACCCCCAATTTCATCCGAAACTTAAGGGGAAAATTTACAAGACTGTCGTCAGACCTGTCGTCCTGTATGGACTTTCATGTTTGGCCGTAAAAGCGACGGATGAAAGACAATTGCATGTAGCGGAAATGCGAATGTTAAGATGGATGTGTGGTGTGACAAGAATGGATAGGGTAAGGAACGAGTATATTAGAGGAAGTTTGAAAGTTGCACCAGTGAATGAAAAATGGAGAAGCGAGCGGCTGTTATGGTATGGACATGTTATGAGAAGAGAGGAAAGCAATGTCGTTAGAAAGGTGCAAAGTATGACTGTAGAGGGTTTAAGAAGTAGAGGTAGGCCAAAGAAAAGATGGATGGAATGTATGAAAGAGGATATGACAAGGAGAGGAGTGAATGATGAGATGACGTCTGACAAAGGTGTGTGGAGGAGAAAGACTTGTTGCGCCGACCCCAAATAATTGGGATAAGGGCAGGTAGATGATGATGATATGTATTGTACAAACAGCTGTGTAGTTGTGTGTACAATACATATGTGTGTGTAAAACAACAGCTTTTTTACTATACTTTTCGTGATCACAAATGCAAAGCTCAGCTTAGGCCTCGTGAAATGTAGTATAGTAGATAAGTACTATATGCATTTATTACAAGTACCTAACAGGTTACAGGTAAGTAGATCGCACAAAACACATATAGTTTTCCACTGGTATACTTTTTTATTTTTACTTATCGGTTTCACCTCATGGCATCATCGTAAATCATAAATCTCTCCTCCTATAACTTTATACACACAGTATAAAGTATGAGCATGTTTACAGCAATCTTCCTTCGCTTTGTATTTGTATTGGTGCACAATAAAGACTATTTTATATAATTCCATTCTCATGTGCACTAATTGAACTTGAACCATTTCAACTGAACTTTCAAGTTCACTGTGAAAATCCATAATTGAACCTGTCAGCGTAATTTAATAGCGTTACCGAGTTTTAGTTGTGAAAGTAGAAATTGATGGTATTTTGTGAAATGTATATAAAATAAAAATAGTATTTAGCTAGTGGTGAATATAAATTTATCAAAGTCACAATAAATATGGAAATAGTTTTATAGATCCCAATATTCAAAAGGGAAACATTTCCGGAATAAAAAGTAGCCTAAGTTACTCCATATAACATCAGTTATTTGCCAGTGAAAGTCCCACTAAAATCGGTGCGGCCCTTTCAAAGAGAACCTGTCGCAAAGGTACGCAAAGAACCCTTACGACAAATTAAAGAAATAAATACGAGTACCTATTAAGAACTTCCAAAATAATGCCAAGTTACGTATTATAAACGATGATCATTCGACGTTTTCGTCATAGATAAAAGTGACGGATAAATGTGGATTCAATAATTTGAATTTTCGGTTTCAGCACCTGTCCCGACCCAACCCTGTCGTATGGTAACACTATCTCATGATGTATTCACGCACATTTGTATGTAATGCGTTCCGGATATTGATGTATGAAATACATATCGAAGGGACCTTGTTAAATTTATTCGAATTATTATAACGCGAGGGTCGGCTTGATGGTATATTTATTGAAACCTATCTTCTCTTTTTATTGTTTTAGTTACGTGCATCAATAAATGTGCAAAAAAGGCACCTCGAAAATCTAAAGTACACCAATTTTGTTATAATACCTATACATAATATATTATTATGCCCGTGGATTACGAAAGTCAGATGGCAGTCGCTTCTCAAAAATATAGAAGTTCAGCCGCATCGCAGTTATACTGGAAACTGGAATTGGAACTGAAACCCAACTGGATTGACAAAAGGCTTGGTGGATGATGATGAGGTATACAACATTTTTGTCTAAATTTTTTAACCTAAAACCATGCTTGAAAGAAGTCGAAGAGAGAAGACTCCTTAATTATAAAAATGTTAATTATCCTTAAATTAACCTTTACACGGTACCATGGGAAAATTCTCCCGAAAAATGCGTACTCGGGGCGCCAGACAATAGATGAAAGTTGAAATTCAACTTTCTAATTATCACGATTCATGAGAGAGTTAGTGAAAACTCAGTAATAGGGTTCCCGTTTTACCATTTGGGTACGGAACATCGTTAGCACATCGCTAAAGCAACATAACGGAAACAAAAAGAATGTATCCCAAATATTGCATAGAATCAGGCGTTACCTGGCGAAAGTCCATGACAAAGCAATGGTGAGTATGATGTTCAAACTTTTTAAATAATAGCATTAATTTTCGCTAAAACAGAAGACATTAAAACGTCGACATATGTTTCGCTGTCACAGAGAGAACAGCCAGCTGTTCTCTCTGAGACAGTCTTGGGAATGCCTCGTGTAGAGGCGAAACATATGTCGACGTTTTAATGTCTTCTGTTTTAGCGAAAATTAATGCTATTATTTAAAAAAGTTTGAACATCATACTCACCATTGCTTTTAAAAAGAATGTAGTTATAAGTAACAGTTTCATCTCTTAAGTCACATAGTAGTTTTGGCACTTGTAGCTAAATTAATTATTCGCCGTCGTGACTAAGGTAAGGTTTGGTCATGAGATCACTTGGATAGTTGAGTTACGGGACACAAGGGAAATCAGAAAGAGGATGGAGACAGAAAGCTTTACATAGAGCAAATGTAGATAGTAAATTAACTATTTAAATGAAATGAAAATTGTAATCGGAATAACCATAATTATAATGCCAATGACGATAATATAACGAGGATAACTTGATTTCTAGTTCGGATTTGCTGTTATGGACGTAAAAAGCCTGTAACGGCAATAGGCTTTACCCCGTAATACTTGAGACGTATAATTATTATTACTGACAAAATCTCAGTGTGTAATGCAACTTCTAACTCTTCTGAGAGACGAGTATACGAGTAGATGTGATTAATAATTGTCACTTACATTATTATATTAATAAACGGTTCCTAATCAATTACGTCTCTATAATTTTAATAATAAAAGTTATACCTACCTAGTTTCATTTAAAAGGTTCCGTTCAATTGCGTTGAAGGTCTTGCGGTTAAGTGGATAAGTTGAGAACTGACAGAGTCAATCGATATTTGGATTAAGATGTAGGTTTAAATGGAAACTTAGTTTAACTTCTGTTTAATTGCTGTGAACTTGAGCGGAATGGCACTGATCAAAGTATTTGACACTAACTGATGCCTACGACTCCGTAGTTGTCTCTGTCCCAATTGACACTTTCCAAAGCAAAGATTCGATGATGTCGGTATTGGTAATCGTAGCTCGTGGTCAGAGCATTCTCCTTATTAGAGAATGCCGTGGCTTCGAGTCCTGTCAATGGCATTTCAGTTTTTGCGATTTATAATTTCTATCTAAATATTTTAAGAATAGTTTAAGCAAACTCGTTGCTTTGCAATACAGAAATATATTAGACAAATATGTTTATAGAATTTGCACAAACCAATTCGTGTATCAAAGGAATATTTGAGAAAAGAGTAAACCATTACTGATATTAACCTCTGTACCCTTTGATTAGGTTCAGGTTAAGAGGGGCTGAAGTAAATTTCATTTAAATTGATGACTCCGTCGGCTTAACCCCAATAAGTGGAGGTTTAGGGAACGCACCAAAGTTTGCTCAGATACGCCCTGACTGATTTGTTTTTCTTTGATTATTATTTGATTTCGTTTAGCGCACGTTTGTGACATTGGAGATAAGTAACTTGGACCGGATAAACCGAACAGTAGATTATACCTCTACTTGTACATGCACTTATAACTGATAATGCGAAGGAACTTTTTAGTTAATCATGTAAATAGAAGTAACTCAATGTTGGAATACGACGACTTATATAAGGGCGACGCCATAGCATACGGAAATAGAGCTAATTGTGCCCGAGTGACAAAGATAGGTAGTGAAGGGTCAATGACCGCAATTCTTTTTGGTTCGCGTTCTAGAAGGCATTTAAGATTTCAAATCTCTTCCTAAGTATAAAATGATTACATAGAGCAATACGGTCCTTCGGCGCGCGGGCCTATTGAGTGAATAGTAAATAAAGTCCACACACAAAAGCACCCAAATAACCTCCATAATGATAGACTTACATATACCTACACATTAACACGCCTGAATCCTTGAAGTGCTAAGCGAGTAACCTATAACTTTTATTGTTTGCCAGTACATCGTCTATTGATACTTTAACTTGAAATTACTCTTTCTATTACGGTTCTGTAACATTCCACGTACGTTGTAATAAAAAGTCTGCACCATATACATAAGTATGACGTTATAAATGAGAGAGTGAGAGTTTGGGAAGATCTGCTTAAGACTGTCGTAAAAATGAAGGAGCGTAAAAACGACCTAAAGTAATACGAACAAAATAAAAAATACATGAAGTACCTACACCTACTTTTACATATATACTGGAAATAAAGGCAGAATATATATCAGAATACGCAGTAGTAAACGTACCAAACCTTCATTTATTTCTTGATAGTAAATACATAGTGCAAAGGCACTTTGCCTCGGTGGCGTAGTTGGTTGCACGTACGACCTGCATGAGAGTACTAAGGTTCCTAGTTCTGTTTAATATTTGTATGATTATGTTGTAACATTATAATGATATACAAAACTATTATACGCAACCACTTTTCAGCTGCTCACTTTGTGTTAAAAATATACTATTTTCGTAAATATTTAACATACGTAAATGTTAAAATACATACAATATGAAACGACTTTTGTACGAATATAAACTTTTATGAGGAAAAACTAGTGACGAATCTACAACATGCAACGGGCAAATGCATTCACTGTTTTTCCCTTGTGAATACAAATAGGCTTCTTTTAAAGAAAATGAGTGTAGGGGAGCGAATATATTTTTGAAACATGTTTAATATCTTAAAATGTGACGCTGTTTTCTTCTCAACAGAGTTCCCCTAAAGATTTTACCAGCCCTATTGATTTGTACAGTGATTTCTAATGACTAAGGGCCCTACGAACATCTCCACCATCCTCCATCTGCACATCTGCTGGACCAGCCTTAGGCAAACATACTCTAAGTGCATGAAAATGGCAATATTCCCACCACTTATTAAGTGGGACCAACAATAACTTGCAAAATGTGGGCACCTTTCGTTTTACTATCCACATTATTTTATATACATGAAGCAGAGTGTATTATAGGTCTAGTAAAACTATTCGAAAGGAATTTGAAATGTACTTGACGAAGTTTATTTCGCTAATTAATTTACTTTAGATTAAGGTAAGTATTTAAGGCTTTAGAAACAAGTCTCACAGAAGTCCACTTAAAAGTTTATTAACTACAGGACATAATTAAGCAGTTGTTGTAGCTTCCATAAAACGACTGCCGTTTAATTGAGGAGTTTAAAGACAGAAGTAGTGAAGAGTTGAACTGAGTTAGTTGTATAATTGCGTCTGTTGTTCGCCGTTACGTCTCTGTTACGCTTAATCTAAACTCAGAAGTTCGTCTCGTAAATGACTTGTTCTACACTTAAGATGTATAATCTTCACGATGAGTTTACTTGTATTGAGTTTGAGTGTACAAACAGTTATGTAGTGGGATATCAGAGTTATGATCGTCTTTGAATATTCAACATCAATTTATGGATCTAATTATACATTGAGTATGGTCTTGCAATTGATGGGCAATAAACTGGAAATTCTCAATGAGATTAAGAAGCGGAAATTGACAGACGTCGTGGTTGAAGAGCTTGAAGGAGTGGTTCGGTCTCAGAACTCGCTACTTGTTCCAAGCAGCTGCCTCAAAAGTCCAAATAGCAATGGTGTCAATGATGAACGCCAACCTCCGCTGAAGAGATGGCACTTCAAGAAAAAGAAGAAGAATTCTACGCTAAGAAAATCTGGATGATGGAATGCAAAGATATAAGATAAGATAAGATACGTACTCTTTATTGTACATCGTACACAAGCAATAAATAGTAACATATAACATATATGCCTTAAAACTAATGTACAAAGGGCGGCCTCATCGCTAATAAGCGATCTCTTCCAGGCAACCTTTGGATGATATATATGATATAATGTGGGTAGTGTACAATATATAAATAACTTAGTAATAGGTAAAACAAAGGTGGGGAGAAAAAAACAAAGATGAGAGAAAGAATGGTTTGCGAAAAATCCGATGAATAAAATAATTACATAGTAACCTACTTACCTATAATTCTTAAATACAAAAATATGAATACAATATTATAAAATAAGTACAGTTTTAATGACAGTTGTAGCTACAGATCGAAAGATAATATTCTTTAGTCAAAAGTTTGAACGATCCAAGTGTCTGTGCACGCCTTACATGTAACGGAAGAGCGTTCCAGAGGCGGACTGCTTGGACAGTAAAAGATTTGCCAGCGAAACGCGTGGAGTGCATAGTCATCTCCAGTATTAAATTTTCCGATGACCTCAAAGACCTCGAATGTGTGTCATGAAGGAATTTAAATCGTTCTTTAAGATATTGGGGAGTAGACGGATTGAACAGTACACTGTATAATAGAGAAAGGATATGAGTATTCCGTCCAAGACGAATTGGGAGCCACTTGAGCTTTTCACGGAAATCAGACACATGATCATATTTGCGTAAGCCAAATATGAATCTAATACAAACATTTTGGAGACTCTCAAGCTTGTCTAGTTGCTCCTCGGTGAGATCAAGATAGCTGACGTCAGCGTAATCAAGTAATGGAAGCATTAGAGATTGTGCCAGCGCAATTTTGGTGGAAATCGGTAGCAACATTCTAAGCCTGCGAAGTGACCCCGCAGATGCAAATACTTTCCGCCCAACTTCTTGTAGCTGATGATCCCAAGAAAAAGCATTGTCCATGTATATGCCCAGGTTCTTCACAGTGTCACTAATTTTGATAGGAGTATCATTGAAATTAACTTATGGCAGCTGTGAACTGTCCAGGCGAGATATGAACCAGGGGCTGCCAACTATGATAGCCTGAGTCTTCAACGGATTCACCTGAAGTCCATAACTGATACTCCAATCACAGATACGCTCCAGGTCCATATTAATTGTACTAATCGCAGTAGGCAGCTGATCCGGTGGCGTTTGTATATAAATCTGAAGATCATCTGCATAAAGGTGGTAGGATGAAACTAAATGTTTTGATATAGAATTAATAAAAATAGCGAAGAGGAGTGGGGATAGAACACCACCCTGCGGCACCCCGACCGTAACATCGCACCAAGAAGAGAAAGATTCCTCTATACGTGTACGTTGCCGGCGCGGCGGCGGCCAGACAGGTAACTTTGAAACCAGTCAAACACCGTTGGAGATATGTTAACAGAGCGTAGTATACCCGCGCGTAAAACAAATGTATTTGTTTTAAACACATACACACAAAATCATGTCTTTATCCTGGAAGTGTTGGTAGACAGAGGCATTCAATTTTGGTCCTAAGTCTTATCTTATAATTTGTTTTTTAAATTAAGCTTTAATCATTATAATATTGCATTGTCATGCGACTTACATACGTGGGCAAGGTTTCAGCTCATTCGGAAACCGCGTCCGAATTCGGATTTGATTACACGCGGACGTCGGGACAGGTGAAAGTAAATAAAAGCTTGTAAAAAGCAAAAAAAAGTACACAATAATACAGAAAATTCAAGAATTTTCTGTTGTATTGCCGTTACCTATACCGGCCAGTGGCCAGCATGTGTGTTTATGCTAGGGCGTTGTCCGTCTCTCAGCATGTGTATAGCGTGTAGTTGACGATGACTCGAGCCTCGGTGTACACTGGTATGTATTGTTTTAAAAAGAAAATAAAGTACCTAATCGCTAATACGAGCACTCGATTCCGCGATGTAAAACCTCATTGCTAATTTTCATATTTTGTTCAACGTACATCCTTACTATGAACGTAGAAAGTCAAATGTTGTGTGACCTAGAATCTTTCAGGAGTGTAATATCGAGACATCTATCGCAACGTATCGTTTATGTTCTTCAGCTTAAACCATCCTGGCGCTGTGCCTGTGGGAATTTCATGAGTACTTACTTGTTACGAGTTACGTAAATAAGACTCTCGCATGGTAATAAGTGTACATAGGTATGTATGTAAGTTTTAGTACACGCTTCGGGGTGAGTACTCATTTTAATATTCCCGATTTTTACTCTATATACTTACATGTAAACAAGCCTATATCCCTGAGGGAGTAGTCAGAGATGCAATAAACACACATACACACACAAGGCTAAAGCATGCAAACGCATTGCGTTTCTTACGTGCAAGTTCAATCTCCGGACACACAACTGAGTGGGTTTAATCGAAATACTAGCAACTCGTATTTGCGATTGCTAGTATTATTTTTACAAAAAAAATATAAGTCTCTTTATAAAGCCTTTGTGAATGGCTTATGGCGAAACCTATGAGACTGTGGTAAAAAATAATACCTAGATAGAGTAAGTACTGGAAAAGTCCAAGTGATTTAGTTCTTCTTAGTTTATAAGAGGAATAGAATAATTAATTCAAAGTAGTTGTTTTTGCGATTAGTTCTGCGCCGTCACACGATGTCGTAATGTCAGAAACAGACTTCTACTGTTTTTGATTTAACTTTGCATAATTTCTCTGAAAAGAAAACTTATGAAGTGTTATGAAAATTTTAATTATCTTAAAAAAAGCTAGTAAAACCTTTATTCTAACTGTGTTTGTAAAAGCCTCGTGAATATATAATATTAGTTTAGTTTGTGTCCAGTGGCTGTATTGGACAGACCGTTGCGGTTAGACACGCTGATCTGACTTGTGATGTCATGTCAACGTGTAAAGCCACAAACATGAGTAGGTACAGTTAGTAGGAATAGTGAGTTACATAGAAGTGTTGTTTTATTCGTAATAATATTAAAGGTAGGATAGCTAACTGATCCCTGACAGGCTTGCACAAACAGTATTGAAACAGTAAGAAAATTTCAAGTATTAAGTTCCGGTTACACATCTATTAGTTATGAGTAAAAAGCGTAAAAACTTCAAAGTTATTACTAACTAATTAATTAGCAACTGATTGAGCAAGTATCATCATCGTCAGCCCATTGACGTACACTGCTGGTATAGGCCTCCCCAAACAAATGCCAAAACATTCGTTCTTGAGACGCCAGCATTTATTATAACAATGTATGCCTGTTGAAATTTCAGTAGGTACACAATTTTTTTTTTTTTGTATATTAAGTCACTAACTTAACGCCACCCGCCTGATGGAAAGCCGATGCGGCAGTACGCAATATGTACTATTAAGAGTGGTCCTCAACTTAGCGACCTAGTGATGTGCCTCTTCACGCTCCGTTTGAAGAACCCTGGGCTGTAAGTAGGAAGAAATACGTGCGCGTGCAGGGCGTTCCAGGCCTCGATCGTTCTCCAGAGGAACGATCTCTTGAAACGCTTACATTATACGTCTCCTATTACTGGTACTAACAAAACTACTATCAAAATAAGGATGCGTCGTGCGCCTCTGCCTACCCCTTCATCGATATAAACTTGAGTGGTAATGTGTGTACATATTGGAAAACAAATTCAAAGCACGTTCACTTAACCGGAGTTAGTGCTGATATACCTACAAGAAATCGAAGTTCTGTAGGGACGCGTTAGTAGTTTAATTATAGTTGAAACATTACCTAACTATTCGTAATAAGAGAGAACTTTATGAAATGTGTTAATATTTGCCAACAGTTTACTGTTTATTAGATGCCTCTGGGAAATTATATTACACAATGTAGGAGAGTTGCGACCTACGTACCTACATTATTAACATGAGTATCGTGGGTGGAAATTATGTGATAATGTGTCTTGTTATTTTAATACATAGATGTTCAAAAGAGAATTCAAAGGCCTGATGCTAATCTTGAGTGAAGAAAACATGCTAGAAAAAATGTTAAAGTAGGACCCTATGAATATAAAGGTGGGCGTCGGATGTTTGCAGCATGCGGCACGCGACAGCTGTGACAAGGCAACAGTGACATCGCCAGTCTAATCGTTGTACAACGAGTCTACTCATTCGAAGGACGAAGTACGGCGACAGCGTATAGGACGACCGCGTTGGTCTGTGGACGAAGTCTACTAGCTGTACAGCGAGTAGACTGGTGATGTCACTGTCGCCTTGTTACAGCTGTCACGTGCCGCATGCTGCAAACATCCGACACCCACCTTAACAGTTACATCTGTTCTGACTGTTGGAATTTAGTTTTGGATTACAGAATGGTACCTTATTGATTTTCTTCTATATAATGAGGGGCTCGTGGTCTAGTGGTAACCGACAATGTTAACACATTGCAAAGGTTAAGCAACATCTAGTCGGGCCGGTCTTAGGATGGGTGACCATTTTGTAAGACCTTGAGACCTCCTGAGTGCCTCGGAGAGCACGTTAAGCCGTCGGTCCCTGTTGTCATACGAACATCTATGGCAGTCGTTAAGAGTAGTTGGAGCCCTAAATCAAAAATCCGACCAGTCTAACTACAGAACTTCAATATCGCCCATGGGTTGTGGGGGTCAGATGGTAGTCGCTTCACGTGAAATATCGAAGTTCAGCCAAATCGCAGTTAGACTGGAAAGCCGACCCCAACTACGTTATTATATAATTGTATTATATAATTGGCGCACCATTTATACAGTAGGTGTGTGTTTCAGTGGTTGGTGGTACTGCGTAAAGCTATTGCTAAACTATTGAACTCGGAGGTCCTAGGTTTTAATCCACCACAGGCAGGATGTTTAGTTCTGGGTCAGGATGTAATTGACCGAGCGAGTGAAGCGTCTACATATCGAAAGTGGACAGTTTTGCTTTCGTCCGTCTGTCTGTCTGTGTGTTTCGCGCTAGCAGCCACAGTTTTTATCCGATCTTTACAAAACTTGGCACAAGTGTTCCTTGATTTAATACAATTTTTTCGTAGTGAGCTTTTTTGGATTGGGGAAAATGGGGTAAATAAGGTCAAATAACGTTTATAGATAAATATTATAAATAAATATTTTGGACATTCTCACACAACGTCATCTAGCCCAAATTAAGCTAATATTATATAAGCTTCTGTTATAGGATCTAGACAACTGATAAATATACTTATATATTTCTAAATACATACATAATATATATAGAAAATATCCAAACTCCGAAACAAACATTTCTGGATCACACAAATATTTGATTAGACCCGGGGATCCAACCCGAGACTCCGGAGTCGAAAGCCGACGCACTACCGACGACGCCACCGAAGCAGTGACGTTTTAATGTTTTTCAGGGCTAGCGGCCTCATTTATTATCCGATCTCCACGAAACTTGACACAAGTATTCCTTTACTAGAAACAATATTTTTAGTGTGAGTTTTTTTATTGGGGAGCATACCATTTTTTTGCAAAAAATGGTTTTAATGTTCGCGAGGTCTAATACTGAATAGGAATGTTTATCAGTTATTTAGATCCCAAACATAAGTTTATATTATTAACTGGGCCTTCAGGAAGATTTGACCCGACCGGGGAATTGACCTGCTCTTTGGTGCAGCAGATCCGATAGGATAGACCAGATTAGGTAGGTACCCAAGGCCACCGATCATTGTTTCCAACTTCACAGGTCAACTTATAAAGAGTCAAAACAGTTAAAATTAATTTGCAAAGCCGGTCACGAATCATTAGTGTTTATAAATCGTGTCAGCAAGCAATTTACCCTCGTGTATATTAAAATAATTGCTGCCAATTAATTTTGAGCTAATATTGACTTTTCCCTTTAAAATGCAATCGAGTAAGCCGATTTTAAAGGGTTAATATTCTCATTAACCTTTATAAACTTGGTGTAATGGTCGTTACGTTTAATTATAAGTCATAATTCGTCCGGTATGGGCTGTCATGTTTCAAAAGAGATTGATGAAAGACAACTGCATGTAATGGAGATGTGACTTCGTCGTCATGTGCACGTACTTTGGATTGCCGGATACTCGTTCGTTTATCTGTAGAGGCACTACTGATAAACGAACGAGTATCTGGCAATTCAACTAATTCGTACTAGGAAACAGCAATTTGCACGCGTCCTAATAACGAAAGGCCAACAAAGTGCGTGGTGAAATGCGGCCGTATTTAATGTCTATATCTATAAAAACTTGAGGACTTCTTTGGGTATAAAGATGTAATTGACTGAGGGAGCGAAGCGACCGAAGTCTCCGTTTCAACTTGCAGACTGGGGAGAATTTCTTTCGTCTGTACCTCTACATGTCTACATCTACGGGTTCCGTCAGATCATGTTTGCGGCCGTATTTATCAACCGTTTTACATGAAACTTTACACACACACTCCTTGCTTACAATGAATAACATATGAATTATATTTTTTGGATTGGATGAAAAATGAAAGAGTAATAAAGAAAATTGAAAAATAAATGTTTTAAACAAAGCTCCCGAAGTCTAGGGTCTGTCAAGAATGCAATCCGTAACCATAGCAACCCATATAAATAAAATCAAAAGTCATGCAAATAAATACAATTTAAGAATAAACAAAGCCGCTCCCGAAGTCTACGGTTCACAGAACCACTAGTTTTATAGTAAATGTAAAACGTAAGAGTAACCTACGCTATTACTAAGGCTCTGCTGTCCGTCCGTACGTCCGTCTAACACCAGGCTGCATCTCGCGAACCATAATAGTTAGACAGATGAAATTTTCACAGATAATGCATTTCTGTTGACGGTAAGTATAACAACAAATACTAAAGAACAGAATAAAACAAATATTTAAGGGCGCTCCCATACAACAAACGTGATATTTTGCCGTTTAGTGTACGAGCCCAATCCGCACTTGACCGGTTTTTAAAAAGAAAAATTCAGCAGAGACATGTAGATTCTTTATCGTGAAACAATAACGCAAAACTTTTATACTGTGGTTGTTCTCACGTTTCTGTGGGTAACATAATGGTTGGTTTGCTCGTTTAATTACACCTCGTTTTAACAATCCTAGGCCACGAACACCATATTGTATACAATTAGATGTTGTACACACTGCCCACTTAGGAAAATTTAATTTTTAAACAAGCCTTTGTGTGTTCATTTTGCGGGCACAATTGGCGTGAGTTTTTCTTTTATGTTGGTTATTTTCTCTGCTCAGACTGCAGATTGATATTCTATTTTGTGATATGTAATATTTATCCTGGCTGTTCGATTTTGGTTTGATTGATTACATAGTGCACACAAATATTCGATCCTCCGGGACCTCGGGACAGCAGTCGCTTACTCAGACCACGGCGCCACCAAGGCAGTTCTAAAATCTATAACATCATCATTCACCGAGCCTTTTCCCAACTAAAGTTGGGGTCGGCTTTCCAGTCTAACTGCGATTCGGCTGAACATCGATATTTTCCGTGAAGCGACTGCCATCTGACCTCCACAACCCATGGGCGACATCGAAGTTCTGTAGTTAGACCGGTCGGATTTTTGATTTAGGGCTCCAACTACCCCTAACGACTGCCATAGATGTTTGTATGACAACCGGGACCGACGGCTTAACGTGCTCTCCGAGGCACGGAGGGGTCTCAGTGTCTTAAGAAATGGTCACCCATCCTAAAACCGGCCTGACTCGATGTTGCTTAACCTTTGCAATGTGTTAACATTGTCGGTTACCACTAGACCACGAGCTCCCTTCTAAAATCTATAACATTCCACCATAATTTTTATTAAGAATCAAGAAGCATTTTCGTTTATGCAGTTTAGGCACATAAAGAGCTCATATGAATGTCAAAATTTTACAATTTTATGTCAAGCAATATAATATAATAATTAAATTAAGTAAATAAACCATTTGCAAATTATTCTTTCGCTGGTTAGGTAAGTTGGTTCTACTGAGATACCAGCAAAAAACTCAGATAGATTTATAGCAACATACCCGTTTAGATGAACTAATATAATATGAGAGGCGTCGTGAATTACTCACTCGTTAAGGTGTCCATGTAGTTACGTGACGTGTTTAGATAATATAACAACATTCAGGTCGTTAGTGTTGGAGTTAACAAGTGGCAACGAGCGCCTTCAAATAGGTCAAGATGCCACGTCCTCACTAATTTAGTAACAGTGTGTAACAACGCCTTTAGGCTACGACGACGTAGCATCGTAGCGTATAATCGTAGTAAAGAGCTACGAAACTATAACATTAGTTCAACAGTAATTATTTAGTATGCATGTAATTATATAGCAGGTTAAGACGCAAATTATGAGTTTAGTAATTTGAATGGTTGTTTATTTTTACTGTTAAACTTCTCTGCAAAATTCATGTGCAACCGTGTTGGACTATAATATTTGTAATTTGTTTTTTACATTGCGGTTTATATTTATTTAATGAGATTTGTATGCTAATGAAAATACTGTAAACGAGTGTAATAATTATACAGATATGCATATTATTAAGGTTAGTTACCATTGTGGATGAATAAATGTTTTATTTAATTGCTGTTGCTTTAATTTTTTATCGCAACTAAACTCACAGCTCAAAATAGTCAAGGTCATTCAGGAAAGTAAGCTTGATAAAATGAGGGATTTTTTTGTGAAAAAACCGGTAGACCACTTTTGATGATGTATTGAAGGCTGCAATTGTCGAACAACGAATGTTCAATATAAATATATGTAGATTCTCTGTTGCCAATAGCCTCCATTCGCTCGAATAAAAAAAAACCAACTCACAACAGCCTCTGAGAAAAACAACCGTAAATGTATAGATTAATATAAATATCTCCTCCAATTTCGAATTCCGACCATCCTTAATAAACTCTCAAGAGTAATTTAGTATAATTGGCTTTTAAACTGAAGCCCTTTTGATTGGTTTTCCATTACTAATAATCGGAATAGTTTGTAACAACCTGAGACTTCGGCAGATAGATGCTTTAGCAATTTTGTTCATTAAATTGTTCGACTATTAGTTTAGGACAAAGTTCAACTAAACAATAGTCTATATAAATTAAGTAGGTAAATAAAACCCCTGGATTGAGAAGCGATGGATTTCTATATTCAAATATTAAAAAGTAAAATGGGTAGGTACCTATTGCAATATTCTTCCCTACTAAGCGCAAAAGCGGTATCTCCAAAAAAAAACCTAAAGTTGATTACAAAACTCCAATTATCTCGAAAGTGGCTTTCATTGAGATACCGCTTTTGCGCATTAGTGGGGCACTATACTCGTAGTATGGTTAAAATCCAATTCACAATAAGTGTTTAATATTAAAGTGATTAGAAAAATGTAGCTAAAATTATAGTAATTACACACACACACACATACAAATCACGCCTATATCCCCGAAAGGGTAGGCAGTGGTGCATTACACACCCACAATTTGCCAGTATGTTTAGTCCCACGTAATAGGGGGTAAGCCTATTGCCGTCACCGGGCACATTTATAATGGGTTATGTTCAAAATGGGCGAATGAATTTAATAAAAAGTAGCAGCTATTTTGAAAAAAAATTATACCCGTTGCCTTGCGATGAAATGTTGATGAAAGGCAACAAAATCTTACGTGCCAGCCGCTGTGGCACAGCCAATTACAGTCCTAGGCGTCTCGGACTATTAATTACAAACTATTATTGTACCAAACTATACTTTTCAATACCATCCTTATAATATTTATATTGTGAAGTTTTCCACTATTCCCATCACTTCTTTCATTGTCAAAGTTATACGGTAGAATATTTAGGAGGAAAGTTTCCAAAACACTAGTCGTATTTCTCATCCATCTGGGCCATCTGATCCAAAATGGCCTTCGGTGTAATTGATCGTATTTCACTAAAGTCAAAAGGTGCTGTCGAATAACTTTAGATTGCTCTTGCATTTGAGATTTACTTTGAATTAACTATAGAACTATAGAAGAGTTCTTTAAAACTATGTTGTTATAATATTAATAAAGAAATTATAAATAGATCACAAAAACTGATGTCATCGGTGGGACTTGAACCCACGACCTTTTCCTAACAGGGGGAGTGCTCTGACCAACAGAGCTACGATGACCACTACCGACCACATCGAATTTTTGCTTCATATCATATTCATAATTTCTACATCGCGCTATTAAGGTTAGCGTTGGATCCACCTACCGCAGTTCTACCGAACTAACGGTACCAGTGTATAGTGTCGTTTTTGTGATCTATTTATAATTTCTTTCTTAACATTTTAAGAATAGTTTAAGCAAACTTATTGCTTTAAAAAATACAATAATCTATGTTGTTATGTTAATGAATGCAAGGAGATCTTAATTCCGTATAAAATAATATAAAAGCACGTCAAAAATTGACACAACAACTGACTTCAAATTGCCGAAATGGGAGTTCCAAGTTTCAAACCTACCATCAACAGATGAACCTGAATAAACATAAAAGTTGCCGGGAAGTCATCATAATCGTAACTGCTAATAAACTGGCGAAAAGAGGGCATATTATATACCTCTGACGAACCCTTAAGGAAGAACAGGCGTGATTGTATGTATGTAATTTAAACTAGATGTTTATTTTATACCATTCACATAAACCTTTTTTCTACGACTGTCTATAATTGTTTTGGCTCTTAATTTTTTTGAATTCTTATTTGACCTTCATTAGGGAGTCTTCAATACCAAGGTTTACTTTGCTATTATGACAGTTTACTCCTCAATATAATAAACTCCGACGTTATTATCGTAGCTGAAGGTAACGTTAAGGACGCACATGACACCAATTAATTGTGTTCACACGTCACAAGGTACTTTAAAGCAAGTTTATACATAAAATCTGTTTACGTTGCCTTTACCGTGTAACATGTAATTATCGGCCTTATGTCTGTAATAGCTCTTGATTAACAAGCTCTCATATATATTGGGTTTTGAAAGGTATTACGATGCTATTTATTTCGTTAATGATGTCCCTGGGCTCGGGTTGCTGGCTTAATGCTGCGTTTATTCTGAAAGTTCTAGCTTTCGTTATTTTAACTTTTTGCAAAATACGTTAAAATTAATATTTTCTGCATTTCTCTTTTCAGAAATTTAAAGAGGTTGTGTTAAAAAATAGGTGTAAGTGGTGACGTAATTTTTAGGGTTCCATAGTTCAACCCTAATAGTTTTGTCAACTAGTTGAGACCCGTGGCTCCGCCACGTTTAGTACATATCTAAAGTTTATGGTATTTTCTATTGAAATCTATACCTATTGCAATAAGAAGTACGTACCCTCTTTTTTACGAATACCATACTTTATTAATAAAATTGACCAATTCCAAAGCGAAACCTAGCTATTTTTTTCCTATACTCGAAAATTTTTCACACCAACTTTAAAAAGTACTTACTAAGCCTTTGCAAATACAAGTCATTATCTAGGTAACCCAACTTAGTTAAAAGTGCTTGTGTTAGGAGTGGGTTCCACGTCAGTATTATGGTTACTGGGTGGATAGACACCACAAAAAATGCTTTTAGATAGGTTTTGAACAGTAACTTACACCCCGAGCTCGCAGCGAGGATACACAGGAAAAGGTAATGGTAAGTACTTACCCCGGCCCGTGCACCGCTTTCACTGGATAAACTGCTAGACATACACTGTTCTGTTGCTGTTAATGGTTAAAATGTTCGTTGTACACACGATTATCAATTAGGTTTAAAGATTAAGATAAAAATTGATTTTATTGAATTTATTACGCGGAGCGCGTAAGATCGTGCCTCGCTTCGAAGAAGTTGTTCCTTTTTTCTCTCAGAGGGGCACGCGCGTCACCCATTCGGACACTTGGCGCGCAATTTGAATTTCACTCGGCCGTAGCAGCTCGCTGACGTTATAGGGCCGAGGTTTTAGGAGCAAAAGAGGAAGGGATTAGGTAGGACTAAAGGAAAAGCTACAAGCTCGTTCATACCCCCCACTTGAAATACTTGTAGAATTTCAAAGTATAATTGAATTGAGACTAGAGATAGTGTTATTGAATTGAAATCTTCATCTGTTCATGTTTTATAATTTTTGACAAGAAGGCACTGAGTTCGCCAGATGTAAGTCCAGAAGTCATTACTCTCTTGCCTTGTCTACAATTGGATATGAATCTCAGACATCATGCCAGCACTCGCTGTATGTGATCTAATGACGATCGATTTTTCAGTAAATCAGCAATGAAGTCTATTCACACATCTCCCTTACTTAATCTGTTTACGAACAGACAGACACATTAATTGTTGTTGGTTTGTGTGTGTCATTTGGGTTTTCTACGCAACTTATCAAAAGACAGTAATTAAATCTCTGATCTGAGGTTGATACCCACATTAGTTATTGTAAAGAATCCTACATCGCGATAATGAAATTTGCACACGTTTACTTATAAGCAAACACGTTCCAACCACGAATTTTGCTGTTCTCTCTGAGACAGTCTTTATAATGCCTCGTTTAGAGGCGAAACAATTGTCGACGTTTTGTTGTCTTTTTAATTCTGCGAAAAATTAATGCTATTATAAAATTTTTAAAAAGTTTTTTCTTAAAATATTTTACTTACCATCGCTTTGTCATGGATTTTCGCCAAGTAACGCCTGTTTCTATCCAATGAAGTCTATGTTGGGCTGAGAATCGTTGTTAAGGGCAGAGGCTGCTGTCATGGCAGCCTTAAGCTCCGGTATGGGTCCCAATAGGAATGTTTCCACAGATACAGACCACAAAGAAGTCTCACGTGATAACCACTTCGGTCCGGACCATCAAAGGTCTGATGATATAAGCTGACTGCACGTGAGACCATGACTAAAAAAGTCAGCAGGGTTTTCATGAGTAGATACATGATTCCAATTCTTGAATGCGATTTTATCAGTGATTTGTACCGATGAGACACGAAGGTTTTCAGCTTGAATGGAGGTGTTTTTAACCACGCGAGAACTGTACTGCTATCCGTAAACGCCAGTACTCTTGCTATGGACAACTTAGACTGCAGTATCAGTTTCATGTGATGTAAGGTGCGTGCAAGCAAAAGTGCGCCACAAAGCTCCAATCGATTGATGGTAAGGGATTTTAGAGGTGCCACTCTGGTTTAAGAGATCAGCAGTCTAACAGTGTTACGAGTAGGGCCTACTGAACGTAAGTAAACGCAGCATCCATAGGCCAGTGAAGAACCATCACAAAACCCAATCAGCTCAAATTGGGTAGCATTTGAAGGTACAACTTGCCGAGTGATTTTAATCAGCCGTAGATCCTGTAAGGATTCAACAAACTCCATCCAGTGATCAGCAATTGTTTTAGGGACTGGGTCGTCCCAATTTAAGTGATTTCGCCACAAGTCCTGCATGATTAATTTGGCTATCAGAACCGTGGGTGCTAGCCACCCCAGTGGGTCATAGATACGAGCAATATTCGACAAAATAGATCTCTTGGTAGTTCCAATTCTCAGTTTCGCAAATGAATAGGTGAAGCTTTCATTCACAGGATCCCACTGGATGCCAAGAATTTTTAAAGTGCACTGATTTGTGTCGTCGCAAAAGGTTTTTGGTACTTGACAATGTTCGACGGGTAAATCAGCAAGAAGAGCGGGTGAGTTGCTGCACCACTTCCGCAACTCAAATTAACCACAACCTAGAAGAGAAACTAAATCGTTCTTGAGTTGTAAGGCCTTTTCAACTGTTGACTCACCGCCCGTAATGTCGTCCATGAACGTATCCTGTAAAACAGCCTCAGCTGCTTGAGGCCATTGATCTCCATGATCCGCAGCGAGTTGATGTAAGGTACGAATTGCCAGATAGGGGGAGCTGGTGACTGGAGTCCGTAGGACGGTCACGCCACAAGATGTGTTGATATCTTCGATCCTGTGGACGCAGATCTATATTTCTATACATTTTAGAAATATTGGCTGTAAAGACAATATTAGGAAACCGGAACTTGGTGATGATGTCCACGATATCGTTCTATAGCTTCGGACCCGTGTGCACAATGTTGTTGATAGCCCGTTAGATGTAGCTGCACTGAACGGCTGTCGGGACTTCCGCGCACGGCATTTTGTTAGTGATAGTATTCATCACGATAGGACAAACTTAAAAACGAGGTCCATCCGAGTCACGCTGTTGAATAATACACGAAGTAATTCCTTTTACTTGGTTGGTTGTATTTTGACCAATTCCAGACACGGTGATATTACAGTGACGTAACGATAAGCCGAGCCGCTGTACGCAGGCAGATGTCATGAAGCAATCCTGCGCTCCACTGTCAATAAGAGCGCGCATGTAACTGTAGCCACCAGCAGTACGAACTCGTACAACACAGGTTCCCAATAGCACACGAGTGAGACTGCCTCCCACGTTCACGCTAGTACTGCTGGAGTTCATTGATACTACAGGTCTGCTGACCCCCTCCAATACGGCCGCCGACATGGTAGGACAGGCAGCATTTGAGTCTGTGTTGTGAATAAGACTATGATGACGTGCCTGACACTTTGAGCAGTTTGACTTTGACACGCAGTCGGTCGGTCGCATCGGTCTCATGATTCGAACGTAGGCAATTGCTACACAGCTTTTTAGTTTTTATTACTTTTAATTTATCTTCCAAATTGTAAGAATGAAACAGAGGGCACTTATAAATAGCGTGGTGGGAAAATCCACAACAAACGCAATCAGTAAATTATTTGTTGGTACAGTTGCCAAATACATCCCTGTCTGCCCCAGATTGCGATCCAGGTTAGGCTCCGCTTCTGGGTCTAAATAAGGTTCAGGATCCGAATACGGAACCACGCTTGAATTTAAGTACGGGTAGTGACTAACTTCCAACTGTGACCGTGAGTCATCATCTGAGTGCGGCCCTGGTTGTGAGTACGTCTCCGTATCAATAGGCAATGATGAAGATTTAAAATTCTTATTATAATTTCTATTTTTATTTCGGGGTGACTTAGGAATAAATTTGGGGCGCTGTTGATCGCCACCGAATGAGTTACGCAAGCCACTTACTTCCAGTATTTTTACATAGTTATGCAGGAATGTCAACAATTCACTAATCGTAGGAATCTCGTTTGTATTTTGTGTTTCAAACCTCGTTCTAGTATCAGTGTCTAAACCTTTCGCGACTAAATGAAACAAAATAAACTGTTCTAGATGAACCACATCCACTGACTTTAGGGCATTCACAGACTCCTGTAATAAACTGGTAAGGTAATAAACTGTAATAAACTCGGAACAGTTACTTGTATTTAACGGAACTAAGTTACAGATTTTTTCCAAATAGTTCGTAGCCAATATACGCTTATTTTCAAAACATTTTATCAACGCGTCAAATACGACCTTATAGTTGTCGGACGTAAGCGTTACGCCCTTCGCGATAGATAGTGCAGCCCCCGACAGACAGGACAGTAGGTAATGAAACTTTTCTAATCTTTTCATTAGTATGTACTAAGGCTAAAAACGTGTCATAAAAGGTTTGCCAGTTCTCAATGTTACCATCGAACTTTTGTAATTCAAGTCTTGGTAATTTGACCTGTGAACTTGGTTTTTCTGAACACTCGGGTTGGATGACCTGCGTAGTATACTTAGGTTTCAAAATTGTTTCACCCACGGCCATGACAGCATAGTACAATTCATTAAAAGATTGTATTAACTGGAAATTAATGGCTGCCTTCGGATTGATAGACAACTCAGTTGTATTTATGTCATTTACCACATAGACATACTCGTCCCTCAAAGCATTAATACGCTTGAACCGGCTGGTAAACGTACTCAACTTCGATGGATCCGAGTTTATTTCTTGAGACAAATTATATAAGATTTGAATGTCGCGAAATATAAATTCTTTTCTTTTTGTAAAAAGAACTAATTGCGCGTGCAACTCCATTATAAGTAGGTATTACAGGTAGGTACTCAGGTATTGTATGTTAGATGTAAGTATAGGTAGTACCTATTTTTTGTTTTCTGTGTAGGTACTAGGTATACGCGGCGTACTCGCACTCGCTACGTTGCCGTTCGCTTTCGTTTGAAATGAAAGACGTAGGTAGGTATGGAATGATTGCCCTACGTAGGCAGACCAATCTAGAAATTTAGGTACCTACTACTAATTTAGGTAATTTTTAGTGTGATATGTAGCAAAATGTACGGAATATAGGTTAAGTATGTATGCCGGTTACAATAAAAAATTATAATCCGGCTCGAATGGACCACTTATGGATAGACACCACAAAAAATGCTTTTAGATAGGTTTTGAACAGTAGCATACACCTCGAGCTCGCAGCCAGGATACACAGGAAAAGGTAATGGCAAGTACTTACCCCGGCCCGTGCACCGCTTTCACTGAACAAACTGCTAGACATACACTGTTCTGTTGCTGTTAATGGTTAAAATGTTCGTTGTACACACGATTATCGATTAGGTTTAAAGATTAAGATAAAAATTGATTTTATTGAATTTATTTCGCGGAGCGCGTAAGATCGTGGCTCGCTTCGAAGAAGTTGTTCCTTTTTTCTCTCAGAGGGGCACGCGCGTCACCCATTCGGATATTTGGCGCGCAATTTATGCTATGGGTGCTAAGGGGCTTTGGGTGCTAAGGGGCTCTACCAACATCTTTAGGGCCCCAGCGACCTCACCTGCTAGTGGCGCACCTGCTGATAAACGGACGAGGCTCGTTAATTTACGGTACCTATGGAGTGGCTTCGGCCCCTACGTGGGTACCAGGTGGTACAACAGTGTTGGTCCGGGGGGGTACCACCGTGCAGCTGTGCCCCCCAAGTAACCCAGCCCAGGCTGGGTTGCGTTAGGGATTCAGCAGCTGCACCGCCGGGCCCGGGGCGATGTATGGTGAAGCAGGCATGGGACCAGTGGGGGCGAAACGGAGTCTAGTGTGGGTGGTGTGGGTCGATTCTCCGGCCAGGGAGACCCTTAGCAACGGCGTTGCCGCGGCCGCCCGCAACACAGTCATGGGGCCCGCCTGGGACCAACCACCCCAGGAGGCTGCCCCACATGTTGCGCATAATCCTGATGTGGGATCGCCGCTCCGGGTGGTAACCGGTGTGGGGTAGCGGCGGCCTTGCATCAGGGGGGTTTGGGAGCCCTTCCGTCTGGCGAGTCGGCTCCGACCTAACCACACGGTTCTAAGACTAAGCTAGCCCCTGCGCTTTGTCACTTACTGCTGCACCAAATGTCGCCCTGTCTTCACGCTTCTACTTCTTCAAAATCTACAATGGCAGTGCAACAAAGAAAAAATAAACATTACACAGCGGCCCTAGGAAACCCCACAACTTCACTTTTCGAGGTGGAGTTCACTAACGTCCGTGGACTCCATGCGAACCTCGATGCCGTCCACCATCACCTTGAGACGGCACGGCCCGCTGCGATTTTCCTCACGGAGACACAAATACGCCGCCCTGACGACACGTCTTACCTGTGTTACCCCGGCTATGTCATCGACGAACAATTTCGAGACAAAGCCGGGGTGTGCGTGTTCGTTAGGGCGGATGTTTGCTGCCGCCGGTTGCGCTGCCTAGAGAACCCCTCCAATTCCGTCCTTTGGCTGCACGTAGACCATGGCTCTATGAGCCAGATCTACGTGTGCGTCTACCGATCCCACACAGGGGATTCTGAGACAACAAAGCTCTTCCAGTACCTCAGCGAGACGGCTGATGAAGCGCAGGTGCGGTTCCCGAACGCTGACTTAGTATTTCTGGGGGACTTCAATGGCCATCACATTGAATGGCTGGGGTCCCTCAAGACTGATCATGCGGGTAGAGCCGCCCATGCGTTCGCTCTCTCCCACGGTCTGACCCAGATGGTATGCGGGATCACCCGGATACCAGACAGGACAGATCACGCGCCCGCTCTGCTGGATCTACTGCTGACGAGTCGCCCAGCCCAGTACAGTGTTTCGGTAGGAGCCCCACTGGGTAGTTCCGACCACTGTGTTGTTCACGCTGGCATGAAGGTGTCACCTCCTGCACGTCCTGTACAAACGTCACGACGACTATGGCACTACTCGTCACCGGATTGGGACGGTCTACGCGATTATTATGCGTCCGTCCCCTGGAGCCAGCGCTGCTTTGTAGGAAAGGCTCCTTCGGATAGTGCTTCTGCGATTGCTGGCGAGATCAGTTTAGGCATGGATTATTACATCCCTTTCACTGATGTCGCCAGTATCCGCAGAGCCCGTCCCTGGTTCGGGCGAGATTGTGCCAAAGCTGTTCGACAAAAACAGTCGGCATATCGCGCCTGGATCAGGGCCCGGGCTGTGCGCGACCCAAACGTGGGCTACCTCAAAGCAGCGTACAACCGGGCCACAAAATCGAGTAAGAGGGCCTTTAAGAGAACGGATGCCCAGTGCGTCACGCGGCTTGGTCAGGAGCTCACTTCCCATCCCACGGGCAGCCGTGGATTCTGGCAACTGGCCAAAGCCGTGCAATCTAACTTTTGTCAGCCCTCGCTGCCACCGCTGCGTTACCCAGATGGAACACTGGCTCACAAAGCCCAAGAGAAAGCGGATATGCTCGCAGACCTCTTTGCGGCTAATTCCCGGGTCGACGACCGTGGCCTGCAGCCCCCGCCATCGCCAACTGTGGCCACACAATGCCTGATATTGTTATCAGGCAATGTGATGTACGGGCAGTGCTGCGGTCACTCGACATGCGGAAAGCCAGTGGCCCTGACGGCATTCCGGCGGTGGTGCTACGAAAATGTGCAGCTGAGTTGTCTCCAGTATTAACGCGTCTGTACCGCCTGTCATACTCTTCAGGGCTCGTGCCGGAGGTCTGGAAGGAGGCGAACGTACAACCGATCCCCAAGAAAGGGGATCGATCCGATCCAGGCAACTATCGACCCATAGCTGTCACCTCAGTCATTTGCAAGGTGCTTGAGTTCCTTATAAATAAGCAGCTCATGCAATACCTAGAGGATCACTCGCTAATCAATGATCGACAATACGGCTTCAGGCCAAAACGATCAACGGGTGATCTTCTGGCATTCGTGACGCATGTCTGGGGTGGAAAGCTATAGGCTATATAGGCTATGGAAAGGCACGGCGAGTCCTTGGCTATTAGCCTGGACATCACTAAAGCCTTCGATAGGGTCTGGCATGCTTCGCTCCTTTCCAAGCTTCCGGCATATGATCTACCTCCTCAACTGTGCAGCTGGATTGCCAGCTTTTTAAACGAGCGCCGAGTGCGGGTCCTCTGCGATGGCCAGGCTTCTCGCTTTTTGCAAGTGAATGCCGGGGTACCGCAGGGGTCCGTACTATCACCAACTCTCTTTCTTCTGTATATCAATGATATGCTATCCCTCGGGAACATTCATTGCTATGCAGATGACAGCACACTGCACGGGAGTTACTCGGTTCGTCCGACGGCGGGGCGATCTGAGATTGAGGAGGAGAGACGACGACTCGTGGCTGATCTCGACCGTAACCTCGATAGTATCTCTCAATGGGGTACCGAGAACCTGGTCGAGTTCAATGCCCGCAAAACACAGGCGTGTGCATTTACTGCGAAGAAATCCCCTTTCCTTCCCCTACCCTCTCTTCAGAATGCATTATTACCAATGAAGGACAACCTTGATATCCTTGGCATAGACGTTCGTCGAGAGCTCAATAATAAAAACTACATCGAAAGATGTCGAAGACCCTGCGTCGAATACTGCTCCCACCTCATTATAGATTGTCCGGAGGTAACGGGAGGCCTTGAGCCGCTAGTTCAGCGCCGAACAATAGCTTCCTTGGCCGCATTCTACCGTATTTACCACGGCGAGTGTTCTGAAGAGCTCTTCAATCTGATCCCACCCTCTTCCTTCCGATCCCGAACGACTCGTGCCGGGCAGAGATGCCACTCCCACACAGTGGATAGCATGTTCGCGAGAACCAAACGTTTTAAACGTTTGTTTCTCTGCCGAACGATAGTGGCCTGGAACGCCCTGCCTGTGCACGTGTTTCCTCCCACATATAATCCTGGGTTTTTTAAGGGGAGCGTGATGAGGCACATCAGTAGGTCGTCAAGTTGAGGGCCACTCTCTATAGTATTACGTGCTGTGAGAGTGGCCCACAATCGCTAGACGTCGTCACGACTTACCACCAGGCGGGCGATGTCAATATGGCGAACCAAACATAAAAAAAAAAAAAAAAAATAATTTCACTCGGCCGTAGCAGCTCGCTGACGTTATAGGGCCGAGGTTTTAGGAGCAAAAGAGGAAGGGATTAGGTAGGACTAAAGGAAAAGCTGCAAGCTCGTTCACTGGGAATCAAACTCATGTCGTCAAAATGTAAGTCCTACGTCTTAGCCATCAGGCTTTCGTCCCCCGTTAAACGGGGCAAGTTTATTGCCGTAACCTGGTACTCTAGAAAATCCATAACCCTTTGTAATCCCAACAACCAGGGCAGAATTGATACCACTAAATAGTCTGCTGTAATAATCTCTGCAGTCCGAGCATGAAGTAAGTAGTGTCCGACTAAAAATACTAACAAGTGTGTAATAATCTTCTCGATTTTGAAGTTGGGTTAGAACCTGTAAATTGAGTTAATTTAGTAATTGTGTGTTGAAAATTGTCGCAAGCTTCGTAACAACACTTTTCACACCCCGTGACAAAATGCAAACTCAAAACTCTGTTTAGTATAAACTTTTAGACTGGTTTTCACCTAAACGCAAACAGAGGGCGAACTGTAGACCATTATACAAAGAGCTCTGTCATATTTTTCATATTCTGTTCTGGCTTCATGTTGATAAGAGAGTATGGGATGCTTGTGGGGTCTGGTGAACTGGTCATCGATGTACAAACTTTGTAATTGGCTATAACCCTCTCTATAGAGGTACTGTTATTAACTACCTAATCCAGTATACTTCTTACTATTCGAAAGACGATAACTGCTATATTTTGCAACTTATGGGTCCTATCAACGTCTACCAGCTGGCAAACGAACGAGGCTGTGGCAAATTAGGTGTCGATTTGTCAGTCGAGTGTAAGTAGGTAACTGTCGAAGTGCGGACGCAATTAATACCTTTGTCTACTCCTTCGGGGATAAAGACCTGGTTTCCTGTATGTATGGTAGGTATACCTTTATTTCTCTTCTCTCGTAAATCGAATGCTTTTCCTCTATACCTCAAGTCCTCAAAACAAAATTATGAGTTACCGAGATATTTATGTAATATACTGTACTACACAACTACACTCAGAGATGTAAAACTAGGTACAGAAATCTATGTTAATAGTGTCAATTGAAAATAAGGTAGAAAAACAAAGTACTTATAAATATGTAGTACAGTTCGCGAGGCCTAAGTTAAGCTTTGCATTTGTGTGAGTGATCACGAAAAGTAGAGTAAAAAAGCTGTGTGTGTAAAACAGATCCCTTAAACGTTCACGTACGTGCACTCACACAAATTCAATGCTCAGCTTACGCCTCGCGAACTGTAACTTACATTGAGGTGAATAAAAATAAACAGTTTCAACTCTATAGTTTTTGTTGAACATTGGAAGTTATACATTACCCGTCCTTGTAGTTCTGTCCTTTATAAATACCCTCAAGTATTTTGCTTTCTCTGTACACGTTCATATCTCACTCGTAGTTCACGTCATGTTATTATCTTTGTAGTAATACCTATCGATAAGTAAGCAAACCCAACTTTATGTCTTGTAAATAACAAAACAAGGCACCCAAGATAGGTTTCATAGGTTCTTTACCTATGAAATTGCCGTTTTGTATGAAAAAAATAAAACGATTTTTTTTAAATGTATTTTTTGTATTAATCGAAGTAATCACCCATGCAATCAATGCATCTTTGTCAACGCAGCGGCAGTTTATTGATGGGCATCTCTCATCTTAAAGAAATCAGCTGGACGGGAGGCAACAAATTCTTCAAAGGCATTTTGTACTGCCTCTCGGGTATTGAATTTCTTTCCCGTCAAGAAGTTATCCAAATTCGGAAAAAGTTGTAGTCTGTAGGCGCAAGGTCTGGTGAGTATGGCGGATGACGGAGAGCTTCCAACCACAGTTCTTGCAACTTGGAGACCGTCTGCTGTGCAGTATGAGGTCGCGCATTGTCGTGCAGGAGCAGCGGAGACGAGAGATTGACCAATGCTGGTTTGAGATGTGCCAGCTTCTCCATCATTGTGTTCAGTTCTTCACAGTACACATCTGCAGTAATGCTCACCCCGTTTGGTAAGAAGCTGTGATGAATCACACTGGCGTTAGACCACCAAACAGTGACCATCACTTTTCTAGGGGTCAGTTTTCGTTTAGGGCATTGTTTAGGTGCTGAACCAGGATCCAACCAACTTGCTGAGCGCTTGCGGTTATCAAACAGAACCCATTTTTCATCGCAAGTAACAATGCGGTTCTAAATTCATTCATTTGTGTCTGTTGAGCAATGCAAGGCATCGAGGCGTCCTTCACGCTGGCGATCATTGAGTTCGTGGGGCACCCATTTGTCAAGCTTTTTTACCTTGCCAATTTGACGCAAATGGACCAATATTGTTTTGACGCTAACGTCGAAAGCTGCTGCTAATTCGTCATCGGCTTCCACAATCACCTTTAATTCGTGATTGTCGACCAAAGTCCAAACGGCAATTTCATAGGTAAAGACCTATTATTATAGCGTGACCCAAACAGATTAGAGGTTCTCTTTATATTTCGAATAGTCAACGCTAATTAAAAACCTGAATCTCAAAGTAGTGACTGTTTGATATGAACATAACGTGGGGTATTAAAGAACGTCTTGTTTTAATGAAAACTTCAACTGTGAGTTTTGAGGTAAATGAAGTCTGATTTGGAAATGTTTTAATACCAAGGTATCATATAGATTTAGTCAAAAGTAATAAATAAATGCCAACACAACTTTGGAGATAGCTACGGTAAGTAAACAAAACCTTTATTTACCGTTGTCATATACCATAATAATATGATTCGATAATATCAACAACAGTATACCTAGGTACACAATAGGGAATAGTACTAGTATAGGTTCTTATCATGTGTCGACATGTTTCTAAAGAAAGAACAAGAAAAGAGAATACAAAACTGTATCGGTATCAATAAAGGAAATAACATAAAGATATCACACACTATCTATGTTGCCAATGTATTT
Source organism: Nudaria mundana (assembly GCA_963556515.1). Taxonomy (NCBI): domain Eukaryota; kingdom Metazoa; phylum Arthropoda; class Insecta; order Lepidoptera; family Erebidae; genus Nudaria; species Nudaria mundana. The sequence goes on along the minus strand of OY748299.1, from coordinate 15,138,544 downwards.
TCTGTTAACACTTTTGGACATAAAGTTGTGGCAATACACGACGTAGGTAACTAAAAAATTCGCAATCACAAATGCGGAAAATATCTACCTAAGGTTTAACTCGTGACACATAGTATTAATGAATTCATTTGGCAAGGGATTCCACTATACTCAAGGCTTTTGTTAAACGACTAATGAAAACAGAGTATACTGAAGCACCAAACCCCCGAGTTAATCCAGTATTCCTACATCTATTATAAACCCTAGCTCACCGCATTTGGACGGAGTGACCAACCTTAAATTTCCTTACACGAAACCTCTTTGTAGGTGACAGTTAAATTATGTTGTGAGAACCAGGGGAGATAAGACGGGTGTTTCCTTTAGCAAATATAGTAACATTAAATTAAAGTTTTGGACTTTTGGTCGGTTGTTTTAAAACAAAGACTTTTTAAGTGGTCTAACGTATTGTTCTAAGTCTTGCATATGGAAGTTGAAGATAGACTGGCTTATTTACATTGTACTATAACTTGGTTACTGAGAACGACCACCACATGCGCAACTAACGTGATTAAGTTGTTCGACAGCCTGCATTCCGAATGCGGGCGTTAAGGCCAATGTTAACGGTAACCCGCATGCAGGGACAATAAATAAATAAATATTTTTGGACATTCTCACACAACGTCATCTAGCCCAAATTAAGCTATAAGCTTGTGTTATGGGATCTAGACGACTGATAAATATACTTATATATTTCTAAATACATACATATTATACATAGAAAATACCCAAACTCCGAAACAAACATTTGTGAATCACGCAAATAATTTGAATCGACCCGGAATCGAACCTGGGACCTCAGGGGCGGCAGTCGCATACACATACCACTGAGCCACCGAGGCAGTCAATGTACAATGGTATGCGTTTCAGAAATCTCGCATGCCGCATTCGCTACAAGCGCTAATGACCAATGTAAATGAGCCAAGTTCATGTGGGTATTACGTTCAATATCATAGGCATGTACTTTTAACGGGAATTAGCAAGATACGTACCTAACGTCGTGATACGGCCCCTGCCACGGAAGTTCAATTAAACGACAGAAAAACAATTAATATCACTTTAGTAGCAGGAACCTAGTTTTATACAATAATAGTAGCTACTAGTGTGTCGGTCGGATAGGAATATATTGTTCACGGAAGTGCCCGGTGCACTTAACTTGTGGGTCCACGGGCGACGGCGGTCGGCCGGCGGGATCCGCTGGTGTCCTCCAATCAAACTTGTTCTTTATCAGGCCGAGATGCTCCGGTTGAAGGCCACGGAGCGACGGCGCAGCTTCAGGCTGCTCAGTAGTCGCAGTCTTCACAATATGGCTTATCTAAGCCCCAAGGTAGTTCTGGAATAGACACAAGCAGCGGATTAGATACCGGCTCGGCACCGCTTGCCGCAGGCCCCACACGTGAATCGCCGTACAGGTTCCCTACTTGTCGGACGCGCTGTACAATTATTCACATGAGGGTACACGGCAAGGTCACACATAACAAGGGATATCACAAACATGGGAACAAGGACAACACAGACAGGTGGTCGGCCTATTCCTATATAACGGTCTCTGACCGATGGCAGAAAGTCTCACTGTTATAATTAACTAATAATAATATAATAAAATTTATCTATAAGCCCAACACAGATGTGGGTACATTTCGAAAGACTACTTTTCTACCTATTACGCGTCGGAGACGACGTTCCTACCGAGTCTGCATTATGCGTAATTCCCATCTAACAATTGAAACTTTAATATGGTTCACTAGAATAGGGAACCCTAAAATGACGGTCCCTAGATGCATTCTAGATAATAAAATGTTACACTAATGTGGTTCACTAGAATAGGGAACCCTACAATGACGGTCCCTAAATGCATTCTATATAATATAATATTAAATAACAGTGCACAATCCAGATAGGTGGAATATGCTCCAGGTAATTGACTTTACTTATTCACAATAAAAATTTAAAAAGTTACCGGTTTCCCGCTTAAGGCCGCGCCCCAAATGGTACGGCTTCACAATAAAATATGTCGGTAGATGTATTATCTCAACCCGGATTCTCCTTCGTGATATTTGCAAATTAAAATTATAATACTATAAATTACTCTTAAGTCCGTAGGTGAATAGCTATTAAGAGAATTTCTTGTATGATTACTGTTAACAATTTATCGTTATATTCGACAGGTCAATGTACTATATTCTATCATCCCCTACTGGTTATTAAATGAGTATTTGCGTATCTAACACATATATATACATAATATAATTATTGCATTTAGGCGTGGAGTAGTTTTAACTTCACCGTCCTAATTGTTTTCTAGTATATCTTGTGGTAAGGAACTCAGCACCGTCTGATTTGGATATTACTACGATACAAGTTTATACAATATTAGTTTACATTAAACACGATTGGAACTACGATGACCCTGGCTCCAATCTAGACACTTATAGTTGGCTTTAGGTTACTAATAATCTATGAAGTTGACCTATTAGATAGTTATTTAGTAATGTTCCAATTATAGATCGCGCGGAGGACGTTACCCGTAAGCTATTCTGTTCACAGCACTTACCCCTGATTCGGGAACGGAATTAACTGCACATTTTCACCGATTTTCGGAATCTATCAATCAATAATACTTTTCGGCATTACTTGGTTAATTAACTTTTCTTTTATTTTTAAAAGATTTAATTTATTATCTCGTCAGCGCTGTCACGACGGCTGCGTGTCGACTAGACTAATATTATCCAATTGTTTCTCCGCTTAGACGTTGTGCACTCCTTATAATACTTCGGTCTGGCAATTAAAACCTACTGACCCCGCCCACACGCGTCTAGTGATGTGACGGTAGTAGTCAAGGCGGCCTACCATTGGTCAATCGCGCCGTTGTTATCGCTTCGATCTCAGCCGGTTCACAAGACAATGGGCTAAGGAATTTCTTGCGAAACAAACTGGTTTTTCCACCTTCTGGAAGTTTCGAACTTAGGGATGTGACTCAACGCAAACCATGCCTCGTCGAGGCATTCACATCGTAACAGTACCCGACGAACTGGGAGAAGGATTTTAACTGGGGGAACCAGTAAAATCCGCCTATAAACTGCGAAACTTCCTGAAACAACAGACGCAAGTCCCCATTCATACAACCTTCCATACTCCATGCACGCAACCTTACTTACTTCCTAACACTCAACGTCTTCCTCCCGCGGAGGCAGGAAGACGAGTCTTACATACCCTGTCCGGCGCTATCTATCACGATGGGACGTACAACCTGCGCGTTGTGATGTTAAATTTGGCCCCAGCCTACTTCGACGGCACGTCCTGTCCAACTGAAATTAAACGACTGGGCAACAGAGTCACTAACCGCTCTGACGTGCTTCGGGACCCAGGGAGCACATGAGGCTCCTCTAGATACAGGGAAAACTTCTCATAAGGAAGCTTCCCAAAACACAGTGAAGGCTTATTTTTACCCCCAGCCGTTAATACAGCGCAGACTAGACGTTCTTCCTGTTACCTGCGGTTGCCCTGGAGTGTTGTATTCAAAATGATCAGACTGAATTTCCCAACCACAATAAACTTAAATATATATTTCTAATACTTAAACTACATAGATATGATATAGGCACAAGGTGGTCAGGGTGGAACCCTGTGTGCGTGTTGGTCTGGTTCATCAACCCTAACGACCGCATAACGGCGATAGATGAAGATGGTGGTCTACAACCCAGCTCGAGCTCTGCACAGAAACTCTACTACATGTATATATAAAATGATGAAATCTAAATGCATCCAAATATATGAAGTGTGCCTCAATCCACCCATTTGTGGGTCCACAGGAAAACCAATCCAAACGTAGCTCCTAGCAAAAACATAAGGCGTCGGATTAAAACTACGGGGGCCCTGGCCACAATAAATGGGATGAAGCAAAAAACACTAAACATATGGAACAACGAGTCCCTCTGGACGCTGCTCCTCCAATAGGCTAGGAGTTGTCAATAATATATAAAAGAAATGTCAATAATAAGTTACTAAGTCCAAATTAAATTACTTAGTCAAAAAACAATAAGTTAATTCCAAAAGAAAGTCATCTCGAAGTCCTACGCGTGCTAAATTACCACCATGTCCGCTAAAGCAAAAACCAATCCTATAATATCTACTAATATAATATTACTACGAAACGCTTCCGTCTCCTATTGTAACACCCGTTCGAGGGCTACCCGTTCCGTAAGCTAAAGTTCGCGTTCCGGCCTGATATGGAGCGACTCACGAGTCTTGTTAGTCTGCTAACTCCATATAGGGATAACATACCACTTGACCCGTGGCCGCTCGCATCTGTGTGCACCCCGAACGGCAGATTAAGATTAGGGCACTCCAAGATTGGTGCCTTCATCAGACCTAGTTATTTGGGTTTTCGCCCGCGCGGACTAAACCGAGAGACTTTAACTACATATAACATTAACTACGTATATATTTATCAGACTTACGTTCTACAAGATTAATAATAATAATGCGAATGCTGAAGATCTTTACCACAAGATATAATTACAATTGTCTAATTATTTAAATAGCAACCGTTTCGGTATGCTAATATTAGGTCAAAACAATTTTTAAATTTAAAATTATAAGAAATGTCGAAAATAAAATTTTTCAATTTGTAATACCCATGTGGGTAGCCAAAATTTGAAAAAATTATACAGCGACTGTTGAGTCTGCTGGAATTTACATACAAAATAAAAAAAAACCAACATGAAAATAAAGTCGAGAACAAAATGGAGGACACACACAAGAATGTGCGTCTACCCTTGTGCCTTATAAAAATTTTGAAAAATCTAAGAAGATTCTAAGAAGAAAAGACAAAACAAAAAAAAAAGAATGTGGGTCCTTAAATAGGTCCCAAGGTTTTTAGTGGGCTCTTACCACCTGCCTAACCTTAATGAAATTGAGTGGCAACTGGATGGCTTCGACGTTTTTCTTTTGCTCCCGACCCAGTTCAGGAGGAAGGCACAAAAGTAGACACACTTACACACATAAAATAGCGCATCCGCTCACAGATATATATTTGTGATCCTACCTACGACACACTTTATTTTTAGTTCGGGCGCCAGTGATACGGCCCCTGCCACGGAAGTTCAATTAAACGACAGAAAAACAATTAATATCACTTTAATAGCAGGAACCTAGTTTTATACAATAATAGTAGCTACTAGTGTGTCGGTCGGATAGGATCACATATATTGTTCACGGAAGTGCCCGGTGCACTTAACTTGTGGGTCCACGGGCGACGGCGGTCGGCCAGCGGGATCCGCTGGTGTCCTCCAATCAAACTTGTTCTTTATCAGGCCGAGATGCTCCGGTTGAAAGCCACGGAGCGACGGCGCAGCTTCAGGCTGCTCAGTAGTCGCAGTCTTCACAATATGGCTTATCTAAGCCCCAAGGTAGTTCTGGAATAGACACAAGCAGCGGATTAGATACCGGCTCGGCACCGCTTGCCGCAGGCCCCACACGTGAATCGCCGTACAGGTTCCCTACTTGTCGGACGCGCTGTACAATTATTCACATGAGGGTACACGGCAAGGTCACACATAACAAGGGATATCACAAACATGGGAACAAGGACAACACAGACAGGTGGTCGGTCTATTCCTATATAACGGTCTCCGACCGATGGCAGAAAGTCTCACTGTTATAATTAACTAATAATAATATAATAAAATTTATCTATAAGCCCAACACAGATGTGGGTACATTTCGAAAGACTACTTTTCTACCTATTACGCGTCGGAGACGACGTTCCTACCGAGTCTGCGTTATGCGTAATTCCCATCTAACAATTGAAACTTTAATATGGTTCACTAGAATAGGGAACCCTAAAATGACGGTCCCTAAACGCATTCTAGATAATAAAATGTTACACTAATATGGGTCACTAGAATAGGGAACCCTAAAATGACGGTCTCTAGATGCATTCTAGATAATAAAATGTTACACTAATGTGGTTCACTACAATGACGGTCCCTAAATGCATTCTATATAATATAATATTAAATAACAGTGCATAATCCAGATAGGTGGAATATGCTCCAGGTAATTGACTTTACTTATTCACAATAAAAATTTAGAAAGTTACCGGTTTCCCGCTTAAGGCCGCGCCCCAAATGGTACGGTTTCACAATAAAATATGTCGGTAGATGTATTATCTCAACCCGGATTCTCCTTCGTGATATTTGCAAATTAAAATTATAATACTATAAATTACTCTTAAGTCCGTAGGTGAATAGCTATTAAGAGAATTTCTTGTATGATTACTGTTAACAATTTATCGTTATATTCGACAGGTCAATGTACTATATTCTATCATCCCCTACTGGTTATTAAATGAGTATTTGCGTATCTAACACATATATATACATAATATAATTATCGCATTTAGGCGTGGAGTAGTTTTAACTTCACCGTCCTAATTTTTTTCTAGTATATCTTGTGGTAAGGAACTCAGCACCGTCTGATTTGGATATTACTTCGATACAAGTTTATACAATATTAGTTTACATTAAACACGATTGGAACTACGATGACCCTGGCTCCAATCTAGACACTTATAGTTGGCTTTAGGTTACTAATAATCTATGAAGTTGACCTATTAGATAGTTATTTAGTAATGTTCCAATTATAGATCGCGCGGGGGACGTTACCCGTAAGCTATTCTGTTCACAGTCCTTACCCCTGATTCGGGAACGGAATTAACTGCACATTTTCACCGATTTTCGGAATCTATCAATCAATAATACTTTTCGGCATTACTTGGTTAATTAACTTTTCTTTTATTTTTAAAAGATTTAATTTATTATCTCGTCAGCGCTGTCACGACGGCTGCGTTTCGATTAGACTAATATTATCCAATTGTTTCTCCGCTTAGACGTTGTGCACTCCTTATAATACTTCGGTCTGGCAATTAAAACCTACTGACCCCGCCCACACGCGTCTAGTGATGTGACGGTAGTAGTCAAGGCGGCCTACCATTGGTCAATCGCGCCGTTGTTATCGCTTCGATCTCAGCCGGTTCACAAGACAATGGGCTAAGAAATTTCTTGCGAAACAAACTGGTTTTTCCACCTTCTGGAAGTTTTAAATAGTACCCTATTCTCGGTGTCTATTGAGTTTTTTAGATATAATGTAATTGCAGTCGGAGTGAATTAATAGCCAATTTAAATGAATAGTAAATTCGGAGCTAATTATGAAGGAGTACGTATTAAAGTTGCTTAGTGCTGCCAGTACTGTGATGTTAATTGCTCTACAGTCTACATTGTGCTCAAAGCGGTTGCTGGGGGCCTTAATTGGAAATAAGTAATTATAAACTTTACCTACCGTGTGTAACTACATATAAAATACGTCGTGAGTCTCTCATCTCAGATGCCACACTTTCTTCAGATATCAAGCGAAGCGTTTAATTAAACTTTTTTTTGAATATTAACATAATCAAAATAATTTTAGTAAAAAAAAGAACCAACTTTAACCGGAATGAGACCAAAATAAATACAGTCGAATTAAGAAGCTCCTTCTTATTGGAAGTCGGTTAGAATTTCAATGCCATCAGGTGGAACTTGAACTAGGGTCTTTCTCTTAAAAGGAGAACACTATACCAGCTAAACCACCGATAACCCTGCCCATGCTACCGAATCTCTGCTTCATATTTTTGTTATTTCTTTTACTAACGTTTTTGCACCGTTGCGACTGTTCTTGCTTCCTACCATTCATTGTACTCGAATCTCTATTTAATTTATGCAAACCGATCTTTATCACCGAAAGCGTAGACAGATGCTTTCATTAAGTCTCTAATTCCCATATCCCTATTGGGCCCACGGAATAGGGGGAGCCTATTGCGGTTTGCGGGCACTTGGTAGTATTGACGCCAAAGTCACACGGTTGAAAAAATTACACTAGTGGTTCTGTGAACCGTAGACTTCGGGAGCGGCTTTGTTTAGAAAATTTCTTCTTCAATTTTCTTTATTACTCTTTCATTTGTCATCCAATCCAAAAAATATCATTCAAATGTTATTAATTGTAAGCAAGGATGTGTGTGTGCAAGAGCCTCAAACATGATCTGACAGAACCCGTAGATGTAAAGATGTAGAGGTACAGACGTGAGAAATTCTCCCCAGTTTGCAAGTTGAAACGGAGACCTTACCTGTTAGTGTGTGCAATATTTGAAAACTATACATCCCAGGATGTAATGTATCATCACTACATATTATGTAGGTCACACTATAAGTTTTGCGTAACTTGAAAAAACAACATGTTAAAACCAAAATATTATGTTTATTGCTTTTCAAAATACTCTCCTTTACATTTTAAACATTTTTTCATGCGATCGAACCATTTTTTAAAACAGGAGGACCACAGATCTAAAGGCGTGTTTTCTACGTGCTGATTGAACGTATCACTGCCTCTTCGGAGTTGGTAAAAGTGAAACTTCTCATCAAATCTTTGATTTTGGGGAAAATACAGAAATCACAGGGTGCTAGGTCGGGGCTATGCGCAGGATGGGTGACGAGTTGTACTTTTTGGGAAGCTAAAAATGACTTTGTTTTGTTGGCCGTGTGTGAAGAAGCGTTGTCATGATGTAGGGGAACGCGGCTTTTGGGTCGTCTTTCTCGAACTTTTTCTAACACCCTGGGTAAACAAATGGTAGAATACCACTCGGCATTAACACTCTTTTGATCTTCAAGTAGAATTGTACAGATGGGACCCGTAGCTGAGAAAAAAAACGCGATCATTTTTTTACCAACGTTTCTCGCCTGCCTCACTTTTGTTGGCTTGTTCTCATTTTCAAACACCCATTCACAAGATTGCTGTTTTTTTTCGGGTTCAAAACAATAAATACACGTTTCGTTTCCTGTGACAATGTCATAAACAGCATTAGAATGTCCGTGGTCGTACTTCAGTAGCATCTGTGAGCACCATTTCACGCGAGCCCGCTTCTGCTCCGCTGTCAGTTCATGAGGCATTCAACGACAACAAAGTTTCCAAACTTTCAATTCTTCGTGTAAAATTTTCTGGATTTGACTCATACCAATCCCCAATAGTCCTCGAATTGTCTCATAGGTAATCCGTGGGTTTTCTTCAATTAACCGCTTAACAGTAGCCACATTATTTTCGTTGACGGCAGTTGAAGCCCGCCCATCACGAAATTCGTCATGTAAAGAAACCTCTCTCAAGTTCAGCAAACCATCTCCTCACGGTGCTCAAACAAGGTGCTTCTCTCCCAAAAGCATTTTGAAGACGAGCGGCACAGTCTTGCGGAGAGAGAGAGAACTTTTAAAATCATAAAAAATCATCGCTCTAAAATCTTTTCGACTTTCGAATTCCATTTTCGTTGCATACGTAGAACTTTGATGTGTGATAAAAAACAATTGACAAATGATTTCCCGCCAATTGTTTTTTTTTATTACTAAGAAGGTTGCAATGTTTAAAAAAATATAAAATTCGAAATTCAAATAGTTGGGATTAGCTAGAAGTGCAAAACTTTTAGTGTGCCCCATGTATAAAACAAAGTCACTCTCGTCCCTATGTATGCTTAGATCATTAAAACTACGCAACGGATTTTGATGTGGATTTCACCAATGGATAGAGTGGTTCTCGAGGAAGGTTTTTAGTATTTAAGTTGTCAAGCGGAGGAAGCCGCGGGCGTCTGCTAGTATTCATATAAATTGTAACAGCCGTGTGTGAACCGTTTTATGCTCAAACATTCGAGTATTCCTTGAAAGATGTCTCATGTACGTACTTATGTACGAGTATGATGAATGATGTATTTAACCTACATTAAAGGAATAAGGTGGTTAGTAGATTATATAGGTTTTGAGGAATTCCTCAGAAAATAGGTACAAAGGAAGGTAGGTATAGAAGAAAATAGGTAGGAATTGGTTCGTATGAGAAACAGGCACTGAAGCGTCGTGGCCGCACACTAGTCTGCAATGAAATTGATGTATAACATTATTTGCAAATACGATGCAGCCACAAACTGAGTATCGTGATGTATCTTTGACACACACAGTACAGTGGTGTAATTGTCACTCTATATGGAAATCAGTGTAGGAGAATTTCTTACCAACACAGAGAACATTTTTATAGTAGAAACACTCGATAATAGAGTCAGGAATTTCAATGAGCGACTTTAGTAATTTTTTTCAACTTGCTAGTTTATATGTCCTACCTAACCTAGTCTCGATAGATACAAAGAACAGACAAAAACTTTGTTTTGTCTTGAGACCGAAAAAGAATACCACGTGGGCAAAGACGCGGCATCTTCTCTGTCAATCTCTCAAATTCCCAACTGTTGACGTTGTCTTTCCATTTATGGATTCCTAATTTGTAAGTCAGACTTGAAACAACATCCAAAACGTCTTCATGAGTTGTTTGTCATGTTTTGTTGTGATTCCCCAACAGCAATAGCAAAATTCACAAATGTCAGTCAGCATTGACACGTTGTACAGCAATGCAAATTATTTTGGTGAAAATAACCAGTCTCTCGGTTAAATAAATAAAAATATAAAAGGGAATTTTGTATTTTTATTTACTTTTAAAATATTGTTCGTAGAAAATCCACTAAAATAACTCGTATATTTTTTTTCAATTAAAACACGTAAAAGGAGCAAGTGGAAAATTCATTTCGCTAGTAGATTCTTTTCAGCTGTAGTCGGCAAAGCGTAAAATTGGGCAGCAAACATGTTCATGTTTCCTTTGTTCCCAAAGGGATAACGTCTTAAAACGATTCCTTTTACTGTCTTTTTAGGTTCTTCCACGTATTTGATTTTAGTGATGATATTATTACACGAATTTAGTCTTAATACGCTTTTGTAGCTCCTACAAAAAGGTACAGGAATGCTAATGGCAGTTTAGGTATTAATTTAGAAACTTGGATTAAACTTGAATATTTCAGATTTTCTGATGAATGAAAATAGTGTAAATAAAAAACGTTAACCAAAATAATAAAATATAATTATTTTTAAGAATATACAAGGGTATAAGCTATGCACCGGGGCCCAAAACGACTTCACCTATACGCAGAATACCGCTGACAGACGGAAAGCTGTGACACATTTATCCAAGGTGCCTCGAACCTCTATGATATTGCAGGGGTCAAATAAAGTCACTGGCAAAATGTGGACGTATGAAACGCACATATCTCCCCTTCGGGGGTAATTTGTGCATGTGTTTGTCTAAGAATCTAAATATTTCAAGGCTGCGGTTTCGCACTTACCTATGCTATTCTGAAGAGCCATAAAAATATCATAAGTTCTTAATCGGGTATCAAAATATCTTAAGAGAAAAGCTGATTAGAATATCTCCTGCTATTTTTATGTGATGAGCAAATTAACAAACAGTTATGAGGAATAAAACCCCTAGATTGTGTAGCACATCATTTAAATCTAAAAGTTTACAATATTTACAGATTACAGATAAGAACAAGTCTGGCCTTAAATAAAAGATTGAATAAAAACGGGCTAGCAGCCATAATAATAGTAATTCTCTTTTAATAATGACAACACAAAGTCTTGGAAGACGTTCAAGTTGGTCCCGGCTGTAGCAGAATGACCACTGTGCTGCATCCCTATTTGTTACAACTATTTACCATAAATATTACGAGGCAAAATACATGTTACTACATCGGTTTAAGAGTGCTAGTGAGTGAAAATATATCTTGGCAGTATGTAATCCAAATGAAACGTTGACACTGAGCTCCAAGTATTGGAGCCACGGCCACGGCAAGAAAATTGTAAGATCAAATTAGGTTCCAGTTTAAAGTCGTCACAATAATAAGAATAGCTTGAAATTGAAATGGTTTTATATCAACTTTATTTGGAAGTGATTTATTTTCACACATAATTTTAGCGATGGCATGTCTCTTGGTACCTGAAATCGGACTTAGTATAGCTTGTTCAGTCATATAATAGAGGGTGAACCTAAGTATCACCGTTTTTGGGAAACTTTGTATATTGCCAGAGGTTCGTGCGTTTGGTTAGAAGATATCCAGCGTGCTGACAAAATGTGTTATTCGAATGGACCATAGAGTCAAAAGTAATATCCTGAAAATGGATCTTATCATGCCCCTGTGATACCAATTAATCAAATGTAAACGAAGAGTACCTGATTTTATGAATGAGAAACTTTTTATTTACACAAAGGAAAAGTTCTTACAATATTTGTAGAAATCCGTGTGAAAATCTTCCGCGTAACATAGCTGATCAGGAAGATTTTCAGAATGCTGGTTGTGTTACTATTAAGAGCGATACTAATTTTCTAAGCCAAGGTAATAACAAATAGTTCCTAAAGAGAAAAAAAAACTCAACATGAATAAAACTATTGAAAAAGTCGTGCTACGAAATTAAAACTATTAAAAGTTGCACTCATAGATTGTGTAGAGAGGGTAGACGGAACAAAATCCATTAGACGAATCCCGTAGGAGGCAACCGGCTGGCAGCGTTCCGTTTCGGAAATTAGATTAAAAAGCAATACTTCCCCGTCGATAAAAAAAATGCAGAGGAAATTTACTTGGCGAGTGATTTTAGTACTATTTGAATTTTGTAAGATATAGTAAAATGTTATTTGGAATTCAATATGGGAGGAAATCGTAAGACTAAAAAGAAGTGAATACCCAAAACTACAGAGTGAACTTTTATGTTTCATGATTATTGTATATTTTAGCATCTTCTTTCTCTTTCTGCGTTTTATGAAATATTTTCTGAAGAGAAGAAGAAATCTAGACATGAAGAGTCAAGCTATGCTTGACAATCAAGAGGTCTACATTTTGAAAATTATAGGATACAGGTTAGCCGGCTTTCTTTTAAATCCAGCGGCTTAAGGACGCTGCCACCCCACCGTCCATTGCCGAGCGCCCGGGATATGCTTTAGCAGGCTACAACTAGGTGTAGCCGCACGTGGTAATAAGTAACTAAAAAGATGGGATAGCGCTTCTGCCAGTTAGTGCACCTCTCTACGATGTAGTACCTACTACCACGTATAGTCAGCACAAAGCAACCGAATTTCGGACCTGCGCTGCGTTGAGTACTTAGTAATTTGCATAATTTGACATCGATTTCTATGAACGACTCTCATGTTCCAAATTGAAATCACTTATTACCTACTAAAAAGTCTGGTGGAGAAAAGAGCTACTTTGCTCACGACGAAAAATTTACTAATATAATGGAACCAACTGAAAAGATAAATTATTAGAAACATGTTGTGTAACAATATTAACGCCATGTCTGCGGACCGTCGCCGTCGCTTCCGTGGATGTAATATTTTCTGTAATATGTACTAAAATTGGATCGAGTACAGTATTTATGTGATTTATCGTGAGTTCACGCACAGAATCACGTCTTTATTTCCGAAGGGGTACATAGAGGCGTTTATTTTGCCCTCCTATTCGTCAGTCACTATCTTAGTTTGTGCGCCGTAAGAAGGGTCAAACCTATTGCCGTTTATGGGTACTTAAGGTTTACCATACTAATAATAATTCATGTTAAAAATCAGCTACAGAATGTTACGAAGTAAATTTATTCAGATGCTACCACGTATCCGAGAAGCAGTCGGTTAGAGCGAAGCATGTGGATAATTTAGTCTGGATTATATTCTCACTTTCCTGCAATCCTCGTACTAAGGCGAATAATGCAGTCAAATCTGTTTGTACAGTTCAGTTAGAGCGTCGTATCGAATAATACTCGTAGCTATAGGGGTGCCGAGACAAACGAACAAATTTGTAGTGGTAATGCGATTTAAATATCAGTTAAGATTACAAAGTAAAGGTAACATTTGCTGGAACTCGTATTCAGCTTGGAATATTCAGTTGATTTCGTTAATATGCTGGGGTCTGGCTTATATTTCCAATAATGCTAATTAACCTTGTTGCTTTCTGTTTGTGTGGGGTATATATACTACGACTAGGCATAGGCAATCACAATCACAGTTGAACAAAACAGTTCTCATCTTGTTTTGTAGAGATCAAGTAGAATATTTATCTATATTTTATATTTTAAAACCATATTTAAAAACTGTCTAATATTTAATGGTATGTTCACTTAAAATGCACCAAGTAACAAATTGTTCAATTAACACATAAAAAGGTTGCTGTGAGTAGGTATATGGTACATAATAGTAGATAAATGTACTCTTTTATCTGCCCCCTCTGCGATTTACAGGCTTCAAATTACATTTCTACAAAGTTTCATTTCCTCAGTAAGTCGTGATGGTGGCAACATAAGTAAGACACAAAGAAATTAAAGAAAAATCTTGTGCCTTTAACGGATTTATACGACTTCAGCGGTCACAAAGCGAACTGGCTCAAAGGGAAAAGAAATACAAGAACATTCAACTTCAGTACTGTTTTGTACTGAAACTGTGGAAGTTACTAGGAATTGCATATTGGCGACGACTTTTCTATTTCTATTTAGTCTCGCTTGACATACTCGTATCTACTGAGTCTAATGTACCTAGTTGTTGAATAATGCTTGACTGCCTTCTTATCAGGATCTGTAAGGTACAAAATCTATTCACTTTTTAGGCCAATCAAAAATAATCAACACAAATGAAGTTTACATTAAAATAATGTGTTTAATAACGTACAGTATTTTCAGAAGTACGCAGACTACTTGATGTCTGAAATGAATTAACTATCTACTAAACTAATGAAAGAATAATTGACGTTCACGTGAAAAAGTTTTCTCGTTCTCAATTTTCAATTACAAAATTGTATTCAAATTAGTCCATTTTTAAGGTTCCGCGGTATAAGTCTCATAGTTTCGTCATAACTGTCCGTTCGTCCGTCCTCGGCTTTCCTACCAAACGGTGAGTGCTAGAAGCATGAAACTTGGCAATGTGTATTTACTACGCCGACAAAGTGCTAAAATATTTCTTTTTAAATAAATTTTTTGGGGTACCTCCGTACTGAAAAGTACTGAAATGATATTTTTTTCTCACGTCTACTCCGTCGTGGGGTATCATTAGATAGGTCTTTTAAATTCATTGAGGGGTTGCTAAAGTCATTTTATGATTTAACCCTACAAGGCTCAATTTTTTTTTGGGGCTGATATTTTGTATGGGATGTAGTTAATGTTCAGAAACTAGGGAAAATTTATAAAAAAAAATAATTGCTAATATTTTTCTAGAAAATCAATATTTCATTTTGGTTCCACATGTGGTACAGTGTGCCTTAGCACTACTTTTTTGGTAATGAACATGAATATTTGAACTTTTTTTTTAAAGTTGTTTAGAATATGAATAAGGGTGTATATATGTGTCTGTGAAGGTGTGAATGTGTAAAATAAATCAATTAAAATTTGACAAATTAAATAAGTACGAGTATCTTTAGCTGGAACTTTCTATAACAATATTTTTCTTGATGACCATAGTTCAGCTGTGCATTTTTTTTACAGAATATGAAGGTTTTTCTTTGCAGGTGGGATATTTACACCGCTGCTTTTTTCACCCCAAATAGAAAAAAAAACATTTCCATCACTCCTGACATCAACAGGACGCGGTAGGAACGTTGTTAGTGGGTTTCTTTTGTCTTGATTTCAATTTTATAAGGTAAGCTTGAAGGTCTGCCTCTACTCTTAGTAATCGATCGTTTCAGTTTTTTCTATGTTGAATTTGAGGTCCCGTAGTTTGAGTGGAGTTTATAGAAACTTCACTCAAGGTAGCGAAGTCCCGTTGTCATCACCTCATCATGTAGATGCTTTTGCTCTCCAACTCTTCTATACAGTAACTAGCTATTTATAAAGATAACATCAAGAAGATCACAGAATACCCACAAATAAAACTTTCTCGTCCCTTATTTTATTTTAAATTTACCTAGACTCGAGTCCAGCAAGTCCACACCATCCATATGCTGATTAAACGTTGGGGGTTATATCTACTAGGGGGCAATCTACTTGTATTATATTTCTGCTGCTTCTTGCAGTAACTTTTTACTGATTGCAATTGCTGTTAGCCCACGAAAGATGATGATAAGACAACAGGTTTGGTATCATACCATTTAACTGTAACGATATCAGTTCCATCAGCCACCCATTCGTCGGAAAAGCCCCTCTCCACTTAATCTTTTTCAGGTTCTTTATAGTAGGTATTTCAAGTTTTTTTTTCTAAACGGCCTTTGTTAGCAGTTCCTAACGATTATATCCCCTCTTTGGCCAAATATGATGTCAGTTCTGGAGATATCGAAATCACCCCTGATGATCTGTGAACAGAGGATTTGTGAACATCCACGATAACTAGAGACAAAGTTCGTGTGATTTCCATGTCGCTAATAGATTCTGCGAAATGGTTGAGGGTAGATAGGATTTCGAAAATATCATAATCGCTTGCAGCTTCTGAATGATGTTCCTCGTCCTCACAACATAAAGGTATACCAAGATAATCTTGAATGTGATAGTTATCTCATAATCGGCGTGACATAATCTGTTAAAAAAATGAATTCGTAAGCACAGTTCAGAGATGAATACATACAAAAAACAGGCAGCTAAAGCTCACTGTACCATATGTGGAACACAGATAAAAATACGATTTTACTATATAAATATTAGAGTAATTAAAAAAAACTACTCATCTCTATACAGTACCTCTTATAACATATCACAATATTTTTATCCGCTGCAATATCTCTCAGTAAGTATATTTTATGATTTTTTGAAAGTGTGCTAAAAATGAATTTGTAAATTTTATCTTAAATTTCGCACTTTGTTGACAGCGTGGCAAAAGTGACGACATCTAAGGGAAATGTTCTACTTCATATCATTACTAACTTTGTACTGTATCTATAAAACATCAATAGATGTCACTATAAGTATTTCTTAATTCTCTAGGAAGCCTAGAAGTGGTTGTATCTTATATGGCACTGGGTGCCTTGTAGGGTTAAGTATGTATCCATTTGCGAGATGTTTGCGAATACAGACCCCCACCTCCAAAATCTAAACGGCTGAAGTGAAGAAAAATCCATCATGGTAGTCCATGTGCTGAACTTTTAAGCAGGTTAGATAGCTCTGTTAGTTCAGGAGTTAAGAGGCTATTATGGGTTAATACGGAACCCTATTCTATGCGTGGGCCGACTCGCACTTGGGCGGTTTTTTTGTTTGATATTGATTAATATTGAATGAGTAACAAAAATATTAGTGTAATGCAGAGCTGTTATTTTGTCTACAACATAATAATAAAACATTCTCATAAAATCTTGAAACGTTCCAGCAGTATAGGTACCTGAGATTACGAGACAAATTTAACGAAGTTGACCCATGTCATGGGACGCAATATTGTGTGCCCAGCCAAGAGGGGTCTGTCTAATTTGGCAGACATATTTTTGGTGAAATTCCAGCTCCTCTTTTATGTAACTGTCATATTAGTTTTTGTCTTTGTAAAGATTACACACAGATGTGACGTACGGTTTAAAGACTGAGTGATGAGGTATTTTGCCTTGACAATTGTTTTTAGTTTGAAAAGCATGTGTTGAACTAAATTTCATTGTATTTGAAAGCAATGAGTTTGTTTTTACTATTCCTTAATATTTAGTAGAAATTATAAATAAAAAAAACAGTAATATCATCGACAGGACTCGAACCCGCGGCCTTTCCATAACAAGGGGAATGGTTTGACCTCTGAACAACGATGACCAATACCGACATCATTCAACCTCTGCTTTATAATATAATTTCTAGATCGCGCTATTAAGGTTAGCGTTGGAGCCACTTACCGGAATTCTGCTGAACTACGGTACCAGAGTATCGTGTTACAACGAAATTTAAACACTACAGTAATAGAATAGTTTAAAAAAAACTAAATACAATTTTCTTTAGTGTTTAAGTGTTTAAACTGTACTATGACATTTTTTATAAACTATACTAAAACAGTAAAATATAGTTATCAAACACTTCACCCAGTCTTTACGTTCTCTAACATTCAATTACGATGTAAACACGATCTCTAGTTTTATGGATATTATCACGTCTGCACATTTTCTGTCTGGAAAATTGTCTTAAGTGTTATCATATCCTGGACGCTTCCATTAGAGTGAATGGCCGCCTCAGCTCATTCGCTTGATTGGACACCATTTTACGCTGACACGTAATAAAATTGCAGTCATTAAAAAAATATATACGTTTTTATTCGCAATCAATTGAGATATTACTTTAAGTTTTTTGAATACTGCATTTAAAGGCTTTAGATTTTAATAGACCACGTTTCTAAAATAATGCTAGCGGGTCGGGTTTTATCCCGCGTCGGTGAGTGAAGGCGTGCGTGGGGTGCAGCCCCACATCACGCAGCCCTTCTAGCCTGCTTCTTGGACGGTGGGTTGCTAATCCATCGTCCTCAGACCCCGATCATGGAGGTCGATGGTCCTGGGCGTAGTCTGCGGCCTGCGTGCCTGCGGCGCCCTCGCCGCACACTTCGGTGCTCACTTGCCCAGGCTGAGCATTCCACCAACGTGTGGAATGCCGTGTCTACGCTGGAAGCCTCGCAGTGTTGACACGCGGGTGTGACCTCACGATGCATGCGATACAGATACTCACCGAAGTTTCCGTACCCGGTGATGATCTGTGTCGCTTGCCTTGCTTTGTTTTCTGTAATATTCTACTCCTGAAAAATATTCAGTCGTTTCATAAATGTCGTCTCAAGAAATTTGTACACCTTAAAACAGCTATTTGTCTGTGTTTGTGTCAAGACATAAAGAACATGCATGCAAAAAGCTATCTTCAATATTGTTTAATACATAGACTCAAGTTCTATACGAGTGTATAAATAATTCAGAATGTATATAAAGGTAGGTACCTACTTTTAAAACAACATCTGAATTTGTGATTAGCACTACAATATGCAGAAGGAAAGTTTAAGTGGCAAGGCACGAAACGCATCAAATTTTCACAGCCCAAGGTAGACATTAAGGCCTCTACAAATTCTTGTCATTTTAGCGATGCTCTCTTAAAAAAAAGTTTTGCCGAGAATGAAAGTATCGTGTGTACTTTTAGTCTCGAAAACATCAACGTGTCGTGCACTGCACTGGTATGTACCGACGATCTTCCTGTACCTATACTCATAATTTGACTTTCGTTTATTTCGTATCTTGTTATCACCACTTTTGTATTTGTGGAAATCTTGGGAAGTTTTCACTTTTCGCACCCACGGTGGTTAAAGAATACAAATATTCCCTCTTGAATTAAAGAATCATTTTATAATGGTTACTATATTATGTGCGTACATGAGGCTGGCAAGTAGGAATTCCACTAAATAACTTTAAAAATCAATAAATATAACTAGTCCTAGAATAACGCGTTTTATGTAGGATTGAATGTATTTTATTAACAAAATTTATATTAATTATTACACCGATTTAACAAAATGCAGTAGGTATGTACCTACCTCTATAGGTATGATCAAATATTAACCATAAACGTTTTACTGCAGTGAGTTAAAATCTGTAATGCGGTTTTGATCATAAATTAAATTAAACACTGATTACCACATATAGGATTGCCCAAACCAAACTCGGTGTTCATTTGCTACTTATATTCATGTAATGTATACTACAACAGTACTAACATAATTATTCGATAGGCTCATAACACCCACACACATATCACGCCTATATCCCCGAAGAGGTAGGCAGAGGTGCATTACACACCCACAATTTGCCAGTATTTTTAGTGCCACGTAATAGGGGGCAAGCCTAGGCTCATTAAATAAAATTACATAAAAAGTATTTCTAACAGTTACATTATTGTTTAATATGAGACTCAAAGACTGAATGTATCATAATGAAATTAGGTAGAAAGGGATTCGATTCTTATTTCAAGGTAGCATTTAATTTTGTAAATTCACTCGTTCGGCTTTACCAGTGATAGGAAAGTAACTCCTCATTACTAATCAATATTACTATAGTTTTTCTGTTTTTCAAGATATTCTGACAATGTTAAACTTTACTGATAGAAAGTCTTTAGACACATACATACCTATAATCACGCCTACGGGTAACTTGGAACTTTTGCCGTTCCCGGCTGCTATTATAGAAAATTAAAGAAAATAAATTAAAAAAGCATTCTGTGATTTTGACGATAAATTCCACCAGCGAGGACGATATCTCCTTCTATATTATAATATCTGCAGTCAAGGCATGACAGTCACCTGATATGGTGTGTACTAAATTTGCCGTAAATCTAGTAACCAAGATTTATGGTAAAGGAACATAGTGTGACACAAAACCATAAAGATTTATTTTGTCATCTATGAATATTAACTCTGAAATATTTGCATTATATTCGACCTTGACGTTCATTTGCGGTAATATATTCCTTCAGCATTGAGGAATTCACTACCTAGTCTTATTGAAATACTAGTTTAGGGTATATACATGTTTTCTATTTGCCGCGACCTTGTCTAATATTCCGCCACGAAGCGATAGGTACGAATAGGACAGAAGGTTACTTTCTTAAGTACTTTAGCGTTCTACATCTATTTTATGCTGTACTTTTTCAGAACACCTCACTCGTTTTATATTTCGTACCTCTTACATTTTCCTTGATGGATAAATAACTACATTTTTATGGAATTGTACAGTTCATGTGGGTGAAATTGGTATAGGATAAAATTTTAGTGTACGTCAAAACAAATTGAAAGAAATACTGAAGTAAAACAGTAATTAATTATAGTACTATTAAGCCTTAGCTTCTTGTACATAAACTTTGAACACGAAGTGAAAGAAATGAATGAGGTTCACCAGAAGTTAGTATAAACCTCTCGATACTTAGATACACAGATATCATCATAACATAGTTTAAAACAAAGTCACTTCCGTTCGCTATGTATGCTTAGATCTTTAAAACTACGCATCGGATTTTGATTTGGTTTTCACCAACGGATAGAGTGGTTCTCAAAGAAGATTTAAGTTTAAAATTAAAACAAGTGGTTAGATGCATTACTACCTATATCAGGTAATCATTTAAAAAATCGCCTCAAATTGTATACAGATAAATCCTCTACATCATAAGTATATTTATTAGTGAAAATCGAGTGAATCATTAAGTACTGGTATTCGGGACCTCCGTACCGTTTGATTAGCTGTAGGGTACGAGGGGTTGTAGTAGATTTCATTCAAATTGATGACTCCATCGGCTTAACCCCAATAAGTGGAGGATTAGGGAACGCAACAAACTTTGCTCAGAAACGCCCGACTGATTTGTTTTTCTTTGATTATTGTTTGATATCGTTTAATGTAGGTTAAAATGGTTTTTTTTCTGTATCTTATACAACGTTTTAAAATAAGTTTCTGGACGATATTATTTGGGTAAAAGATAAAACTTTGAAAGTCTTTTTTGTTGTTGCTAAAATTACGACAGCATCAAACCAACACGGATCGTTTTTTTTTCTATTAATAAAACAAGGTTGAACATAATTATATACTCGTAATTATGTATATTGTAATTCTTATTGTAAATAAAAATACTAGGTTGAACATTGTAAAAAGAAAATCGTCAGTATTTTATTAAAAGGTAACTAAAAAACTAAGTTAAAGTATATTTAGCGATGACGTATAAAATTTATTAGATTAAGGGCTTTTTTGTACCTCAATTAATTAACCTCAACAAAACTCATACCTATTAAATAAGTGATTCTGAGTTGAAACACAGTCATGCTTTTTTTCGCATGTGTTTATTTATTTGAATGTCCACGCATGTATAAAACTGGAGGACAGATTTTGATAATGTGAAGATAGCTGAAATCTCAGGGCAGATAGTAGCAAGTCAGAGCCGGGATCTCGTAGCGGGACTGGGCGTGGATACTCTCTCGCTGGAAACCATGCTTCAAGCCATGATCTCCAGCGCGAGTAGGTGGAACGCGGCTGCGAGCAAGTTATGCTCGCGAAGGAGGCAGCCGAGAGGGAGAGGGAGCGTACCCTCCCCGCTGAGTTCCGCACTCAGCGGCCAGGGCACCGCAGACTCATTTACGCCCAGGACCATCGACCTCCATGATCGGGGCCTGAGGACCTGGGGGCTTACATAAACAGGCTAGAAGGGTCACGTGCTGCGGGGCCTCAGCCCCACAGCATGCAACCAGATTCACTCATCGACGCGGGATAAAACCCAACACCAATGACGCGGGATTTTCATTCCGACCAAACTTCCGAAGAGGCCACACAGGTGGCCAAAGTCTGCGGGCGCTACTTGAAATACCTTCTGGTGTTTGGCAGAGACGCCCGCAGCATTGGACATAGGAGCGGCTGCGGTCACCCGGAATTTAAAAAAAATAGACAGATAGCAAGACTGCTTTTTAATCCATATTTATTCCACGCGGGCGAAACAGTGAGGTTCAGGTAGCTCTTTATAAAAGTGGAATAATAATTGATGACTGCAATCCAAATACAGTGCATTTATTTTAATAGCAAATCTTTAAGAGCCTTTGAACAGAACCTTCTACATTTAAAACCGGCCCAGTATGTGTCGGGCCACGCATAGAATAGGGTACCGTAGTCACGCATATTATTAGCGTCTAGAACTCCTGATATAACAGAGTTATCTGATCCGTTACAGTTTTTCTTTAAAGTTCTGGACTAGATACCATCGTGATTCTTTGTGCTATTTTAAGCCAGCCGTTCAGCTTTTAGAGGGGGGCAGACTGCCTGAGTTACTAAAAAAATCGTTTTAAAGTTGAATACCCTGCAAAGTTATTATAAGACCAATATAATGAAACCTACACGATGTGGTTGATGCGACAAAACATTATCCCTGCTTTATGATTATTGGAGATATACTTTCCCAAAAAAAAAATTGTTTGTAATATTTTATTTTAGCACTTTGTCAGCGTAGTTGTTCTAGCACTAACCGTTTGTGAGGAAAGTCGAAGGCGGACGGACTGACTGACAGACGGGCGGACGGACAATGACATGACGAAACTACGAGTATAAAGGTTTCGAGACTTGAACTACGGAACCCTAAAAAGGGGATATAAATGCAGGTACCACATTGAATGATACCAAGCATAATACCCTGATACCCTACATCCGAGCAAATAAATCCAGGCAATAATTAATCAGCGAACTGCCTTTACAAGGGTTGAGCTTTTTTGCATGAAGGGTCGGTGATTGAAGGGATAAAAGTCATTAGTCCAGTGAAGCACTGTCATTATTCTGAACGGTTATTGATGTTCTTGTCGTACTTGCTAATATGTGAAGTCTGTGTGTGTGAGATTTAACGGTACTCTTTAAGTACCTATTGAACGGATTTTGATAAAACTTGGGACGTAGTTTAAGGCTTTGGAATCACTTAAAAACATACTTTTAACCGACCTCAAAAAAGGAGGAGGTTGCTCAAAAAAGGAGGAGGCTGACAGATTTTTTTTTTTATTAAAATATATTGCTTCCCGAGTGGTTTTATTTTCGGACCATTTCGGTAATTCGATATTTTTGTAACGAACTTGTTATTTTTCTAATATAAGTAATATCTGCTTATTTTTGATATACCTAACGATGACTCAAAAAATAAAAAGATTAACTATCAATTTTTCATACATTTAAGAACAAAATAATGGCGTTAATATAAAAAAAAACAGTTTCATACCTTCAGTAATATTACGTCTACCAACAGGTGAGCCCATTAAGAATATAAAATTAATGCAGAATAAACGGCAAAAACTTCTGGAATTGGTCCTGGCGGTTCTTAAGAGAGCGCTGTCTTATTACCTTAGCGAAAAACTTTTAAAATAGGTATGATTTTATTCCTCTTTTAATGGATATACTGTTTTATAAAATGTCTAAATGTTAATAAACATGAGTTTGAAATGGCTGAGATGATGTTATACTTACTTAGATACTTTTATTAGATCGTTTTAATATAAGTTCTAATTGGTTAATTAATTTTACGATTTACACAATAAAGTTATCAATTCAGGTCTTCTTGTGTAGATGTTCATTTTTATGCAAATAACAAATTAATATTATTCTACATTTGTTTCATACTTATCAAAGTTCCGTACCCAACAAAACAGTAACCATAATACTACTAGGTATGCAATGCATGCTGCTAATTGCAAATGTAGAGCGGAACAAATTTTTTTTATTTTTTTTTATTCTCTATTTTCATGATTTCAGATATATGCACTCCCGGGTATGATGTCGACCTGCATGCCAAATTTGTTCAAAATCGGTCGAGCCGTTTCGGAGGAGTAGACGCACAAACGATTTACACTTGTCGCCTAAGATTGAGCTCCGCTTCTCTCCGCTCAAAGAATCCGCTGTCCGCTGTCCGAAATTTTCACAATGATGTATTTTGTATTTATTGTATTTCTTGAACAATTTACATTGTATTCAAATGTTTCAAACTTGCCAAAAACACACCTAATATAAAAAGACAACCATGTAGTCAAATAAAATCAATCTCTTTTTTTTTATATTGGGTTCGCCAAATTGACGCCGCCCGCCCTGGTGGTAAGGTCGCGAAGACGTCTAGCGATTGTGGGCCACTCTCACAGCACACAATACTATAGAGAGTGGCCCTCAACACGTGCACAGGCAGAGTGTTCCAGGCCACTATCGTTTGGCAGAAAAACGAACGTTTAAAACGCTCGGTTCTCGCGAACATGCTATCCACTGTGTGGGAGTGGCATCTCTGCCGGCACGCGTTGTTCGGGATCGGAAGGAAGAGGGTGGGATTAGATTGAAGAGCTCTTCAGAACACTCGCCGTGGTAAATACGTTAGAATGCGGCCAAGGAAGCTATTGTTCGGCGCTGAGCTAGCGGCTCAAGCTT